>OX244028.2:36802743-38002743 GCA_945859785.2 Tridacna gigas | reverse complement strand
ACAATAAGTTTTGTGCATTCTTATCTGAATCTGCACCACATCAGAAAATAGCAACTAAAGTTGCCCATTGCTCTCAGGTGACAAAATTTTTGACTTGCCTATAATGAAAGCATTAACTTTGCAGACCACAAATGAAATGTGGCTCCAATGATAGGATTTGTCCCTGACAAGATAGAAAACATGGTGGAAAAAAAAAAAACAGGAGAAAATGCTGTTTACCAGCATCTTCTCCTATTCCTACAATGTTTTCAATAGGCTTCCTCCATTTGGTTGTTAAAACATAAAACATAATTCTTAACCACATAATCCTGTCTTTAAACAACCCTGGGAAAGAAGCCATTTGAAAACATTATGAGAAACGGAGAAAATGCTGGTAACCAGCATTTTCTCCTTTTCCCATAACGTTTTCTACCCTTCACTACTCAAATTTCATTTTTTAATCATGTTTGTCATCTGCAAATGCTTTGAATTTGGTTCAGCCCAAAATTCTCTTGTTTTGTACTGAGGTAACACAAGAGCAATGCTAACTGAGCAATCCTAGGTAAAATATGAGGCAACATTAAGAAACTACAGGTAAGTGTAAAGAAAAGACTGGTCTTTAAGTTTCCTAGATTGAGAAAATTAATCATATCGTATTACAAGAACTTTTATTTCTTTCAGAACTAAAGCCCTTTACAGAACAAACCCAAGTTTTAACCCTTTACCATATAATGCCAAGTTTTAATGACCCTGTGGAAGAAGGCTTTTAAAAATATTGAGGGAAAAGGAGAAAATGATGGTAACCAGAAATTCCTCCTTTTCTTATAATGTTTTCTACCCTATCAAACACAAAATCCATTATTTTAGCCACATTCAAATTGCCATCTGCAAATGCTTTCAATTTGAACAAGTCTACATGTTTGTCGTATGGTAAAGAGTAAAGGACTCTGAGAAAAAAATCTCTCAATCAAAATCATTGTGGGAAAAGGAGAAAATACAGGTAACCAGCATTTCCTACTTTACCAACAATAGTGTCTACCCTTCCAAAATCTGGTATCTTTGAGCCATATTTAAATTGTTGTCTGATAGACTCATCCATATTGAAAACGGTGACTTGCAGATGACAAACTAAATGGCTGAAATGATGGAGAAAACATTGTGGGAAAAGAAGAAATGCTGGTTACCAGCATTTTCACTTTTTCCAAAAATGTTTCAAAAAAATTTCTCCATCAACGACATTAAAAAATCCATCATATGGTAAAGAGTTGTAATTTCAATTTGGACAAAATTTAAATCTAAAATTTTATGGTCTGGTATAGACTTAAATCTTAACTTAACAATCCCGAGGTTTAATGGATCTGAGAAAGAAAGCTATAGAAACATTGGAGGAAAAGGAGAAAATGCTGGTAACCATCATTTTTTCCTTTTCCCACAATGTTTTCTAACCTTATCAAGACAAATCCCAGATTTTTACCACATTAATTATGTTGCCTGCAAATCCTTTCAATTTGGACCTGTCTAAATTTTGTCGTGTGGTACAGAGTTCATGCATTCAATTTGGATGTCTTCAATTTTGTCATCTGGTAGAGTTTTAAATGGAAGGATACACAATATTTATCACATAATCCACACAAAACTATTCCATACATCAACAAGCACAAATTGTTGTAGAGAGAAAAAAATGCATGAAAGAATTCATAGACCAAGCAGTGACTCAAAACAATGTGACAGAGCACAAATATACCATAGCAAGAGATACAACCGGTTATCTGATAATCTGGGAGTTAACTGAGATTGGATAAATAGTTGAGTAAATAAAGCAACACAAGCATTCCATTCTTAACCCTTTACCAAACAATCCAGAATTTTAACGACCCTGAGAAAGAAGCGCTTTAAAAACATTGTGGGAAAAGGAGAAAATGCTGGTAACCAGCATTTTCTCCTTTTTCCACAATATTTTCTACCCTTTAAAAAAAACATATACCATTTTTTGAGTTCAATATAATTTGTCGTCTGCATATGCTTTCATTATGGACTAATCCACATCTTGTAATCTGGTAAAGGTTTAACCCTTCATGCCTTGCCCAGTAGCACAGTCTGTAATAAGCAGGACTTGAAACCAGGGATTGTTGGTTCGAATCCCCAGCTCAGCCAATTTCTTTCTGAGGACTGATGAACATAATTGCCAAAGGATTCATTCCTCTCTTAAAGCTAATCAATGTTTTGATGATGGTTATGTGGCTAAGAAGTAAAGGGCATGGGAAGAATATTGTGCAAAGTACTGATAAAAAGGAACTCATGGAAATCATGGCTAGGTGTGCACTGGCCACTGTCATGTACCTGAAATTATATTATGAAAGGCATTAAACACCATGAAACCAATCAAACAACCCTTTGCTTTGGTTTGTATGGGAGTTCAACGCCATTTCAACAGCTCAGGTTATATCATGGTGGTCAGGGACGCACCCGTGTGTTTCCTGGCTTTCTCACACCAGTACTGACACAACTTTCTTTCCAAATCCACCGACTAATTTTCTCACAAAAGACGGATGCATGAGAGGTGCAAACAACCTTTACCAAACAACAAAATTTTGGACAAATTTAAAGTTTTCACAGCCAATAAATGAAATGTGTCTCAAACAGTTATACTTGACTTTTGTACATGAATTTGTCCTGGAAAGGGTAGCAAAAATTGTGGAAATGAAGAAAATGTAGATACAATCATTTTTTCCTTTTTCTGTAATGTTTTTAAACAGCCTTCTTTCTCAGGGTCATTAAAATGGGAATTTTTGGTACAGGGTTGACCTTTAGAGCTCCAAATAAACAGAGCAGCCATTTCATGACCCATAGAGCTCCAAATAAACACTGCAGACACTTTTCATTACGCTAAGAGCTCCAAATAAACAGAGCAGACATTTTTCATGACCCTAAATTAAGAGCTTCAAATTGACAGAGCAGACATGTTCATGACCCATACAGCTCCGAATAAATACAAAATACATTTGAGCTCCAAATAAACAGAGCAAACATTTTCATGACCCACAGAGCTCCAAATAAACAGAGAAGACAGTTTCATGACCTTTAGAGCTCCAAATAAACAAGCATTCTGATAGTATTGCATAGCAATACACAGTCCCCTACCTGCCGTATGTATCGCTGGCATGTCAGTGAAATTTTTGAAGTCCAAGGCCCGTAAATGCGTCAAATAGCAGTGGAGCAGGATGAAACTGGAACTTGATGTGTAAGTCATGGTGGTTGATGTACACACCAACAATCAGCTCTATATGTAGCAGCGTTTAGAAAAAAAGTGCAGAAAAATGTTTTATCAGTGAAATTTTGTAAGTCCAAGGCCCGTAAATGCATGAAAAAGCAGTGGAGCGGGACGAAACTTGAACTTGATCTGTAAGTAATGGTGGTTGACTTACACAGCAAAAGTCAGGTGAAAATCTACCAGCATTTAGAAAAAAAAGTCCGGAAAACTGATTTATCAGTGAAATTTTGTAAGTCCAAGGCCCGTAAATCCGTGAAAAACCAGTGGACCGGAACAAAAGTCAAACTTGATCTGTAAGTCATGGTGGTTGAGTTACACAGCAAATCTGAGATCAATACCTACCAGCGTTTAGGAAAAAAGTCCGGAAAACTGATTTATCAGTGAAATTTTGTAAGTCCAAGGCCTGTAAATCCGTGAAAAATCAGTGGACCAGAACGAAAGTTGAACTTGATCTGTAAGTGATGGTGGGTGACTTACACACCAAAACTCAGCTCAATACGTACCAGCGTTTAGAAAAAAAGTCCAGAAAATTGAATTGCCGGACTGACGGACAGACAGACGGACGGAGTGCAAACCTAAAGTCCCCTTCGGCTTCACCGCTAGGGGACTAATAAAGCAGACATATTCATGATTCTTAGAGCTCCAAATAAACACAGTAGACATGTTCAGGACCCATAAAGCTCCAAATAAACAGATCAGACATTTTCATGACCCATAGGGCTCCAAATAAAGAGAGTAGACATTTTAATGACCCTTAAAAGCTCCAAACAAACAGAGCAGACATCTTTCATCACCCATAGAGCTCCAAATGAAACGAGAAGATATTCTCATTACCCTAAGAGCTCCAAATAAACAGAGCAGACATTTTTCATGACCCTAGGAGCTCAAAAACAAACACAGCAAACATTTTGATGACCCTTAGTGTTCCAAATAAACACTGAAGACTTTTTCATGATCCTTCAAGAGCTCCAAATAAACAGAGCTGACATTTTCATGATCCTTAGAGCTCCAAATAAATAGAGAGACATTTTCATGACCCTTAGAGCTCCAAATAAACAGAGCGGACATTTTCATGACTCACTGGGCTCCTAATAAACAGGGCAAACATGATCATGGCCCTTAGAGTTCCAAATAAACAGAGCAGTCATTTTCAGTCTAGAAATCTGCCCCAAATAATTACATCATCGTTGCTATTGTCAAAAACGTCTCAAAAATGCAGACAATATAGAATAAAGATGAGACAGGGCACAAAGGCAACTAAAAATGTGAAGGGAACTTCAAAGTTTAATTCTGCTCAACTTATTTGCTTTTGCAAAAAGTGAAGATCAAGATCAGACATCGTGAAGTCTGGTCCCAGATCACCAAACCTTTTCCAACACTGTTTTACAACAGCTTCTTTCTCAGGGTCACTAAAACTCGGGATTGTGGGGTAAACTGTGAATTCTTTATTAAACATCAACATTTAAGACTACAAGGTAAAGAGAAATACACAATGTATTTTAGGAAATATGCAAATAGTGAACATAACCCTTCACGAAATGACAGACAATATCCTCCCTGATTGTTGCCTCAAGCCAAATAACACAGCATATCAACAAATAATCAACAAATAAATATTATGACAGAATGACAGTTCTCTTGTCCTTTTCCAACAAAAATATCATCACTCAGGGTGTGCTTTAAAGGGACTGACCTTTAACCCTTTTCCAAAAATGCCTTTTTAATGACCATCCGGAAGAAAACATTAGAGGACATTGTGGGAAAAAAAGAACTACAGGTGGCCAGCATTTTCATCCTTTCAAAGACAAATTCCATCATTTTAGCAAAATTTGTTGTTTTGTTGGTAAATGCTTTCTGCAATTATATTTTTTAAATGGACACTTCTAAAATGTTGTCTCAGAATCAGGAATTATAAGGACTATAAAAAAACAAATTCTGGTATATGTACCACCATTTTTCAGCTAACAAACTTGGAAATATTGAGGGAAAAGGGCTTGCTCTTGCCACTAGTAATTGCTTTTTTTCTCAATTTATTTGAAAGAAAAAAAATCCTTTCCTGCTGATATTTTTCCCTTGTATATCACTCCAGCCCAAGAAGTGCAGTTGGTAGCATACAGGACTCAAGAACAGGGGGTCGCTGGTTCAAATCCCTAGCTTGGCAAATTTCTTACTGAGGATTGATGCCTGTCATTAAGGATTCATTCCTCTCTCACTGCTGATCATTGTTTCAATGATAGTTATGAGTTGTGGAAAAGCAGCATGGGAATAATATTGTGCAATGTACTGGTAAAAGCAACTCCAGGAAATCATGGATAAGGGTGCACTAGCCGCCCTGATATGACTAAAATAATGTTGAAAACGTTTAACTCTTTACCACATAATCCCGACTTTTAACAACCCTGGGAAAGAAGCCTTTTGAAAACATAGTGGGAAAAAGGACAAAATGCTGGTAACCAGCATTTTCTCCTTTTCCAACATTGTTTTCTACCCTTTCAAAAACAAATTTCAATTCTTGAGTTGAATTTAATTTGTCGTCTGCAAATGCTTCGTCTGCAATTTGTCGTCTGCAAATGCTTCGAATTTTGACTGGTCTAAAATTTTGTCGTGTGGTAAAGAGTTAACACCATACAATCGATTAATCCATGTGTACTTTGTATCAGTATTTGGTGGGTCGAAAACACAGTCTGTACAGTTTAGGGGTTAACATTTCACTGAAGCTGATAGGCTACCTTTGAAATTGTTTTTTTTATTTAACCCTTAACCACACCATCACAAATGTGAAACCCTGAGAAAGAGGGCTTTTCAAAAACATTGAGATATAAGGAGAAAACTCTAGTCACCAACATTTTCTCTTTTTACCACTATGATTTCTGCCCTTTCAAAGAGAACCCTATGCCATAATGAATTTGTCGTTTGCAAATTAATACATTAAATTACTAGTATACTGAATTTGTTGTTTGCAAATGCATTCAATTTGGACAAGTCTAAAATTTTGTCAAGTGGTACAGAGTAAAGTTACAGGAACACTGAAAAAAAAAATAGATTGTATTTTTTGTATTGTATAAGCCTTAACCCTTTCCAAAAGGACAAATTTTGGACTGGTCCAAATTGAGAGAGCTTGCAGACGACAATTTTAAATTTGACGAAAATGGCAGGAAGGTCTCAAAAAGGGTAGAAAACACTGTGGGAAAAGGAGAAATTGCTCGTTACGAGTAATTTCTCCTTTTCCCACAGTGTTTACAAACAGAAAAACCTTTCGAAAGTTCAGATCTTTTCATAAAAATTAACCCTTTACCACACAATCCCAAATTCTAACAGCCCTGGCAAAGAAAGCTTTTGAAAACATTGTATGAAAGGTAGAAAATGCTGGTAACCTGCATTTTCTCCTTTTCCCTCAATATTTCTACCCTTCCCAACACAAAGTTCAATTTTTGAGTTACATTTATTTTGTCATCTGCAAATGCTTTCAATATGGACAAGTCTAAAATCTTGTTATTTGGTGAAGGGCCATTCATATCACCCTGATAAAGGCAGATCTAGTTGAAAATGTAAACTGGAACTGTGGTCCGACGAATCGCCCAAATACCACCAAAACACTGAAACAAATTGATGGATTGATTGATGTTTTACACTGTTTTCAGCATTATTTCAGTTAAACCATGGTGACAGCTCACGTCTGCTAAATGCATTAGAAGCAAGGACATAGTGTCCTTAATGCACAATATGCGAGGGCGTAAATGACCCCCCAAGTTTATATGTGTGCCTTCTTTAATTGATTTGTAGGGGGTCAAATGATTCCCTGCTCCCCACCGAAAAGTCTAAGAAAAACCCCGAAATACAAAATGTAGTAAAAAGCAAAATATTGCAATTTTGTCTTATTTCTTTTTGATGGAAAATCTCACTGTGTCAGCTAGGGTAGAAGACTGCACATTCTGATCTTAATCTACACTGTCTGCAAAAGTACAGTGTGTAACGCTGAGCAGCTATAACAGGGTGAAAAAGCACCCGCATGAAGTAAACTTGACTGATTGATTGATGGAAATGGTAAAACTGGACAATTATTGCACAAGTGACCAGGAGAGTCACCTTCAAAATGGCTGTACAGTAAGTTACTGACCCTTTACAACACAGTCACGTCTTAATGACCTTCAGGAAAAAAGCTCTTGTAAATTTAACATTGTGCCAAAAGGAGAAAATACCAGTTACCTGCATTTTCTCTTTTCCCCTAAATTATTTTCTCCATTTAAAAAAAAAAAATCCCACCATTTGCGCCACTATGTTTTTGTTAAAGTGTTTTCTACTCTAGTATTAAGGACAGACATATTTATTTGAACGTTTATATTTGCCATCTACACAATTAATGCTTTCAATTCAGTCAATTCCAAATCTTTTTCATTTGGTTAAGAGTTAAGTTGCTTTTGCGGCTAGTGTAGATCATGAGCAGACTGCAAAAAACACAGTCTGATCTTGGCTCTAGACTGTTTACTCTTATGTTATATATAAGCCATGCACTGGCAAAAGGGGGCTAAATGTATTTCCATGATGCATGATACCAAGCCTTTACCACACAACCCTGAGTTTTAACAACCCTGGGAAATAGGAATTCTAAAATCATCGTGGAAAAGGGAGAAAACGCTGTGTAACCAGCAATTTCTCCTTTTCCCATACAGTTTTCTACCCTTTAAATAACAAATTCTCTTTGCCACACATCCTAAGTATGAAAGACCATAGGAAATACAACTTTTGAAAACATTGTGGAAAAAGGATAAAATGCTTGTAACCAGCACTTTCTCCTTATCCCACAATATTTTCTACCTTTCCGATAAACATATTTCAATTTTGAATCATAATATTTTAACGTCTGCAAATGCTTCAATTTAAATTGGACAAGTCTAGAATTTTGTTGTTAGATAAGTTGAGTGGTTAAAAAAAGTCCATTTTTATGAATTCAACACTGTAAGGGTTCAACCATAGAAATACCAATTAACAACAACATCCAAATATCCAAGGTCGAATTAACACCACTATCCAACTTTTCCCTCCCAAGATCCAACTTTCATGATAAAAAAAAAGTCAAATATATTACTGAAAGAACTTCACAATTTCACAAGGTACACACACATAATCTATCTAGACATGTCATTTAATAACATTCTTTGTCCCAACCACGCATTTTCACCAAAAATCAATCTAAATTTCCATTTATCGCATAAAGAAAGTGTGCCTATATCAAGATCGTGTACAATACTGCACTACAATTAGAATGCATAATAGGCTGAAGGTACACATAGTGGGGACACGGGGCTGTGCTCTCAACACGGTCCCACAGGTAACTCCCCAAGTACAGGTACATGTATATGTTACCAGTGCAAATGACAGTCTTAACCTTCTACCACACAATCCCAAGTTTTAAAGATACATCTATACATACTCCTTTTCAACCAGTTTTTAACCCATATTTTATTTTTAGTTTATAAAATCACAATTATTCTAAGATCTTCATGCCAAATGCCCCCTCGCCCCAATGGTTGCAAGGTAGTATTATAGATTATGATGAGGTGAAAATGCATTTCATTTTCTGGAGGCCATCAAAGAAATCCATGTTTTATTGAAGAGTTAACCCTTTACCATATGACTAATTTTAGACTCTTCCACAGTTACTGAAAGCTTTTGCAGATAACAATTTTGAAAGTGATACAAGAAATCTGAAATTATTTGACAGGGTAGAAAACATTGTGGGAAAAGGAGAAAATGCTGCTTACCAGCATTTTCTCCATTGTCCAGAGTGTATTCAAAAGCCCTCCTCCAGAGTCTTTTAAACTGGAGATTTTTTGGTAATGGGTGAATGTGTCGTCTGCAAATGCTTTCAACTTGTAAACGTCTGCAATACTGTCATCAATGCAGAAGCGTAAAAAAGATGTTTTTAGCATGATAAAGGGTAAAACTCTTTTACTAAATGCAAAAATTCACGACTTGCCAAATTCAGAGCATATGTGGATGACAAAATATAAATATGGCTCAAAAATTGAAATTTGTTTTTTGGAAGAGTAGCAAACATCAGGAGAACAAGAAAAAATGCTGGTTGCCAAGAATGTCCCCCCCCTCCCCCCCAATATTTGCAAAAATGTTTACTTTATGGGATGTTAGAAGTTGGGATTGTGTGGTAAAGGATTTAATAATGCAAGTGAATGCTCATGCATGTTGGAGTCAGATTTAAGGCTTTTTCTGCCAAAACATCAAAGCAAACAACTTTTAACCCTAACTAGAACGCCTTTCACTTATGTTGTTGCCTTTGTGGCCAGTGTAGATCAAGATCAGACTGCACAAAACGTGCAGGCTGATTCTTGATCTACACTGTCTGCTTTGCTGAAACAGCACTGACAAAAGGCTGGTCAAACTGCAATTATCTGGGTTTTATTCTAGGATGAAAATGTCCATTGGGTTTACTTGGCACCTTAACCCTTTACAGCACAATGCCGCCTTTTAAAAACATTGTAGGAAAAGGAGAACATGCTGGTGACCAGCATGTTCTCCTTTTCCCACAATGTTTTCTAACCCATCAAAGAGAAATTGCAACCTTTTAGCTACATTTAAATTGTCGTCTACAAATGCTTTCAATTTGGACAAGGCTAAAATTTTGTCATCTGGTAAAGGGTTAAAGGCTTACAATATCAAGCAAAGATGATTATGGATTCAACATAAATTCATTTTGATTTATTTATACAATTGTGAAAACATTGATACTCATGCATAATTCCTCCTTTTGCCATAATAATCTCAAAAGTGGTCTGACATAACTCAAAAAATGTATTTTATTGTTGCTATTAATTAACTCTTTACCAAACGACAAAATTTTAGACTAGTCAAAATTGAAAGCATTTGCAGACGACAAAATTAATGCGACTCAAAAATTGAAATTTGTTTTGGGAAGGGTAGAAAACATTGTGGGAAAAGGAGAAAATGCTGGTTGCCAGCATTTTCTCCTTTTCCAACAATGTTTTCAAAAGGCTTCTTTCTCAAGGTCTTGAAAACCCGGATTGGTGAAGGGTTAAACAAGTTCACTCTGTAAACCACTTTATCAGACATCAGAATTTCAGACTGGTCCAAATTAAAAGCATTTGCAGACAACAAAGTAAAAGCGACTTTGAAATTGAAATTTGTTTTGGGAAGGGTAGAAAACACTGTGGGAAAAGGAGAAAATGCTGGTTACCAGCATTTTCTCCTTTTCTCACATTGTTTTCAAAAGGCTCCTTTCTCAGGGATGTTAAAAGCTGGGATTGTGTGGTAAAGAGTTAAGGCAATCTAGCCTACATTCACAAAGTTTTTCCAAGTATTTGGGTATTCCAACGTAATTCATGGTGCCCATATTCCAGTAAGTATGTTTTCTAAGGTCATAAGTTGATGATTTATTGTAGTTATTGTCAGTAGCTCAGACAGATATCAGTAGCTCAACATTTTACATGGACAACCCCTCATAAGCACTAGCCAATCCCAGGTAGCACAGGCTTTGAGAACAGGAAATCTCAGCCAATTTCTTTCCAAGGATTGATGATAGTCATTGCGACAGGATTCTTTCCTCTCTCACCGCTGGTCATTGTTTCGATGATGGTTATGTGGGAAAACAGCTTGTGGCTTGGGAAGAATATTGTATGAAGTGCTTGTTACAGAAAGTACAGGAACGCATGAATAGGCGCGCTGGCCGCTGCGATATAACTTAAATAATGTTGAAAATGGCATACAGGTTTTACAAAGATATATTTCAAATACAAGATTGCTGTGTTGGGTTACATCAAAGGGCGACAATCAGACCTCCAGATAAGAGGGCGTGATAGTATTCTAAGTCTATTATTTCTCTTCCAAACCCTATGTTGTGGGCACTCATTAAAATCCTCTTGATGAGACGATTCTAATCAGTACCCATAACATAGGGTTTAGAGGAGAGTAATTAATATTTTCAATTCTGAAATTAAAATCACTCCCTCTTTCTGAAGCTCTGGACAATAACCCATCTTGTGTTGATGACTGTTACAGGTCCCTGCCCTAAATTACTGCACAATGCCGCCTTTTAACGACCCTGGAAAAGAAGCCTTTTGAAAACATTTTGGAAAAAGGAGAAAATGCTGGTTAACCAGCATTTTCTCCTTTTCCTAGAATGTTTTCTACTCTATCAAAGAATAATTGCACCATTTGAGCCACACTGAGATTATTGTCTGCAAATGCTCTCAATTTTGACAGGGCTAAAATTTTGTCGTCTTGTAAAGGGTTAATCCTGGTCCACACAACAAAATTTTAGACTCTTCCAAATTCAAAGCATTTGCAGACAACGTATCAAATAAGTCTAAAATGATGGGATAATTATTTGTAAGAATATAAAACATTGTGGTAAATGGAGAAAATGCTGGTTATCAGCATTCTGTCCTTTTCCCACAATGTTTTCAAATGCCTTCTTTCTCAGGGTCGTGAAGACACCAGATTGTTTGGTAAAGGGTTAAAGTAAGCATTATTTGAGAATTTTCACACACATATCATTGCTCTGAAAAACAGGAAGCAGATACATAGCCAGGCTGAAGCCTTGAAACGTCAATGTTTCCAATTACACTTTCTTCTTTTAACCCTTTACCGAACGACAAATTTTTAGACCAGTCCAAATTGAAAGCATTTGCAGACAACAAAATAAATGCAACTCAAAAATTGAAATTTGTTTTGGGAAGGCTAGAAAAGATTGTGGGAAAAGGAGAAAAGGCTGGTTACCAGCATTTTCTCCTTTTCCCACAATGTTTTCAAAAGCTTTCTTTTTCAGGGTCGTTAAAAGTCGGGATTGTGTGGTGAAGGGTTAAATAAACAGCGAAAGAAATAGCCAAATATATTGAAGCTAGGCCCAGGCTGTAGTCATAGACTATATCTCCATTAAATTCCTCACAATGACCCTGTGACGGATCTACAGAATGTAAAATAAGATTTACTTACCAATATTGGCACAAGTATTATCGCTCTGAGTACAGGACTGATTACTCCAAATCACACTCTGAGTTACGATATTAACACTGTTTGAAAATATCACATTTACGCCCTCCATGAAGCAACCCGTAAAATCCCGACCCACATACAGTCCGATGCTGCCTGATAGATCAATATTTGAAATGTATGCCCTGAAAGTGGAGTTTGATATAATCTCATGATGAATCACACGCCCGCCCCTCGACACGTTTAAATACAAGTTTCCTAAAAGTCTATACATATTCACATTAAACCATTCATTTGTATTAAAGCTGCCAGTGACAAGAACTTTTCCCGACTGGTCGCCAACTTTCCATTGGAATTCAAGAGAACTATTAACAAGATGAAGTCTCAAAAGGTCACCTCCTGTCCCATTCTGGAATAATAATCCACCATTGGAACAAGTTCGAAACGAAAACTCTGTTTGTTTATTGTTTGTGACCACATCCCAGACTGTTCCAGTTAAAAGCACTTGCGAGTTGTTGGCTTCGGAAAAATATCCATACTTCCCATTGCCCTCACTGTGTTGCAAGCATCCCATCCACACCAACAGACCTGAAATCAAAGAGAGATAATCATTTAGGCCAGATGAACTGTGGCAGACTTCATAACACAGTAACTACCCTTGACTATAATTGGTGACTAAAACGAGAACGTTCATCAAATAATCCTGTTTGGACGACACTCAGCAATACAGCTTTTGAAATCATTCAGGAAAGAGCAGAAACTGAATCCTTAACCCTTTACCAAACAATTCTGACTCATAAGGACCCTGAGTAAGGAGCCTTTTGAAAACATTGTGCAAAAAGGACCAGCATTTTCTCCACAATGTTTTCAGACCTTTCCGAGACAAATCCTACCATTTAACCATTTACCACATGATCCTGAGTTTTAACAACCCAGAAAGAGAAGACTTTTGAATACATTAAAGGAAAAGGAGGAAATGCTGGTAACCAGCATTTTCCCCTTTTCCCACAATGTTTTCTACACTTCCAAAGAGAATGTTCGGTTTTTGAGTTGTATTTAATTTCTCGTCTGCAAATTCTTTCAATTTGGTCAAGTGTGAAATTTTGTCGTTTGGTAGAGTTACGTCATGTTTCATTTTGTCGTCTGCAAATGCTTTCAATATGGACAAGTCCAAGATTCTGTCATTTAGTAAAGAGTTAAAGGCCTAAATAAACATAACAGACCTTTGCAGCCTCGAAATAAGACCTAAATAATCATAATATCAAGGTTCCTTTGTATGTTATGTTTCAACAAAGCTGACAGTGTAGATCAGAGATCATACTGCACATTTGTGCAGTCTGATCTTGATCTACACTGGCAGCAATGGCAACTATAGTGGTGAAAGGTACTTTAAGGGTTAACATTTTCCCACAATGTTTTCTATACTTCCACTCCAAGAAAAAAATTATGTAAATTTAGCCACATGTACATTGTCATCTGCAAATGCTTTCAGTTTGGACTAGATTAAAACTTTGTCCCTTGGTAAGAAGTTAATAAACACCTTGATATTCTTTTTTAATCTTAGGGTGCAGATAACATTGTGCCCAATGGAAAAAAAAATCCTCAAAATATACAATAAAATTTACTAGACCCATTACCAAATAATCCCAAGTTTTAATGACCCTGAAGAAGAAGGCTTTTGTAAACCTTGTGGAAAAAGAAGCAAATGGTGGTAGTTCCTGAAAATGGAAGATAACATTGACCTGACACCTTACCAAATAATTCAAAGTTTTAATGACCCTGAAGAAGAAGGCTTTTGTAAACTTTGTGGAAAAAGAAGCAAATGCTGGTAGTTTTTACCCATTCAAACACAAATCCTATTGTTTGAGCCACATTTAATATGTTGTCTGCAAAATGGGATTGTTCAAAGTAAGGAGTTAAAAGGTTTGTCACCAAAATTTTGTATCTGTACCACTTTACTATTCTGCCTCTGGATAGCCTATAAATTTGAGATGTCTATATATATAGCCTATTGAGAAATAGGTTGATTAAAGTTTGATAACAATGGATGAATATTTATAAACTAGTGTAGTATTTCAAATACAGATCAATTCAAAGTTGATAAGGTTTAGAAGAAACAAAATATGTTTGTTTGCTTCCTGATTAGCTGTACCACACTTTACCACACAAATTACGAATTGGTATACAGAATTTTCTTCTTTTCGCACAATTTTTTTGACCTGTTCAAAGATAAATTCCATCTTTTGAGCCATGTTTAACCTTTTCCCAAACAAGCCCTGGTTTTCACGTGTCTGCAGTACAAGTCTTTCGAAAACACTGTGGGAAAAGGAGAAATTGCTCGTAATGAGCAATTTCTCCTTTTCCCACAGTGTTTTCTACCCATTTTGCGACCTTTCTGCAATTTTCATCAAATTTAAAATTGTCGTCTGCAAACACTTTCAATTTGGACTAGTCCAAAATTTGTCATTTGGGAAAGGGTTAATTTGTCAGCTACAAATGCTTTGAATTTGGCCATGTCTACACTTTTGTCCATTGATTCAGACTTAATACAATCCCATGTTTGGACGACCCAGCGAAAAAGAAAAGTTTTTAAAACAATGTAAGAAAAGGAGATAATGCTGGATCCAGCATTTCTCCTTTTCCCACAAAATTTTGTATCCTTTTAAAGATGATTCCCATCATTTGAACAATTTCAAGTAGCTGATGAGACCAGATATTTGACATTTTGATTTGTCATCTGCAATTGAACCAGGCTCTGGTAAAAGGGGGCTTCATGCATCTCCATAATGCATGATACTAAGACAGTCATCAAAACATTATGGATCCATTAAATCCAGTTTGTCTAAAAACAAAATGAATCATGAAGTACACTGGTCCTTTGACATGCAGAAAATTGACCCAAAGCAAAAAATTTTGGCAAACTGCTTTGTGTTTTCAAGAATGCTTTCAAAATGCGTTAGAATCGCTACAAGAGACATCTTAAATTAAATTCAAACATTTTCCTGAATCACCCCCCCCTCCCCCATGCAAAAGGGGGACAACCACTCTTGTGCCTACAGTAATCATGGAATGCCAAGAGCTCAATGGCTGCATCACTATTTAAAAGCCCAGGTGACCCTGTCATGGTGCTTAAAACACAGGATTGTTTGGTAAAAAATAAGTTATTAATGTGGAATATGAAAAAAAAAAGATAAGACTCTACAAAACATGCAAAATTCTAGAGATCAGCTTTTCAACTGTCTTCCAAACAACACAATTTAAGACTTGTCCAATTTGAGAGGCTAGCACTAAAATTGCAGATGACAAAATAACATGTGACTCAGAAAATGAAATTTACATTTGAAAGGTAAGAGAACATTGTGGAAAAAGGAGAAAATGACTGTTATCAGCATTTTCTCCTTTTCCCAAAATGTTGTAAAAAGTCTTTTTCCTCAGGGTGATTAAAATTTGGGATTGTATGGCAAAGGATTAAGGGCATATTCCACAGTTTTTTCAGCGCATCTTTTTGCGCATGTTTCTTTCTGTTACTTTTTGTAGCTTTATAATATCCCATTGGGTTACAATGACATTGACACAGAAATAGTTTTATCTGTAATATGTTGGTTGCCTTTAAAAAAGTGGAAATCACAGATACGGAAGAAAAATTGGAGATTTACATATTATTGGGATGCCAAATTACACTAAAATTGAGGTTTATTATAAAGGGAGGTACATCATGCAGTGTCTGATCTAGAGCGCGCGACTGCGGAAATCGCCTATACTTTTTGTGAATCACGCATATTTTCAAACCAACTGCGTGCCAATCCCGCATTCAAATTTTGGAGAGAATAGTCAAATTTCCTACCTATTTTTCACCAATTTATGTGTTTATGAAGAAAGACAGATCGAGCACATCACTGTTGCATAGAGTAGCTTCCCTTTTTGTTTACGGTAGAGTTACCAATTCAACTTAACGGATTTTTTTTAAACGAAAAAATAAACCACATTTTTATCTAAGTAAGCCTGGTAAAAAATGATTTTGTCATATTTACAGAAATGTTAGTACTTTTGATGTTTTTTTCTGAATATGAATTTATTTTATCGACAATAATATAAAAGGAGGGCGGACAAAAAGTAAATTAACTTTTTCGTCAATTTTTTCCAAAGCCGATTCTGTAAGTCGGGTTGTTTTCCTATCTACTTTTTTCATATCCCCTCTACTTTTGAGAAATCCCCCATCTTTTTCGAAGTAATGGGGGATTTTCCCCCTCACTTTTCAAATCCTGGATCAGACACTGTACAAGTATGGTAATTGATTTTGTCAATAACTTTTAAAAATGCACTGTAGCTCTTAAAAATACACCGGTTGATATGCTTTCTTTTAATCTTTTTTATAAAATCCTACAAAGAACTACTTCTGCACAAAAATCTAAACAAAAAAATATCTGTGGAAAATTTTTGGTACATGTAATTGTAGAAAAATGACAAGACAGTAAGTTTTTGTTGAAATGTTAAAACATTTCCAATTGTAACAGTGATGTGTCTAGTGCCTTAACCCTTTACCAAACAACAAATATTTAGACTGGTCCAAATTCAAAACATTTGCAGAGGACAAAATAAAGATGACTGAAAAACTGAAATCTGTTTCGAAAAGGGTAGAAAACATTGTGGGAAAAGGACAAAATGCTGGTTACCAGCATTTTCTCCTTTTCCCAGAACGTTTTCAAAAGCTTCCTTTATCAGGGTCGTTAAAAGTTGGGATTGTGTGGTTAAGGGTTAATTCTTTCAATTTATCCGTTTTACTATTGGCAAACATCACATTTCTAAGAATAATAATTTACTTGAGCATAATTGTTACTTTAAAATTTCCTTTTAATTAGGTTTAAAATTTAGGAAGCCTATTTTCTGTAATTTTGACAAAGTTTATCTCCTTTGAAGAACTGTATCTATGCATTTTGCACTGCAAGATATGATTTCCTTTTCACTTTTGTACTCCGCATACATTATACTAGTATTACAGGTATCATTTGAACGTAAATGAAAAAAGTCTGCCCATAGGAAAAGACTGGCATATGTCCTTAGCCCTTTACCACACAATCCTGACTTTCAATGACCCCACGAAAAAGGACTTCTGAAAACATTGTGGGAACAGGAGAAAACGCTGGTAAACAAGATTTTCTCCTTTTCCCACAGTGTTTTCCATCCTTCCCTTAACAAATTTCATTTTTTCAGTCATAATCATTTTGTCGTCTGCAAATGCTTTGAATTTGGACTAGTCTAAAATTTTGTCATTTGGTAAAGAGTTAAAGGGTTGAAAAGCCTTTTGCCTCTTGGTGATTAACTCTTTACCAAATGACAAAACTTTGAACTGAACCAAACTGAAAGCATTTGCAGACGACAAATCACATTTAGCTTAAATAACAATTTCTGTCTTTGATAGGATAGGAAGCACTGTGGGAAAAGGAGAAAATGTTGGTTACCAGCATTTTCTCCTTTTCCTACCATGTTTTTCAATATCTTCCCTTTCAGGGTCATTACAAATCGGGATTGTGGGGTAAAGAGTTTAAAACAGAATTGTTTGGGAAACAGTTGAGTTGTTCATGTTGATTGTGTGGATAAAGATCAAATTGCACAAAACCTGCACAAAAGATGCAAAATTCTACAGATAAGCACTTCTAGGGTTAAATAGTAAAATTAATATGGAGTGTTAAGGTGTGTTATATAATGCCCTAATAGAAATTATTACAAATATTATGGGAGAGTTTTTGTACAGAGGAAGTCACTCAATTAGTCATGTTTAAATATTTATTTACAGATCACCCCCATCCCTTTCCCACACAACCCGAGTTTTAATGACCCTGAAGACGAAGGCTTTTGAAAACATTGTGGGAAAAGAAGAAAATGCTGGTAACCAGCATTTTCTCCTTTTCCCAAAATGTTTTCTAACGCATCAAAGACAGAAATCAACAACTGAACTTCATTTATTTTGTGCGTCTGCACATGATTTCAATTTAGAGGAATCCAAATTGGTAAAGAGCCATAGGGCTGGAGGTAAAACCTGGACTGTCCATATACTACACACGTATTTTGATTTGCAATGTTTGTTATTTGACAGTTTTCCGATTTTTGGTACATGACACTGTTTTTGCCACTATTTGACAGTTTTCTCCAGTATTTTAGATGTGACTTTAGCCCGTTCACCTATCAATGTGTCCCTGGAGTTTCACCTGCTTTCCTATACCTTACAAATCCAGAGAATGTTTGGCAGTGAAAGAGAAATGTTTTCCACACAATCCCGTATTTTTACCGCCCAAAGAAGAAGAATTCTCCTTTTCCCACAATCTTTTCTCCCCTTATAAAAACAAATTCTAACATTTTAGTTACACTGAATTTGTCATCTGCAAATCCTTTTAAATTGGACAAGTCTAAAAATTTGTCATCTGGTAAAGAGTTGAACCTGCCACATTGACTTCAATTAATTCCAGAGAACAATTATTGAATGAGCCAGAGAATGATCTCAAAACCCATGGATTACTAGCCTTCTTATGCTTAATTTCATGATATTAAGTTACCTGATTGGCTCAGAACGTCAGATGTGCTTTGTCTCAGCCAATCAGATGCCTAGTCTTGGTATTTAGAATAAAAAATAAAAGACAGATAAGTTTGTAAATTTCAAATAATTTTATTTGCTTACAATATTGGACTAATTTAGGAGTGTTAAAGCATTGGTGGTTTATAAAATATTTGCAAGGAAATATAATTCAACAATTTATCATTTTATAGCTGTCACCTTGTTTGAAACTTAAAAGTCTGTACCAAACAACAAAATATTAGACCTTTCCAAACTGACAGCATCTGCAGACAAAAAAGTAGATGCGCTGCTCAAATGATGAAGCTTTTGGTTGAAACGGTAGAAAACATTAAGGGAAAAGGAAAAAGTGCTGGTTATCAGCATTTCCTTCATTTCCTACAATGATTTTAAAGGGAATTTACAAAAGTTCAAACTCCGCAGTTTTGTGGTAAAGGTTTTACCCTTTACCACAAAATCCTACATTTTAAATACCCCAAAGAAAAAGAATTTTGAAAACATTGTGGGAAAAGGAAAAATGCTTATAACCAGCATTTTAGCCTGTTCTCACAATGTCTTCAACACTTTCAAAATTTTGATGTCTAGTAAAGAGATAACCAACCATTTACCACACAATCCCAAGTTTTAACATCCCTGAGAAAGTAGGCTTTTAAAAACATTGTGGAAAAGGGAGAAAGTGCTGGTAACCATCATTTTCTCCATTTTCCACAATGTTTTCTACCCTTTCAATAGTTGAAATTTTGATTTTTGAGTCACATCGTGTCTGCAAAAGCTTTCAATTCGGCCAAGTCTGAATTTTTTTGTGTGTGGTAATGGGTTAAAGTGCCTTTCACACATTAAGCTGCCTATGTGGCCAGTGTAGGTCAAAATCAGACTGCAAAAACCCTGCAACATTCTGGATAATAGCAATGAAACTGCCCTATTAGAATGTTGTTTCCAGAATGAAAATGTCTGTTTGGTTTATCAAGCACACTAAAGGTTAACCCTTTACCAAACAACAAAAATTTAGACTTGTCCAAGTTGTGAGCATTTGCAGAGGACAATTTTAACCCTGTACTACAAAATTCAGTTTTAACGACAGAGAGGGCTTATTATAAAAAAGTGTGAAAAGGAGAAAATGCTGGCAACCAGAATTTTCTCCTTTACCCACAATGTTTCTACCTCTTCAAAAGAAATTATCATTTGAGCTATACTGAATTTGTCATTGGTTGAGTCTAATGCTTTATATTTTGGTAGATAGTTTATGTTGCACAAAGGTTCCAATTTGTCCTTCATACAAAACAAAACATTGTGGGAAAAGGAGAAAATGCTGGTTTCCAGCATTTTCTCCTTTTCCCACAATGTTTTCAAAAGCCTTCCCCTTCAGGTCATTGAAACTCTGGACTGTTTGGTAAAGGTTTAACTCTACCACACAACCAAAATATAGACTGGTCCAAATTCAAACCATTTGCAGACGACAATAAATGTGACTGAAAAATTAAAATTTGCTTTGGAAAGGGTAGAAAACATTGTGTGAAAAGGAGAAAATGCTGGTTACTTGCATTTTCTCTTTTTCTCACAATGTTTTCAAAAGGCTTCTTTCACAGGGTCGTTAAAAGTTGGGATTGTGTGGTACAGGGTTAAGAGTAAGCAGTGATAATGTTTATTTATCAGACATTGTACAGCACTTCATAAATATCTTAAACTATTTTGCCCGCCCAGGTAGCTCAGTGGTTATCATATCTGACCTGGTGGTTGCGAGTTCAATACCCGGTTGAGGCAAACTTTCTTTCCAGTGATTTTTTGCCTCTCACCTCTGATGCATGTGAGAAAAGTAGTCAGTGGCTTTGGAAAGAAAGTTGTATCAGAACTGGTGTGAGAAAGCCAGGAAACGCATGGGTGTGTCACTGACTGCCATGATATGACCTGAGCTGTTCAAATGGTGTTAAACTCAAATACAAACCAATACAATCTGAAACTGACATCAGAAAATTTTAAGGATTTGTCATGCCCTGATAACTATCATGAAAATATTTTCATCCTAAATGTATCCATATAGTCATTTGCATACAGCTAGGCTGAGCTAGCTGTATATGTATGGATCATGTAACATGAAAATGTGAATAATGATACACTTTTTGAAAGTTTTGACTGTGGGTTATTCTTTTCCTGTTTAAACTTTTACTATACAATCCTGACTTTTAACAACCCTGCGAAAGAGGCCTTGTGAAAACACTGTGGGAAAAGGACAAAATGATGGTAACCAGCCCTTTCCCCTTTTCCCAAAATGTTTTCTACCTTATCAAAGGGAAAATTCCTCATTTGAATCACATTTAAATTGTTGCCTGCAAATACTTTCAATTTGGACAAGTGTACATTTTTCTTGTGTGGTAAAGAGTTGAAGGGGCCCACTCAAATCTTTATTATCATTACAAAATTCAGAAAAAATTTATCATTTAGTTAAAACTGTTTGCAAAAGTTAAAACAAGAGGGCCATGCTGGCCCTGTTTTGCTCCTCTTCCTTTTAGATCAATGTATCATGCATATAATTAGCAATGACAGAGACATTAAGATATAAATCATAAGGAGTCTGTATGGTAATAAACAGTTAACTATCATAGACAAAATAGCCTAACCCCCTCCCCCCCCACAAAAAAAAAAAGTCTTTGTTTTTGTCATTTTTCTATAATCCAAACATGATCATTGATGTCAGTGAATATGTAAGTGAATACAAGCAGGTCTTATCAAATATCATTCATACCAAATATCAGTGAATTATAACAAAGAGTGCTTTCTCAAGAAGATTTCCAGAATATTAGTAGCAGTAAACATTTTAAGGCACGAATGGTAGAGTTCTGGAAAAAAGAATTACATGATACAAACCTTAGATCTTTTTCATATTAAATAATGAACTCATCTGAGCGCTTATTATCAAAATAAATCACTCTCACTGAAAACAGAACATATTTTATCCGAAAAATTTAAATACAAAACACCAGTCATGTAACAGTGAAGTTGGATAATCATGGGAGGTAAATGGTAACAAACTCTGTTATTAATGAAATGAAACAACGGTACATGTATGCAAAATTTGGTACAACTGGATCTTACAGTACTGTTAGGAAACAGAAGGTTCTTTTAGTTTTCAGTTTATAAGCCCATGGAAAATTTATGAGTTATGACCCCTGGGGGAGGGCCAATTTTATACCCCAGGGCTGTCATTGGGACAGTATTGGTAGAGGTCTACTAGATGAAGCTGCATGCCAAATTTGGTCACTCTATGCCTAATGGTTAGGGATAATTATGTGATGATTTGCTTTGTACAATGCATTGCTGAGATCTGTTAATCCCCCCTTTTTCAGAGCATGAATCATTTAACTCTTCACTACACAATAAAATTTTTGACTTGTCCAAATCAGGGATCATAAATGTTATATACGATCCCTCTCCAAAATGAAAGCATTTGCAACTAACAATTTAAATGTAGCTCAAATGATGGAATTTGTACTTGATGGGGAAGAAAACGGTGGGAAAAGCAGATAATGCTGGTCACCAGCATTTTCTCCTTTTCCCACAATGTTTTCAAAAGCCTTTTCTATTGAGGTCATTAAAACTTGGGATTGAGACAGGGTTACTGGGACAAAGTCTCCCACTTGGGTGCATTTTGGTGGCACTGTGGTAAATGGTATGGAAAGAGTTAACTCTTTACCAAACAACAAAATTTTAGACCAGTCCAAGTTGGCAGTTTTTGCAGACAACAAAATGAATGTGAATCAAAAATTGAAATTTGTTTTCAGAAGAGCAGAAAACATTGTGGGAAAAGGAGAAAATGCTGGTTATCAGCATTTTCTACTTTTCCCACAATATTTTCAAAAGGCTTCTTCCTCAGGGTCGTTAAAAGTCGGGATTGTGTGGTAAAGGGTTAATAGGACAATGCCCCAGAATCCCTGTCGCCCACACGCCCTGCAGAACACTGATTATGAGGGAAGTGCTTTAATTGATTGACAGGTGTTTTATGCTGCTTTCAACACCATTTCATTATTACCGCTACAGCTTACATATTCATATATGTCCTGGGTTTCATCAGTACTAGGATAGGGCTATGAAGTGTCTTACCCAAGGACAATCCCACAAAAAACTCAGTGCTTCCAGCAAGGCTCGAAGAAGGGAGTTGCTGTGACAGACATAGTCATACTGTCAGCAGCTATCAACCAGTATCTTTGTGACCCTAACTTTAGGCCTGATTAACCCTGTACCACGCAGTCAAGAGTTTTAATGGCCCTGAAGCAGAAAGCTATTGAAAACATTGTTGGAAAAGGAGAAAAATTAATGCTGGTACCCAATTATATTTTTGTTTTTCCACAATTTTTTCTACTCTTTCAGACAAATCCCATGGACTGAGTCATATTTGTCATCTGCATTTTTCAAATAATAAATCAACTCTATACCAAAGGACAATGTTTCTGACAGGTCCAGATTGAAAGCATTTGCAGACAGTTAAACTTGACACAGGGGCCGAGATTTGTAAAAGAAAAGGTAGAAAATAATGCGGGAAAAGGAAAAAGTGTTGGTTACCAGCATTTTCTCCTTTTCCCACAATGTTTTCTATCCTTTCAACGATTAATGCCATCATATGCACATGCTTTGAATTTGGACGAGTCATAAATTTTTGTCGTTTGGTAAAGAGTTTAGAGACTATTCTAGATTCTAGAGATATTAATAGTTAGGTGATATTGATATTATAGAGTCTAGAGATATCATAATCTGGTCAATTCTTGTTATATAAGTTAAAAACTATTTGCCTTACCTATAAATGCCCCGGGAGACAGGTAGTTTCCCCTACCCCGGTCCCGTATTAGACCCATGATTAACTTCATCTCTCCCGCATCTCACTGTATCAGAACTAAAATCCGTTAAAAAAATCCCGTGGGTCACGACAAACACGAACGTCACAAAAACAATCGAAATGGACTTCAAGTTTCTCTCCCTACCCTAATTTTACTATCATATACATAACACACAAAACCTCAGTCACGTGACATGAAATTGTACCTCTAAACTATTTATAGGTCCATAAAAGGGGTGTGTATCAAGTATTGTTATCCATTGAAGTAAATCAATTAACCATTTACCAAATTATCTTAAGAATGTTTTACAACCCTTCTAAAAAATCTTATCAAAACATCGTGGGAGTGTAAAAGATGCTAGCTTCCGGGTTTTCTCCTTTTCTCTCGGAGCTTTTTATCCTATCAAAGACAAATTCCATGATTTGAGCAAAATTTAAATTGTCTAACGTTACAGTTTAAAGGATTCTAAATTTTAATCGTCTTTTAAGGTGTTAAGAGTTAACCAATGGAATGCGGGGTATTTTCCGGTCGTATATGTCATGTGTGTACAGGTGTGTTGTGTACCGCGCTGCGTGACCTCATTAGTAAACAACGCGATCCGCCATTGATCACAGGTATGACAGAGGTTGACGTTATACAGGTATGGCACATACACGCACAGGTATTCAAGGGAAATAACTCCAATAGACAACACTTATGGCGCTTCATGTGACTTATTTCCCTTACTTAATCTTTTGACTACAGTAGGATCTATAACCCTTTACCAATGGACAAAATTTTAGACCGGTCCAAATTGTAAGCGTTTGCAGACGACAAATTGAAAATATCTCATATGGTGAGATTTGTCTGATAGATTGTGGTAAAAGAAGAAAATCCTGGTAACTAGCATTTTCTCCTTTTTCCACAATGTTTACAAAAGCATTTTTTTTTCCCACTTTTGTTTAAAGTTTGGATGCTTTGGTAAAGAGACAACATGTTGTGCGTTTGTTTTGATAGTGTTTTATGATGCTTTCAACAGTATCTATCGGTTACATCACAGAACAATGTCACTTATGTAGGTTTTTCCTCATTTTCACAAATGCTAAGCTTGGGTTTAGCAGTGCCATGCCAAGTGAATGTACTGCTAGATGTATTGAAATATTACAAATCAAGCCCCTTACAACTGGGCCACAATATATGTTCATTTGATGTTAACCCCTGTTTTTCAATAGTATTTCAGTCATCTCTGGGATCGTATATTGTAATTTATGATCCCTGGTCATATCAAGGCAGGAGTTCATATAATCATGTATGTTCCTGGGTTTCACCAGTACTAAGCAAGGGCTTGCCAAAGGACACTCCTAATAAACACTCAGTGCTCCCAGTTAGGCTAGAAACAAAATATTTTCCTCAGAAAATATTGTGGGAAAAAAGAAAAAAAATGCTGGTACCCAGCAATTTCTCAAATTGTTTCCACCCTGTCAGACACAGAAATTGTCATTTGAGCTACATTCAGTTGTTGTCTGCAAATGCTATCTATTTAGTCGAGTCCAAAATTTTGTTGTTGGGTAAAGAGTTAAATCATCAACCAAAAGGAACTATTTTCAAAATGAAAAAACTTGACTCCTCTGGTTAACAAGCACTTTCTCCTTTTCAAATAATGTTGTACATGTATATCCTATTAAAATCCCAGTACCAGGTACTTTGGTCACACTTAACCCTTTCCCAAACAAGCCCTGGTTTTCACGTGTCTGCAGTACAAGTCTTTTGAAAACACTGTGGGAAAAGGAGAAATTGCTCGTAACGAGCAATTTCTCCTTTTCCCACAGTGTTTTCTACCCTTTTGGAGAACTTTCTGCCATTTTCATCAAATTTAAAATTGTCATCTGCAAACTCTTTCAATTTGGACCAGTCTAAAATTCATTGTTTGGGAAAGGGTTAATTAGTCACCTATGAAAGGACTGAAAGCATTGTAGGAAAATGAGAAAATGCTGGCTACTAACATTCTATCCTTTTTCCACATTGTTTTCAAAAGCCTCCATCTGAGAGTTGTTAAAACTCTGGATTGTTTGGTGAAGGGATAAACCAATTGCAGGCATAATCTGATAGCTCAACTGATAGGGCACTCACGCAGAGAGCAAGGGGTACAAGGTTTGAGTCCTTTTCTGGCCACATATTTCACCCCTGGTTAAATTTGATGCCCACTGTAATTAACTCTTTTGCCTATACCACCAAATCCTGAGTTTTAACGATTCTAAGCAAGAAGGCTTTAGAAAACACTGTGGGAAAAAAAGAAAATGTTGGTTACCAGCATTTTATCCTTTTCCTACAATGTTTTCCACCCTTCCACAGAAAAATCAAATCATTTGAGACACATTTAAATTTTGCAAATACCTTCAGTTCAGTAAAGTCGACAATTTTATGGTTTGGTGAAGGGCTTCAGCACACACCTCGACACAGGTTTAGTCCCAACTGGGCCATTATGTTCTGCACTGGTCACAGGACAAGAGCCACAACGGCTCTACATGTTCTGAGAGTTTTTATGTATCTAAAGTAGATACCTGAAAACCATATGGGAAGAGGTGCAATTGCTTGTCTCTTATTCTTTTTCTACAATGTTTTTATGTATAAATCAGAAGAGATGTTTTCCTTTCCATCAATTGTTTTAACCCTGTGTTAACTGCCAGGCTTTTTTGTTCAAGCTGGGCAGTCCAAAAATAGCATAGTAAAGGTTTTATAATAACTCTAAGTATTATGTGTATTGCTTTTGCAGATTTTGTAGGATAAGATCAGATTTCATCATAAAACATGCAATCTGATTTTGGGTCTACACTGTCTGCTACTTAGTAATGTGTTCTGGTAAATAAAGCCTTGAAACTACAAAAAAAAAAAAAAAAAAAAAGAGCACCACATGCAGGTGCCAACACTCTGTTGCAGTTGCTTATAGAAATAGCTTGATTTTCAGTGAAAGTTTTAAGTCGAAAAAGGGGCATAAAAGTGTCAAAAATATTTTGATTATTACTTGCTGTGCTGGTATGGCTTCTCCTTTTGATAGTCAACAACCAGTCTGAGTAAATATCTTCAGTAACTCTTTACCACACAATCCCGACTTTTAACGACCCTGAGAAAGAAGCCTTTTGAAAACATTGTGGGAAAAGGAGAAAATGCTGGTTACCAGGATTTTCTCCTTTTCCCACAATGTTTTCTACCCTTCCTACAACAAATGTCAATTTTTCAGTCACATTTATTTTGTCATCTGCAACTGCTTTCCATTTGGAGTAGTCTTAAGTTTTGTCGTTTGTTAAAGGGGTAATGACTGAGATATTATGAAATGTCAAAGTTTTTACATGACACAGACAACGGCAGGGCTATGACTATAACTCTACATTTTCTTTGAAAACAGCTGAGCTGAAAATTATTTGTTCAGAGCTCTAAGGATCTGATTCTAACAATAGATGTTTAAAGCCAAACTTACACACAAACTGGCAACATTTTTAATAGAAGAAGTCAAATTAACAACATATGAAGAAAGACAAGAGTTTTGCAAATAAATTTCAACCAAATCCCTCATGGATATTTTGGACATGTTTCTACCCCCAGACATTTTGCATCTTGCAACAGACTTCATTTAAAAACATTGTGACAAAAGATACTGCTTCTCACCAAAAAGCTTAAGACTTCACCATATTGGTTATTGAAGACATTTTCAGATGACAACTTTATGGTGGCTCATATGGTGAATTTTTTTCTGTGAACGAGTAGCAAAAAAGATTGTGGGCAAATGAGAAAATGCTGGTGACCAGCATTCTAAAGCCTTCTTTCTCTAGTGCATAAATACAACTGATTGTTTAGTAAAGGGTTAAAGTTCAGAGAAGTCTGATCAGTCATCCATATGCAGATCTACTTTGTCATGAACCCTTTTACAGCCTGTCAGAGACATTTGTCCATAGTTACCTCCCATATCAAAGAAAGATAACTCTTCCATCACGGCTTCAATCAACAACTCATTGGGGTCACGACCCTTATGAATGAAATCTTTCACAATACACTTGCGAACATGGAATTCTGCAAGGGGCAAGAAAGGGACAAAAAGGTCAACAAGGTTTGATTTTTTAAAATCAGAATACCATTCATCTGAATCTTTCTCAAAGATAAACGAAAATTCATCACTTTGCATTTCTTCTCTATCTCTGTTCTGTCCTATTTGTGAAAATAAATACTGGTTAATTTGAACAGCTTTTGAGTTACTGATGAATAGAATCACAATAATCGGGGACTTAACGCTAGAGTTAGCAAGAGTTTCTGCCTCTCTCCTAATTTCTTCCATTGCAGATTGAAGTCCAAACAGAAAATCCCTTTTAGCTTTATCCATCTCATCAAAAATAAACACATTCACTCCACATTTTGTAATGTTTCCAATTATCCAGGTTTTCACTTTTTTCTGAAGTTTATTCGACTCCTCCTCATGTTGAGCTTCGTGTGGAAAATGCCAGGGAATGGAGAACAACGTTACTTTGTTGTTGTAAAATGCTTCAGCTATAAATCGTGAAATGAAATTTTTTCCAACACCAGTCCATCCATGAAATGACATCACAAGTGTTCTTTTACTGGTCCCATCTTTCACTGCCTTTCCAAACTTTTCCAATTTTGCTAAGACAGCTTTAACAGCAATCTGTTGACCGTAGACATTGTCCTCCAGTTTATGTTTCAGTTTGACCATATCAATGTCAAACACAGAACAAGAACTTGCATGAAACAGGAAGTAACCCGCAATACCCATCAATGTCAGGACCATTAATGCCAAAACTATGTGGGGGGATTTCTTCTCTGCTTTATCCTTTAATGTTGGCATCTTTATAGCTCTTTTATGCTTCCTTTTAAGCTGAAAATTACGACCTGTGTTAGGAGTCTCATCACGTACAAAAACTGAATCATCGAAATCGAAACTTTCTGCTTTGTAACTGTTGTTGTTATTCTCATTTGGTTTCAGACTGTCAGCCCTTTGATTCAAACCTTCTTTTTGATTGGAGTTATATTGGCCATATCCATCATACTCTGTGATGTTTTTCAAAGGTGCAACAATCTTTTGGTCCCCCTTTCCCTTATATGACACACAAAAGTCACTGTGTCTTTTTCTTGGTTTAGGTGGTTGTACTGCTGAATCTGAAACAAATATGCTCTGTGAAAAGGGGGCTAAAAGCACTTGCAAAAAGTATCAACTGCGGTCAGACTGGGCAGTCTTTGAAGGCTAACCAGAGTTGAAACTTTTTAGTTAAGGTCAATTTTCTGTGTGTCCAAGGACCAGTCTACCTTATAATTCAGTTGGTTGTTGGACCAAGTGGATTTTATGGATCCATAATTCTATGATGACCTGCTTGGTATAATGCATCATGGAGATGCATTAGGACCCCCTTTTGGTAGAGTGTGGCACATTTATTGGAAAAAATACAAATTCAGTCTGTACCTCTTTACAAATGACAATTTTTTGGACTGGCCCAAATTCAGATGACAAATTAAATGTTGCTATAATGATGATTTCCGTGTTTGATTGGGTAGAAAAAATTGTAGGAAAATGAGAAAATGCTGGTTACCACCATATTCTCATTTTCCCACAATGTTTTCAAAAGCCTTCTCTTTCGGGGTTGTTAAAAGTCAGGATTGTGTGATAAAGGGGCATTTCATCTTGCATATAGGGTTTTTCTTTGACTTTTTCATGACAGTTATTTGAATAAAAGAAGGCAAAACATTTATATTACTGGGCCATGCCCTGGCAAAGGGGGGTTTAATGCATCTCACTTATGCATTATACCAAACAAGTCATCACCATCATAATTACAGATCCATAAAATCCATTCTGTCTGACAATCAACTGAATCATGAGGTAGAATGGTCCTTTGACATGAAGGAAATGTACAAATAGCAAACAATTTCAACTCATGTCAGTCTGCGCAGACTGCAGTCAATACTTTTCGCAGATGCTATATCGTTGGGGCCAATGGACCTATCCATGCTTTCCTGGAGTTTCTGTTGCCAGTACATGACTACATGTACATGTACTTTGAACAATATTGTTCCTAAGCCACTGGCTGCTTTCCCACATAACCTTCATCAAAGCAATGAAATTTTAAGGAAGGACAACAAATTCAACAGAGAGATGTCTTTAACAATTTATCGTGTATGCAGTTTTGGGGACTTGTTCTATACAGTCTGATCATGCTCTCTACTGTCTTATCTCTCTCTCTCTCTCCAGTCTGATCTTGAAATACAATCTCTAAAAAGAGGAACAATACCTGTGATAGGCAATCCACACAACGTAACATACCAGTAACTAAAGCAAAATTTGCTTTAATGTACTAGTTCTTTAACTCATAAAGCGCCTTTCATGACTATAGTTAAGTTTGTGGCCAGTGTACATCAAGATCAGGCTGCACAAAATGTGCAGCCTGATCTTTGATCCATTCTGTCCGCTTTGCTGAATCACTGTACATGTAGACAAAAGCAACCATGAAATTGCAATTATTTGGGTCTTGTTTCTAGGATGAAAATGTCTGACAGTTTATTCAGTGCTCTAAGGGTTAATGTTAGAGATTCTTTGGTCAGATAGTAACCATGATAGTAAACGGTAGAGAAAGAGCTAATTCTACTTGCCACAATGTTTTTAAGTCGATCATGTCACAAATGCCCAGATAAACCTAGATGAGATTAAAATTAAAACAGGAAGCGGCTGAATTCAACTTTAGCTTCTTAAGTCTCTTATTTTACTCAAATCTACCAACAGTCCCACGTTCTGACTTAAGTTTTTATTTGCGACACATTTCAGCAACATTAAACCTTTACCAAACAATCCCTGGTTGTAACGACCCTGGGAAAGAATACTTTTGAAAACATTGTGGGAAAAGCAGATAATGCTAGTAACCAGCATTTTCTGCTTATCCCACAATGTTTTCTACCCCATCAGAGAGCTTAAGCTCATTTGTACCAATTTTGAATTTGTTGTCTGCAGATGTTTAGAATTTGAAAGAGTCTAAAATTTGTCATTTGGGAAAGAGTTAAGACTGTAGTGGTATTCTCAAATCCTGAGTTGACAGACTCAACTAAGCAAAATAAATGGACTTTAGTCAATTAACAAACTAAAGTCCATTATTTTGCTGAGATGAGTGCGAAACATTGTGTCAACACAGGACTTGAGAATGTTACGTAAGTCTTTACCCCACAATCCCGACTTTTAACGACCCTGATATTGAAGCCTTTTGAAAACATTGTGGGAAAAGGAGAAATTGCTGGTAACCAGCATTTTCTCCTTTTCCCACAATGTTTTCTACCCTGTCAAAGATGCATCGCATCATTTGAACCACATTGAAATTGTCATCTGCAAATGCTTTCAATTTGGACTGGTCTAAAATTTTGTCATCTGAAATGTGTCTAAAATAACAAACGCAACTTAAGTCAGAAAATAAGTCTCTTTGCAGATTTGAGTAAAATAAGACTTAAGATTTTTCATGAAACTGGGGCCTAGTCTATTAACCTTTCACCAAACAAACAAATTCTAGACAAGTCTGCACTGAAAGTGTTTGCAGACAATTCTTGAATTTGGCTAGAATTCTATGATTTGTCAGTAAAAGAGTAGAAACCAATGTTGGAAAAGGAGAAAATGCTGGTTACCAGCATTTCCTCCTTTTCCCACATTCTTTTCAAAAGCCTCCTACATCAGGGTCATTTAAATTCAGGATTGTGTGTTTGGAAAGGAGGAAATGTTCATTCCATAACCAACTTGTCCATGAAGAGGAAACATACCAAGTTTCTTGAACATTTACTTATTTGTATTTTGGGACAAAGTGAACAACATAGACAGTAGATTCTGCCATCCTTGCCACTTACCAAAGCTTTGTTCTGACAGATCTAATTCCATGGGCGAGTAACTCTGCCTTCTCCCTGTGGCTGGATCCTCCCTGGCAGTCAAAGCTGGTGTGGTCTGGGACACCTGATATAAAACACTAAACCATCATCACCTACTATAATAATGTTTAACTCTCTACAATACAATGCCGCCATTTAACGCCCCTGGGAAAGAAGCCTTTTGAAAACATTGTGGGAAAAGGAGAAAATGCTGGTAACCCGCATTTTCTCCTTTTCCCACAATGTTTTCTACTCTATCAAAGAAAAATTGCACCATTTGAGCCATGCTGAAATTATCATCTGCAAATGCTTTCAATTTGAACAAGGCTAAAATTTTGTCGTCTGGTAAAGGGTTAAGAAAATGGGAGTAAAATCATATACTTATTGTATCTCAGTAAGGGATCACCTGCTGTAAAAGACCCCTATTTAGACTTTCCTCTGATTTTATTGTAACTCTTTAAACAACAACAAAGTGGATACGTTGATAGTGGACAAGTGAAAGCATCTGTTGATGAAAAATCACAAGTGGCTCAAACTATAGCACATGTACCAGTATTTGTATTTGGTCCAGTAGATAACCTTGTACGAAAAAGAAAAAGTGCTGGTGACCAGTAGCCTTTTCCCCTCATTAGCCTTTTTCCCCTTGTGTTGTTTAACCCTTTACCAAATGACAAATTTGAGACTGGTCAAAATTGAAAGCATTTGCACGTGACAAATAAAATGTAGCTTAAGCAGTGATTTCAGTCCCTGATAGGGTAGAAAACACTGTGGGAAAAGGAGAAAATGCTGGTTTCCGAAAATATCTTCAAAAGCCCTTTTTCTCAGGGTTGTTAAAAACTTGGGATTGCGTGGTAAAGGGTTAACCATGTAACTGTTTGGTACGGGAATAATCCTGGTTTTACTGCACCATAGCTTAAGAACAGTTCCATTACCATGTTCTCTTACTGTACGATTAGGACAAAATATTGTGTAACCCTGTTTTGCCAATGGAAAATGTAGGATCATGTGAGTGTGATCTCTGAATGAAACTGCAACACAAGTAGAAAAGACTCGACTATTGTATATTTAGACTTTTTCTACCAGGATACTTTACAAAATATCCTGGTATGAGAAGTATAAAACTTACACTAGTCATGACAAGGTAAGTACATGTACATATACATCCTTGAATCTTGGCCCAAAAGTCAATAAACAGAACACTATGTATACAAAGAATCTCTTGAAAGCCACTGCAGCCATGAACACAATAAGAGAATACCAATCTGGTCAATTAACCCTTAGAGGGCTGAATAAACCCAACAGACATTTTAAATCTAGCAATAAGACCCAAGTAGATGAAATATCATGGCCAACCTTGTTTAGAATATCTCGGGAAAGCGGATAGTTTACATCACTTTTTGTGCAGTCTGATCTTGATCTACACTGGCCTCAAAAGCATTTTGTAGTGAAAGGCACTTTAAGGGTTAAGGTATTTTATCTCCAACACAACTTAAGACATGGCCACTTCATTACCAAAGAACCAAATAATCCCCTCATGTCAAATACATGTAATCTACATTGAGATGAGATCTAATGCCATGGTTCTGTTCTTAAAGATTTCGATCTAGATTATCTGCATAAGCACCTAAAGTCAAGCATTTACTCCCTTTCCTACAATGTTTTCTTCCTTTTGGAAGACAAAAGTCTTCTGAAAAAATTGATGAAAAGCACCTGGTTAATACCAGCATCTTCTCCTTTTACGCACAATATTTTCTATAGACTTCTTCCATTGGGTCGTTAAAACTCAGGATTGTGTGGTAATAGGTTAAGTTATTTACTGTTTTGATTTTTACATTCCTTTCTGAATGAACTTAATTTAGGTCGAAATAAAAGGACACCTGCTACAAGAGTTCAGTTCTCATATTTCCATTGGTTGGTCCCTAAATACTGTTAAACCTCACTCAGATGCCACCTCTATTTACAATTTAACCACAGTCCCGACTTTAAACAACATGTGTCAATACTTTTTGCAGATGCATTAGGCCTCCTTTTCACACAGCACAGATCATTTCTTTTTTTTTTTTTTTTTTTAAATCTAGAGTACTATTAACCGTCAGAGTGCCAAAAACACTTAACAGAAATTTTCTGTCTAGAAACAAGGTTGCTTTGGTCCAAAATGTCTTAGCAAAGGGAAGAGTAAAAAAGATCAGACTGCATGTTTTGTGTAGTCTGATCTTGATTTACACTGGCCCCAAAAACAATTGCAGTTGTGAATGTCTCAGCAAAAGGGACAGTGCAGATCAAAGATCAGACTGCATGCTTTGTGCAGTCTGATCTTGATCTACACTTGCTGCAAAAGCAATTAAACTTAAGGGTTAATAACATAGGGTTCTCTAAAAATAATGAGTGTTGTACCTTTATTGTACTGTTTCTGATCACCTCAAAGGGGCTGTGTATCGGGGTCCTTCGAGGCTGTGTGAGCGTTTTCCAATCTCTTGAAATCGGAGTGGAGACTTGAAATCTGCTGGGTGACAATAATGGTCGTCTTCTTACCTGCGGTGGACTTAGATCTCTCTCCTGATGTGACCAGGATACATTGAAACTGAAAAAGTAAATAGTATTAAATATGAATTCCTAAATAAAAACATTTCAAAGCGACAACTAAATTTTGCATGCATGATGTAATTTGTCCCTGGAAGGGTAGAAAACTTTGTAGTTACCGACACTGCCATCTTTTTCCACAATGTTCTCAAAAGCTTTTATCCTAAGGATCATTAAAACACAGCCTTGTTTTGTAAAAGATTAACCCTTTACTGTACAATCCCAACTTTGACGACCCTAAGGAAGAGAACTTTTGAAAATAATGCATTCTACCTCATCTAAGAGAGAAATCATAATTTTAGCAAAATTTAATTTTTCATCTGCAAATGCTTTCAATTTGGACTAGTTCAACATCTTGTTGTTTGGTAAAGATTTAACAGATATTCAAACTAAGTATTACCTAAACTGATGCAAGTTTGAGACAAGTCCAGACTCTCCAGACAGTTCCATTGCTTCTTCTTCGTTCTCAGCCATTGTCCAGCTGTCAGACTATCCTGGTACAGTACATGTATACAGTCATTTACCAGATGACAAATTTTCAGACTGGTCCAAATTGAAAGCATTTGCAGACGACAAATTGAAGGTGGTCTGAATGACAAAAAATTTGTCCTTGAATACCATAGAAAACATTGTGGGGCGAGGAGAAAATGCCAGTAGCCTTTCCCCACATTGTTTCAAAAGTCGGCATTGTGTGATAAAGGCTTAACTCATTCACTCTTTACCAGATAACGAAAAAAAATAAATAAATAAACTCTTCTGCTGAATATGGCATTAGCTGTACAACTTTTTATGGTTTTTCCTTGTTCTATTTTACACAAGCAAAGATGGTCCTAAACTGTATTAGGATTGCTTCTAAAGCTGTCTTAAGTTCCAAATTTTCTCAAAAAGGTCCCCCAAACCCACCTTACAAGTGGCAACTGCGCCCCCCCCCCCCCCCTCGACATGCCTGGGGTATTTCATGGCCTTACCACTTTTCTGACCTGTATCAGTCAAATTAAACTGAATACATATAAATACATATACATATCATTTGCTGGGCTATTGTTATTTTTATTAATTTTCATATACATGTACTGAGGCACTGCTTAAAATACAACAATAAAACTATAGATTTAGACTAATAGTCTAGCGAGCAAAGCATTTATTCAACAACACTTTATGGCAACAATTAAATGAAAGTATGTTCGTTTACCCAACATCTGAGAGGGCTAGTTCAGTCTAACACGCATTTTCCAGTGTCTGTGTGTGTAATCAAATCAACAATGCTTTTGTATAGTGGTGTCATAAATGAACATGTGATCTATCTCTCGCAAAACTCATAAAACTTTACATATTATTACTCTATCATACAAAGAAAGATATCTATCATACAAAGAAAGATTAACTATACTAGGTTTACCTAGCCTTGAATATAGAAGAGAGAGGACATATGTTACAGGCATATAGAATAATTAATAAAACAGACAGAATAAAATAAGACATTCTGCCTAGAAGATTGCTCTCAACTAACCGGGGCCACTCCACGAAACTTTATAAAAGAAGAGCTAAGAATAGGTTTACAGTCAAAACGCCACAGTCAAAACACCCCACTTTTGGTTAAAATGTCCCACTAATCTGGTTAAAATGTCCAACTATTCAAAAAAATTGGTCAAAATGTCCCACTTTGAAATTTTTTGTTCTTAAAAACTACTGGCAAATGTTGTAGTAGTTAATTAATTTGATCAATTTTGATAGGAGTTATAACAGTTGTGTGTTAACAGTTTTGTTGATATTAAATGCAAGTACCTTTGTATGTTCAATCAGTTAGGTGAAAAGGAAAACTCGTTAATTAGTCAGTAATGACAAACGAATGATAATAAAGACGAAATTATATGAATCAATTAGTTTTGAAATTGTAAGCTACCTTTTTGCAGAAAAAGCAGGTTTTCAAAGACTTATTCCTTACATTTAAATAATTATCTGCTTTCATCCAACTTTACCCGATCTTGAGACTGTACTGGGGGAGTGCAAGGGACTTTTAATTAATATTTATGATGCAGTTTATCAAGCTGGCTTTTGAATTTACAAATAGTAATGCAAAATCAGTACATTTTATAGGAAATTCAAAAGAACAGATAAGACTGCATTGCTAAGTTTGTTGAATCTTACAATTTGTTATATATTGTGTGAAGTTTAATGATAAAAGTGACATGGAATAATATTTATGTGTTGTGTGTGAGAAAGAGGTCAGAAAATGGCAGCATGCTCTGCAGTGTACTTGCAATCCATGGCAGCATCTTAGTCTTACATGCAATACTGCTAAGTTATTTTTTTGCTTAAGGTGCAGGAAACCAAAATAGCAGTTAAAAAGTCCATAACAAACGATCTTCCCTTGACAATGGGTATTTTCAGGATCTTTGGAAGGTACTTTCTCAGGGTATCCATCTGATCTATCAAATATTTGTTAGTTTAATCACATATAATGGACATTTCAGTTGAATTTTGATGGCAGGTAGTGTGGGTTGAGATCTGCATGCTGTGGAGACGGAGTTCAATGAGCACTTCTGGCAAAACATTTGATCTGTCATACATATACGTTGTTTTGCATTGGAAATGTTTGCGAGAGAGACAGAGAGGGGGGGGAGAGAGAGAGAGAGTTTTTACCCTTTAGCAACCCTGCTTTTAGAAAAGGAGATATCCCAGTTCTCCTTATTACACAATTTTTTTTACACTTTACAGATCTCATTTTAAGTACCTACGATAGTGATTAAAAACATATGTCACCAGAGATATTGCCAGATATCTACATATTCTCCATTTCCTACAATGTTTTTAACCTTTTCAAGAGCGAATTCAAATGTAGGGCCGTGTTTTAAATGGTCTTTAATTCTTGAAGAGTTTAAGTTTTTATTTTTTTCTTTTGTCTAGGTCACCACATGAAAACAGAAAAAATTAATCCAGTGTCACTTACATACATGTTTTAGCAGCAAACCAACATATAGAAATTGAAAACATTTTTGTAAAACACATCAATGTTACTTTCCCTCAACAGAAGAAATACTTTTTCTTGAAACATTTTTGGAAAAGATTAAAATTCTCATTACCTGCATTTTTTCCGTTTCTTAGGCTGTCTAGAAAGTGTTTCTTTCTCTTGGTCGTTAAGACTTGGGATTGTTTGGTGAAGGGTTAAATGGATACTTTATGCTACAGAATTTAATCAGTTAGAACATTGCAGACATGGAGCCATTTGAGCATGTCGAATAAACATTCATTTAGATAGACAATATTGGCCTTAACCCTTAGCCTACAGTATACAATCTAGATTCCACTTAACTTACGTTACACAATTCTTGATTCTACTTAGCGAAAACTGTAAAAAAAAAAGATCCATACGCACATGAGTGTAGTCTGATCTTGAAATATAGTTAAGGTATCTAATGACGGTTTAAGTCATACATCAAGGTAAATGTCATTAACTTTATCGAAAATTGATGTGCTTCTTGAAAATCTAAGCTTGGCAGGATATGGGTTAAAAAAAATCAATGAATGTGACAAATGACGAAACCAAACGGAAAAAACAAAAGCTAATGATTTCTGAAATAATTAGTCAATATCAAACTAATAATTTTAATAAAATATATGGGAACGTTTTAGGGGGATGTCTTAACTGATTCGGAATGGAAATGGGGGCGTTTTAACCAAAGTGGGATGTTATGACTGTGGGACGTTTTAACCTGATACCTAAGAATAATTGTTATAAAAACTTTTTTTCAAATAGAATAGTCAACAGTTGGAACTTATTACCCAATGAGATTATTGAAGCACTAGGTAAATTCCTTCAAAAAATCGCTTAAATAAGCATTGGTATAAGGAAAAAAAAAAAAATGATCGTGTATGCTACAAAGTACAATAGGCACATGTTTTAGAAGCAATTACTTACTACTTTTTCTGTAATTAGTGTCATTTTTTATCATAATTAATTCTAAGGACAATGTCAAAAATGTAGTTGGTGTAATACAGTTTTAACACTTGTTAAATTGTGAAGTTGTTAGGAAGATAAGGAAGTTATAAAGAAAAGACCAGGAGAAATACAGGGGAAACAATTCCAAAACGGCCATAGAAGTGGATACTTAGATATATCTATTTACTAAAAAATAATCACGAAATCATGCAGAATTCGTGCTCTTTTCATACACACTCTTGTTAGCGCGTTTTCATTTCCGCACTGTCCAAACTCCAATAAAAATCGAAAGTGCTCGGATAATGTCGGGACAATGGGAGCAATCATGTATACCAAACGCTTGGATTTTAACGCAGGAGAAGGGGGGGTCTCCCTAATCAGCGTCAGGAAATGTCAGGAAGTGTCAGGAAATGTCAGGAAGCGTCACAGGCCCAAATATTCCATTTTTCATGTTGTTTTTGTCATACTGATGGAATACATAAAATATTTTATCAAAATATCTTATACTATAGTGTATAGTGACCCAAATAACGGATAAATCCACCTACCGACTCAGCGTCACGAAATATGGCGGATAACTATAGGAGCGTCAAGAGGTGTGAAGTCAATTACTACATGTATAGAGAATTAGCGTCACGAAATGTGGCGGATAAATGAAGGAGTGTGAGGGAAAAAACCTTATCAATTAATGCACAATCCATGATCCTAATGAAGGCGTATTCAGCGTCACGAGATCAAACCACTTTATTCAAGGCTAGTTAAGCGTCATGAGATTCAGCCAACTCCGGTAGTTCTAAGCCTTTTATAGAAACATTGGGAATATGATAAATAGCTCGTTTTTCGTATATTCTTCTTTTAATTGTATATTAGTCTAAAAGTTTCTCACTGCTGATCATCATTTCGTCGACGATTATATGTTACGGAAATATCTTGGCTTGTGGAGAAAACTGTGCGAAGTACTTGCGAAAGAAACTCCAGGGAAGCATAAATAGGAGCACTGGTGGCCGTTATATAACTGTAAAAAAATGTTTGTATTGGAGTGTAACGCCATTTTAACAGCTTAGGTCATATCACGACAGTCAGTACACCCACACATGTATTTCCTGGCTTTCTTTCCAAGCCACTGACTACTTTTCTCACGTGCATCAGACGTGAGGGGCGGAAAATCGCCGGAAAGAAACTGAAATTTCTCTCAGCTGGGTATCGAACCTGCAACCATCAGGTCACGAGTCAGGTACGTTTAACATCATAGAAAACAGTAATTACCATTAAGTCATGTAATGACAATAAAAAAAAAAAAATATATATATATGTTGACGGACATTTCGAAATTGAAAGCATTTGCTGCAGAAAAATCAAAGATGGCTCTATTTTAATCACAACTCAACACTTAAGCCATATTACTAGACCATCTGGCCACAACATTATAAAATACATAGAAGCCATGGTCTGTGAAAACGGGGTTTAGTGCATCATCAAAAAATTTCGAGCGAGGTCAGCCTGCACAATCCGTGCAAGCTGACCTGAGTCGAAGGTGTTTGCTATTGGTCAATCTTCTGCAGGTACAAAGACCATTCTACCCCAGGGCTCAGTCATTTGTTAGCCATTTGGATTAATTGATTGAATTTGCGTTATTTTATCGTCACCATCGGTTGCCCATATGGGCGACGCCCCTTGAAGGCTGTTAGTTTTGTACGTGGGATAATGTAAGATAAAGGACGAAACCCATCTTAAGTTATTAAGCCTGTTTCTTTAACGTGCTCGCTGTATAGCACCATCACACGGGACCTCGGTTTTTATGTCTCATCCGAGAGTTTCACTGTCTAATAGTAATTTTAGATGGTCAGCCGTGGAAATCGAGTCCACACCCTCAAATGGCCCCAAACTTGAGACTTACGAATCCTACGCTAGAGCCTAAGCTAGATCATGAGCTACTTGGGCTGGTCAGACAAAATGGATTTCATGGATCCATAATTATATGACGACTTGCAAATGAAAAGCAATGATGAATTTATGAGCGCAGAACAGAATATTTCTTGATGTCAAACCGAGAAATGAATTACCAACTGTATGCTTGCAAAATGTTCTGTGCAGTACATGTATATACTTTCAATTTAGACATGTTCTCAACACCTCATTATCTTTTCTGTTTGTTGCCACGAACAATAAACACAGGTGGACTTTAATTATTATAAATCTAGATAATTAATCGTTTTGATAGTTATTTGATAATTGTGTCAGTTTCTGATAAAAAAAAAAGGTGTGAAAAAGCACGCTCGCATTAATTGGTATTGGTAATGCATGCAAGTGTGTATTACATGTATAGTGAAAAGCAGAAGGAGAATATTCATCTTATCACTTGACCAAGAAAAAAAATAAAATAAAAAAAAAATAAATAAATAAATAAAATAAAATTAAAAAAAAAAATAAATAAAATAAACTCTTAAACAAAAACATTATTCGATAAACGAGCTATTTATCATATTCCCACAATGTTTAATTGCATCTCGTGACACTTAATACATTTTCTCTTGGCTGTACATACATACTTGTGACCTTGTAATCTGTTGTAAAACAGCACTGAATCTTGTTCTATTGATAGCAGTTTTCTGATTGTAGAGAAAACTTTTTGGGAAAGGAAGACGTTACAGTTTGTGAAAAGCGAGTTATTTATCCTATTCCCACAATGTTTCTAAAAGACTTTTTGAACCTCCTGACGCTGAGTATTATCTTGACGCTTATCCAGAACATAGTTATTAAATCTCGTGACGCTGAATATATGTTGTTACTAGTCTGTAATACAGTGGTAACAGGTTGGTTCTCGTGACGCTGAATACCTCTTGGGGCTAATCCCTAATACAGTGGTTGGATCTCGTGACGCTAAATTTTTCGTGCCGCTAACTAGCCCGTAATACAGTGGTTGGATCTTGTGACGCTAAATACGCCGTCATTAGGATTATTGAATTTGCAATATTTGGAAAGGTAAGTTAATTGACATTTCTTGTTTCTGTTTTTTGTCACTTATAATGTGGAAATTCATTATAATACTCATTTGTTATAATTGTTATATTCTCTGACGCTCCTACATTTATCCGCCATATTTCGTGACGCTAATTCTCTACTGACTTCACACCTCTCGACGCTCGTACAGTTATCGTGACGCTAAGTGAAGTCGGTAGGTGGATTTATCCCATATTTGGATCAAAATACATACTAATAAAGGCTTTTTTTTTTTTTTATAGAATATGTTATATACTCCACTATTATTTCAAAAACAACATGAAAGGTGGAATATTTGGGCTTGTGACGCTCCCTGACATTTCCTGGCACTTCCTGACATTTCCTGACGCTGATTAGGGAGACCGCAGGAGAAGTATTGTACTTACACATGCACGAAAAACTAATTTCGAAAACTGAAATTTATATTTGTTATTTTCATGACACAATTCTCCATCAAGCAGACATTCAAATTTCAGGCACATCTAAATATCTAGCTGAGCCTACAGGGTATCTCGGTGACTTTTTTTTGTCGTCAGATTCATATCCAGTGGAACTGTTAAATCGAAATGAACAAATTGCGAACATAGTCAACCGGTAGATTTAAGTTGCATACATACATCTAATTTTGTAAAGAAAGTGTCTTTACGTATCCCAATAGGCCAATTCAGTTGATCACAGATATCTATTTTACGGATGGAAATTATGTAATTCATTTAACTCAGGTCGATCGCGTTTTTCATACTTGAGAATTGACGTCATTCATGAAATGTCATGGGTTGGAGGTATAGAGAATACATGGATCTGTGGCGATTAGATAAACCGACTTCCTTGGTTACCGTCGTTAAGGGCTCACAAACAAACGCAGTAAATACATATACAGTATAGCAGAAAGGCTACTTAAATCGTGCTGTCATGCCTGTTTCTTTCTATTAAATTCCGGAGAAATATTCCTTTTCATATGTTTCTGCCGATGATGGATTCTCGGCAAGAATTATATGGATACTTGAACTTATTTACACAAGGATTTGTACAAAAAGTGTGAATTTCAGGGGCTACGGACAATGTAATACATGTGCCACCAATGTTTTGAACTTCTCCGAGAAAGAATGAAACAACACATAATCCTCAGTTTTGCTTAAAAATAATAGAATTAAAGATGATTAATATTTTTGTAAGGCTTGTTAGGTTGTCTCAACATCGTTTTCGATAATAAATTACACTATATTACAAGCATTTTGAAATATTTATAGATTGTCTCATTCAACAGAGAGGTGGAAGTCTGAGAAATGTTTAAATTTCAAGTTAAGGGAAAATGGTTGCCTGACGATTTTAAAAAAAAAGTGTAAAGTGTGCTGTCAATTAATTTGTTAATATCATTGGCGGTAGTTTGTTTTATCTTATGATATACTGAAGACAACAGGTGGTCGAGTGGATTACAGCTGCAATCAAACACACATCTTATCAGTTAACAGTTTACCGACATACCCTTTGAAATGGCAGATGTGCTAATCCACCTAAGTCAAAAGCTGATATAATTAACGTAAGTTGCCTTTTGCGCTAAACTTCCAAAACTGTACAAAACAGAACTTACTCTGTTTCATAGTTGAAATGTACATGTACCTTCAGTAAAGAATACACGTAAATGTACTTAATTTAAGTAGCAGATGGTTTGAATCCAAGAATAAACTGCACTTTTTTGCACTCTGATCTGTATCTACAAATTCATCATTCTTCACGCCCCAAGGGTTAATGTTAACGTCAAACTGAAACATTGATGGCACGTGCCCCTTTTTGGATGTGCAGATGTTATTAAACAAGTTTAACTATTTGAGTGAACGTACTTTCTCACTTATGAGCATTTCATATATTTTACCTTTGTTTTCCACTGTAAAACAGTTTAAGTTTTTTTTCGGAGAGTTTCAGAGGGAAAAAAACTAACAGTTAATTAATCATAATCCAAACTTATAATCTCCTCGTATATCTCACGTAAGCATTACGCGATCACAAAGCACATCTTTTAAACTTTTTCCTAAAATTCATGCGTTGTAAACACACATAATATCGCACTTCTCCATCATTAACATTCGCTTGTTTGTGAGCCGAAATAGCAGACAGCAAGGCTGCACATAGGGCCAAATAAATGCGATGACCTGATTGGTCAAATATCGATTTCCACGGATCCATGTATAGATGGTTGGTGTCTTGGATGGGTTAAGTTTATCGGGCAAGGCAGAGGAATTTATCTGGTGAGCCGTCCAGGCGAACCGGATAAATTCCGGAGCCGAGCCCGATAAACTTAAACCATCCAAGACACCAACCGTCTATTCTATTTATCCTGTCACGCACTCTGAAAGAACAAAACAAAACAAAAAACAAACATTGATATAAAGACCGTACCCTTTTATTCAATATCTCATGGTACCGATAGGCCTACCATAAAATTCCGAAGCTGAGCCTGACAAACTTTCCTGGAATCAAAGACACTATGTCACTGTCTAATTCCCCAATCCACGACGCTATTCTGTTTATCCTGTTTCTCATTTGTAATTAATCCTAAATCCGACTAGATAGAATATTTCGCTCGAAATTTAGGCACGTATTGACATCTTTCTCACTAGGAAATAAACACACAAATGGCGAACTGTGTAAAGCGCTTTGGGTATGCAGCTGCAATAATGACGTCATACATTATATTGACTACGTCATAAACGTGGCGTAAAACCTTGGAAGAATGTTGTGGCGAAGAATTCTGTTTTATTTTAAATAATAAGAAAAATCAACATGTGCATCGAATCTTAAGCGATAATTTTACTTTGAAATATTGATTTCGTATCGCGGTACCTAAAAAAGGAGATCCGGCTAGCCAACTAGCCTAATAAACCTTGATCACGTGACCAACTGACATAATAAACCTAGTCACGTGGTCAAGTGACCGTATATCACCAAGTTTATATGACCCCCTATTATACGACGGAATTTATAGGAGGTGACAGGATAAATATTTTTATCCTGTCACCTCCTATAAATTCCGTCGTATAACTGGGGGTCATATAAACTTACACTCGTCACAACTCGGCCGATTCCGTACCTACATCTAACCTCGTCTGTACATTCGGCATACCTCGGGTGATCCGGTGATCAAATCCCTCGGCTGTATCACGTAGCTTGATATGCACCTACACGGTACATTTCGCACATCTCCGGAAGCACACCGCTTTACCGTTATTGAAATTGTAAGGCTCCTCTTTAGAAAGAACGCATGAGTAAATTTTCTATCGTTATCTTTCTAAGAGTATTTCAGTCGGCAAACAGTTTGTACATTCAATTTTTAGCGTGGTTTATCAATTCCGTTAGGAGCTTTCATCGACAGATCGATAGAAGTGAATAACTTCACAGTGGTTGTTCATGTCGTTGCTAAGCGATCTACAGGGGCGCCGCCATGTTTAAGATCATGTGATTGGTAGTTCAAAATGGAAGCCTCCCTTATACAGACGAGGTTAGATGTAGGTACGGAATCGGCCGAGTTGTGACGAGTGCTCGTCTGTATCAGACGAGGTTAGATGTAGGTACGGAATCGGCCGAGTTGTGACGAGTGCTCGTCTGTATAAAGGAGGCTTCCATTTTGAACTACCAGTCACATGATCTTAAACATGGCGGCGCCCCTGTAGATCGCTTAGCAACGACATGAACAACCACGGTGAAGTTATTCACTTCTATCGATCTGTCGATGAAAGCTCCCAACGGAATTGATAAACCACGCTAAAAATTGAATGTACAAACTGTTTACCGACTGAAATATTCTTAGAAAGATAACGACTGAAAATTTACTCATGTTTTCTTTTTTAAGAAGAGCCTTACAATTTCAATAACGGTAAAGGGGCGTGCCTTCGGAGATGTGCGAAATGTACCGTGTAGGTGCATATCAAGCTACGTGATACAGCCGAGGGATTTGATCACCAGATCACCCGAGGTATGCCGAATTGGATAAACTTGGTGAAATACAGTCACTTGACCATGTGACTAGGTTTATTATGTCAGTTGGTCACGTGATCAAGGTTTATTAGGCTAGTTGGTCATGTGACCAGCCGGAACTCCTTTTTTAGGTGCCGGTACACGAAATCAATACTTCAAAGTAAAATTATCGCTTAAAATTCGATGCAAATGTTGATTTTTCTTATTATTTAAAATAAATTAGAATTCTTCGCCACAACATTCTTCCGAGGAGTTACGTCACGTTTATGACGTAGTCAATATTATTCATGACGTCATTATTACAGCTGCATACCAAAAGCGCTTTGCAAAGTTCGCCATACAAGTGTGTCTTTTTCATAGTGCGAAAGATGTCAATACGTGCCTTAATTTCGAGCGAAATATTCTATCTAGTCGGATTTATGTTTGTAAATGTGAAACAGGATAAACAGAATAGTGTCGTGGATTGGAAAATTTGAAGAATAGACAGTAGTGTCTTTGATTCCAGGAAATTTTGTCAGGCTTGGCTCGAGAATTTTATGGTATCAGTAGATCTACCATAAGATATTGAATAAAAGGTACAGTCTTTGTATCATGTCTGTTTTTTGTTTTGTTTGTTCATTTACAGTGCGTGACAGGATAAATAGAATAGATGGTTGGTGTCTTGGATGGTTTAAGTTTATCGGGCTCGGCTCCGGAATTTATCCGGTTCGCCTTCGGCTCACCAGATAAATTCCTCCGCCTTGCCCGATAAACTTAACCCATCCAAGACACCGACCATCAGAATGCTCAATAAAATTGACGCCATGTGACGTCTTGTAAGATCAAATGACGTTGTCGCCTAGGCAACCATGAATGTTACATGATGTGTTGATTAAAACAGAATGACATCTAACATTTTAACGTATGTAACAGTTTTTCATTCTATACTTCGTTACATTTATAAGCTTATCCCAGATATTCAGACTTAAACTCTGAAACTGGGTTTTTACGTTTTACGAACATTTAAAATTGTGTACTCTAGGCACAGTCTCTGCCATAGGCCTGTATATAAATCCAGCCTAGGATTGTTACATGCAAAATAAAAAAAATAATAACTTTAGAAATCAGAAACGTCAAAAGATCGCTGCTCAGCGAACGCAGAAGAATTGGTATGGATTTAGTCTACCCAAATTTTAATTGGGGAAAAAAATGTGGCATTTCAGTCGTCTAATGCATATTACGTCACAACAGAATACAGCCGCATTTTGATACCTTTTACTTGGAACTTTAGAAATTTCATATCGTGTTTCTGGTTTAAGGGTTAATAAGTTACCATTTCTGCTGTTCAACTAAATTTTAGAATGATTGAAGTGATTGATAATCAACAGATTCCTCTCTCATACAAGACTAAGAACCGGCGTCTGTTCAAGGTTCTTATCAGTTGGCAGGATGGACTGTCGAAATCCTTGAATCACTGTTAATTCATAGGATCCATATATTTTGAACAGAAATGAACCACGTTCTGTGAAGAAGTGGTTTAATGCATCTGCACGCTCTGCGCAGACTGACCTGAGTCGAAACATTTTGCTATTGGTCATGCATGACGAGAGACCATTAGATGTACCTCATGATTCAGTAGTTGTTAAACAAAATGGATTTTTATAGATCCATAATTATATGATGACTTGCTTGGTATAATGCATCATGGAGATTGCATTAAACCCCATTTGCCCCGAGCATGGCATTTAATGACATTTAAAGCATTTCTAGTTATTTCTCGATTCTATTGGTGGTATAGATATATGTTTCATTTTGTGCCTACTGGGCATTTTGATATGTATACACTTGGAAAGTCATCGTATTGGCAGATCCGGAAAGCAGGTCTATATATCACGGATCTTAAATTCACTTTTTGTTTATTTATGATTCTACATGTATAGACGATCTCTGCTGGTGATATTTACTCTATTTAGAACCCGTGAATTTTATTTATCACAAATGCAGGCGCGTAACCAAAAGATTGCTATTTTATTACATGGCTATTTAGAGCAACTCAAAGCCTTTACTGCGGACTGTGTAAATCAAGATTAGACGGCACAGAATGTACAGTCTGATCTTGATCTATACTGTTTAAAATGGTAAAATATTTCGACAAAGGAAATTTCGAGGAAATCGCAACATTTGGTTCTATATTCTCGATTGGAAATTTTCATTTGTTTTCCTTTCTTGCAGCTGTAGGTTCACTATCTCTAAGATGAAGTTATTATGTATTTGGTGACAAAATAATCTTTCATCACCATTTCTCTACTGTATAACAGGGATCGTAAATTACATGTACGATCCCCGGTCATAATATTAATTAATGCACTTAAAAATTGGGTATTAATGCGTTATAATAGCGCGTAACACCTCAAAAATGAATGTCCAGAATAAAATTTCACCACACTCAAAAGATTTAAATCATTGCATTTATCAAATCTGGAGACACTCTTTCGTATATCATTTATATATATAAGGCGCTGTCTTTTCCCGAAACAATGAAATAGGCGGTGTCAGATTCTTTATGACAAATTTGATATCATTTACCCAAAGTGCGTTCGTACCTATTCGTACCCAATACTAATTTAGCAAGGTTTGTGTAAGTACGATATCAAATGTTTGATTAGTTACGGAATATCGCCAAATTAGCTGGTGTTATAATTAAGGTGTTTTGTAAGTATTTTGTCCGTGATAGGTGTAACTTTCCACATGAGATGATTTGGGATAAAACTAATTAGCTTACAGGCGTAATGTCATGAATTTTGGTGCAGTTTTATTTCTCCAGTTCGGTCAAAGAAAGGCGAGTTCAGTTAACTCTTAACTCTTCACCAGACAACCTTTTTTAGACTTGTCCAAATTGAAAGAATGTGCAGACGACTCATTAAAGGTGGCGTACTTGATGTTAGTTGTCTTTAAAACATCGAGGAACAGGAGGAAATAGGTAACCAGAATTTTCTCCTTTTCACACATTGTGTTCAGAACCCTTTTCTGTAGGGTCGTGAAAGCACGGAGCTATTTAAATTTTAGCACAGGATTAAAGCGCCTTTCATAACTTTGGCTGGTTTTGCAGACAGTGCACATCAAAATCAGATTGCACCAAACATGCGGTCTGATCACCGACATAGATCTACAATGCGTGCTTTGCTGCAAGATTCTGGACAAGAGCATCATTGAAATTGCATTGGAGCCTATCTTCAATTCGAAGGGGAGCTAGCTCCGATGTTATTTTTTGATTGTGAAACAATGAAAAAATGACATCGGAGCTCCCCTTTGGATCGAAAGTACATTTGAACCATGCTCTGTGAAAAGGGGGCTTAATATGTCTCCTTGATCCATGATACCTTGGGCAAGTCATCACATATCCATATGGATCCATAAAATTCAGTTGTCTAACAACCGCCTTTCAATCATAAGGTAGGCTGGTCCTTCAACATGCAGAAAATTGACTCGCTGCAAAAAGTCTTGGCCCACGTCATCCTGAGTGGACTGCTGGTTACCAGCATTTTCTCCTTTTCACTCAATGTTTTCCCTTCTTCCTGAGGGTCATTAGTACTTGGGATTGTGTGGTAAAGGGTTAAAAATAGTTTGAAGGAGCTCTCAAAGAAATTTCTTTTGATCTTTCAAATGTATAGCAGATGTAACTACCTGACAAAGGGTCCCAGTCAGGGACAGATCAGTCAACATGGAGCGGGCAGGGGGTGGGTTTTCCCAGCCCCTGAGTCACAGTTTCAGTCTCCCAAGTCTTGTGGAAGGCAGTGAACCCATCAGTGAAGCAGAAGAATTTGTTGAGGTAGGTTGTACGGTCTTTCCAGGATGGTTACATTTTTTGCGGATTCTTTACTAAACAACCCCATGTTTTAGTGACCTTCAAAAAAAATTGTGGGAAAAGGAGAAAATGCTGGTAACCAGCATTTTCTCCTTTTCTCACAATGTTTTCTACTCTTTTTGATATAAGCCCTATTTGTGGCACATTAAATTTGTAAGCTGCAAATTCTTTTAATTTGGACTGGTCTAAAATATTTTGATTCTACACTTCCAAAAACAAATTTTAGTTTTTGAGTCATGGTTTTTTTTTTTTTGTGATGTGCATGTACTTTAAATTTGGACAATTCTAAAGTTTTGTTGTTTGGTAATGAGTTAAGTAATGCTCCAACCAACAATGAAGCAGCAAATGCATAGTTTACTTAACCCTTTACTGCACAATGACGCCTTTTAACGCCCCTGGGAAAGAAGCCTTTTGAAAACATTGTGGGAAAAGGAGAAAATGCTGGTAACCAGCATTTTGGGAAAAGGAGAAAATGCTGGTAACCAGCATTTTCTCCTTTTCCCTCAATGTTTTCTTTCCTATCAAAGAAAAATTGCGCCATTTGAGGCACATTGAAATTGTCGTCTGCAAGTGCTTTCAATTTGGGCAAGGCTAAAACTTTGTCATGTGGTAATGGGTTAAAGGCCCAACAGATGCCAAAAGTAAACAATGTGGGTGTCAACTGTCAAAATGCATTTAAATTTAAATCATACCATTTAAAGGTGTGGAAATTATTTTAACAATGACATTCTGTACAGTTGGTCTAAGTGTTAGTCGCTGTTAGAAAAATGAAATTTAATACCATGTAAAAGTAAACAAAAGATAGAGCGACTTGGCAACTTTTTGCCTAGTTTTAAAATTCATTTTCCTGCCATCCACCTGAATGTATTTTGTAGGGAGAGTAAAGAAAGATCAGCTTGCACATAATTATGTGCAGTCTGATCTTGTTTTACACCCTACTTTTTTATCAGCAATTGGGATCAATATATACTCAATTCAGTGCCAATAAACTTAAAACCTTTACCAAACAACCATGACTTTTAAAGACACTGTTTGTGATGGCTTTTGAAAACATTGTGGGAAAGGAGAAAATGGTGATAACCAGCAATTTCTCCTTTTCCTTCAATGTTTTCTAGCCTATCCAAAACAGAAATTATCATTCCAGCAATATTTAATTTGTTATCTGCAAATGCTTTCAGTTTGGTAAAGTCCAAAATTTTGTTGTTTGATATAGAGTTAAGGAATCAATTCATGTAATCAAGGATTTAGATTTGGCAAGATAAGGATTAAATTAGCCTGCCTGCAGGACAACAAAAAATGGTAGTCTGCTTGATTGATTGAATGGTGTTTTACACTACTTTCAACATTATTTCAGTCATATCATGGCGACCAGTACATGTATGTCCTGGGTTTCACCATTACTAGGCTAGGGCTTTGAAGTGTCTTGCCCAAGGACACTCCCACAACAAATCCAGTGCTTCCAGTAAGGCTCGAACCAGGGGTCTCTTGGTTACAAGTCTTGCACTTCACCACTGAGCCATGCAGGGCCCTGGTAGTCTGCAGTACATGAAATATTACAATTAACTCTTTACCAAACGACAGAATTTTAGACTAGTCCAAATTGAAAGCATTTGCAAACAACGAAATAAATATGTCTGAAAAATTTAAATTTGTTTTGGGAAGGCATAGAAAACAACGAGGGAAAAGGTAAAAAATGCTGGTTACCAGCATCTTCTCCTTTTCCCACAATGTTTTCAAAAGCCTTCTTCCTCAGTATCATTTTAATCAGTGATTATGTGGTAAAAGGTGATATTACCACAGTTAATGCACATATCCATGTGTTTGCCAAAGAAGATGTTTCATTATGCTTTTCATATAAGTCCCCACTCTTCATTCTCATGGTGGTTAAAAGTTGGGGTTAGATAATCTTGTAATGCATGAAAATTAACCCAAAGAGTGCCAAATAAACCCAATAAACATTTTCATTCTAGAAATAAGACCCTTAAAGAGCAGTTTCAAGGTTGCTATTATCAAACATGTCTTAGCAAAGCTTACAGTGTAGATCAGAGATCAGAGTGTACATTTTGTGCAGTCTGATCTTGATCCACATTGGCTGCAAAGGCAACTAAAGTGGTGAAAGGTGCTTTAGGGCTTGACAACATATTGTAAACTTTTGCAGATGAAATCATTGAGAGAAAGAGGAGATAAGTCACTGGAAGTTCAGGACTACAAAGAGGCGATTAGATACTACAATGAGGCCTTGGAGATCGATGAACAAAATGCGGATGTGCTGTTAGCAAGAGCTGTTGCCCTGATAGAAATGGGCGACTATATCGGGGCACAGCGGGACACTGAGATGCTCATTGGTCAAGACAGTGATAATCACAAGGTTTGTTAGCTTGTGTTTAGTTTAGTTTAAACATATTTTATTGCCATACATATGTACATGTCAACAAAAGCAATACATAAATACAATTTCTAGTATACATGGAATGACAAATGTACATAGGCAAAGGGGTCTGGCCACAAGTTCTCACAACTTAGATTCGGCCATTCCCCTCCTCCAATTACATGTTTAGGAAATAACAGTCTTATGGCAGCTAAAAAATTTCAAACTTTTCAGTAGTTAGGGATAATAAAGAGAAACAGATAATGAAAAATCTGAACATCAAAGACTAATGTACTAGACAACATCAGAGTGATAAAGATTATAGATATATTATATATTGTCAGCCGGGATTGAGATTGGAGAATTCTGATCAAATAGCGACTCATATAGGATGGGCTCAAGAAACGTATTATAAACGGTCAATCAAACCTTCCTGAGTTTTTAATAAATTCTTGGACAGAATAAACTATTTCAATATTATCATTAAGGCTTAAATTATTAGATCCAAACAATAATAAATTTAAGTTTAAAGGGTGATATTTGCGAAGTTTGCGAAATAACATCAATCTTTGATTGGTATATGACAGGCAGTGAAAAAAATAATGCTCCGCATCTTCAACATAATAGCCACAGTGGCACAAATTACTTTCCGAAATGTGGTTTTTGTGTAAGTCAGATTTCAGGTCACTGCAATTATTTCTTAATCTCGCTTGAAAGACTGAGAATTTGCGATCTCCTACACCAAGCTTGTGTGATGTGAAACACCATATTTGAGCAGTATTTCAGTAGACCCTTTCCCAAACAACAAATTTGGACTCTTCCAGATTGAAAGTAACTGCGGGCAACCAATTTGGAATTAGCACAAATGAGCCATTAGTTCTCTGACAGGGTAGAAAAAATTGATGGAAAAGGAGAAAATGCTGGTTACCAGCATTTTCTCCCATTCCATCAACGTTTTCAAAAGCCTTCTATCTGTGGGTTGTGTTAATAAGGGACTGTGTTGCTATGGGTAATAGTACCATAACTAGTGCACATATCTGTGTGTTTGGCAGAGAAAGTGTTTCATTCTGCTTTCAAAGTAAATGTCATGGCGCTATGTTCTTGTGTATGTACACATTTCAAACCCAATTACGCCTGTAAATGTTAAGGGTATCTAGGAGAAATGTGCTCCTTACTCTATTGTCTGTTATTCCTTAATGCAATAAATAGGTACTCACATTTTTGCTTATGTATCATGATTTTTGTTTAAGGTGCTGACCATATTTGTAATATAATATGATGCTCTCCAAAACTCGCATTACATGGCAAAATTTTAGACTTGTCCAAATCAGTGGTGGGCTTACAAAGTCTGAGGTCTAGCCCTGAAGTATCTACAGCAGTTATACATATGGCATCTATTTTTCTAACAGGCTTACAAAGTCCAGGGTCTAGCCTTGAAGTACCTACAGCAATATAAAGAGGCCTTGACCTCGTTTTTGGTGTCACTTGACCTTGACCCAGATAATGCTGATGAGCTTACAGACATGATAGCAGAGGTTGCCGGGAAATTTTGTAATATTTCTGCAGAACAGATGGAATCACTGAAGGGTAAGATGATTGATAGTCACCTAGGTAACTCTTTACCCCATGGCAAAATTTAAGACTCGTCTATATTGAAGGGAATTACAGCTGACAGTTTTAAATGGTTCTCAAATGAAAGTATTTTGTCTTTGATTAAGTAGAAAACATTGTGGGAAAAGGAGAAAGCTCTCTTTCTCAGGGTCATTAAAAGTTGCTATTGTGTAAAAGGGTTAGATGCATTTGCAGGCAGAAAACCATGTGATAAAATGATGTGATTGGCATTCTTTAACCCTTTCCCAAACAAGCCCTGGTTTTCATGTGTCTGCAGTACAAGTCTTTTGAAAATACTGTGGTAAAAGGAGAAATTGCTCATAACGAGCAATTTCTCCTTTTCCCACAGTGTTTTCTACCTTGTTTGATAACTTTCTGCCATTTTCACCAAATTGAAAATTGTCGTCTGCAAACTCTTTCAATTTGGACCAGTCCAAAATTTGTCGTTTGGTAAAGGGTTAATAGGGAGGATGTAAATAAGTGTGTCGTTTTGTTGCTTTGTTTAACATAAACAAAATATGATCATTTTAAGCTGGGCTGTTTTTTTAAACAAAATATCCAAGTATTGTCATAGCCAAGTCATTGTCATCTGCGTTGACTTCGATGAGCTGAGCCCTAGTAGGGCAGTTGGTAGTGTACAGGACTTGAGAACAGGAGATTGCTGGTTCAAATCCCCAGCTATGCAAAGTTCTTTCTGAGGATTGATGATAGTCATTGTGACTGGATTTGTTCTCTCTCATGGCTGATCATTGTTTTGATGATCGTTATGTGGGAAAGCAGCCAGTGCCTTTGGAAGAACATTGTACGAAGTACTGGTTAAAGAAACTCCAGGAAAGTATGGATGGTGCATTTGCTGCAGGGATATAACTGAAATAAAATTTCAAAAATGGTATTAAACACAAACAGTCAGTCAGTTGGTCGGTCGATCAGTCAGTCAATCAGTCAGTCATTTAGTCTAAATTTTATTTTGTGGTATAGCATTGACTCTTTACCATACAACACTGACTTTTAATGACCCTGATAGAGAAAGCTTTTGAAAACATTGTTTAGAAAGGAGAAAATGCTGATAACCAGCATTGTCTCCTTTTCCCACATGTTTCCTATCCTAGCAAAGAGGAAAAACATCATTTTAGCAACATTTGACATCTTCAAATGCTTTGAATTAGGCCCAGTACAAAGTTTCATTGTCTGGTAAAGAGTTAAAGGCCTTGGATTTATTATCCTAGCAATTCTGATTCAATCTCTGTGATAGTGCTGGCCACAAAGAAGTACCCTTTGGCAATGCAGTGCAGAGCTCCAGCCTACTACTGATTGGACTATATTTACAGAACAATCCTGTGTTATGACCCTGATCCTTTGAAAACATTATGGGAAAAGGAGAAAATACTGGAAACATTTTCTCTCTTTACTGTGCTTTTTTTCACCTTTTGGATAAAGAGACAGATCTCAAAATGTCAATTGCTAGCAATAATGAAACATACATGTACATGTATACTTTTAGGTAAAATTTTGTAAATGTAAAGCATTTTGCGTTTCAGAGATGGATTCTTACAAAAAACTAAGTGAAGTTGGAGTATGCCTGTTCCAAGCCAAGAAATTTAAAGTTTGTATCAAAATTCTGGATGCTGCCCAGAAGTTCCAGACCAACCAGAAGGGAATCACAATGAGAATCCTACTGACCTCAGCAAACGCCCATTCTGCCCTAAAGCACCCGGATAAAGCTATAAGTTTATACCAGGAATGTTTGGCTACAGCGATATCAACACATGATCAGATTTATCAAACAAAAGCTCTCGTAAACATTGCAACTCTGTATCTGGAGAATCATGACACTCATCAGGCTATTATACACTACGAAAAATTACTGCACCTAGAAATGGAGTTGATTGAAGAATCAGGAAGTGAGGATAATTTACCAGACTTCTGGACGAAAGAGTTGCAATGTGGTTTACATCTAAACTTGAGTATAGCGTATAAGGCTATCGGTGACATGGAGTCTGCAATCAAACATGCCAAGAAATATGTGTATTATATAGAAAAATATAACTTTCATGGTAAACTGAAGGCAGAATCCTACCACAACACCGGTATGCTGAATGAGATACTGGGTAACTATAAAGAAGCCATTAATAATTACAATAAATATCTGGATGAATGCAAGAAAAATGGGGACAGGAAGGGGATGGCCCAGGCTTATGGATGTTTAGGGAGTGTTTATGCAGCCCTAAGGAACTGGAAGCTATCCCTCTCCTATCATGAACAATATGTTAACATGGCATCAAGATTTGATGATAGTCGAATGAAACTAATTTCTAATGAGATGTTAGGTGATACTTTAATGCTTAAAGGTGATTTTGAGGAGGCAGTTGCACCATATGAGGAAATGATCAACAGTTGTATACGGACTGATTACCATACTAGAGCAATGGGAATGTGTAAACTTGGTCATGCATTCAGAGCATTGAAGAAATACCAGTTCAGTCTACACTTCTATGAGCAAGCTGCAGATCTGGGAGAAGACTTTGATTTTCCAGAAATTGAGACATTATGTCATTACAATATGGCATGCATCAATCAACAGTCGACACAAATGTTAGAACTGGAAAAGGCGATGAAGTACTTTCAACAACTGATTCCATATTTTGAGGCAAAGATCCGAGAACATCGTGCAGAAGATAGTCATTGCCCAGAAGAATATTTAACACAGTTGCGAGAGTGTTATGATGGAATACAGACAGTTCTCGTAAAACTGGGTAATAAAGAAGAATGTTTGCAGTATGCTGAAGCCTACAGAAAACGGACATTGACTCAAACCCACAACTACCAGGCTTCTGCATTGACAAGTCAGAGTCACATGGCACCCTGGGATATGTGGTCAGTCGAACGGATAAGTCGAGTTGTTGCTCAACAAAACAGGTGAGCAGTGAAAGAAAAATATTGCTGATTCGATATTTAGGACTTTTGCAATATAGGCAAATTAAAAACTGTATTACTATAATATATTACATGGATTATATAATTTAATTGGTTGTTTGGTGATTAACATCATTTTCAACATTATTTCAGTTATATTGCAGTGGCCAGTGCACCTTCCTATGCTTTCCTATGAGTTTTTTTATTTTAATGGAATGTGGCTCAACATTCTTCCCAAGCCTCTGGCTGCTTTACCACATAAACATCACTGAAACAATTTACAGCTTTTGGCGAGGAATGAATCCTATTACAAGTATTACAATCAATCCTTTGAAAGAATTTGGCTAAGCTGAAGATTCAAACCAGCCACAGTTTTGAGCTCTTTGTGTTTTCAGCTGAGCTATTGGGCTTGGTTGGACAACATAGTTACAACAGATAAAGGGCTCATCAGTCATTGCCAATTTTAGCCAATTTTCATTGCCTTCTTTTTGTTTTATCATTTCCATATCCAGTCATTATAAAGTGAACTGTAACCATTTTGAATTATCGTTATTTTCAGCACTGTGATGTACTATTCCGTCCTCACAGAATACTTGTTGCTGTGGGTGATACAACCTGGCCAGGGATTGGTCAGATTTTACTCAAAGAAAACATCCCCAGATGAGCCAATGATGGAACTGGTAACATGCTACTTGTTATATATAACTATACCATCTTGTGATTGGTCAAATTTATCGGTGGAAGAATGATATATATGGAATATTATGTTATAGTAACTTTCTGGAGGCTTGTATTAGCTTCAAGCTCTAAATGGGGAAATTCAGAATCTCACAAGCCCAGGATGGTCCTGGGCCAAAATTCTCAGTTTCATTCTTAGTCTTATGCTAAGTTTAGAAAGTAATAGAACTTCTAATTGGCTAAACCATACTAAGAATGTTCTTAAGAATTGTCGGTGAATACAGACCCTGGAGATGTCATAATATTCCCACACAGTGAGAAGCAGATGCAAATCATTGGAAAGTTCAACATAATAATTATTCCTCTTATTGTATACCTACAAATATCACCAACAAAATATTTCCATTATTGACAATTCTATTTGAAATTGTCAAGAAATAATATTAAAAAATAAAAAAAAAAAAATAAAAAAAAATGAGCCATTCTCTTGCAAAAAGGGGTTTAATGCATCTCTGTGGTGCATGAGATGGATCCACAAAATCTGTGCAAACTGTGCAGGCTGACTTGGGTCAATACTTTGAGCAGATGCATTAAATGCCCTTTTCAAAGAGCATGGCTCAGTTATTGCTTTACTGGGTGATAACATTTTTAGCTCAACTGTTTTCAAAGAAAACATCAAGGTATTGTCATAGCCCTGGCGTCACTGTCGTCTGTGTTGTCGTGGTTGCGCAAAAACATAGACATTTTATAATATCTCTGTCATTGCTGGACATATTATCTTTTTCAACTTATAATTTTCACTGAAAATCAAGCCCTTGCAGCCAAGCGTTGGCACCTGCATGCAGGGCTCTTGTTTATAAATATTTTAATGTGACAATTTGCCAACGAATTTGGGAAACAAGCTGATAGTAGTCTGCCTGCAGGTTTTGTCATCATGTTATAATTGGGTCCATATATGGGACTTTGAGATACAGAGCTTTTTCTGTTGCATTTCATTTTATCCATATGCAATTCATTTGAACCATGCGCTTTGAAAAAGGAGTTTAATACATCTGCAAAATTTTAGACTTGTCCATATTCAAAGCTTTCCAGCAACAAATAAAATGTGGCTCAAGTGATGGAGTTTGGCTTTGATAGGGTAGAAAACATCGTGGGAAAAAAAGAAAATGCTGGTTTCCAGCATTTTCTCTTTTCTCCACAATGTTTTTAAAAGCCTTCTTCATCAGGGTCGTTAAAGTGTGGGATCACATAGTAAAGGGTCAAGGAAAAAAATTGCTTATACTGAGCCATTTTTAGCTCCACTGGCCAAAGGCCAGCGAGCTATTGTCATGGCGTTGTGTCCGTCGTGCGTCCGTCCGTCCGTTCGTCCGTGCGTGCGTCCGTAAACTTTTTCTTTAAAAAACTTCTCCTCAGAAACCATTGACTGGATTTTTACCAAATTTCACAGGAATGTTCCTTTGGTGGTCCTCTTTCAAATTCCTTCAAATAATTGTGTTCCATGAAGAATTCTGGTTGCCATGGCAACCAAAGTAAAAAACCTTTAAAAATCTTCTCCTCCCAAACCGCTATTTGGATAGCATTATTATTTTGCAGGAATGTTCCTTAGATACAGGTTTACAGAATTCCTTTAAAAAAAAATGATCTGTCAAAAAACATGGCTTTTATGGGAGACTCATTTTCCTTTTATGGTATAAAGTAAAATCTTTGAAAAATTTCTTCTCTAAAACTATTCATTGGATTTCATTGTTGTTTTGCAGGTAAGTTCCTATGGTGGTTGTCTGCCAAATTGTTTCTATGGTGGTTGTATACCAAATTCCTTTTAAAAAAATGATACACCTAAAAACACATTTTTTTATAGACAAGGCTTATATTTCAAAAAAATGTTCTTCTCCAAAACTATTTATTGTGTTAGTTTTATCGACTAACAAAGAAAAAGGAAGAAAATTGGATTGACTTGACCTAGTCAGGGCTGTCCTATTTAAGCCCACACATTTTCCTTGGTATTAAGATCACAATTTACTCCAATGATATGCTATTAGTTAGTACTAGTAATGAAATATCACTGGCCATAAATAAGATAAAAGCTTGAGCACCTTTCACAACTTGAGCTTTTCAATTTTGCCTTATTACTAAGCCTGAGTAACCATGCCAAGATAAAAAAGAAAAAGTATTTTAATAACAAAACCCCCATGTTGTAGGTACTTTATAGTCCTTTTGATATAGAACAAGAGAACCTCTGCACTTTTATTAGTTCAGGTAAAGGTTTGTTGACCTACTAATGAGTAAATGCAGAGTGGACAGAGAAGGGGTGTAAATCCTGGTGACCTGGTACACAGTGGGACAGGGCTTTACATTTGTGATAAGGCATTAATGTTACCCAGTCAAACTGATCCCGCAACTTCAGTACACCAGAATTAATCTGTGCCCTGGAGCAGGATATTTGATTTATGTAAATGCATTTGTAGACCATTTTGTGTTGTTTGCCACAGAAGACATTCTAACTGTGAAAAGTTGATTATTAGGGATTAGGTGTTCATTGTATGCCAGCATATTTCATTCTATCTGGTGTATTGATGTAAGTTGATCTATATTGCTATAACATTCATTCATTTGCCCTCCTAGCTGTTCTTTTAGATTACCCCTTTACCACACAATCACAACTTTTAACGACCCTGAGAAAGACATATTTTCTATATTTTGATGTTTCCCCACCCAAAATGGTTTGTGAAAGGACCTGTTGCAGACAACATATCTTCAAATTAGTAAGACATATATAAAAAAGGATAGAAATTATTGTGGGAAACTAAGAAAATGCTGGTTACCATTTTTTTCTTCTTTTCTCACAAGTTTTTTCCATACCTTTTTTCTTTAGTGAGCTAAAATGCAGGATTGAATGGTAATTGTTAAAAACTTCTTTTCGCCATTATAGAAATATCAGGCCTGTGGAGCGATACAGGCGCTCAAGCGCCTCTAGTTCCTTTCCAGACAGAAAAATCTTACTTTTGTTTTTTAACTTTCTAAATGTTATGATTTTATATTGTAGATTGAAAACTTGATCACTGAAGTGAGAGAAGGTTGTGATTGGAAGAAGCTGCAAACTGACTGTGAATCTCGAGCATTACCTCTGAAAAACACAGATCTGGAAATAGTGCGTAAAAAGAATCTTAACTTGAGTAAAGCCCCAGAAAAGGCCAAAGCAGAGACCGAGACAAACAAGACGGAAAAACTGGACAAACCAGAAAAATCGGCGGAAAGACGCTTGTACGACCTGCTGTTTTCACCTGTTGAAGATATTTTATCAAAATTACCAAAAGAAGCTCCACTCATAATAGTACCAGACAAAAATCTACATCATTGCCCGTTTAATGTGCTGCAAGACTTTTTAAACAGATATGCTTATCAGAGATTTCGTATTACATACCTGTCAAGTATTTTACTGTTGGACAGAGTTATAGCCAATGAATTAACTCGTTTGAGGGCAATTGATGATTTGGAATTTGAGAGAAAACAACACAAACAAGGCAGAGTTTTCCAGTACCCAAGGAGTAGTGGAGGAAAAGATTTCAGAAACATATCTCCAGCTTCAAAAGATTCATATGCTATCAATCCGAAACATCTGTCCTATCCACGACTGCTGTCCCGACCAGTTAAAAAGCGGATGGTTCCACCAAACCCAGGTGTCCTTCCAAAACAGGAGACCATGTTTGAGGATGATTTTAAGCAGCATACACACTGGAAATCTCCGAGGTCACCAAAAGGTACATGTATTTCTTGTAGAAGTTTAACCTTTTACTACGCAATCCTGAGTTTTAAAGACCCTGGGAGAGAAGGCTTTTGAAAACATTGAGGAAAAAGGAGAAAATGCTGGTAACTGGCATTTTCTCCTTTTGCCACAATGTTTTCAGCTCTATCAAAGACAAGAATTATCATTTGAAGTACATTTATTTCATCATCTGCAAATGCTTTAAATTGGGTCTTGTCCAAAATTTTCTTACATGGTAAAGAATAAATTGAATTGGGTATCATGAGATCAAAGAACTTTATTTCATTTGTACCACTTTTGAATTTGTTGTCTGCAGATGCTTTCATTATAGAAGAGTCTAATATATATTTGTAAACAGGATAGAAAACATTGTGGGAAAAGGAGAAAATGCTGGTTACCAGCATTTTCGCCTTTTCCATGAATGTTTTTAAAGGCATTCTTTCTCAAGGTTGTTTAACCCTTTACCACACAATCCAGACTTTCAACAACCCTGAGAAAGAAGCCTTTTGAAAACATTGTGGGAAAAGGAGAAAATGCTGGTAACCAGCATTTTCTCCTTTTCCTACAGTGTTTTCTACCCTTCCCAAAACAGATTTCAATTTTGTCATCTGCAAGTGCTTTCAGTTTGGACTAGTTTAAAATTTTGTCATTTGGTAAAGAGTTAAACTTAGGATTGTGTGGTAAATGGTTGATAAATTCAGTATAATCTGAACACTCATGAAAATTCCTCTTAGTTCATCATAAATCACTTGAATCCTTTTTCATGTTTTAAGGTTTAAGAACCATACCAGAATCTCTCAACAGTTCTGCGAAATCTTCTCCAAGGACACCTCGAACTCCACGACCCGAGGAACGAATGCTCAGTCTGCACACCTTCACCACCCTGACAACAGAGACCTCTACTGGTACTGATATCACAAGTTCACATAACTCCATACCCCAGTTTAAACAAGTTAGCTGTCAGGATAGATGTATGGTGTTTGCCAACCCAAAACTGCCCGAATGGTTTGTTTTTTCCTTATGTTAGACTGTAAAAGCACATAACTTTTGGATAGGGGGTTGTTTGTTTCGTTTAACTCTTTACCAAATTTAAAGCTTTTGCAGACGACAAAATAAATGTGACAGAAATATTGAAATTTATTTTGTGAAGGGTACAAAACATTGTGGGAGAAGGAGAAAATGCTTGTTAGTATGTTTTCAAAAGGCTTCTTTTTCAGGATCGTTAAAACTCCTTATTGTGTGGTAAAGGGTTTGTTGTGAAACCATCTCACTTAAGTGCTGGACAGTTTTACCTGTTTTTTGTGTTTGATTGTAAACCTCCTGACTGCCAGAAATCATAGTTTTATTTAATTGTAAACTGCCTGAAAGGTTATTTTGTTTTGTTTTTTGATGCAGGATTATACCACTTTCAACAACTTTTCAGACACTAGAGTCTTAATTACATGTATGTCTTTCCTGGGTTCAGCAGTGCCTTGCTCAAGGCAACCCATGTTGCCAATTGGAATCAAGCCAAGATTTCCTGATTACAAATCCAGTGCCTACACTTTCCAGAGATGAAAGTATTTGTGCCATGCTCTGTGAAAAGGGGGTTTAATGCATCTGCAAAAAGTATTTGCCTATGTCAGCCTACGCAGGTTGAAATGGTTCAACCCTTTATGCCATTGGTAAATTTTATCCATGTCCGAGGACCATCCTACTGCGTGATTCAGTCATGATCAGTCAGCTGTTAGATAAAATAGATTTTATAGATCCATAACTATGTGATAACTTGCTTTGGTATAATACATTACAGAGTTGCATTAGACCCCTATTTGCCAAATCATGGCTTATATGCAAGAAGACAAATTAAATGTGGCTCATATGACTGGATTTGTCAGGAACAGGTTAGAACATATGATGCAGAAAGAAGTTGCGAGCATACTTTCTTTTCTGACAAAGTTTTCAGAAGCCTTCTTTTTCAGAGTTGCTACGATATAGGATTGTTTGGTAAAGGATAAATTTGTACATTGCACTCAAAAGGTCCAGTATCTGATAATTTACAATACATTTGTATTTTTTATATTTCTGCAGTTTGATGTTACACGGGAAATGTTGGCATCCAGGGATGGAGGACATGGTATCAGCTAAACGTGAAGCTCTGAATGTAGCGTCACTCCTTGATGTAAGTCCGCTACTCGGTCCCGAGGCAAACAAGGAAAAATTCATGAAAGATGTGGCTAGTGCGTCAGTGATACATATAGGTAACTTGTTTTGGGTATTTCTTCTGTTGTGTGTGCCTTTACAAATGTACCAAGTGTTTAAATCTTTCAAAGACAACAAAATTTTTTACTCAGTCAAACTGAAAGCATTTTCAGATGACATTTAAGTGCAGCACAAATGATGGGATTGGTATTTTAAAGAGTAGAAAACATCATGGAATTGGATGATGTTTTCAAACTTCTTCTTCAGGATTGTCAAACTTAAACCTTACTCTATACCAGGGTCCGTATTCACCAACCATTCTTAAGAACGTTCTTTGTCTTGTTATCCAGAATTCTCTACATTTGAAAGTAACACAACTCCTAAACCAAATGGTTTAGCCAATCATAAGTTGTGTTACTTTCAAATCCGAAAAATGTTGGAGAATAAGACTAAGAATGTTCTTAAGAATGGTTGGTGAATATGGACCCAGATGACAAAATTTTAGACTGGTCCAAATTGAAAGCATTTGCAAATGATAAATCATCAAATATTGCTCAGATGTAGAGTTTGGCCTTTGACAGGATAGAAAACATTGTGAGAAAAGGAGAAAATGCTAGTTACCAGCATTTTCTCCTTTTCCCACAATATTTTCAAAGGCCTTCTTCCAAGGGTTGGTACTGTTTGGTAAACTCTTTTCCAGACAGTGAAATTTTAGACTGGTCCACATGCAAAGAATTTGAGGAGACAAATTTGGCTGAAATAATGGGATTCCTCTTTAACTCTTTACCAAACGACAAAATTTTCGACTGGTCCAAATTGAAAGCATTTGCAGACGACAAAATAAATGTGACTAAAAAATTGAAATTTGTTTTGGAAAGGATAGAAAACATTGTGGGAAAAAGAGAAAATGCTGGTGACCAGCATTTTCTCCTTTTCCCACAATGTTTTCAAAAGGCTTCTTTCACAGGGTCGTTAAAAGTCGGGATTGTGTGGTAAAGGGTTAACTCTTTACCAAATGACAAAATTTTAGGATTATCCGAATTGAAAACATATGCAGATGACAAATCAGACATGAATCTAAAGCTGAAATTCCTTCCTAGAAGTATAAAAAACATTGTGGGAAAAGGAAAAAATGCTGGTTACCAACAGTTTCTTCTTTTCCCACAATGTTTTCAAAAGTCTTCTTCCTTATAGTCATTAAAAGTCGGGATTAGGTGGTAAAGAGTTAAAAGGGTAGAAAAAATTGTGAAAAAAGGAGAAAGTTTTTGACACTATGTCAGAATGACTATCATCAATTATTATCAAATTATCATATACATGTATCATCATCAATTTTCAGAAAGAATTTGGCTGATTCTCAGAATCAAATCCGCGACCCCTGGTTTCAAGCCCTGCATGTTACTGACTGAGCATTACAACAGGGCTCAACAGGATAGCATTTGCATAAGACAAACATGGCTGAAGTCATGGGATGATTCCAAGGAAAGGTTAAAAAAGGGGAAAATTTTGTCTTTTCCCCACAGTATTTTCAAAAGCCTTTATCCTTTGGAATGTTGGAATGGTTGGAATAACATTTATCATTTCTTCTAAAATGCCTCTGCAGAAAAGAAATTGCAAGATTTCCTCGGGGTCGTTATAAGTTGGGATTGTGTGGTAAAGGGTTAAGTGTTAATGAAGCACTGCAGAGCTACCAGTTACTTTTGGATTAAGGCATTGTTTCAATTTACTTTAAGCCACATATGGAAGCTGGGAGGAAGGTCTGTTGGCATTTTCACCATCTCCCTCCGAGGTCAACGGTGGAATTCCCACGGAGGAGTCGTACCTTGTCACAGCCAATGACATACTGGGGATACGTCTAACGGCACAGCTTGTTGTACTTAGTATGGGTTACACACCATTCAGACAGACAAACATCACAACAGGTTATTTGTTACCGAGTGCATTTATTGCAGCAGGTATGAACTGACGTTTTATCAAACAACAAAATTTTCCAAATTGAAAGCATTGGCAGAAAACAGTTTGAATGTGGCTAGAATTATGAGATTTGGTTGTGAAAGAGTAGGAAACATTTTGCAAAAATGAAAAAAAATGCCAGCATTGTCTCCTTTTCCATAACGTTTTAGAGCCTTTCTTTCCCAGGGTCCTTAAAACTTGGTATTGTGTGGTAATGGATTAACCCTTTACCAAACAATCCAGTATTTTAACTTCCCTGGCAAAAGTAGCTGGAAACCTTTTCCCCCATCCCCCCCCCCCCCCACACACACACACACAATGTTTTCTACCCTTTCATGACAAATATCAACATTTGAACCACATTTAAGTTGATATCTGTAAATGTTTAGAATTTAAATCAAAGTACTGAAAGTACTGACAGACTAGCGAATTTGATTGATTGATTGATTGTTTGTATGGTATTTGACCCTGTTTTCAACATTATTTCAGTTATTTAGCGGTGGCAAGTGCACGTTCCATGCTTTCCTTGACATTCTTCTACCAGTACTCCGCTCAATATTTTTCCAAGCCACTGGCTGCTTTCCCGCATAACCATCATCGAAATGTGAGAGAGAAATAAATCCTGTCACAATGACTATCCTCAGAAAGAAATTTGCAGAGTCTGGGACTGAACCAGCGGCCTCCCGTTCTCAAGTCCTGTACGCTACCGACTGAGCTGCCAGGGCTATGTGTGCTATTGTTTAACTATAATCCAGTTTAAGTTTAACCTTTAACCTGTTAAAAATGTTAAACTTTCAGGCCGATGGTTAACACCTGAATATTGCTATTTCAAAGTTACATTTTGGAAAAAAATATCCTCTTATCGGACAGTGTAGATCCAAGATCAGACTTCATGCTCTGTGCTGTTTGATCTTAATCCACACAGTCCGCAAAAGGTCACTGAGTTGCAGTAGTGCTGGTAAAATTGTCACAATATTTTCAAAAGGCTTTTTCCTCAGGGTCATCAAAATTTGGGATTATATATTAAAGGGTTAAGGTTTGATAAGACACAGCAGAGCTATAGTTTAGTACTCAGGAACAACATGAGCAAGTGAGCTTTAGGGGTGATATTATTGAAAGCAATGGTAAGCCTTTACTAGACAAAAAAAATTTAGGCTTTTCAAAATTGAAAGCATTTGCAGACAATAAATTAAAAGCGTCTTAATTAAATGAGGGTATTATATTTCCTCCTTAAAAGAGTAGACAACATTGTGGGAAAAGGAGAAAATGCTGGTTACCTGCATTTTCACCTTTTCCCCTTTTCACTTGCAAAAGCCTTTTACCCCTAGGGTCATTAAAACATGGGATTGTTTTGTAAAAGGTTACGCCACATTCAAACAATAATTTTCTTATCTTTTCTCTGTTTAAGGTGCTCAATGTGTGTTAGTTTGTATGTGGCCACTACCAGATTTAGCCGTGGAGAAATTTTTCAACACATTTTACCTGTCACTACAGACAGGTGGCCTTGTAACACAGGGTGTCTGTACAGCTCTTAAAGCTTTGAAAGAGGATGACAGGTAAATTTTTTGATGGTCAGTTTGGATCTGACATTTTTTGATATACTTAACTCATTACCAGGCGACAAAATTTTAGAACTTGTCTATATTGAAAGCATTTCAGTCATGCTGTGTGAAAAGGGGCTTAAAACATCTGCAAAAAGTATCAATCTGTGTAAGCTTGCACAGTCAGCTCAGGCTGACATGGGTTGAAACTTTTTGCTATTAGTAAATTTTATGCATGTCCAAGGACCATTCTACCCCTGTATCAGACAAAATGGATTTTATAGAGCCCTAATTATCTGATGTCTTGCTTGGTATAATGCATCACGGAGATGCATTAAATCCCCTTTTGCCAGAGCATGGATCATTTGCAAACAACAAATTAGAAATATGACTAAAAAATGAAACTTGCCTTTTGAAGAGTAGAAAACATTGTTGCAAAAGGAGAAAGTGATGGCCACCATTATTTTTAGCTCACCTGAGCATGAAGTGCTCATGGTGAGCTATTGTGATCGTGCTGTGTCCGTCGTCCGTCGTCAACTTTTTACCTTGTGTACACTCTAGAGGCCACATTTTCAGTCCGATCTTCATGAAACTTGGTCAGAATGTTTGTCTTGATAAAATCTCGGACGAGTTTGAAATTGGGTCATGTGGGGTCAAAAACTAGGTCACTAGGTCAAATCTTAGAAAAACCTTGTGTACGCTCTAGAGGCCACATTTTCAGTCCGATCATCATGAAACTTGATCAGAATGTTTGTCTTGATGAAATCTCAGACGAGTTCGAAATTGGGTCACGTGGCGTCAAAAACTAGGTCACCTGGTCAAATCTTAGAAAAACTATGTGTACGCTCTAGAGGCCACATTTTCAGCCAGATACTTGTGAAATTTGGTCAGAATGTTTGTCTTGATAAAATCTCGGACGAGTTCGAAATTGGGTCATGTGGGGTCAAAAACTAGGTCAAATCTTCGAAAAACCTTGTGTACGCTCTAGAGGCCACATTTTCAGTCAGATGCTTGTGAAATTTGGTCAGAATGTTTGTCTTGATAAAATCTCGCTCGAGTTTGAAATTGGGTCATGTGGGGTCAAAAACTAGGTCACTAGGTCAAATCTTAGAAAAACCTTGTGTACACTATAGAGGCCACATTTTCAGCCAGATACTTGTGAAATTTGGTCAGAATGTTTGTCTTGATAAAATCTCGGACGAGTTTGAAATTGGGTCATGTGGGGGTCAAAAACTAGGTCACTAGGTCAAATCTTCGAAAAACCTTGTGAACACTCTAGAGGCCACATTTTCAGTCAGATACTTGTGAAGTTTGGTCAGAATGTTTGTCTTGATAAAATCTCGCACGAGTTCGAAATTGGGTCATGTGGGGTCAAAAACTGGGTCACTACGTCAGATCTTAGAAAAACCTTGTGTACGCTGTAGAGGCCACATTTTCAGTCCGATCCTCATGAAGCATGGTCAGAATGTTTGTCTTGATAAAATCTCGGACGAGTTCGAAATTGGGTCATGTGTGGTCAAAAACTAGACCACTAGGTCAAATCTTAGTAAAACCTTGTGTACGCTCTAGAGGCCACATTTTCAGTCAGATACTTGGGAAACTTGGTCAGAATGTTTGTCTTGATAAAATCTCAGATGAGTTCGAAATTGGGTCATGTGGGGTCAAAAACTAGGTCACTAGGTCAAATCTTAGAAAAACCTTGTGTACACTCTAGAGGCCACATCTTCAGTCAGATACTTGTGAAATTTGGTCAGAATGTTTGTCTTGATAAAATCTCGGACAAGTTTGAAATTGGGTCGTGTGGGGTCAAAAACTAGGTCACTAGGTTAAATCTTAGAAAAACCTTGTGTACGCTGTAGAGGCCACATTTTCAGTCCAATACTCTTGAAAAATGGTCAGAATGTTTGTCTTGATTATATCTTGAAATAGTACGAAAATGTGCCATGTTGGGTCAAAAACTAGGTCACCAGGTCAAATCTAAGAAAAACGTTGTGTATGCTCTAGAGGCCATATTTTCTGTCCAGTACTTTTGAAAGTTGGTCAGAATGTTTGCCTTGATAATATCTCTTGACTAGTTTGAAATTGGGTCATGTCGGGTGAAAAACTAGGTCACTAGGTCAAATCTTAGAAAAACCTTGTGTAAGCTCCAGAAGCCAATTTTCTGTCTAATACTCTTGAAAGTTGGTCAGAATGTTTGTCTCGATGATATCTCAGTAGAATTTGAAAATGAGTCATGTCGGGTCAAAAACTAGGTCACCTGGTCAAATCTTAGAAAAACCATGTGTACGCTGTTGTGGCCACATTTTTTGTTCAATACTCTTTTAAAGTTGCTCAGAATGTTTGCCTTGGTAATATCTTGGATGAGTTTGAAAATGGGTCATGTTGGGTCAAAATCTAGGTCACTAGGTCAGATCTTAGAAAAACCTTGTGTACGCTGTAGAGGCCACATTTTCAGTCCAATACTCTTGAAATTTGGTAAGAATGTTTGTCCTGATGATATCTTGGACCAGTTTGAAAATGTGTCATGTTGGCTGAAAAACTAGGTCACTAGGTCAAATCTTAGAAAAACCTAGTGTACGAATGACTCTCAGAAAGAAGCCTTTTGAAAACACTGTTTGAAAATGAGAAAATGCTGGTATCCAGCATTTTTTCCCTTTTTCACAATGTTTTCTACCCCTTTGAGAGACCAGTCCCACAGCTTGATCCACATATTATTTGTTTTATGCAGAAGGTTCAGACTGATGAGTTTAAAATTTTATTGTTTGGTAATACATATATCTCACAAGATGTTGGTTGTGCCTGGTCAAAAGACTCAGGTGAGCGACTCCAGGGCCATCATGGCCCTCTTGTCTCTGTTTCCCATTGTTTTCAAAAGCCTTTTCCACAGGGTGATTGAAACTCTGGATTGTATTTTAAAGGATTAGATATGGCTTAAAGATACATCTATTTCTGAAATGAATGAATGTAAACGCAGTTACAAAAGAAATTTTAGACTTTTTAAATTGAGCATTTTCAGATGACAATTTGAATGAGGCTAAAATGTTGAGATACAAAGGGTAGAAAACACTTTGAGAAAAGGAGAAAATGTTACTAACCTGCATTTTCTCTTTTCATTCATTGTGTACAAAAGAATCCCTCCTTTGGGTCTTTGAACGTTGATCATTTGATAAAGGGCTCAGACACAGCATTAAGTTTATTTTTTGTTTTTAATATTTTCAAAAAAAAAAAAAAAATCATTTTAAAAACTATCAACTGTTAAAACACCAAATACTAGTATCTCAAAATAAAAAAAACTATTTTCAGTGAAGACATAAACCCCCAATAAGGGCATCTCGTCAAAGGGGACATGTGGATCAAAGTTTGGACTACAGCATGTTTTGTGTCGTCTTATCTTAATCAACACTAGCTTCAAAGGCAACTATAGTTGTGAAAGGCACTTTAGGGGTTAAAATGAGGCATTGCTACAGTGTATTTTGATTATCCAGATTCCAGAGCCCCCTGTATTGGAGTGGATTTACAGTGATTGGTAAAGATGTGTACTTGAACCTGAATACCATTCGTCACGCCATGTTGGATCAAACACTTGACAAAACAGAGCAGCAGGTGGAGGAGGACTTTGGTAAAGAGTACCTCAACCCTAAACCAGCAGTTCCACCAGGTGTGTATCCTATGGTGAACCCATTGTTCACAACTCGCACATCTCATGTCTGTGCCTTACATTTACCCTGTTTTAAATCAGTGTCTTCCATCCCCTCATCTCCTGTCTGTGCCCTAGGCCCTGGTAACAAGCAATTTTTCCTTTTCCCACAGTATTTTCTACCCTTTTTGAGACCTTTCTGCCATTTTCATCAAATTTAAAATTGTCGTCTGCAAACTCTTTGAATTTGGACCAGTCCAAAATTTGTCATTTGGGAAAAGGTTAATGCATCTCCATGATGCATCGTACCAAGCAAGTCATCACAGTTTTATACATCCCTAAAATAGGTTTTGTATAACATTGTGCTGAATCATGAGGTGCACTTGGTCCTTTGACATGCAGAAAATCGACTAAAAGCAAAAAGTTTTGGCCTAGGTCAGCCTGCGTGGACTTCGCAGGCTGACCTGGGTCGATACTTTTTGCAAATGCATTAAGCCCCCTTTTCACAGAGCATGGCTCATAAATGATTTTACACAAGTAGTTTTTCGCTGATTTTACAGGATTCAAAAAGATTTCCTCCTCACTTTACTGTAAACTTGTATTGCAAAAGAGTATGAAGTTCATTTCTTTTTTTACATATTTCAGTGCGGAAGAAGGAAGAAAACTTGAGACTGTTACAAGCCCATCTGTGTACAGTATTACGCTACAACAGTAAAGAACCCAAAGTTTTACCTGAGCTCATTGAACTGGTGAGATATCGACAAAATTTAGCTAATTTTGCTCCTTTTCCATCACTGCTTTCCATGTTATGAATTGGTCATTCTGTGCCTTATATTATTTTACCCCTACCTACAAAGTAAAGGGGGCTATACTGGTTTCACCATGTCTGTCTGCCTGCCAGCTGGCCCACTGTCCCGCTCATTGTCAGTCCGTCCATGTTTTTGTTTACATGCTCTAACTCAAATGAAACTTTATACAAGTGTTGCTCATGACCCTAGGAGATACTGTATTATTTTTGGGTCACATGGGTCAAAAGGTCAAGGTCAGAGGTGAACTTCATTTGAAAATCTAACTCAAAAGCCTGCTTCAGTGACAAGTTGCTGGTTAGGGATATCTGTCTGCTTTGCGACAGTTTTAGTTTTCTATGGTATAACCATGATCTATGCCTAAAGGTCATTTCTCCTGGAAAAGATGAACCCTTTGCCAAAAAATCCTATGCTCCATGAAGACAGGTTTTTAACTCTACCAAACAACAAAATTTTAGACTCGTCCAAATTGAAAGCATTTGCAGACGACAAATTAATTGTGACTTAAAAATTGAAATTTGTTATGGATTGGGTAGAAAACTTTGTGGGAAAAGCAGAAAATGCTGATTACCAGCAAAAATTTTCCAACAATGTTTTCAAAAGGCTTCCTTTTTAGGGTCATTAAAAGTTGGGATTGTGTGGTAAAGAGTTAAAACTCTGTGGAAAGTGGAGAAATGTTGATAACCAACATTTTCTTCCTTTTCTATAGTGTTTTCTTCCCTTTCAAATGAAAATTCCCTCATTTGTGACAACACTCAGTTGTTATCCTTTAATGGTTTCAATGTGGACATGTCTATGATTTTGTCTTCATAGAGTTCAGGAGACTTGAAATCAATGTTTGGTTAAAATCAAGGTCAGAATGGCCCTAGAATGTCCAGGGTCCGTATTCACCAACCATTTTAATTTTCATTCTTGGTGTAATACATGTACTAGACTTAAGGAAGTAACACAGCTTCTTATTGGCTAAACCATTTGGTTTAGCTAATCAGAAGTTGTGTTACTTTCAAATTTAGAAAATTCTTGAGAATAAGACCAAAAATGTTTGTTGAATACGGACCAAGATTACAGACTTGGTTATTATTGGTTGGAAATTTGGCAGCATGGATTATTTGAAAGTGTCCCAGAATTGCTTTTATTCTGATTTTTTACATTGTATTTACAATTATCTGTCATAACACCATGAAAAAAATTTGAAGCAAACAACTTCAATGAATACACGAGTAAAGCATTGTGAAAGATCAAGAAATTCTTTTACTACAGTGTTTTAACCTTTTACCACACGATCCCGAGTTTTAACGACCCTGAAGGAGAAGGTCTTTGAAAAACATTGTGGGAAAAGGAGAAAATGCTGGTTACCAGCATTTTCTTCTTTTCCCACAATGTTTTCTACCATTTCAAACGAAAATCCTATCATTCGAATCACAATTAGTCTGTCCTCTGCAAATGCTTTCAATTGTATTAAAATTTGACATTTGGTAAAGAGTTAAAAGGAGTCTTCTGAAATACAAGAAAAAATCTCATCTGAATATGGTAATGACTCAACAGCTTATTTTGTAATAATATATTTATACAAAAAAGAATGCAGGCATGCAATAACCATTGGATTAGTGTAAGATTGTTATTTTGAAATATAATATCATACATGTATAAAAAGGATGGATGTTTGTAATATTTCAGCTGGACAGTGCATTAAAGCGTCTTCACACAGATGAGAACAACAAGCAGACCTCAGTTTTGAGTGATGATGTCATGAATGGTGCTGGTGCTCTTGACCTTCTCAAACTACTTGGTTTCCATTTTCAAGCTAAAGGGACATCACTCTCCAATCCCTATGTGGTTTATCCTCACTGGAACAAGGATGAATTACTCATCCCAACTTATGATGCTTTAAGATCCATGCAAGGTACTTTTCTGGAAGTGTTTTTCCTTTACCCAACAATCCCAAATTTTTAAGACCCTGACGAAAGAAGGCTTTTGAAAACATTGCAGGAAAAGGAGCATTTTCTCCTTTTCCCACAATGTTTTCAGAAGCCCTCTTACCAAGCCTCCTTGAAATTTGATACTGTTTGGTAAAGGGTTAAACTATTTTCAACATTCCTGTGTTTTAATTACCTTGAGAAGGAAGGCTTTGGAAACATTGTAACCAACATTTTCTCCTTTTTCCACTATATTTTCACCCTTTCAAAGTAATGCCAATGGTTGCTTAGTAAGGGGGTGACTAGGTATACTTCAAAGTCTATTTATTTTACATAAATTTTGAAAAAAAGTTCTACTACCTTTAACAAACACACTTGATTGATTGATTGTTTGTATAATGTTGAAAAACGTTTTCAACTTTATTTCAATCACATCGCAGTGGTAAGTGCACCTGTCCATGCTTTCCCGGAGTTTTATTAGTACCTCACACAATATTTTTCTTGAGCCACTGACTGCTTGTCCACATAACCATCATCAAAACAATGATCAGCGGTGAGAAAGGAATGAATCCTGCCACAATGACTATCATCAATCCTGGAAAAAGAGACAGATTGGCCAAGCTGGGGATTTGAACCAGCGAGCCCCTGTTTTCAAGTCCTGTATGTCCTGGCTGGGCTACAGGGGCTCGGCTCAAACATTGCTAAAGCTAACTTAGTATTATGATGTGGATAAATTCCAAGCATTGACTATGGAGTGTTCTTTGGCAGGGCTTTTCAGATCTCAGGCCTATTACTGATGGAACAGAGTAAACACATAGATAGGTGATTTGTTCCTGTGATATGACTGAATTTCTTGGGGGAAAAAAAAAGCATTTAACTCTTTACCCCACAGTGTCTAGTTTTAAAAATCCCTGAGGAATAGGCCTTTTGAAAATATTGTGGGAAAAGGCACTAATGCTAGTTACCACAATGTTTTCCAACCTTTCACAGAAGACATTTACCCTTTACCACACAATCCCAACTTTTAACAACCCTGAGGAAGAGGGCTTTTGAAAACAGTGTGGGAAAAGGAGAAAATGCTGGTAACCAGCATTTTCTCCTTTTCCCACAATGTTTTCTGACCTATCAAGGACAAATTTTGTCATTTGGGCCGCTTTCAATAGGTTGTCTGCAAATGCTTTCAATTTGGACCAGTCTAAAATTTTGTCGTTTGGTAAAGAGTTAAGCCATTTGATTTACATTGAAAATGTGTTATAGATCTGCAAATGTTTTCAGTTTGGACAAGTTTTAAGATTTATCTTGTGGAACAGAGTCAACTCTTTACCATGCATTCCCAAGTTTTACAGACCCTGATGGAAAGGGCTTGAAAACATTGAGGGGAAAGGGCTTGAAAACATTGATGGAAAATGAGAAATTTTCTCCTTTCCCACAATGGTTTCTACAAATTCACAAACAAAAACTTCAGTTTGAGTAACCGTTAATTTGTCATCTGTATATGCTTTCAATATGAACCAGTGTAAAATTTTTGCCGTGTGGTGAAGAGTTAACTCTTTACCACGTGACAAAAATGTAGACTAGCATTTGTAGACGACAATTTGAATGTGCCTCAAATTGTGGAATTTGTCTTTGATAGGGTAGAAAACATTCTGGGAAAGGAGAAGATGCTGGTAAACAGCATTTGCTCCTTTTCTCATAATGATTTTAAAAGGCTTCTTTCATAGGATCCTTAAAAGTCGGGATCGTGTGGTAAAGGGTTAAACAATATGTAAACAACATTAATGATCAAATATCTATTTGTGTTACAGAGATGAGAGGCCACAAAGGTTTGATCCATGCACTGTGTGGAGTTTTACCAATCACTCAGGATAATATCTCTCTTCTAGTGGATCTGGTATGTACCGTATTGCTTTGACCATAAGCTGACAAAAAATAGCAAAAGAAATCAGCATGAAAACCTACCTCAACTTATGAAAAAGCCCAGGGAAAAATCATGTACATGTAGATGTCAAACAGAAATGAAAGAAAGCTGGTAACCAGCATTTTCTCCTTTTTCCCACAATGTTTTACACCCTTCCAAAGACTTATTTCAGTTTTTGAGTCACATTTATGTTTTTGTCTGCATATGCTCTCACTTTGGACAAGTCCGAAATTTTGTTGTTTGGTAAAGAGTTAAGATCTGCCAATGTGCTGTCTGATTTTTTTATCTACACTGTCCAATGAGATATTGACCTCAGAGCAATGTCTTCTTTTCCCATATTGTTTTCAAATAGCCTTCGTCCTCGATATGGTAAAACCCCCTGCTGGTTAATCCTTTACTACATGACAAAATGTTAGACTCCACCAAATTTAGAAGTCCCCCCAGGTAGCTCAGTGTATCCGACCCATGATCTGGTGGTTGTGACTTCGATACCTGATTGAGGCAAACTTTCTTTGTGGCGATTTTTCACCTCTCACCTCTGATGCATGTGAGAAAAGTAGTCAGTGGCTTTGGAAAGAAAGTTCGGTTAGTACTGGTATGAGAAATCCAGGAAACACATGGGTGCGTCACTGACTGCCATGATATGACCTAAGTTGTAAAATGGTGTAAAACTCCAATACAAACCAAACCAAACCAAATTTAGAGCATTTGCACATAACAAATTGTATTTGAAAGTGTAGAAAACATTGTGGGAAATGAAGAAAATGCTGGTTACCAGCATTTTCTTTTTTTGCCACAAGTTTTTTCAAAAAGTCTCTCTCCTAGGGTCATTTAAACTTGGGATTGTATGGTAAGGGTTGAAATGATGGGTTGATTATTTTATATACAGTTCAGTGTGACAAAACATGCTCCAGAAATACAACTTAAGGTGTCGGACCTCTCCGTGAGACCCCTGTGGTTCAATATGAAGCTGAAAAACTTGCTGGTTGCCACAGGCTATCACCAGATTGGAATGTTACTGAATTTCAACAGGGTACCAGAAAATAGGTAAGCTATGCAACAAGTTTGATTGTTTTGTTAGTTTGTTTGTGTGTTTGCTAATTACAACAGGATTTTAATTACATGCATAACCCATCTGCAAGTGCAGCCGTTTGTGTGTTTCTCTTGTTTCTATTTACTCTTTACTGGAGAACCGTTTTTTTTAACTTGTTCAAATCAAGAGCAATTGCAGTTGATAAATGAAATGTGATTCAAATCTTGAAAGTTGTTGAGGAATGGGTAGAAAATGTTGTAGGAATGCTGGATACCAGTATTTTCTTTTATTTCCACAATATTTTCAAAAGTTGCTTTCCCCAGGGTTCAAACCCTCGACTTTGTGGGAAAGAATTAAGAGTACTACACAGGATTAGTGTACTGTGGTTTAGTGCATCTCTGTGATTCATTGTACCAAGCAAGTCTTCACGTAATTATGGATCCATAAAGTCCATTTTGTCTAAAAACCAACTAAATCATGATGTAGACTGGTCCTTTTACATGCAGAAAATTGACCAATACATTTAGCAAATTTTTGATCCAGGTCAGCCTGTGCTGACTGCTTTTTGATAGTTTTTGGATATGCATTAAACCCCCTTTTTTTCAGAGCATGGCTCAAATCCTATCGAAACGTCTATCACCATACATACAAATAAGCTGTAGTTCTCTGATAGGGTAAAAAACATTATGGGAAAAGAGACCTTGAAAATGTTGTAGGAAAAGGAGAAAATGCTGGTAACCTGCATTTTATCCCTTTCCCACAATGTTTTCTACCCTATCGGAGAAATACAGCTCATTTGTATCAATTAATTCCTCATCATGATTGTTAAAAGTTGGGATTGTGTGGTAAGGGGTTTAGGCTGTATACCATTTTCAATTCCAGACAACTCCTGATGGCAGTTTTCCAGTTCATGTTATCTGTCAGCCAGTCTAAAAGTCAGGTGCTCTTTTATAGACTGGACGTCAATCTTCTTGGAACTGCTACAGCCACCACATCAAAGGTTTCTATTTACTATTCATTTACTTTTTGCTATTACAAGAGCTTATCGATGCATAGTATAACATTCAGCAAACCTAGGGTAATCTGTTGATCAAGTCCCCAAGCTGTATTACAATTGGTGATATGCACCTACTTGGTATATTTCTTCACTGGAAATACACCACTGTACCATTCTTAGAATCGTAAAACTCCACTTAAACCCTTTACCACACAATGAAATTTTAGACCCGCTCAACTTTAAAGCATTTGCAGACGACATTTCACTGTGGCTTAAATGATGTGGTTTTTTTTTTTTTTTGCTAGGGTAGAAAACAATGTGGGAAAAGGAGAAAATGCCAGTTACCAGCATTTTCTCCTTTTCTCACAGTTTTTTCAAAAGGCTTCTTCTTCAGGGTCATTAAAAGTTGGGATTGTGTGGTAAAGGGTTGAAAAAGAAAGCATGAGTTACAAATTTCTATCGAAATATCTGTTGATTAACAGTTTTTAAGGTTGATTGATTTCATTTGCAGTTTTTACCGACAGATTTTTAGATGATAATAACTTCACAATGGTTGTTTATATCGTTGCTAGTTGATTTTCATGTGCACCACCATGTTTACAACCATGTGACATGTGATCAAAATGGAAACCTCATTGATGCGGACAATGTTAGATGCAGTAACTGAATCAGCCGAGTTGTGACGAGCGCATATCATAAATGTTGCCAAGAATTGTAAGGCTGAAAAACTTTACAGCCCTGATAACTGCCTTTAAAATGTTATATGTGAAGATGGCAGATTTTGTCTAATCATTTACAATTCCTTTAACCCTTTATTTACCAGATAAAACATTTTAGATTGGTCTGAATTGAAAGCTATGGCACATGACATATCAAATATGGCTCAAATTTTGGAATTAGTCTCTGAAAGGTAAGAAAACATTCAAAGATAAAGGAGAAAATGCTGTTTACCAGCATTTTCTCCTTTTCCCACAATGTTTTCAAAAGTCTTTTCTGTCATGGTCATTAAAACTCAGGATTGTGTGGTGAAGGGTTAATCATGTGATCAATTGTTTAAAAAAGAATTCACATGACATGATACATTTATAATTGCATACCATCAGACCAACTTATTCACTGAAATTGGATTGACTAATTATTTCACAAGGATAACTGAAAATGGATAATTAAGGGATATTACACTTTGACCCGATATTTTTAACCTGCCATTGTGTGAACTTTTGTTTGAATATTTTGACCTAAAACAAAAATGATAAACAACTGTCACACAGAAACACATACATGTAGGCATGATCCCCAAGCAAATCAAAGGACTGAGAGTCCTGGAAAGTGGATTTGTGGAGTAGCAAAGAGCTGTAATAAAAAAAAAACTTCGTATGCAACACATGTATGAGTTTATATGTATAATCATATAATGGAGTCAGCAAGGGCAAGTAAAGTCGTTCTGCCGAGTGGGCTGCTGTTATTTTATTGCTTGTAAAGGAGTGGTAATTTGATCCATTAATCTGACACAGTTTTTTGCTGGTATTAGATTTCGGACTATAGGTATACACGTATAAGACTGTATATATGGTAGTGACAAAAGTGACGTTGAGGTTTATTAGCTAAAACTGAAAGTAGAATGGGTAGAGTGCGAGCATGTAAGACAGTATAATTATTTGGTTCAGGTCAAACCAGTAACATAATATGAGCGCGCATGCGTGGTTACGCATGATGTATTTGGTTCCGGTCAGAATGATCACAGTAAGCGGATTTGCTATACAAATCCGCTAATAAAAATATCATGCCATGGCTGCTGTGGTGACAAAATTAATTTGTACCAGATGACAAACTTTCAGATTTGTCCATATTGAAAATATTTGTAGATGACTCATTATATGTGGCTCAAATGATGGAATTTGTCTCTGAAAGGCTGAAAAATATTGTGATAAGAGGAGAAAATGCTTGTTACCAGCATTTTCTCCTTTTCCCACCATGATTTCAAAAGCCTTCTCACTCATGGTCATTAAAACTTGGGATTGTTTGGGAAAAGGTTGAAAAAATGAATGTTTTCAGGGGGTAAATTGGAATGAACCTGTCTGTCTGTCTGTCTGTCTGTCTGTCTGTCTCAGGCATACAAATTTATGGTTATATGTGTCACTAGCTTCTTCCTTAGTTTTTCTGTTATTGTATTAAAAACTTTGAAAAACTTTTCTACAGAAACTGAAAGCAGCTTATTCTCCTTTTCTCATAATGTTTTCTACCCTTTCACAGACAAATTCCATCATAAGCTACATTTGATTTGTCGTCTACAAATGCTGTCAGATTAGATAAGTCTAAAATTTAGCTCTTTGGTAAATAGTTAATGTTAAATATCAAATGAACAAATACATATATGCACAGAATTCTTTTCGTATTTTCAGGCAACAGCAGATATCCCAGAATTCAGCAGACTGCCGTCTCTGGCACCTTTGATATTGCCTCGACATCAGGTTGGTTATCCTCCTTTTGTTAAATATTGAATAAATTGTCAAGATATGCATATCATTTTCATGGCGCTGTATTGTGAAAACCAAGGAAAATCAGGGGTAGTGTTTTACCAAGAATTCCTAAGTTTATGAGTACCAATTACCATAACACTTTGCTTATGTTCAGGTGTAGGAAGTATGTAAATCCATTTTACTGAACTTTTGTAAATGCTGGTTACCAGCATTTTCTCCTATTCTCACAATGTTTTCAAAAGTCCTCTTGCTCAGGGTCGTTAAAACTCAGGATTGTGTGGTAAAGGGTTAAGTTACGAAGGTTTATCATGCTCAGCTCTGGAACTTTATTGGATTTGCCTTTCACACTGGATAAAAGTCATACGCCTTGCCCAATATAAACTGTTCCAATCCAAGACACTAACCATCTATTCTCCATTTATTTTCAGTTACCTATGAAGATGATATGAATGTGATCCATTTATGTTTTCCATTTATAAAATGAGCATTATTTTATTTGTTTTTCATTTTTCCACAGTTACGTATGAGCACACCCTGGTTGAGTGCCACAGAACATCCAGTTGAGATGGAAGAAAAAGTCAGACTTGCTAGAAGGTTTGTCTTTAATCACTTATTACCCAAACACAACTTTTCTTGCCATGTAAAAGATAGTTTCCGAAAACTTTGTCAGAAAAGGAGCACAGTGCTTGCTACAGCAATTTACTCCTTTTCCACAAATGTCTTACGTATAAATGGATTAAACAACTGTCAAAATCTCTGCATGGTAGGATCAAGTCAAGTTCTGTGCGTAAAGAGGTGTGTATCTGAAGTGAACCAAGGTGGTTTTTGTTTTGATGTACTTTGTGGATTAATGGTTAAATTGTGATGAATTGCTAAGTTAAATGGCTTTTTGTGTCTTTTGTGCTAAAGTTCATGGTATTATGAAATCTGGTCATAAGTTAGTTGGAATTTGATGCATAGATTGATCATTGAAATTAAGCACAGAAGACAAAAAAGCCATTTAACTTAGCTTTTAGTCAAAATTCCACCATTTTCTGTGCAAAGTATAATTAAAGCAAAAACCATGTGATTCCCCACACTGACTCTGTCTATTTTTATGTGACCAGCTTCCATATTCACCAACCATTCTAAAGAATATTCTTAGGCTTATTCTCCAGAATTTTCTAAATTTGAAAGTAACATAACTTCTGATTTGCTAAACCATTTGGTTTAGCCAATCAGAAATTGTGTTACTTTGAAATTTAGAAAATCTTGAAGAATAAGTCTAAGAACATTCTTAACCCTTTACTGCACAATGACGCCTTTTGATGCCCCTGGGAAAGAAGCCTTTTGAAAACATTGTGGGAAAAGGAGAAAATGCTGGTAACCAGCATTTTCTCCTTTTCCCACAATATTTTCTTTCCTATCAAAGAAAAATTGCGCCATTTGAGCCACATTGAAATTGTCATCTGCAAGTGCTTTCAGTTTGGCCAAGCTAAAATTTTGTTGTCTGGTAATGGGTTAAGAATGGTTGGTGAATCCGATGCCAGTTATTATATGATCACACTTACTCAGATATTATCTCACATAACCCATGTGTTATTGATCATGTGACATTCCCACAAGCCTTTGCAAAATTCTGGCATGAATTCTAAAAATACCTAAAGAGGCTATGTATCCCATTGACTCTTAAACACTCAAGTTTTAATGACCTTGACGAAGATGGCTTCTGAAAACATTGTAGAAAAAGGAGAGAATGCTTATAACTAGCATTTTCTCCTTTTTCAACAATCTTTTCTACTACTTCATTGACAGAAGTCATCTTTTGATCTGCCAGTACATTGAATTTGTCATCTGGAAATTCTTCCAATTTGGTTGAGTCTAAAATTTTTTTCATTTAGTAAAGAGTTATTGAAATGTCTTTTTTCTTTCACTTCTCTGTCTTATTCCTGATTTGGTAGCTGTTGCGTTACTAAATTCAGTGATAAAACTTTTTGAAATTTGGTATGATTATCAAAATCTAAATAATGCTCTTTAATCCTTTGCCACACAATCCTGAATTTTAACAACCCTGAGAAAGAATGCTTTTGATAGTCTGTCTTCTTCAGGGTTGTATAATAACACAGGACAGTTTGCTAAAGTTTTAAGATAGATCTCATAGAAAGGAGAAAATGGAGGTTACCAACATTTTAACAATGTTTTCAAAAGCTGTCTTCTTAAGGCTCAAACAAACAGAGGATTGTAAAGTGTTTAAAATATTTTACTTTACAAATGATGGTACATTCAAACCCTTTTGTTATATTTCAGTCGATCTGACCTGGATGAAAACTTCAAGGAATACTTAGAAAGGGCAAAGACTTGGCATCAAATGACAGTGGTTGCCCAGGTAACAATTGTTCTTTTTTTACTCTAGCAGAGGACAAAATTTTAGACAGGTCCAAATTGAAGGCTTTTGCCGGTGACAAATAGATGTTACTCAAATAATGGAATTTGTCTCCGGTTACCAGGATTTCCTCCTTTTCCCGCAATGTTTTCTAATGCCTATTTTCTTGGGTCTTTAAACCAAGGGATTATGTGGTAAAGGGTTAACTCAGCTGTTTTCAAAGAAAATGTCAGAGGATTGTTATAGCCTTGTTGTTGTGCACATCTGAATTGCTGTCTGAAAACTTAGCCACTTTCTTATAATTATCTCTGTTATAAATACAGATACTCACATCAAACTTTGGCCAAGTGTTTACTATCCAAACAGAAACATGCCAGAATGGCAAATAACTTACAAATATAATTGCCACAGTTATGCCCCTTTTCTGACTGAAAAAACACCTGTATGAGGTGCTTTTGTTTCATACTTGTTTTGTGTTTTTTCCCTGTTTTCCCACAATTTTTTCAAAGTTCTCTTTCCTCATGGTTATGAAGACTTGGGTTTGTGTGATATAGCGTTGACACAAGAGCTTGCTTAGTACAGCCACACTCTGTAAAAAGGGGGCTTCATGCATGTGCAAAAAAAGTATTGACCCATGACAGCTTGGCCAGTCTGGGCAGATTGACATGGTCAAAAATTTTTGCCATTAGTCAATTTTCTGTATGTCCAAGGACCATTCTACCTCCAGATCCAGAGGATTGTTTGACAAAATGGATCCATATTTATGAGATCCATTAGTCCCCTTTTTGCCAGAGCATGGCTCAGGTATATTTAAACATATTTGTCTTCTTTGGGAACTCATTGTTGCCTTTTCAATACAATCCGTAAATTTAACATCCCTGTAAAAGATAGCATTTGAAAACATTGTGGGGAAAGGAGAAAATGCTGGTTAGCATTTTCTCCTTTCCCCACAATATCTTCTATTCTTTCAAAGACAAATTTGATCATTTGAGCAGCATTAGATGTTGTTGTCTGCTGACTTGTGGTAAGAAGTTACTACATGTATATTTTGACATAATATCTTCTTTGGGAACTTAATGTCCCTTGCCTAATCCTATACCACACAATTCTGACTACTGACTATTAATGACCCTTAAGAATAGGCCTTTTGAAAACATTGTGGGAAAGGGAGAAAATGCTGGTAACCAGCATTTTCTCCTTTTTCCACAGTGTTTTCTACCCTGTCAAAGACAGAAATTATTATAACAATGTTTAATTTGTTGTCTGCAAATGCTTTGATTTTGGTCCAGTCCAAAATTTTTTGTTTGGTAAAGAGTTAATATAGGTATATTTTAACCCTTAACCTGCTCAATAAGTTAAATGAAACTTTCCACCCAATAGTAAAGAACCCAGATATTGCTATTTCGAAGTTATCTTTGATGGAAAAATATTTCCTTCTTGGACAAGGTAGATCGAAGATCAGACTGCACATTCTTTGTGGTCTGATCTTGATCTACACTGTGAAAGTGCCTTGAGTCACGCTTAGCAGCCTCACAGTTAACATATTTGTCTCGTTTGGAATTCCATGCCTGCTCAAGATACAAAGATCGTCTGCAGAAGGTAGATGGCTCCATCCTTTACCGCACGATGCCGCCTTTTGGTGACCGGGGGAAAGAAGCCTTTTGAAAACATTGTGGAAAAAGGAGAAAATGCTCATAACCAGCATTTTCTCCTTTTCCCACAATGTTTTTTTTCCTATCAAAGAAAAATTGCACCGTTTAAGCCACATTGAAATTGTCGTCTGCATATGCTTTTAATTTGTACAAGGCTAAAACTTTGTCGTCTGGAAAAGGCTTAAACTTGTATACGCATATTTGCCTGTGCAGTGCTGAATAAATGCAATGGACAAGGTTCTGATATTATTTTTTCAAAGCTGTGTTTGTCAAAAATTTCGGCAAAAAAGCCGACAGTGTAGATCCAATATCAGACTGCACAGAACATGCACATTCTGTGCAGTCTGAAATTGATGTACACTATCTACAGAAGTAATTAACTCTGGATTCAGTACTACAAATGTTAACCCTTTACCACAAAATTTTGGTTTTTTCCTAATTGAAAGTATTTGCAGATAACATATCAGTTGAAGCTCTAATCAAGATATTTGACTTTAATGGGTAGGAGACATTGTGGGAAAAGGTCACCACAATGCTTTTCCCACAATGTTTTCACATGCCCTTTTCACAGGGTTGTTAAAAGTCAGGAATTGTTTGGTACAGGTTAAAATCTAGAGGGTGTTTGTATTTATAAATTTTTAAAAGAAACATTGGTAAAATAATTGGTATCGCAGGTGAAAGCTACAAATAAGGTGAGAATTGTCTTGAGAGTGCACCATATACAACTTCTTTGTCAACTCTTTACCAGCGGACAAAATTTTAGACTTGTCCAAATTGAAAGCATTCACTGACAACAAATGAAATTTTGGCTATAACAGTAAGATTTATCTCTGAAAGGGTAGAAAATATTGCAGCAAAAGAAGAAAATGCTGATAACCTTTATTTTCTCCTTTTCCTACAATGTTTTGAAATACTTGTTCTTTGAGGATTGTAAAATGTGGGATTTTTTGGTAAAGGGTAAAATCTGACCTTGGTTATCTTCTTTGGTTATGTTGTGTGTTTCTCCTGACTTGTATGTCATGTATTCAGTTTGAATGATTTCTCAATGTAATCAGCATGGTTCAGGGGTTGTTGGGTTTATAATCCAGTGGTCTTGGGTTTGATTCTTACCTTTAGCATAGCGTTTTTGTTGGAGTGTCCTTGGGTAAGATACTTCAGACTTCTCCAATTGCTAATGGGTGAAGGATTCACAATCCAGAGTTCTTTTCAGCTGGGCTTTTGGATACATTCTGAATGCACTTCAAGGTACTTTTCTGGTACAATTAGGGTATACATTGAAGTTCTGTTGTAGCACAATTATCTGCTGATCTCTTTTATCATTGTATCACAATCACTTGAAAAATCAATAGATCCTTGAGAAACTTACATGTTCTTGAGTAAGACCAAAGCACTGCTTGGCATTTATAAGTGTGCCCTCAGAATTAACCATTAGGGTGCCAAATAAACTCAAAAGATATTTTCAGGCTAGAAATATGACCTAAACAGTTCGGTCAGTGGTGTGTAAAGTGATTCAGCACAGCAGAGAGTGTAGATCAAAGATCAGGCTGCATGTTTTAGACAGCCTGATTTTGATCTACACTGTCCACAAATGCAATTATAATTGTGAAAGGCGCTTTAAGGGCCCTTCCAAAGAAGCTGACATGATATTTACTTGTTATCTGCGCATGTTATATTCTTTGAAGATTGACCTGTCTGCTGTGACACATTACTGTCCTGTACAGGATAAATATTAATAACTCAAAACTCTCTGCAAGTAGCAAGCATTGACATTGTTTTTAGAAATACTGGGCAAGAGGCCGGTGCCTTAACAAATTAAGTCATTTAGTGCCCAGATGATGTCTCAAAATCTTGTCTTAACATCTTTACCACACAATCCCGACTTTTAACGACCCTGAGAAAGAAAGCTTTTGAAAACATTGTGGGAAAAGGAGAAAATGCTGGTAACCAGCATTTTCTCCTTTTCCCACAATGTTTTCTACCCTAGCTAAGACAAATTCCATTATTTGAGTCACATTTGAATTTTCGTCTGCAAATGCTTTCAATTTGGACCAGTCTAAAATTTTGTTGTTTGGTAAAGAGTTAACCCTTTTGAAAACATGGTGAAGAAAGGAGAAATGCTGGTAACCAACATTTCCCCTTTTTATGCCCCCCCAAACATTTTTTTCGGGGGCATATAGTTTTTTTTTAGTCCGTCTGTCTGTCTGTCCATCTGTCCACTTTCATGTCTGGGCCATAACTTTTTTCCCTAGGTCAAGGTCACAGCAAGGTCAAATGTGTTTGGGGGGTAGTATTTGTCAGGCCTTGCCTTTTTTAATTATGAATGAATTTCTGTATTACTTTGCATAATTGTTTGCCACATAAAGACAATGTGGCTCAACTAATGGAATTAAAGGTCAAAGGTCAAGGTCACAGCAAATGTGTTAAGGGGGGGGGGGGGGTGTTAGTCATTTTCTTTCCCGACCATGATTTTTTTTCTGTTGTTCAATTTCAGTCTAACTTGGGACAAATTTAACCACATTGAGATGATGTGTCATGCACAAGAGGTATGTCCAGAGAGTAAAGGTCAAGGTCACAGCAAGGTCAAATGTGTTGGGAGGGTAGTATTTGTGTCCGGCCTTGCCTTTTTTAATTATGAATGAATTTCTGTATTACTTTGCAGAATTGTTTACCACATAAAGACAATGTGCCATGCGCAAGAGTTGTGTTTTAGGATTAAAGGTCAAAGGTCAAGGTCACAGCAAATGTGTTAAGGGGAGGGGGGGTAGTCATTTTCTTTCCCGACCATGACTTTTTTTCTATTGTTCAATTTTGGTCTAACTTGAGACAAATTTAACCACATTGAGATGATGTGTCATGCACAAGAGATATGTCCAGAGAGTAAAGGTCAAGGTCACAGCAAGGTCAAATGTGTTGCGGGGGGTAGTATTGGCGTCCGGCCTGTAATTTTTTTAAATATGACTGAATTTCAGTATTACTTTGCAGAATTGTTAACCACATAAAGACCATGTGTCATGCACAAGAGTCATGTTTGTTGATTAAAGACCAATGTTCTAGCCTCAAATGTGTTTCGGGTGGGTCGTGGTTTTCATGTCTGGGCCATAACTTTCTTCCCTTTGATCTAATTTCAAGATAACTTATCACAAATGTTAACCACATCAAAACAATGTGTCATGTGCAACAGATATGTCAGATATGTCCATGGGTTAAAGGTCAAGGTCACAGAAAGGTTATATGTGTGTGGGGGGGTATAGTATTCATGTCCAGCCTGTAACCTTTTTAATTATGAATGAATTTCAGTATAACTTTGCAGAATTGTTGACTACATAAAGATGGTGTGTCATGTGCAACAGTCATGTCCTTCGGTTAAAGGTTAAGGTCACAGCAAGTTCAGATGTGTTGGGGGAGGGCTAGCCGTTTTTTGTGTTCGGGCCATAACTTTTTCCCTTTAACTTAATTTCAAAATAACTTTGCACAAATGTTACCGACATTGAGATGATGTGTCATGCACAAGAGGCATGTCTGTAGGGTAAAGGTCAAGGTCACAGAAAAGTCATATGTGTTTTCGGGGGCATCAGTCACTTCTGAGTGGCACGTCTTGTTTCACAATATTTTCTATTGTTTTACAAGCAAGTCCCATTTTTTGAGCCATGTTTAATTTGTCGTCAAACTTTCAATTCATGCCCACCTGCATGGGCTGTGGAATAATACTTTTTGCAGATAAACCATGTTTCCACAGAGCATTGCTCAACTATATTTATTGGAGCCCTATAGATGATCATTAATTTTTTCATTCGCAGGCAAATGAATCACTGGAAGATTATGGAAAACCAGTTGTTACACCAAAGAAAGTGAAAGTCATGCCGGGAGCTTCAGCATCAACAGAACGCATCCCGCTGGATCAGAAAATTGTGTTGTTGAATCCAGAAGTGGATCAACGCAGAGACTATGCTCATTATGTATACCAGCAGAGAATCTCTAACATTGACTTGCGGCACAGAAATGAAGTGTTAAATTTGTATTTACCCTATGTAAACAGTGTGTGAAAACAATGTGTGATCTGCATTTTGTGCTTTGACGTATTTTGTTAAATTCTGATGGTAAAAAAAAAAGATTAATTGAATGTGCATGTATGGTTTTCTTTTTTTCTTAATTTTGATTATTAAAGAAAGTTTAACTCTTTACCAAACAACAAAATTTTAGACTTCAACTTTAAAAGCATGTGAGCCATGTTCTGTATATAGGGGGTTTAATGCATCTGCAGAAAGTTTCAATCCAGGTCAGTCTGTGCAGTCATCTCAGATCTCGGTCTGCGCAGGCTGGGTCACAACTTTTTGCTTTTGATAAATTATCTGCATGTCTAAGGGCCATTCTACCTCAGGATTTAGCTGGTTGTTTAACCCTTTCCCAAATGACAAAATTTTGGATTGGTCCAAATTGAAAGAGTTTGCAGACGGCAATTTTAATTTTATGAAAATGGCAGACAGTTCTCAGAAAGGGTAGAAAACACTGTGGGAAAAGGAGAAATTGCTTGTTACGAGCAATTTCTCCTTTTCCCACAGTGTTTTCAAAAGACTTGTACTGCAGACACGTGAAAACCAGGGCTTGTTTGGGAAAGGGTTAAAAAAAAAAAAAAAACCCAGATTTTATGGATCCCCAATTATGAGATAAGTTGCTTTGTATAGTGCATCAGAGCCATGGCTTATGTGGGACTACATATTGAATAAGGTTTAAGCCTTTACCACACAGTCCCGACTTTTAACCACCCTGAGGAGGAAGTCTTCTGAAACATTGTGGGAAAAGGAGAAAATGCTGGTAACCAGCATTTTCTCCTTTTCCCACAATGTTTTCTACCCTATCAAAGAGAAATTCCATCAGTTGAGCCACATTTAAATTGTCGTCTGCAAATGCTTCCAATTTGAACAAGTCTACATTTTTGTCGTGTGGAAATGAGTTAAATTATGTATTTGTCTTTTGAATTACAGAGAACTTTTCCCATAATGTTTTCAAAAGACCTCTCATGGTCATTAAAAACCTGGGTTTGTTTGGTAAAGGGTTAACAGAATCTAGGCAAATGCTAGTAATTTCTTTATTTACAATATCACTTGAGCCATATTCTGGCAAAAGGGGGCTTAATGCATTCCGTGATGCATGATACCAATCAAGCCATCACATAATTATAGATCCATAATAGTCACATTTTTAACAACCGACTTAATTATGAGGTAGACTGGTCTTTGGATATACAAACTAATGACTAATAGCGAAAGGTCAGCCTGCAGGGACTGTGCAGGCTGACCTGGGTCGATACTTTTTCGCAGATGTATTAAGCCCCCTTTTCACAGAGCATGGCTGAATTATATTATCAGCAGTTTTTTTTATACTGATTTACAATTATTCGCTACTCTTTAATTGAAGTCTATTTTTTTTTTTTTACAAGTATTTTCTTAAGAAAATATTTCTTTTTTCAATTGTTGTTTTATGTTGACAGATTTTACCTCATTATGAAGTAGTTTTCTTTATTTTTTTTACAATGAATAGAATTGTTAAAGAATAAACAACATCTCATAAATATTCATATTTAGCCATGCTTTTTTTGACAAAAATGTTGAGGTAATGTCAAAGTCCTGTCTGTGTCTGTATCATTGTGGTTCTGGTTGTGAGAAGAATTCAACATTTTCTGACATTTCTTGTCATTCCTAAAGATTATATACCTCAAAGTCTGGCTAATTATTAACTCTTTACCAAACGACAAAATTTTAGACTTGTCCAAATTGAAAGCCTTGGCAGACAACAAAATATAACTATATGACTTAAAAATTGGATTTTGTGGTTGGAAGGGTAGAAGACATTGTGGGACAAGAAGGAAATGCTGGTTACCAGCATTTTCTCTTTTTCCCACGATGGTAAAGAGTTAACTATCAAAATGGGGAATCCTATCAGAAGAGCATGTACATGTAACTCTCAGCATGTTTCTGACAGTTATGCTCCTTTTTTAGCTGAAAAGCCACGCTCCAGTAGTGTAGGTGGTAGCATCTAGGACCTGAGAACAGCGGGTTGCTGGTTTTAGTTGCTGATTGACAGCCAGTGCACCTGTCCATGATTTTATGGTGTTCCTTTTGACCAGTACTCGCACAGTATTCTTCTCAAGCCAGTAGCTGCTTTTGCACATAACGATTGTCAAAGCAATGATCAGCAGTGAGGGAGGAATGAATCCTGTTGCAAAAATTATCATCAGTCCTGGGAAAGATATTGGCCACATTACTGACTGAACAACAGGGCTTGGAACAAGAGAATCTCACGGAAGATAGATTATTAAGGAGCCCAGAACAGAAATGCAAGTCATGGCAGCTGTTCTTATGCTTAACCCTTTCATCTCGATAGGTGTTTAACCCTTTACCAGACGACAAAATTTTAGCCTTGTCCAAATTGAAAGCATTTGCAGATGACAATTTCAGTGTGGCTCAAATGGTGCAATTTTTCTTTGATTGAGTAGAAAACCTTGTGGGAAAAGGAGAAAATGCAGGTTTTCCCACAATGTTTTCAAAAGGCTTCTTTCCCAGAGGCGTCAAAAGGCAGCATTGTGCGGTAAAGGGTTAAATATTTGGCACTGAAAGAGTTAATATGGTGAAATTCATATACCCTATATGATTGACAGTTTTGTCCTGAAATTGAGCACATTAGAAAACATGGTGGAAAAAGGAGAACAGTTACATGCTGGTAACATTATTTGAGTGTCATTGAATTCGTTGTCTGCAAGTGCTTTCAATTTAAATGATTCTAAAGTTTTGTCTTCTGGTATAGTATAACAGCAATTGTCACTTGGTAAGTATTAACCCTTTACTGCACAATGCCGACTTGTAACGACCCTGTAAAAGAATCCTTTTGAAAACCTTGTAGGAAAAGGAGAAAATGCTGGTTACTAGCATTTTCTCCTTTTCTCACAAGGTTTTCTACCCTTCCCGAAACAAATTTCAATTTTTCAATCACATTTATTTTGTCGTCTGCAAATGCTTTCAATTTGGACCAGTCTAAAATTTTGTCATTTGGTAAAGAGTCAAACCATATACATGAAGTTTTTTCGGCCAAGATGTATGATTCATGCTTTGTGAGAAGAGGGTTTAATACTGCAATAGTATTGACTCAGGTCAGCCTGCACAGTTCTGCACAGGCTGACCTTGGTTGAAACACTTTGCTTTTCAAAAAATTTTCTGCATGTCAAAGGATCATTCTACATCAATATTCAGCCGGTTGTTAGACAAAATAGATTTTATGGATCCATAATTATGTGATTATTTGCTTGGTATAGTGCATCACGGAGATGCATCTAGCCCCTTTTGTCAGAGCATGGCTCATATAAAATAAAGCTGAAATAAATCTTTTATTAACGATAAACTACATTCCTGAATATACAATAATTCCGAAATTCATAATGCCCGCTCTGTTTTGTTTTGGATTTTTTGTGTACATTTAAGTGATAACTATATAAAGGTTTAACCCTTTACCACACAATTCTAACTTTTAAGGACCCTGGGAGAAAAGACTTTTGAAAACATTGTGGGAAAAGGAGAAAATGCTGGTAACCAGCATTTTCTCCTTTTCCCACAATGTTTTCTATCCTATCAAGAATAAATTCTGTTATTCTGGCCTCTTAATTTGTTGTCTGCAAATGCTTCCAATTTGGACCAGTCTACAATTTTGGCTTTTGATAAAGAGTTAAGTAAAACAAATTTATCAGCTTTGGCCGTAAAGACAAAATGTTTATTTTTTTTTCACTCATACACACCTGCCCTGAGTTTGGAGTAGATGGATAAACATCGTGAAAGAAGGTCAAAATTCATGTTAACCCTTATCTTGCTATATAAGTGAAATGAAACTTTCAAGCTGACAATAAAAACCAAAATTTTGCCATCTCAAAGTATATTTTTTTAGGCAGGATATCTCCTTATCGGAAAGTGTAGATCCAAGATCAGACTGTACGTTCTGTGCAGTCTGATCTTGACCTACACTGTCCGCGAAAGGTCCTTTAGTCATGCTCAGCAGCCTAAGGGTTAAAACACTGTAGGGGGAAAAGAGAGTGCGATGTTTTTATTTTGTCTCGCGATAATTTTTTTCAACAGTGGTTTGCTGCAAGATGAAAATCAAAGGACTGACAATCCTCAAAAGCAGATTTCGGTAAAGCTGAAATCAGCAGAACTTGGCAATTTTTTGAAGGAATGAAACATAAGTTTTTCATCGGTTTTTACCAGATCTGAAATCTATTCATGCAGCAGTTCTGAAAGTTTTTCAAGTGCCTATCAGGTTAATACTTGTATAACAATGTTGAACTGTGGAAAATGTTTTCAATTTTTACCAGATGATAAAATTTTAGACCTGTCTGTATTAAAAACATGTGCAAACGACAAATCTTATGTGGTTCTTACATGTATGGGATAAATAGGATGGAATTTGTGTTTGAAAACATAAAAAACTCTAGGGTTACGAGAAAATGCTTGTTACTAGGGTCCATAGTCACCAACCATTCTTAATAACTTTCTAAGTCTCAATCAGCAAGATTTTCTAAATTTGAACGTAACACAACTTCTGATTGGCTAAACCAACTGGTTTAGCCAATCAGAAGCTGTGTTACTTTCAAATTTGGAAACTTCTGGAGAACAAGACAGGGAATGTTCTTGAGAACAGTTGGTGAATACAGACACAGAAGTTTCTTCTTTCCCCACATTTTTAAAAGTTAATTCAATTGCATTGAGATATGCCTATTTCTTAATTCGTGCATTAAACTCTGTCCATGTTTCTTCATTATTTCACAGTCTCTTCTTAAAATATCAAATCCATGGTTCCATTTAGATTCAGCAATTCCTAAAACACTATTGTCACTATTACAGAACACAACAACTTTAGATAAGACGCTTTTGTAGAAAGCTACTTCCTTCATAAAGTCTTGGCCCGCAGATTTAATTTTCGCCTGCAATATTTGATAAAAGCTGTGGTAAATAGCATAATCCAAAAACGAGGTATGCCTGAACTTAAGGCGTAGATAATTTGTCAGGTTAACGTTTTTGTGAGAATTAGAATTAATTTGAAGAAATATGATGTCCTGTATGGACCACCCAAGTTCTCTTTTTAATAATATAAGCGATTCCTCAAATTTCTCTAAAACCATCACGAGTTTGAATTCCGCCTTTAAACGTTCTAATTGGGCGTTGATTTCACTGCTGGTCCCATATTTCAACCCAAAATCCCTCGCCATGCTATTTTTTGTCCTACTGTACCTTGGAGGATCGTACTTCTCCGGGTAACGTATAAGATATTCAATAAAATGTGACCTAGGTATGTTTTCGAGATACTTTACGTGAAACTTATCCCTATAGTAATACGCAGCACTAATTGCCCGTTCTAATGGATCCCGTATGATAGCTATTCTCACTGTATCTCTGGGTAAAAGTTTCAAAATGTAATTGAAATAGAGGGTGTGACAGGCGAAAATGTCAAAGCGATGTCCTTGTTTTATTGACATGGCATCTGCATGCGTGTTCAAAACAGTCCCTCTGGCAGGAAGTAATAAAGTCAGATGACGACGAATTGCGAGTCTGAACAAAAGGTTTTGCACTGTTGACGATCCAGATTTGTAAACCTTCAGAAAACCGATGTGCAAAATGGCTTGCCGGTGTCCCCAAGACAAAATTACTTCTGAGACATTCCGGTGTGTTGTGTGGAGGACTAGTCTTTCTTTGTTGTCTTGGATTTCAAATTTGCTGTTGATCGTTGGAGCATCACCAGTTTTAAGTTTGACCATGGTGTTGAAAGTCACAATAAGAACAACCGACAGGCTGAAACTAGATGTAATGTGCCAACATTACACTATGTGGGAAAAAAAAAAAAACCCTGAAATTTCTAAGATTTCATTCTAATGATGAAAAAATATGTAGTTATATGATGGTAGGTATTTTGACAACGACAAACTCTTGAAATGCTCCCTAAAATTTCAGCGACAATTTAGCCATATAACAATTCTGCCTTAATCAGTGATGACAACGATATAATGTGATAATACATGTACTTTTTTCAAACAGGGACAACAGCACATGGTAGTTACTCTAACACTGCCACTAACGATGCAGTAAGGCTACAACCTCTCAAGAAGTACGCACAATTTTCTCAGCTGGCAATACTCTCTGGATAACCCAACGGTGACAACATTGCAATATTATGACAATTCTTTGCTTAAAAAGAAGAATAGGCGACGCATTTTAGCAATAATCTCGCAAGCGACACCAGGCTTCAAGGTAGCAATGCAAGCATACTATATTAAACATTGGCAACAATTATGCAATATTGCAAATGTTTATTAGCAAAATGTCGCAATGATGCATTAATGTCACGTCCTCGAAGATGTTACAGCACTGATGAAACATGGTATTAAATGAATGTTAAATATAGCAGTTTGGGCACTAATGCAAAAAAGAAGTGCTTTCTCAAACACGAGTAACAATGAAGCAATGTGTTAAAACTTTCACATTGATTACAATGAAGCTATGCCAATGCTTCAAGAAAAAGCAGCGACACCGCTCGACGCATTATGAGATACCCTCAAAAATATTGGAAACGGTCATGCACATTTTTTCACCAAAATGTATAAAAGAAAAATTGTTCATAACTAAAGCACTACCAAAAACTGTCGACACTGGTGTAATATAAATGAGCCGCGATCTGACAAAAGGGGGGTTTAATACATCTCTGTGATGCATCATACCTAGCAAGTCACCATGTAATTATGGATCCTAAAAATCCATTTTGTCCAACAACCGACCATCATGAGGCTGAATGATCCTTGGATAAGCAAAAAATTTACCATGCAAAACGTTCCGACCCAGGTTAGCCTGTGCGGACTGGGCAAGCCAACCTGGGTCGATACTATTTTGCAGATGGATTAAACACCCTTTAGCTCTTTACCACAAAGTTCCGACTTTTAACGACCCAGAGAAAGAAGCTTGTGGAAAACATTGTGGGAAAAGCATTTTCTCCTTTTCCCACAATGTTTTCTATTCTTTTTAGGACAAATTTCAGCCACATCTGATTTGTCGTCTGGAAAAGCTTTCAATTTGGACTGAAATTTTGTCGTGTGGTAAAGAGTTCCATAGCGCATGATATATATGCAGCAATAGTTCTCAAATGCTAATGACAGTGCTCACTGAAACTCCTCTCTCCAACACTAACGACATTTATAACTACACAACAATATGCTCCCTCAAACGCCGACGGCAAAGAATGAATGAGTACAGCACCAACTCTAGCTACGAGGACAATAGTACATTACGGAAATGCTTTTGAATCCTTGACGACAATGTTTCAATTTGACAATACTTTCAAAAATACCGACGACAAAGATCTCTCAAATTTTATCAATAACGGTGCAGTTTTTCAACACTTACCGATAGTAATAATGCAATACATCGACAACAGAGTGCAGTGCAGTATGGGTAGGTTCTCTCAAATATTAACGACAACGGCGCAGGAAGGCTAGGTTCTCTTAAATAATCACGACAACGATGCGATAGGCCGAGTTATTTCAAACTTTGCACGACAATGGTACAATTAAACTTGGTTCTCTCAAACAAACGGCAAGGTTAGGTTCTCTAGAACACCTTGGACAATGTTGCAATACGGCTATGGTATTTAAAACGCTGACTACAATTATATATGCACGGTCAAATAACATTACATATGAGCCATGCTCTGTGAAAAGGGGCTTGATACATCTCCGTGATGCATGATACTAAGCACAATATCATACATCTCTAAAATCCTTTTTGTGTAACAAACTACTGAATAATGAAGTAGACTGGTCCCTGGACATACAGAAAATTTATCAACAACGAAAAGTTTCGGCCCAGGTCGGCCTGCGCGGGCTGCGCAGGCTGACCTGAGTCGATACTTTTTGCTGATACATTAAGGCCCCCTTTTCGCAGAGCACCGCTCACATATTCCAGTGTTACGGCTCTTTGAAATCCCGAACAGTGTGCATTCAGGATTATACTCTACACTGTGCTAGCAACATAAGTTATGCTTTGTGTTACATGGGTTTACTCTCTACCAAACAGTTCCTTTTTTTTAACGACCATGAGGAAAAGGGCATTTGAAAACATTGTGAGAAAAGGACAGAATGCTGGTGACCGGCACTTTCCCCTGTATCCGCAATATGTCTTCTACCCTTCAAAAGACAAAAGTCATTATTTTGGCTGCATCAATTTTCGTCTGCAAATTCTTTCAATAAGCATTAGTCCGAAATTTCATCGTCTTGTAAAGGGTTAATTAACTGACCTCGAAGAAAGTTAGGGGGTCTAATAAAAAATTCATATATTTGTGCCATGCTCTGTGAAAAGGGGACTTAACTCTTTCACTACTAACTTCAGAAATTACATGTTTTTTTCCGAGCTCTAAAAATAGATTTCCACTGCCATTTAAAACGACATTCATCATAGTTTAAAAATAGAGTAGCGGACAGCATAGATCAAGATCAGATTGCACGTTCTGTGCAGTCTGATCTTGATCTACGCTGTCCGCAGAAGGTAGTCAAGTCGTCATTAGTAGTGAAAGAGTTAATGCATCTGCGAAAAGTATCGACCAGGTCAGCCTGTGCAGTCCGTGCAGGCGGACCTGGGCCGAAACTTTTCGCTATAGGTCAATTTTCTGTACGTAAAAGGACCAGTCTACCTTATGATTCAGTCGGTTGTTAGACAAATTGGATTTTATGGATCCATAATTATATGATGACTTGCTTGGTATCATGAATCACGGAGATGCATTAAGCCCCCTTTTCACAGAGCATGGCTTATATAATTACTGTATATGGCTAGTTTCATCAGGGATTTTATATTCAATACCTTGTATCACGTTGTTCTTACCAACTGACAAAAGTTTGGACTTGTCCAAATTGAATGTATTTACAGATGAAAAATTAAATGTAGCTCAAATGATGGGATTTGTTTTTGTTAGGGGTAGAAAACACTGATTACTGGTACATGTATTTTCTCCTCTTCCCTCAATGTTTTCAGAAGGCTCCTTCCTCAAGGTTGCTGAAGTCCGGGCTTGTTGTGATAAGGATTAGCCAAGTCAAATCAGTGGCTGCCGATATAATGAATGAGAAAGTCGGTTCGTTCTTGATACCCATATTTTAACTGTAACAGACGACAAAATTTTGACGATTGGTCAGTTTGAAAGCAATATAGCAGACGAAAAATGAAATGTAGCTCAAATAGTGCGATCGTTCATTATAACAGTAGAAAATATTGTGTTAACCCTTTACCAAACAATCCTTGGTTTTCACGACCCTGAGAAAGAAGTCCTTTGAAAACATTGTGGGAAAAGCGGAAAATGCTGGTAACCAGCATTTTCTCCTTTTCTCACAATGTTTTCTACCCTTCCCAATATAAATTTCATTTTTTGAGTCACATTCATTTTGTCGTCTGCAAATGCTTCCAATTTGGACAAGTCTAAAATTTTGTTGTTTGGTAAAGAATTAAGGAGAAAATGCTGGCTGCCAGCAGTAAAAAGATATAAAGACATTTGACTGTGTACAATGCCAACCGCATCACCGACCATGATTGATGGATCGAATGGCGTTTTAACCCTTTACCACACCGCTTTGTAACGACTCTGACGAAGAATGCCTTTAAAAATATAGTGGGAAAAGGAGTAAATGCCGGTAACTGGCATTTTCTCGTTTTCTCATTGTGCTCTCTACCTTTCAAAGATAAATTTCACCATTTGGTCGACATTTATTCCGTGGTTCCCTAATTCTCTGGATTTGGACAAGTCCATAAAGACTTTGTCGTTTGGTAAAGAGTTAAGCCGCTTTCAACATTAGTTCAGTCATTTCACGACAACAGCGTACATATTCATGTTTGTCCTCGGTTTCAGCAGTACCAATGTCTTGCCCATGGACACTCCCACAAAACCCACAATGCTTCCAGTGAGGATCAAACACAGAGCCTACCTACCATAAAACAATCTTTGTACTACACGCAGTCTTCATTGCTGAAAAATGGGGAAAAAATATATATATATATTGCTATGTACCGAGCTCTCCGCTTCTGTTGACCGCTAATGTAACAAAAAAAAAAACCAAATGATTTCAAACATACAGATGTTGCCAATGAAATTAAGTTGGGGAAAACGAGACCTAATTTTATAGATGTTTTAAAAGAATATTGGAAGAAAATGTATCGATTTTTATGGAACTACGAAACCATGTCCTAAGGTTTGGTAGTCATTATAAAAATACTTCACATTTACTCCAACATCAATTTAATTACTGTTGATTTTTTTAAATATGAGCCATGCTCTTGTGGAAAGGGGGCTTAATGCATCTGCGAAAAGTATCGATCCAGGTCAGCCTGCGTAGTCCGCGCAGGCTGACCTGGGCCGAAACTTTTCGTGATTGGTCAATTTTCTGTATGTCAAAGGACCACTATACTTTATGATACAGTCGGTTGTTAGACAAAGTGTTTTTTATGGGTACATAATTAGATGGTGACTTGCTTGGTATCATGCTTCACGGAGATGCATTAAGTCCCCTTTTGCCAGAGCATGGCTCATATACATGATAAATTGATTGTAATGCATCTAGCTTCACTGATGATGACGAATGTAGGAAAAGCAGTATCAGGGAAAAAAGAATCATAAAAAGAAAAAAAAAAAAAAAAAAAAGAATTAGAAAAAGGTCTCAGGAAAAAAAAAATTATCAGTTGCCAAAAAGAGCTAGTTAATATGGCATATGATGTAAAAATTTAGTTGATAGGTTCATACATAGTTTAACCCTTTATCGAACGGCAAAAATTTAGATTTCTCAATTTTCAAAGTATCACAGAGATTAATTAACCCCCTTTTGCCAGAGCACTGTACATGTATTCCTGTCTATATTTTAGTTTTAAAGCTGTCTTTGCGTGCAAATGAAAATGACCGGTATTTAAGAATTTCGTTAAAAACTTTCAAAACAAACTCTCGTAAGATGCTAGTCTAAGTTTAACCCTTTGCAAGACGACAAAATTTTAACCTTGTCCAAATTCAAAGTATTAGCCGGCGACAAATTAGATATTAATTGAACATGAGATTTGCAATTCAAAGGCTAGTAAATATTGTAGGAAAAGGAGAAAATGCTAGCTACCATCTCATCATTTCAGCCATAGATAATTTGTAGTCTGCAAATGCTTTCCATTTGGGCAGTCAAAAATTTGGTCGTCTGTTACGGGTTTGACTAATTGGTTCCGACTTAAGTTTACCTAGATAATAAAAACTTAACCCTTAGGCTGTTGAACGCGACTCCCTGACCGTTTGCGGACAGCGTTAAACAAGATCAGACTGTACAGAACGTGCAGTCTAATCTTGGATCTACCTTGTCCGATAAGGAGAAATCTTTCCTCCAAAGATACCTTTGAAATAGGAAACTTTGGCTTTTACTACCAGCCTGAAAGTTTTATTTAGCTGGATAAGGGTAAAAAAAACAAACATACCTGCTCACAGTATGTTCTCTCGTTCAAAAATAAAACAGAGTACATGTATTACCAAAGCGTAGACGTTCCCGAATGAGTTCAACCAAGATGTCGCAGTCTCTCGCTAATTAGACCACACGTATAGCGATTTGACCAATCAGCGAACAGTATTTTGAAATTCTTTATCGAAGCATACTTCGGGTGATCTGGTGATCAAATCCCTCGGCTGTATCACGTAGCTTGATATGCACCTACACGGTACATTTCGCACATCTCCGGAAGCACGCCCCTTTACCGTTATTGAAATTGTTAGGCTCCTCTTAAAAAAGAAAACATGAGTAAATTTTCTGTCGTTATCTTTCTAAGAATATTTCAGTCGGCAAACAGTTTGTACATTCAATTTTTAGCGTGGATTATCAATTCCGTTGGGAGCTTTCATCGACAGATCGATAGAAGTGAATAACTTCACCGTGGTTGTTCATGTCGTTACTAAGCGATCTACAGGGGCGCCGCCATGTTTAAAGATCATGTGATTGGTAGTTCAAAATGGAAGCCTCCTTTATACAGACGAGGTTAGATGTAGGTACGGAATCAGCCGAGTTGTGACGAGTGAGGGTCTATATCTCTCATAGTTGTATATCTATAAATACAATGGTTGTAAATATACATGTAGTTATTGTCAGCGTATATCAGGATCGGACTGCACCAAACCTGAGGATCACGCGTGTTTTTGCTCATGTATCGATATACTGGTTCAAACAAAACTACAGGAAAGCATCCATGGCACTCTCTTGCACTCCGGATCATTACATTCACCTCTGTAGTGGGCTCAGAAAGTAGTCCGTCATTACGCGATACTTTCGTCACATGACCAGAACTCAAAATGGCGACACAAACGCCGGTGAAAGAAAGACCAATATCGATTACTTTGTGTGCTGTTGAAACAGCATACGGCCAATCAGACTAAGTGGTAGGCAATGTGAAAAAGACGGATTTTCTGGAAAGCTTAAATGTCTTTTAAACGACCATAACTTGTTTTTTCAATCTTATAACCTAAGATTTATCGGTATGTCAAAACTGTTGTTATCATTCTTGGGCGCAGCCATTTTTGTTAAACTTGGCGTAAGATTATGTTCAGTAAAGAGGCTCGAAAAAAATAGTTCCATTTTATAGAGGTAAATTCATCAATTTGAACGCACCTATAATGTATCCAGAATCATATTTCCTTTGTCTACCTTATAATTTTACACACGAAGCAGTTAAACAGTAACAAAACATCTTTTCCTCGGTTTGACAAGATTCTTGTCATTCAGCCCATCGCAGAGATGTATGTGAGAGTAACGAACGGCAACTCTGCTCGGAGATTGCATCCATGGGTCGATGCAATGGTTGAAAAAGTGTTGAAAACGGCATTAAACTAATGTATCATTACAAGTCTGCGAGGCGCTGACCAGCGCAATTGATATCTATGAGTCATATGCTTGGAAAGAATAATGTGCAGAGCACTGTTAAAAGAAACTGGAGGAAAGCATGTATAGGTGCACTGGTCGGTGCGAAATAACCGATCAATACACAAGCAGATAATTGATAAAAACAAGTTATTTTAATTGTCTAGGAAATTAAGTGATACAAGCAAGACATTGGTCATTTCGACACCTGCTATCAGTATCCACATTGCCGATTATTAATGCCCATTCGACACCCGCTATCAGTATCGACATTGCCGATTATTTATGCCCATTATTTGAATCTTCATAAAGAACAAAAACACATATTGAACACGCACTTAAAACAAGATTACAATGTAAACATTTAGAGTAATTTAATTGTATGAACTTACGTATAGATAATGCTCGGGAAAAATCGGGTGTTGATCTGACCAAATTTTGCAAAAAAAAAATTCACTGGGGGTCGAAACGACTAAAAAGTGTCGAAATGACCGGGTGTCGAAATGACTGTCATTCGTCGAAACAATGATCAGCAGTAGGCTAGTCCTCGTGCCAAGTTTGTATGGTAAAGGATAAATTACGGGTGACTCTATACAATGAACTGTCCTTTAATATACAGTAATGCTCTTTGAAAAAAAAAAAAAAATGATTAAATACATGTGCCAAAAATATCGTCCATGTCGGACTGTGCAGGCTGACCTCAGTCGAAACCTTTCGCTATGTTGTAATCGGCGTTGGGTACACTCACAACCAGTTGCCCAGCTAGCTCAGTTGGTAGAGTTGCGGTACTAGTGTTCCGGAGGTCGTGGGTTCGAGTCCCACGTCGGGCACACTTTTCTCCTCTGATTTACTTCATTGGCGACGAGGTCAATTGGTGAGCGCGGGTATGCGGCACCGGCGGTCCGTGGGGACCGGAGGAGGAGTTGTTGACTCCCAAGAAATTAGGAGTTGGGGGAGTGTTGTAATCGGCGTTGGGTACACTCACGACTAGTTGCCCGGCTAGCTCAGTTGGTAGAGATGCGGTTCGAGTGTTCCGGAGGTCGTGGGTTCGAGTCTCACGTCGGGCATATTTTCTCCTCTGATTTACTTCAGCTATCTGCTTTTCAAATACTTTTCTACCTCAAGATTCTGCTTGTTTTCAAAGAAAATGTGTCCATATTATGCAACAGCATGCTTGGTATAATGCATTAACAAGATGCATTTTAAACAACATGTCTCCAGAACGCCGCTCGCATATCGATAAACGGTTGCTCAAACTTTACCCTTTGTACTTCAATGGTGTCTTGGCAAATGGAGTCCCGCAGAATAGACATTGTCCGATAATTGTCTTTGGTTTTCGTGGACAACAAGTGCGGTAGTGTAAGCGAGGTAGGATAAATAAGCTAACAAGGCCGACTGAAGATGTATATTGGAATCATTATTTGTGTGTTACATTTCTAGGTTAACTCCGGCTGTTAAGCAACAGTACATTTTAGTATTTCCTTCTGCCATCTCTTTCAGGGTCGTTAAAACCAGTCTGTACTGTAGCAGTGTAGGCACTCGGTTTCCCTGACTTTCAGTTTCAGTTTCACAACTTTCAATTTATTTCTGTACTTATTTTAAATACTAGTATTTTTTATAATATAAAGAACTAAATTGAAAGTTGTGAAAGTAAGGGAAACAGAGTGCCAGTGGTCAAAACTCGGGATTGTGTGGAACAAAGTTAATTTTTACCGAACGACATATTGACAAAATGTGTCCAGGACATGGTAGAAAACATCGAGAGAATAGGAGAAAATGTTGGTTACCTGCATTTTCTCCTTTTCCCACAATTTTTTTCAAAAGCCATCTTCCTCAGGATCGTTGGGGTCCAGCGTGGCACAGTGGTAAAGTGTGGTACTCGTAACCTGGAGATCCAAGGTTCGAGCCCCACCTGATCCTCTGGGTTTTTCGTGGGAGTGTCCTTAGGCAAGACACTTCAGAGCCCTAGCCTAGTACTAGTGAAACCCAGGAAATATGTGAATTTGTGAGCTGTTGCCGTGATATGACTGAAATAATGTTGAAAGCGGCGTAACACACCATTCAATCAGTCAGTCCTCAGGATCGTTAAAACTTAGGACTGTGGTAAAGCATTAACTCTTTACCAAATGACAAAATGTTGGACCTGCTCAAATTGAAAGCATTTGGATGGATGAAATTTTTCTGTATTATTACAAAATTCAGTATTTTCAGGGTCCAAGTAGATCGTATTTCCAAATCTCCTAAATCCGCACAGAAAATTTAGGGGGGGGGGCTCCCGCCCCTTTTCCAAATCACCTAAACCCGAGAAGAATTTTTTTTTTTTTTTTTTGCGGGGGGGGGGGGGGGATTTCCCCCATCTCATATCTCCAGCATATTGCAAGTCATCAGTCTCCAAGTGCCATATTTATTGCCTCTGCATTCCCCCCCTTTTTTTTTTTCGAGACTATTTCTAGACAATTATGGCGCTCGTCGAACATCTGCAGATTCCTATATGGAATCAGCCGAGTTCAGCTGCTGAGTATACTGTGAATATTCATAGAAGCATTTCCGTTGCCTATCTGAAAAACATCTTTCGATTAGACCTAAATATATCAGACAACCAAAAGATTTTGTCATGCATCTTAAAATGGCTGCGGAATCAGAACAAAGATTGTCACTTTTAAAAAATGAAGTTTTCACTCCTTAGTTCTAATTCAAAAGATATGGAAATTTAAAGGATGTAAAAATAAATTGGGGTGGGAATTGGAAAACGAAAGTGATTAACATGGAGAAAGATGCGGCGACTAGTTCATAATGCCCAAAATAATGAGTTGCCTTTTGTGAAATATGCACGAAAACGATCTCAACAGATCAAATGGGGAAGAAATTGTTACGCCTGCATGCCTGAGTTATAGAAGATTGTCAAATATAAATGAAGTTGAATGAGTTCAAAGGGTAAGTTGTTTAAAGAACCATATACTTGAAGGTATCAGTCCCTATTATCTTGTCTTGGTATGGCACTAGTTTATAGACAAACACGTTAATTTTTATGTTAAGTGAAAATGAAATTTGAATTTGAAAATGTTTGAAGTCATTTTGAAATGAGGGTGTAAGAAAAAGGGTTTAAACATGAATAAAATAGCAATGTCTCTGGAGCTTCCGAGGCCCCGGACCCACCGGGGGCTCTAGTGGCCCCTGGCCCCCAGCAGAAAGTTCAGTATTTTCAATTTTTCTTTCACCTATGCATTTGCAGAAGACATACCAGAAGAGTCTTGCATAAAGGGATTGGTCTTTGATCTAAAAGAAAATATTGTGGGAAAGGAGAAAATGCTGGTTACCAACATCTTCTCCCTTTCCCACAATGTTTTCAATTGTTTTGATCATTTTCAAAAGCCTTCTTCATCAGGGTTGTCAAAATCCAGATTGTGTGGGAAAAAGTAAACACTCTTTACAAAACCACATAATTCTAGACTAGTCCAAAGTGAAAGCATTTGCAGAAGACAGAACAATGTTACTCAAAAATAGAAATTGTTTTTGGGACGGCAAAAAATATTGTGGTATAAGGAGGAAATGCGGGTAACCAGGATTAGGCTAACCCTAAGTATTTTTGACACAATTATGCCCCTTTTCAGACTTAATATCATCATTGAAAATCAAACAACTGCAGCCCAGTGTCGGCGCCTGCATGTGATGCTCTTGCTGTAAGTCAGTGGGACGATGTACCAGAATCCCTACCGTAGCAAGTTATGAAAACACTGGTAGTTTGTTTCAGTGACTGTGGAAGTAAAATGGCATCGGATATAGAAGAACCTGATTTAAGCTTTGATTTGGTTCAATGCGGATGTGATGGGAAGTTTGCAATTGTTCCGAAAATTGACAGATCCGAGGAAAAAATTAAACTCCCCCTGAAAACAGTAAGTATCACTCATTTTGACTCTTTATGACTCTTTTAGACTTATCCAAGCACTCTAAAGGCCACACTTTTAGTCAGATACTAATGAAACTTGGTCAGAATGTATGTCTGGACAAGTTCTGAATTGGGTCATGTTGGGTCAAAAAGTAGGTCACTGGGCCAAATATTAGAAAAACCTTGAGTGCACTCTAGAGGCCACACTTTCAGCCTGATACTTAAGAAAATAGGTCAGAATGAAGTTCTTGATGATATCTTGGACAACTTTGAAATTGGGTCACATAGTGTCAAAAAGTAGGTCACTGGGCCAAATCGTTGAAAAGCTTTATGTGCACCCTAAAGGCCACATTTTCAGCCTGGTACTTGTGCAACTCCGTCAGAATGTTGTCTTGATGATTTCTTGGACAAGCATGAATTTGTGTCATGTCCAGTCGAAAAGCAGGTCACTGGGCCAAATCTTAGAAAAAACATGTATGCACTCTGGAGGCCACACTTTCAGTCTTATACTAATGAAACTTAGTCAGAATATTGGTCTTGATGATTTCTCTGACACTTTCGAAATTGGGTCATGTAGGGTAAAAAATGTAGGTCGTTGGAACAAATCTTAGAAAAACCCTGCATTTACTCTAGAGGCCACATTTTCCATCCTGATATTCATGTAACTTGATCAGAAAGTTTGTCTTGATGATATATCAGAAAAGTTTAAAATTGGATCATGTAGGGTCAGAAAGTGGGTCACTGGGACAAATCTTAGAAAAATCTTATGTGCATTCTTGGGCCACATTTTCTGTAATACTCATGAAACATTGTCAGAATGTTTGTCTTGATGATATCTCTGACAGGTTAAAAAATAGGTCAAGTCTGTCAAAAAATAGGTCGCTAATAATAATACTCATGTGTTTTACATCATTACAACCAGGCCCTCTTGTTATGAGACATGGTCAGAATATTTATCTTGATAACATCTTTGAACAGCATGAAAACGAGTCCTTCTGGCTCAAATAGTAGGTTGCTTACTTATAAATATATTGCAAAAACCCTTGTGTGCCACTTAACCCTTTACCACACGACAAAAATTTATACCAGTCCAAATTGAAAGCATTTGCAGATGACAATTTCAATGTGGTTCAAATGATGTGATTTTTGTTTGATAGGGTACAAAACATTGTGAGAAAAGGAGAAAATGCTGGTTACCAGCATTTTCTCCTTTTCCCACAATGTTTTCTAAAGGCTTCTTTCACAAGGGTGTTAAAAGTAGAGATTGTCTGGTAAAGAGTTAAGATTTATGTTTATTCAGTTATGTGAATGAAAGTTAGCTGAATGCTGTTAAAATTTCTTGGTTTTAAATGTACTTTAACCCTATACCAAACAATCTCATCTTTCTAACAACCCGGAGAAAGAGAACTTTTGGAAACCTTTTCCCCACAATGTTTTGTACCCTTCCCAAAGCCAGTTTTAGTATTTGAGTCTTATTTATGTTGTTGACTGCAAAATTGAATGCTTTCAATTTAGACAAGTCTAAAATTTTTTTGTCTGGTAAAGAGTTAAATGTATCTTAATTTATGAAGACTCGGATGGGTAATCTAGCCCATCTTGTTTCATTTCTCCAAGAAAAGAGTTCGGCATTCCCAGTAATTTTGTTTTTTTCCAAACAGTAATGCACTTGCACAAGATAACTTTTTGCCGCAAAATAGAAGTTAAGACTTGCCCATAATGAAAGCATTAGCAGATGACAAACCAAAATGATTGGATTTTTCCCTTTTCCAAACATTCCCGAGTTTTAATTCTTTACCAGATGACAAAATTTTAGCCTTGTCCAAATCAAAAGCATTTGCAGACCACATATTAAATGTTGCTCAAAACATAAGATTTGTCTTTCATGGGGTAGAAAACATTGTGGGAAAAGGAGAATGCTGGACAGTGGTTACCAGCATTTTCTCCTTTTCCCACAATGTTTTCAAAAGCCTTCTTTTTCAGGGTCATTAAAAATCAGCATTGTGTGGTAAAGGGTTTAGGACCCTTTGGAAAAAGGCTTTTGAAAACATTGTGGGTAAAGGAAAAATGTTAGTAATCAGCATTATCTTCTTTTCCAGAATGCTTCAAATATGGAAAAGCCTAAAATTCCATAGCGTAGCAAAGGGTCATAAAGGTAAAAAAGAGAGCGGGAAAAGGGAGAAAATACTAGTAAACGCAATTTTCTATTTTTCCCCCACAGTGGTTTCAAAAAGCCTTATTCCCTCAGGGTCCTAGAAGTATGGGATCACTTGGTAAAGGGTTGACTCTTTACCAAAATAAAGACAAAATTTTAGACTTGTCCAAATGGAAAGTCATTTGCAGATGACAATAAATGTGACTCGATAATTGAAATTTATCTTTGGAAGGTTAGAAAACATTGTGGGAAAAGGAGAAAATGCTAGAACATTGTTTTCAAAGGTCTTCTTTTTCAGGGTTGTTACACAGGGACAGTGTGGTAAAAGGTTAACACACTGGCACAAATACCTAAGTAGTAAAGCCTTAGACTTTTAACCCTTTACCATACGACAAAATTCTAGACTGATCAAATTTGAAAGCATTTGCAGACGACAAAAAAATGTTACTAAAATGATGATTTCTGCCTTTGATAGGGTAGAAAACATTGTGGGAAAAGGAGAAAATGCTGGTTACCAGCATTTTCTCCTTTTCCTACAATGTTTTCAAAAGGCTTCTTTCTCAGGGGCATCAAAAGGCGGCATTGTGTAGTAAAGGGTTAACTCTTCACCAGACAACAGTATTTTAGACTGGTCCAAATAGAAAGCATTTGCAGATGACAAATGTGACTCAGATGATTGGATTTGTTTCTGAAAGGTAAGAAAACATTGTGGGAAAAGGAGAAAATGCTGGTTACCAGCATTTTCTCCTTTTCCCACATTGTTTTCAAAAGTCCAACTTCTAAGGGTTGGTAAAACTCGGGATCATGGGGTAAAGGGCTAAACAACTAGTCTCTGGCCTTCTGAAATTAATTAGTTTTTGGATGAGGCCTTTAACCTAGGTCCCGTGTGACGGTGCTATACACCGAGAATGCTAAAGAACAAAGTGAATTTTAGGATGGGTTTTGACCTGTATCTGGCACTGTCCCCTGTAACATAATTAACAGCTGGGGGCATCACCCATATGGGCAATAAGTGGGAATGATAAACAAACGAAAATCAGAGTTTTCAAAGGACGAGGGGTCTAAATTCAGTGTGTTGGCTTTGCTGTATTTACTTGGAAATCATTCCAGATTCCGGTTGGTCTTCCACCAATCCTACCCACCCTAGAAGATGAGCTGGAACAGCTGTTAACCTCTCCAGAAGGTTTACCCATTCATGAGTTAGATAGGGCTCAAAAGTAAGTAAAGTGCATCATTATATGGTTAGGTAACCTTGGAAGAGTCATGTTTGCTCAGGGCCTGTATTTACGGTGGCACTGAGATGACATGTGCGTTTTTTTTGTATTTATCTCGTTCCCACGAGATAATAATTCGTTTTTCTGGATTTTTTTTTTTTTTTTTTTTAATAAAAAATTATGCAAAAAACAAAATTCGTTTTCTTGATTTTTTTTTTTATAAAAAAATATGCAAAAAACAAAATTTGTTTTCTTGAGTTTTTTATATTCGTTTTCTCGAGTTTTTTTTTTTTTTTTTTTAATAAAAAATTATGCAAAAAACAAAATTTGTTTTCTCGATTTTTTTTTTTATAAAAAAATATGCAAAAAACAAAATTTGTTTTCTTGAGTTTTTATTTATATATATATAGAGAGAGAGAGAGAGAGAGAGAATTATGCAAAAAACAAAAATTGTTTTCTCGAGTTCTGAAACAATCATGGATGCAAACTACCATGTTGAATGAAACTATGAAGAACATGGACACCGTGTAAAAATAGGAATTAGTAGGAGGAATCTGATTGGATGATTATGTCTTGAGCTTGACTTATTATCTCATGCGAACGGCATAATGGATGACTTGGACTGGCTGATTATCTCGTTCGAACGAGATAGTATTTAGTTTTTTGCATAATTTTTTATATGAAAATGAATCGAGAAAATGAAAGTTGGGTTTTTTTTGCAAAATTGTTTCTTTAAAAAAAAAAAAAAAAAAAAAACTCAAGAAAACGACTTTTGTTTTTTGCATAATTTTTTATCCAAAAAAAAAAAAACCTCGAGAAAAACAAATTTTGTTTTTTGCATAATTTTTTTATAAAAAAAACCCCTTGAGAAAACAAATTATTATCTCGTGGGAACGAGATAAATACAAAAAAATGCACATGTCACCCCAGTGCCACCATATGTATTCACCAACCACTAAGTGACTTTTAAATTGCATTCTTGGTCTTATTCTAGATTACCTGTTTAGCAATGACAAAATTTTATGCTTGTCAGCTTGAAAGCATATGCAAATGACAAAATAAATGCAACTCAAAAATGGACCTTTGCTTTTGGAAGGGTAGAAAACATGGTAGGCAAAAGAGAAACTATGATGTTCTTCTTTTTCCACTATGTTTTCAAAAGCCTTTTTCTGCAGGTCTTTAAAACTTGTTAACCCTTTACCACACAATCTCGACTTTTAACGACCCTGGGTAACAGGCCTTATGAAAAGATTGTGGGAAAAGGAGAAAATGCTGGTAACCAGCATTTTCTCCTTTTCCCACAATATTTTCTAAGCTATCATAGACATATCCTGCCATCTAATCCTGCCATCTAAGTCACATTTAATTTGTCATCTGCAAATGCTTTCAATTTCGATAAGTCGAAAATTTTGTCGTTTGGTAAAGGGTTAAAAGGATTGTTTGGTAAAGCGTTAACTTAAAGAAAATAACCAATTTCTGATTGACTGATTAATGTGGTTTAGCCTATTAGAAATTGTGTTACTACCCATTCTGGTACAAATATCATTGTTTATGTCACATTGAATTTGTTGTCTACAAATGCTGTCAGTTATGAAATTTTGTTATTTTGTAAAGGGATATATTGAAGGAATGAATGGTGTTTTATGCCACTTTCAATGTTATTTCAGTCATATCACGGTAACAGTTCACATATTTATATATATCCTAGGTTTCACCAGTACAAGACTAGGGCTCTCAAGTGTCTTGCCCAAGGACAACCCTATGAAAAACTCAGTGCGTCCAGTGAGGCTTGAACGCGGGGCCTCCAGGTTACAAGTCTTGCACTTGTAAATGGTTACGAGATGGAAATACATGTAGTCACTTCATAAATTTCTTTTTTTTTTTGCATAAAGAGAAGCCCAGCCGGGTAGCTCAGTGGTTAGCATATCTGACTCATGACCTGGTGGTTGCAGATTGGATAATTGGTTGCGCCAAATTTTTTTTCTGGCAATTTTTCACCTCTCACCTCTGATGCATGTGAGAAAGTAGTCAGTGGCTTGGAAAGAAAGTTGTGTCAGTAATGGTGTGAGAAAGCCAGGAAATGCATGCGTAAGTGCACTCGCAGGCATGATATGACTTTGGGTTTTAAAACAGTGTTAAACTTCAATACAAACAAGAATAAAGAGAAAATGGTGTCTTCTGGTACACAGTTAACTTTTTGTGTTTTATTCTTGCAGATTTATACCAAGGGTCCCAGAACCATTTAATTTACTCCATACAGAGTTATGTCCACTACAGACTACAATAAAAGTTGAGCGAGATCCAACTACGGGTAAATTGCTTGGATACTCAGAGGTAAACCAAACAAATTATTTGGTTAACTTTTTACCAGTTGACAAAATTTTCGATTTATCTAGTTTGAGAGAATGTACATGGCAGCAGTCTTAACTTTTCACTTTTGGCTAGAAAATTGGATTACACTTTCTCCATTTGCCACAATAATTTTTAGTTGTCTGGTTCTTTAACTCCATACCAAACAAGAAATTTTTAGACTGTACCAGATTGAAAGCATTTACAGACACCAAATTAAGAATGGCTGAAATAAAGTACAAAGTAATTTAACTGTAAAAGTGTACAAAACATTGTCAGGAAAAGGAGAAAATACTGGTTACCAGCATTTTCCCCTTTTTCCACAGTGTTTTTAAAAGCTTTCTTTCTCTGGGTCATTAAAACACAGGATTGTGTGGGAAAGGGTTGAGGCTTCTGTAACAACTACTGTGTTTAAGATTATCCCTTTTTGTCAGGTGTTACATAGCATCTGTCCTCATTTTTAACGTTAAAATTTTCCCCACATTTCAGTTAACGCATCAAATAAAACTCCAGTGAGTTTTCAAAAAGTTGGTAGCTTACATGTACCATTTGAGCCATGCTGTGTGCAAAGGAGACTAAATGCATCTGTAAAAAGTATTGACCCAAGTCAGCCAGTGCAGCTTGCGCAGGCTGACCTGGTTCAAAACTTTTTGCTATACTAGGTCAATTTTCATTATGTTAATGGACCATTCTACCTCATGATTCATCAGTTGCTGGACAGAATGGATTATATGGATCCATAATGGTGTTATGACTTGCTTGGTATAATGAATCATGGATATGCATTAAAGCCCCTTTTGCCAGAGCATGGCTCATTTGTTTTCAACTCATATACGTAGAAAATATCAATGTTTAGAATAAGGACACAAATTATGAAACACCTTTTACAATATTTCCAGGAGTTTTCTGGAAGCACGGGAAAAACAGCCCAGAATTCCCTGTCGCTGAAAAGAGCCCCAGATCCAAGCTCTTTAAGTGCGGTACGAGGAAGCAGTCTTAACTTTCCATTTTGGCCTGGTAAATTGTTTTGTGAATTAATACTTAACTCTTTCCTTGCTGTAGACGACACAAGAAGCATTTCTGGACAGAGTAGGTCAACATCAGACTTTAATCTTGATTTGGAACAAATTGGTTCTTCATGTTGCAGGGGAAGTGTATTAATGGCCTTTAATTTAGGTATTTGACAGTGAAGAAGGTAACAACCCCATAGTTTTAATGACCATGAAGATAAATGGAAATAAATCTGTAACAACATGTATAAGTTTCCTTAACCCTTAAAGCACCTTTCACGACTATAGTTGCACTTGCGGCCAGTGTAGATTAAGATCAGGCTGCACAAAATGTGCAGCCTGATCTTTGATGTACACTGTCCGCTTTGCTTAATCACTGCAGACAGGAGCAATCATGAAATTGCAATTATTTGGGTCGTATTACTAGGATGAAGATGTCTGGCAGGTTTATTCGGCACTCTAAGGGTTAAAATTCTTTATCGACATTTCGGCTGTTGCCTTGATCAGGATGTTTATAGACCAACTTAAATTCTGCTCTCAAGATTAATTGACGGACATAACTATCATTGTTTTTTTTTTTTTTTTTTTTAATGACCCTGAAGGAAGTAGGTTTTGAAAACAATGTGGGAAAAGGAGAAAATGCTGGTAACCAGCTTTTTATGCTTTTCCCACAATGTTTTCCATCCTTTCAAAGACAAACTCCATTGTTTGAAGAATATTTAATTTGTCATCTGTACATGCTTTTGGTCTTGATAAGTGTGAAATTTTATATTAGGTCAACAGTTAACCCTGTACCAAACAATTATTCTCATGATGTTTTATGCTCTTTTATGAACATATTCCATCATTTGATCCACATTCAAATCCACATTGTCGTCTACCAGTGCTTTTGACTTCAACAGGTCTTAAATTTGGTAAAGACTTAAGGGTATAATGTCAGACAAGACTAAGAATTTTCTTGTCTGTAAAGAGTCGTTGTCTGCCCATGTCATATTCTCCAAAGATTGACCTGTCTGCCATGACAAATCACTATCCTGTGCAGGATAAATATTGATATATGGTGTGCATAACCCAAACCCTGCCGCTAAAAAGTAGCAAGCCAAAACTGGCTATAAATAATATGTCTGTGGAGAAATCAGGCCTGTATTTAGTTCCACATTTCTGAAGTATGTCATAATTTCAAACAGGCAAAATAATTTTAAGAAATCACCTTAAATACCTTTGTTTACTGCAAATCTTTGTATATAGTTTCTAAAAAATATATGTAAGGAAAACCAAGATTTGTGCAGGATTTTTCGCAGACATTAGGAACAAAGAATATGAAACCACCATGCTGGGCTTATACTGGGGTTATTCCCAAGGCCTATAGGGGCTGTGTTCATAAATGACTAGATGAATCATATCAATTAATGTTGTTTTGAATAAATGTATTCTTTATCTAGAAATTCCCTGCATTGATTTCTGTCTGGAAAAGTAGTGCTATTCTGTACCCAGAATGCCCAAATCAGACAGGTGTGTATTTGACAAATGCCACCTAATGGAAGATAATGGGTAAAGAATCAACTGCATTTCCATTATAAAACAAATGAACCATGCTCTGGAAAAGGGGGCTTAATGCATCTCCGTCATGCATGATACCAAGCAAGTCTTCTCATAGTCATGGATCCGTAAAATCCATATTGTGTAACAACTGACTGAATCATGAGGTAAACTGGTCCTTTGACATGCAGAAAATTGACCAATAGCAAAAGGTTTTGGCCTAGGTCAGCCTGCGCGGACTGCGCAGGCTGGCCTGGGTCGATACTTTTTGCAGATCCATGAAACCCCCTTTTCACAGAGCATGACTTAACTTATTGCTGTGATAGGTGGGCAGGATGAACCCGAAATAGAAGAACTTTTAACAGAGAACAGTGGAAATGAGATCAGCTTTGATTCAGGTGAGTAAAGATAAGCCAGGCTCTGAAAAAACAGATTAACTCTTTACCAAAGGACAAAATTTTAGACTAGTCCAAATTGAGAGCATTTGCAGACGACAAATTAACTGTGACTTAAAAATTGAAATTTGTCATGGGATGGGTAGAAAACATTGTGGGAAAAGGAGAAAATGCTGGTTACCAGCATTTTCTCCTTGCCCACAATGTTTTCAAAAAGCTTCCTTTTTAGGGTCGTTAAAAGTCGGGATTCTGAGTTAAAGAATTAAATGCATTTTCAAGCAAATCATCTCATAATTATGGATTGTATTGTAGTGTACTGTGTTGGAGTATAATGCCATTTTAACAGCTCAGGTCATATCATGGTGATCAGTGACGCACCCATGTGTTTCCTGGCTTTCTCACGCCAGTACTGACATAACTTTCTTTCCAAAGCCACTGACTACTTTCCTCACATGCATCAGAGGTGAGAGGCGAAAAATTGCCGGAAAGCAAGTTTGCCTCAACCGGGTATCGAACTCACAACCACCAGGTCAAGAGTTGGATACGCTAACCACTGAACTACCCGGGCACATAATTATGGATCCAATAAATCTGTTTTGTCTTACAACCAACTGAATCATAAGGTAGAATGGTCCTTTACGTGCATAAAATTAGCAATATGTTTTGACCCAGATCAGCCTGTGCTGACTGAGAGGGCTAACCTTGGTTAATACTTTGTGCAGATGGATTAAACCCCCTTTTCACAGAGCATGGCTCATATTTATTGTGACAAAACAACATCATGTTATCCAGGATAATTTTTTTAACACTTAACATACTAAATAAGTATAATGAAACTTTCAAGCCGATTGTAAAACCCCAAATATTGCTATTTCAAAGTTATTTTTTGGGAAAAATATCTCCTTATCGGACAGTGGAGATCCAAGGTCAGACTGCATGCTTTGTGCCATCTGATCTTGTCTACATTGTCCGCAAGAGACTTGAGTCATGCTCAGGAGTGGAAAGGTTAAGTTTGAGGACCCTCTAACAGCCAGAAATAAACAAGGGGCTCAGCATGGCATAGTGGTAATTTGTAGGACTTGTAACCTGGAGGCTCTGGGTTTGAGCCTTATTGAAAGCACTTGGTTTTTTTTGTGGGAAAGTTCTTGGGCAAGACACTTCAGAGCCCTAGCAATGGTGAAACCCAGGACATAAATGAATATGTGAGCTATTGCCATGATAAGACTGAAATGAAGCTGAAAGGGGCGTAAAACACCATTCCATAAATCAATCCATCAATCAGGGTGATTGGTTTGTCTTAACTCTTTACCAAATTGAAAGCAATTGCAGACGACAATTTATATGTAGCTCAAATGATGAATTATTTCTTTCATAGGGTAGAAAACATTGTGGGAAAAGGAGAAAATGCTGGTTACCAGCATTTACTCCTTTTCCAACAGTGTTTTCAAAAGGTTTCTTTCTCAGGGTCATTAAAGCTCAGGATTGTGTGGAAGAGGGTTAAAGGCCCGCTAGTGGCCAGAAGTTAACAATTGGGGAGTCAAAATGCAAGCAAATTCAATGCATGCTATTTAAAAGTATGGCTATTATTATGAGTTCATGAGTCAGACAAAGTATTACCTTTCGGTCTGTTAACTCTTTACCAAACGACAAAATTTTAGACTTGGCCAAACTGAAAGCATTTGCAGACAACAAGATGAATGTGACTCAAACACTGAAATTTGTTCTGGGAAGGGTAGAAAACATTGTGGGAAAAGAAGAAAATGCTGGTTACCAGTATTTTCTCCTTTTCCCACAATGTTTTTAAAAGGCTTATTTTTCAGGGTCCTGAAAACCCGAGATTGTTTGGTAAAGGGTTAAAGTGACAGCTGCTGGCAGAAATATGAATTGTAAACCTTGAAACAAAATTGCCAACTTAAATTCTACTCTTAAGATTCACGACAGACATAACTATCCATGTTTGCAGTATAATATATTCACACACGCATATCACATGGTTTGCATACTCTTACCTATAACTCATAAGATATCATGATGTTTAAAAGAAAAAGGAATCTGACATCTAATGAATTTTTAGGTAAAATTTTATCAAGCTTATCTACAAAAATGTTCTTTAGCTCACCATGGGTTAGCTTAACCCTTTACTACAGAATCCAGGCTTTTAACAACCCTGGAAAAAAGGCTTTTCAAAACATTGTCGGAAAAGGAGAAAATGCTGGTGACCAGCATTTTCTGCTTTTCCCACAATGTTTTCTACTCTTTCTAAGACAATTTCCTCCATTCGAGCCACATCAAAATTGTCGTCTGCAACTGCTTTCAATTTGGGCCAGTCTAACATTTTGTGGTTTGGTAAAGGTGTAACTCTATACCATGCAACAGAATTTAAGACTGGTCGACTGGTCGAAATTGAAAGCATTTGTAGACAACATAGTAAACGTGGCACACAGCCAAGCTGATCGTTATCTAACAGGCCTTCTATGAATTAAACACTCAATAAACAGATTTCTTATGACTGAATGTTTACATAGTTTTCCATCACTCTAATTCTATCTTTGTTAGAAGTTACACCATTCTATTATTAGCTTTGTTTGAAGTTTCACCTTCTAAGTTCAGAACTTGAAACCAGGGGAGGTCACTTTATGAATCCTCAGCTCAGTGAATTTCTTTCCAAGGATTGATGATAGTCATTGCAACAGGATTAATTCCTCTCTCGTGGTTGATCATCGTTTGGATGATAGTTTTGTGAGAACAACCAGTGGCTTGGAAAGAATATTGTGCATAGTAGTGGTTTATGAAAGCATGGATAGGTGCACTGGCCACCACTATATAATTGAAATAATGTTGAAAAGGGTGATAAACACCATACATACTATTTATAGATTTGTTAGAAGTAGCACCAGGGCTAGCTGAAGGGATGAAATTTAACAAAAGAAGTGAAACTGAAGACAGAGAAACAAAAGAAACAGAGGATCAAAATAAAGTGATGACCTTGGCAGACATATTGACCTTGAATGATGACCTTGGAGACCTTGACCTTCAAGATGAGGCAGAGGAGGAAGATGAAGAGGAGAAATCAAATGGCAGTGGATCTGTAAGCTCATCTTTAGCTCATCCATAACAAGTGCTTTCTTTATTGTAATGAGTTAAACCTTTACTGACTTGAAACCAGGGGGGGTTGCTGGTTTAACCCTTTACCACACAATCCCGACTTTTAACGACCCTGAGGAAGAAGGCTTTTGAAAACATTGTGGGAAAAAGGAGAAAATGCTGGTAACCAGCATTTTCTCTTTTTCCCACAATGTTTTCTAATCTATTAAGGGCAGATTTCATCATTTAGGCTACCTTTAATTTGTCGTCTGCAAATGCTTTCAATTTGGACCGGTCTGAAATTTTGTTGTTTGGTAAAGGGTTAAATCCCCAGCTCAGCCAATGTCTTTCAGAGGATTGATGATAGACACTGCGACAGGATTCATTCCTCTCTCACCACTGATAATTGTCTGGACAAAGATTATTTGGGAAAGTGCCCAGTGGCTTTGATAGAATATTGTGTGACATACCAGTAAAAGAAATTCCTGGAAATCATGGATAGGTGCACTGGCTGCTGCGATATAACTAAAATAATGATGAAAACAGTGTTAAACACCATACATACAAACCGACAAATCCTTTATCACACAGTTCTTGGTTTTGACCAGCAATATCTTCTTTTCTGACAATTTTTTCTAAAGCCTCCTTTCTCACAGTTGTTAAACACAGGGTTTGTTTGGTAAAGGGTTAAAGGAATGAAAATAACTTTGTTCTGGTTTATTACAAATAGTTTATTCAAATCTTCCATTGTAATTAATGTTTGTCTGATACAACTGTATATAACAGAATTTTCTCTTTTGCTAGGAACCAGTTCAGACTATCGATATACCACGCAGTGAAAGTTTAGAAAAACTTGTGAACATATCAGAAACTAATTCAGTGGAGGTTCCTGCTGCTGATAAGCCTCCTGTGGTGGAGGAGTGGTCAATTGAAGTGGATGTGAATACACCTGTAGATGATTTTTACAAGCGCATTCCTGATATGGCTTATAAGGTACCTTTTTAGCTCGGCTGTTAGGGAAGAAAATGTTGAGATTTTGTCATAGCCCTGGCATCGTCTGTGTTGTCATTATGATTATGCAGAAACTGACATTTTATAATATCTCTATTATTACTGAAGATATTTACTTCAAACTGAGACTAGTTGTTTACCATCAAAGGGGGAACCCATACAGCAGGGATAGGTAACAATCAAAATATTTTTTGACACATTTACACCCCTTTTTTTCTGGACTTAGAATTTTAAGTAACAGCAACTGCAGCCAGGTGTTTTTTACATAGTTGATGATTTCTTCCCATTAGCTAAACAGGAATTCTGAGTGCTCTGTTATTCTGTAGCATTGCTTACTCTTTTAACTCTGTACAAAACAGTCCTTTGTTTTACTGACCCTAAAGGAGAAAGCTTTAGAAAACACTGTGGGGAAATGCTGGTATAACTTTATAAACATGCCCTGTATGTAATGAGTTGGCTAATGAGTTAAGAGATGAAGTAAATTTAAATAGAGTGTAAAAGAAAGCCCAATAAAACTGACCCTCATTCTTTGTGTTGCAGTGGCCTTTTGAACCAGATGTCTTCCAGAAACAAGCCATACTACACCTAGAGAACCATAACAGTGTGTTTGTGGCAGCCCATACCTCTGCTGGTAAAACTGTGGTTGCTGAGTATGCCATAGCTCTGTCACTTAAACATGTCACAAGGTGAACATTCTGTGCATATTGACCCATAGCATGCTGAATGTAGATTGTTAAGCGTCACAAAATAATTACAAACTCTAGCAAATAACAAAGATTTGGAATTGTCCAAATTAAAAGCATTTACAGACAATGAATAAATTATGGCTCCAATTTTGGGATTGTTTTGAAAGGTTAAAAAAGATTTTTGGAAAAGGAGAAAATGTTGGTTACCTGTATTCTTTCCCTTTGCTACAACATTCACCAGAGCCTCATTTATCAGGGAATGTGCGGTAAAGGGTCAAGCGAAATCATGAGCTTTTAAAGCATTTGAAGGCATTTGCAGACAGCAAACTGAATGTTGCAGAAATAAGGACAATTACATTTTCTTTTGTTCCACTCAGACAGATATAAAGCATTTATGTTCCACTGCATGGACTTATTATGGAATAATAAGCAACATAAGTCAGTAGTAGGAGTAGCGGCATAGACTATGCATTGTATTCGAGATGTTTGACATGTTGAAATCTCTATAGAAAAACATGCTTACCAGCAGGTCAACATGAAGATAATATCTCTCATGAATGCATAGTAATGCAGAACTTATACAGTACTGATGCAATTTTCTCATATGTGAAGAAAGGATGGGTTGGGGGGGGTGGGGATATAAAGCAGTCGTAAACTGTATGTAGTCTAGCTGTCGAATGACTAGAATAGAGCCTCGCTTACTGTTTATACTACAACTGGAAGCACCTGTGCGCAACATACACTCGAACAGAGTTATCTGTAATAAGTACCCAAGCAGCCAATATAAATAAAGTTTTGTTTGAAAGGGTAGAAAGGATAGAGAACATTGTTGGGAAATGCTGGGTACTAGCATTTTCTCCTTTTCCCACAATTTTTTCAAAAGGCTTTTTTCTCAGGATCATTAAAACTTGGGATTGTCTGATAAAGGGTTAAAGAAAGTTAACAGTAAGTTTAAAATCTAATTTTATGTAGATTTGATAGCGCAAGGAAGGATTCTTTTGTTTTTCCTCTTTCTATCCTCTGTGTTTCTAACTCAATTTTCTAAATTTCAGAACTATATATACATCCCCAATAAAGGCTCTATCCAACCAGAAATACAGAGACTTTAAGAAAACATTTGAGGATGTCGGTTTGATAACTGGTGATGTACAGATCAACCAAACAGCAGCTTGTCTCATTATGACAACAGAAATTCTAAGGTATGTTTTCACCATTATTATTGATGCACCTCAATCATCCTAACATATCAGTTCCTTTTGATAAGAAATGAGCTCAACATGATCTTGCTTTTAACCTCAGTATATAGCTTGGCTGTTATTGAAGAAAACAGGATGTATTGTCATAGCCCCACGGTCGTTTGTATTGGCATTGGGTTTATTATGCGAAAATGTTTTCTCAAACCTCTTTCCTTACTGATTCCGAGCCCCGATAGTGCAATCAGTAGCATGCAGGACCTAGGACCAGAAGGTCACTGGTTTGAATCCTAAGCTGGGCCAGTTTCTTTCCATGATGTTACTGCGACAGGATTCATTCTTCTTTCACCGCTTATAATTGTTTTGAGAATGGTTATGTTGGAAAGCAGCCAGTGGCTTTGGAAGAATATTATATGAAGAACTGGTGAAAAGAAGCCCCAGGCAAGCATAGATAGGTGCTCTGGCCACTGTGATGTAACTGAAATAATGATGAAAACGAGTTAAAATATCATACAATACAGTAATTCATGACTAATATTCATTCAAACGTGGGCCATTGATCAACTTAAACAAGGGCAAGTAACACTAAGACCTTTTTCAAACAGTGGCAGACTTTTTCTTTTTCAATAATGTCTTTGTAAGGTATTTGAAATAGTACTTTTGTGCAATTCTTTACAATGTTATTTATATTGTAAAATGCTCAGCTGCTAGTGGTTGAAACATTTTAGAGAAAGGAACTATTGGAAGTGCAATGAAGTTTCAAGTATACATTTTGTCTTAACACAAATATTAACGAAGTATGTTTTTTTTCTTTTGATATTTGGTCTTTATAATTCTTTAAATATCAATATCCTAAGTGATAATTTCACTGTGATAGAGGCAGATGGTTGGGTTTTGTCTTTGAAAGGTAAGAAAACATTGTTAGAAAAGGAGAAAATGCTGGTTACCAGCATTTTCTCGTTTTCCCACTATGTTTTCAAAACATTCTCTCTTCAGGTCTGGATTGTTTGGTGAAGGGTTAAATCAGGCTTCTATGTTTTATCTGTGTAGATCAATGTTGTACAATGGTTCAGACGTGATCAGAGACTTGGAGTGGGTTATATTTGATGAGGTCCACTACATCAATGATGCAGAGGTAAAAACTCTAAGCTCTGAAAGTATGGGGAGCTAGGCTCTTTTAACTTACTATAATAAAAACTTCCTCTGTATCAACAACCATGAGGAATGTGGAAATCTTTGAAAGCATATTGTATATCTTGTCTACCATTGCTTGTGATTATGGACAGGTCTAATATTTGTTGTCATGAAAAGAGATAAATCATCCCCCCTTTCCTCTTTATCTTGTATTCTCGTTAGTTTAGTTTATACATATTTATGTCAATTGAGAAACAAATTCTTTTTACTTATACTAATTTCTCTCGATTCTGTTTTCTGGAAACTATACCAGTACTTGTGCCAAATGTGTGGGCCAATAAATAGTCCCACTCGTGACCTTATGGTTAAGAGGCCGACGCTCTGCCTCACATGCATGGACACAACTTCACAGCCACGGGCATTACTATTCTGTTTTTCCACAATGTTTTCAGAAGTGATCTGCTTCAAAAATTGAAAAGTTACCTGCAGCCGGTAATATGTCATGACACACAGGCATTTATTTAAGGTTTTTTTTTAAGCTCACAAGCTCATAGCTGTCAATTTTCTTTTCTTTTTGAAGAAAGATTGTTTTTCATCCTTTAATCCAGCAATTTTATAACCAATATTTCTTCCCTTTTTTTACAAGTTACCTACCATTTTAAAGGCAAATTCATCACTGAAGCCACATTTGAGTTTCTTGTCTGCAGGTGCTTACAATTTTGTCTGGTATTAACCCTTTACCGCACAATGATGCCTTTTAACGCCTCTGGGAACGAAGCCTTTTGAAAACATTGTGGGAAAAGGAGAAAATGCTGGTAACAATGTTTTCTGTCCTATCAAAGGAAAATTGCACCATTTGAACCACACTGAAATTGTTGTCTGCAAACGCTTTCAATTTGGACAAGGCTAAAATTTTGTCGTCTGGTAAAGGGTTAAATTTTGTCATCTGGTAAAGTGACAAGTATTCTAAAGCAAACGAGAAAAAAAGGTTGTTATCATGGATTTTGGTTTATTAACTCTTTACCAAACAACAAAATTTTAGACCTGTCAAAATTGAAAGCTTTTCCAGGCGACAAAGTTTATGTGGCTCAGATTGTGCAATTGTCTCTGAAAAGGTAGAAAACATTGTGGTAAAAGGAGAAAATGCTGGTTACCAGCTTTTTCTCCTTTTCCTATTATGTTTTCAAAAGGCTTCTTTGTTAGGGTTGTTTAAACTTTGAATTGTGTGGTAAAAGGTTAAGTGTTTTTTTTTTTATTGTTGTTGTTTTAAGCTCACAAGCTGATAACCATCAATTTTCTTTACTTATTTTTATCCAATACCAAACATTCTTGTAACTAATATTTCTTCCCCTTTTCATAAAGTTGTACCTCTGCTTCAAAGGCAAGTTCCATCATAGAAGCCACATCTGATCTTTTTGTCTGCTGGTGCCTTCAATTTTGCTGAATATTAAATTTTGTCATCTGTTAAAGAGACAAGTTTTCCAAAGCAAACAAAAAAAAAACAGGTTGATATTTTTTTATTAACTCTTTACCAAGCAAGAAATTTTTAGACTTGTCCAAATTGAAAGCATTTGCAGACGACAAAGGTGGCTTAAATGGTGGAATTTGTCCTAGATAAAGTAGAAAACATTTTGGGAAAAGGAGAAAATGCTGGTTACCAGCATTTTCTCCTTTTCCCACAATGTTTTCAAAAGGGTTCTGTCCTAGGGTCATTAAAACCTGGGAATGTTTGGTAAAGGGTCAATTCATTGTCTTCAGAATATGATTGCTATGAGTGACTTATCTTTTATCATTAACTCTTTACCAAACAACAAAATTTAAGCATTTGCAGACAACAAATAAGTTTTACTGAAAAACTGAAGTTTGTTTTTGGAAAGGTAGAAAACATTCCACAATGGAGAAAATATTGGTAACCAACATTTTCTCCTTTTCTCACAATGATTTCTACCCTTTGAAAGACCAATCTCATTATTCGAGCCCCATTTAATTTGTCGTCTGCAAATCATGCTTTCAATTTGGACAACTCTAAAATGTTGTTGTTTGGGAAAGAGTTAAAAAGAGTAGAAAATGGTTCTAGAAGAGGAGAAGGCTGATTATCAGCATTTACTCCTTGCTCCACAATGTTTTCAAAAGCTCTTTTTTCAGGCTAAAAAGTTTCGGAGGTGCTTTTGTTATGGGTACATTTTTTTTGTCTATTTCATACAGAGAGGAGTGGTGTGGGAGGAAGTGTTAATTATGTTACCACAGCATGTAAATGTCATCTTACTTAGTGCAACTGTACCAAACACAATGGAATTTGCTGGATGGATAGGGTAGGGAGCATTTTTTTTTTTGCTTGCTTTGTTAGTTTGAAGGCTTTTTAACTCTTTATTACTCTGTCCCAGGTTGAAACGACTCTGAAGAAAGATGCTTTTGAAAATATGGTGGGAAAAGGAGAAAATGCTGGTAACCTGTTTTGTTTAATGCATCTGCAAAAAGTATCGACCTAGGTCAGCCTGTGCAGTCCGTGCAGCCTGACCTGGGCTGAAACATTTTGCTGTTGGTCAGCTTTCTGCATGTCAAAGGACTATTCTACCTCCTGATCCTGTCTTTGTTAGACAAAATGGATTTTACATGTTTATGTATCCTTAATTATGTGACAACTTGCTTAGCATAATGCATAACAGAGATGCATTAAACCCCTTTTTGCCAGAGCATGGCTCAAATGTGTTGGGTAAGTCTGAAATAGCTGTGTAGTAACTGTTATATGTGATATTCTTTTTCAGGCGCACAAAGAAAAAGAAGATTTATGTGATCAGTACAAAGAAACGTCCAGTTCCCCTTGAACACCATCTATACACAGGAAACAGTAACAAGACAAGTAATGAATTGTTTAAGATTGTGGACTCCAAGGGAAGTTTTCTAACTACAGGGTAAGAAGGGCTAGTTTCATGACATGTCCATGAGGAATATTTGTTAGACTCTTACCAAACAATCTGACGTTTTAAAGACCTTAACTCTTTATCACATGACGAAATTCTAGACTTGTCTGCATTGAAAGCGCTTGCAGATGACAAATAAGATGTGGCTCAGATTGGTATTTGTCTGTGAAAGGGTAGAAAACTTTGTGGGAAAAGGAGAAAATGCTGGTTACCAGCATTTTCTCCTTTTCCCACAATGTTTTTCTAGAGTCTTTTCTGGGATTGTGTTGTAAAGGATTAAGTCAGGAGGCTTTTGAAAACATTTTGGATGAAGGGAAAAAAAAAAAAAAAAATGCCTGTAACTTTTTTTATCATTCTTCCACACTTATTTTCTTCCCTTTCATGGACAGATCCTGTCACCTGAGTCACATTTAATTTGCTGTCTGCAAATGTAACATTCGATTTGCTGTCTGCAGATGTTTTCATTATGGACAAGTCCAAATTTTTGTGTGGTAAAGAGTTTAGAATTTAGATAAAATTTACTATCCACGGCTCAAAAAGTAGAAACCCCAGAAAAAAGAGAGAGAGAAATTTTAGGCCAAAAGAGTTAAGCTAGGTAGGTTACAAAATTCTCACTGTGGACTGTTTAACACCTGACAATATTTCAGACTTTTTCCAAATTGAAAGCATTGACAAAATTTCAAACATTTCCAAATTGAAAACATTTGCAGATGACGAAAATGATGCATCCTGAATGATGGGTTTGTCTTCGTAAAAGTAGAAAGCATGGTGGGAAAAGGAGAAAATGCTGGTTACCTGCATTTTCTCCTTCTCCACACTGATATTTTTCATTTTGCTTTTGTTTTAGTTAGGCTTCAATTCTCTGAATCTTTATTGATTTAGTAAGATAAGAAACAAGGAAAAAATTTCTGAAAGGAACATGCCAGTTTTTGTATCCTTTTACTTTTTAACACACAATCCCAGGTTTGAATGACCCTGAAAAAGGCTTTGGAAAACATTGTTGGAAAAGGAGAAAATGCTGGAAAGCAGCATTTTCTCCTTTTCCGAAAATGTTTTCTACCCTATCAACGACAAATGCTTTTGTTTAAGTCACATCAAAATCGTCGTCGGCAAATTGCTTTCAATTTGGACAAGTCTACATATTTCTTGTGTGGTAAAGAATTATAAAAGGTAGATGGGAAAGGAGCCATTTGGGCGTTTTGAGTGGTTCTCTCATTCTGCAATTGATTTTAGACACTGTATATTATATGAGTTTGAACAGAATACAAGTATATGGTAATTTAATGTTAGGAAAATTAGTTGAACCCTTTTAAGACTCCTGAGGAAAAAGGCTTTTGAAATCATTGTTGAAAAGAGAGAAAATGCTGGTAAAGAGCATTTTCTCCGTTTCCCACAATGTTTTTGCCTTTTCAAAGACAAATTTCAACATTTGATTTTTCAAAGTTGACAAATCGAAAATCCTGTTGTCTGGTGAGGATTTAAATGTATCATCCTCTGCAATTAATCAAAATGTTGACAAGTCAACACAGCACTACATAAATGGCGGGAGAAAAATATAACACAAAAGAGGGATCAAATACAGTGTGGGGGTTGGACGATGTATCCATACTGTGTAACTAGTTTTATTCATTTGAAACATTATTTTTTGTACGGATAGGTATCAGAAAGCTGTAGATGCAAAGAAAGAAAGGGCTAGTAAAGCCTCCCAGAATTTTGGGGCTAAGGGAGTTAGAGGAGGGCATCCTAATCAGGTAAATGTACCCAGATTTGAGCCACGCTCTGTGAAAAGGAGGTTAAACACATCTGCAAAAAGTATGACCCAGTTCAGCCTGTGCAGTCTTAGCAGGCTGTCCGGAGTCGAAACTTTTTGCTTCTGATAAATTTTCTGTGTGTCCAAGGACCAGCCTACCTGAGGATTCAGTCAATTGTTAGACAAAATGCATTTTATGGCCCCGTAATTATGTGATGGATTACTTGATATAATGAATCAAGGAGATGCATTAATCCCCCTTTTGCCAGAGTGTGGCTCATTTGTATTTACCAACCATTCTAGGTGGTGAGAGCTAATTTTAAATCCCAAGACTAGCTATCTGATCAGCATAAACAGCTTAATGTTGCATCTTTAGCATTTTCTAAATAATCCCAAATTTTAATGACCCTGAGGCTTTGAAGACATTTTGGCAAAGAGAGAAAATGCTTGTGACAAGCATTTTCTCCTTTTGTAACAATGTCTTCTTCTCGTTTGAAGTCAAATTTTTATTATGACATCGACATTTAATTTGTCTCTGCAAATGATTTTGAATTAAACAAGTCTTAAACTTTGTCAATTGGTCAAGTGTTCTTAAATTGTACCGTCTTTCGGTAGGGGCCTAGTTTGAAGTTGGATACTTATGATTGAGTAATAAATGTCATTGCGATCTATTTTTACAGGACAAAAATATTTGGTTGTCAGTTATTGACATGCTGAAGAAGAAAGAGAAGCTCCCAGTTGTAGCATTTACATTCTCCAAAAAGAAGATAGACGAAAATGCAATGAATTTGCAGAGCCTTGATCTGACTACAGCCAAAGAGAAGAGTGAAATCCATGTATTTTTCCATAGCTCCATCCATAAATTAAAGGGCACAGACCAAAAACTGCCACAGGTTAGCTTTTTGTTGAATGTTGATTGTTTTTTCTGCTGGTTTTATCGACTCATCGCTGTACAAATCAATGTTTTATGTCCCAGGTGCAGATATTTTTTGATCCTATTAAAGGAAAAAATGTGATCATTCCGTAGAAGCCAGTTATCCTTTAACCCTTTACCACACAATGCCCACTTTTAATGACCATGAGGGTGAAGCTTTTTGAAAACAATGAGAAAAGGAGAAAATGCTGGTAACCAGCATTTCTCCTTTTCCCACAATGTTTTATAACCCTATCAAAGAAAAATCGCATCATTGAGCCGCTTGAAATTGTCATCTGCAGATGCTTTTTTAAATTTGGACAGGTCTAATATTTTGTCATGTGGTAAAGGGATGATATATGAACCAGTGAAAAAGATCCTTTTCACTTGGGAATAATAAAAAAGAATCCTTTTGATTTTGAAGAAAATCGTTTGTGTATCAACATGAGCACTTGCTCTGATTTGAAAGAAGAAAAACGCTATTATATGTGTGGAAAAAAATATTTCTGTAGCTAACCCTTAAAGCACAGAATAAACTCGAGAGCCATTTTCCTTCTAAACCAAAATAATTGCGATTTCAGGGTTGCTTGTATTCAGATTATTAGTCAAGTGGACAGTGTGGATCAAAGATCAGACTGCATGCTTTGCACAATCTGATCTTGATCTCTGCTGGTTGCAAAGACAACCATAGATGTGTTAAATGGTTAATGGTAATAAAGGTCTTCCTCTTGTCCTTGTTGTCAGTCTGACACCTTTGAAGGAGAGAGGACATCATGCTCTGCTGATGCGAATCAGCTGATTGGTCATTTGATCCATCTTGAATACACAGTAAGCTCATATAGGCACAGGTTTGACTTACGATCATTAAGTAAAGCTGATTCCTACTGATACTGAGGTCAGTAATTTAACCCTTTACCACACAATCCTGAGTGTCCCTGTGGAAAAAGGCTTTTGAAAACATGGGAAAAAGGAGAAAATTTTCATATACAGCATTTTCTCCTTTTTCCACAATGTCGTCACTCATTCAAAGACAAACTTTATTGTACAAGGGTCAGTCAAAAATAAGTGAGCACTGCCTAATAACTTTTTAAAACTACGTGGTAAACAAATTTACGTGCTTATAATCCCTCAAAGTAATCTCCCCTGGACTGGATGACAGAATTCCATATCTTTGGCAATGCTTGGATGCCGGTTGCTAGGCTACCAAAGTTGATTCGTCGTACCTCCCTGTTCACGGCACACTCAAGTTCATCCAAACTCTCGTAGCGTATTCCCCGTAAGGGCTCCTTAAGTTTTGGGAACAAATCAAAGTCAGAAGGGCTCAAGTCAGGGGAGTAGGGGGATGATCAAGAACTTCCCACTGGTATGACTCCAGCAGCTCCTTGACAACGTTGGCTTTATGGGGTGACGCATTATCGTGTAAAATTAGCGGCGTGCGGTCAATCATCTCTTGGCGCTTTCAGCGTATTGCTGGACGAAGTATTGTTCTAATATACATCTTATAGTACTCTTTATTCACAGTCTCACCAGTTGGTACCCTATGTGCTGTCAATACTCCACGAAGATCATCAACATTTTGGCACAGTTCTGACTTCGACGGAATTTTACGGGTCTTGGGGAGTATTTTGTATGCCATTCACTGCTTTGGCGCTTTAATTCGGGTTCAAAAGACCGAATCCATGTCTCATCGATTGCAACGATTCGTTGTAACATTTCATCGCTATCTTCACCATATCTTTTTAGAAGTTTACGGGGAATGTTTACGCGTTGGTGTTTTTCACTTTCCGACAGCATGTGGGGCACCCATCGGGCCGCGATCTTTCTCATTTGCAGACGTTCCGTTAAAATTCGATGAACTGACCCGTGACTTATGTCCAACTCATGAGCAATTTCATCACATGAATATCTTCTGTCATCGTTCAGCAGTTTTGCAACATTTTCCACATTTTCACTGGTCGTTGCCGACAAAGGCCTTCCGCACAGGTGCTTGTTGCTAACTGTATTTTGCCCGTTGTTGAATTGTCTTACCCATCGGGTGATAGAACTATATGGAAGTACAAACTCTGAACCTACTTCCTCGAGTGCTTTCTGAATTTCTATCGCGCTTTTACCCCGCCTAGCCTCAATCTTAATATATGTTGCTTGTTCGTCGCGCGTCAGCGTGAACGCACCGTCCGCCATGACAGTTTTGTAAATGATGTCATATTTACGTGACGTCATGTAAAGTTATTTTTTCCCGCGCAAATTTTGCACGAGACATTAATGAACAATCGTGCCAAGTTTTGTTAGCCTACATAAAAAAAGAAAAAAGTTATGAGGCAGTGCTCACTTATTTTTGACTGACCCTCGTATCAGCCCCATTTAACATGTCGTCTGCAGGCGCTTTCAACCTGGATAGGTCTAGAGTCGTTTTGTCTGGTAAAGAGTGAACATTATTGTGTTTCGATGTTTGTGACATTTAAGTTGCAGTATGTATTGGCAACATAGATTTTATTTTTTGTAAATCTTACAGACTGAGTAGATGCTGAAGTCAAGTATACATGTACATCACAGAGATATTTCATAGATGTTTTGTTTATGTTTTGTGTATGTATTACAGATAGAGGACACACTTAAGAGATGTGTGGTATAGGCATATGTCAAAGTGGTACTTTTGCAAATGTTTTGTTTATATTTTGTGCATGTATTACAGATGGAGGAAACGCTTAACCCTTTACCATACAATTCCGAGTTTCAAGGACCCTGAGAAAGAAAGCTTTTGAAAACATTGTGGGAAAAGGAGAAAATGCTGGTAACATTTTCTCCTTTTTCCGCAATGTTTTCTTACCTTTTCCATGACAAATTCCAACATTTTAGCCAAATTTGTTGTCTGCAAATCCTTCCAATTTGGACAAGGCTTAAATTTTGTCGTTTGGTAAAGAGTTAACTCTTTACCACACAATTTGAACTACCCTGAAGAAAAAGCCTTTTGAAAACATTGTTGGAAATGGAGAAAATACTGGTAACCAGCATTTTCTCCATTTCCCACAATGTTTTCTACCCTTCCCAAATCAAATTTCGATTTTTGAGCCACATGTAATTTGTCCTCTGCAAATACTTTCAATTTGGACAAGGCTAAAATTTTTGTCGTTTGATAAAGAGTTAAGAGAGGTATAGGTGTATATTATACCGGTATATTTACAGATATTTTTTCTATGTTTTGTGCAGGTAATACAAATGCATGACATGCTTAAGCCAGCTCTTGGTGTACTTACTAACCAGGGGTATTTCATAGACATCTTGTTTATATTTTCTGAAGGTATTGCAAATGGAGGACATACTTAAAAGAGGTATAGGTGTACATCATAGTGGTATTCTACCCATCTTAAAGGAGGTTGTAGAGCTTCTGTTCCAGAAAGGTCTTGTGAAGGTAAAACTTACAACATACTTCTGAAAAAAATTCAAGATACTAATTTTATATTGATTAGTGTATCAGATTTGATTTTTGATGTGCTTTGGGAAAACAAAAGTTGCTAAAAGTAATGGTTTAACTCGTTATCAAACTACAAAATTTTAGACTTGTCCAAATTGAAAGCATTTACAGACAACAAATTAAATGTGACTAATGTGACTAAAAACTTGAAATATGTTTTTTGCATAGAAAGCATTGCGGGAAAATGAAAAAAATGCTGGTTACCAGCATTTTACCAGCATTTTCTTCTTTTCCCACAATGTTTTCAAAGGGCCTTTTTTCCTCAGGGTCATTGAAACATGGAATTATTTGGTATAGGGTTAAATTATCTGACTTAGAAATATCTGATCAAATACTTTAACTCTTTACAAAAGAAAATATTTTAGTTTGGTCTAAATTGAAAGCATTTACAGACAACAAATTAAATGGGGTTTGAATAATGATACTTGGACTTAATAGGATATAAAACATCTTTTTCCCATAATGTTTCAAAAAGCACCTTCATGGGCCTTAAAACTCGGGAACATGTAGTAAAGGGTTGAGGATCATGTTTGCTTTTAAAGTCCTTGTGTCTTTACATAATGAGGTCATGATAATGTTTTGTATAGCCAGAGATAGAAATTGATGTAACCACTATTTCTTGCCTGTTAAATTCAGTCCCAATTTTATGTTAAAGGCCCACTAGCAACCAAAAGTAAACAATTTTGGGATCAAGTTACAAGCAAACTTAATTTATATTATAAAATATGAGCTTTGCCCTGGCAAAAGGGGGCTTAATTCATTTCGGTTATCCATTGTACCAAGCAAGTCATCACATAATAATGGACCCATGAAATCCATTTTCTCTACTAACTGACTTTATCATATGGTAAACTGGGCTTTTGACATAAAGAAAATTTACCTATTGTGAAAAGTTTTGGCCCAGGTCAGCCTGGGCAATCCACACAGGCTGACCTGGGTCAATACATTTCGCAGATGCATCAAGTCCCCTTTTCACAGAGCATGGCCCATATGTTTTAGTACAGTCTTTAAAATATCCAGTCACTTGCAGAAAAATGAATCTTATAACTGAAATTGGCAACTTTAATTCACCTTTTCCCCACAAAGTTTTCAAAAAGCCTTCTTTCACATCCTCGGTGACCCAGTTCCGATGTATTCAGTGTTTTTCAGTGAGAAAATTTAATCTATTTTTATCAACCATATGCCATCATTCCTGTTTTTACCTCGTCTACAACCAATCAAATCGATGAATGTAGTTTACAGAATACATCAGAACTGGGTCAACGAGGATGACATCACCCCTATGGACTGCAACAGCACGCTGTATTTCTGAGTATTTGCCTTTGAATACAAGCATTTGTAATGTCTGCCATGGATTGTCGTAAGGCAAATGCCACAGAAGGAAGGCCCACCAGCAGCCGCCATATTTGTTGATAATGATGTGGGTTTTTACCCAGTTTATTCATAACAACAGAAGAAATGTGATTATCCTCCACTACAAGAGAGTATCATTATGTCATCAACAATTTGATTGGCTATTGGGTCTAATTCGGAATCTTATGAATATTCATAGAAACGATGGTTTCGCAATTGAATGTCCCAGGGGTGATGAATGGTAATACTTCACACCTGGGTTAACGAGGGTGCTTCTTCCACAGAGTTATTAAAACGTGGGATTGTTTGGTAAAGGGTAAAGAAGTTCTTTCTTATTATGAAATGTCTTTATTCCAGATACTTTTTGCAACAGAGACATTTGCCATGGGTGTGAACATGCCAGCCAGGACAGTTGTGTTTGATTCTATGCGTAAACATGATGGTACACGCTTTAGGTTAGTAAGTAGGATCTTGATTCTATGCGTAAACATGATGGTACCCTTTTATAGGTAAGTTAGTAGGATTTTCACCTTTACCAATTGACAAAATTTCAGATGCATTCATTCTGAAAGGAGTTTGCAGACTACAAGTTAAATACCATTGAAATGATAGAATTTACCTTTAACCCTTTACCACACAATCCTGACTTTTAAGGACCCTGTGAAAGAAGCCTTTTGAAAACATAGTGGGAAAAGGAGAAAATGCTGGTAACCAGCATTTTCTCCTTTTCCCACAATGTTTTCTTTCCAAAACAAATTTCAATTTTTCAGTCACATTTATTTTGTTGTCTGCAAATGCTTTCAATTTGGACCAGTCTAAAATTTTGTCGTTTGATATAGAGTTGAAAGAGTAGAAAACATTGTGGATAAAGGAGAAAATGTCATACTCCATTTAATTGTGACACTCTTTTCATATCATTTCTGACCTTTAAACCCTAACTCTGTACCATAGAATTCCAAGCTTTAATGACCCTGAGAAAGAGGGCTTTCAAAAACATGGAAAAGGGAGAAAATGCTGGTAACAAGCATTTTCACCTTTTTATACAATAAAAATGTTTTCAAAAGGCCCTTTCTTTAGGGTTGTGGAAACAAGGGATTGTGTGGTAAAGGGTTAAAAAGTGCCTTGTATTTCCATTTGTGGCTGATGTAGATCAGTGTAGGTCAAAATCAGACTGCACAAAAAATGCATTCTGATCTACAACCTAAACCGTCAAATTTGCTGTGACATTCCAGAAAAGAGCAACCTGACAAGATTACAGTTACTTCTTGTTATTTCTTGACTAAAATGTCAGTTGAGTTTATGTTGGATTCCAAAAGTAAAACATTTATACAAGATCATTGTTTTGCATATTCAGCCATACTAATGATTAACCTTTTAACAAACCATAAAATTTTAGATGAGTCCAAATTGAAAGCATTTGCAGAAAACAAAATAAATGGGACTCAAACATTGAAATTTGTTTCCAGAAGGGTAGACAACATTGTGGGCAAATGTACAAAGGTTACCAGCATTTTCTCCTTTTCCCACAATGTTTTTTAAAACTTTTTTTTTCTCAGGGTCTTTAAAAGTTGGGATTGTGTGGTAAAGGGTTAACCTTTTCACCAGAGGACAACATTTTAGATTTGTATGAAGTGAAATTAACTGTAATAGCCCAATTCAATGTGGCTTTAAATAATGGGACTTGTCTTTGAAGGGGGAAAATATTTGGGTTTATTTGCAACTCCAAGGGTTAAAAAATTTATACAAGATCAATGTTTGCATATTCAGCCAATCTGAGGACATTATTTAGATTCATACAAACTGAAATCATTTGTTGTCAGCAAATTAAATGTTGCTTGAATTAGCAAATTCGTCTTTGAAAGGAGAGAAGACATTGCCATGGATACAAGATTTCAGGGTATTTAGGCCATCAAAAAGCTAATTTTTATTCATTTCCATTATTAAAATTTCTGAAATTTCAGGATTTTTTAAAAATCTTACATTCACCCATGCATTGCAGGAAAAGGAGAAAATGCTGGTTACTAGCATTTTCTCCCTTTCCAACAATGTCTTCAAACGTTCTCATGCTCTTGGCTGTTAAGATTTGAGATTGTATGGTACAGGGTTAACTTATTCTGTACAAAATTTTAGGGATCTCTTGCCTGGTGAGTACATCCAAATGGCAGGAAGAGCGGGAAGACGAGGCCTTGACACTACTGGAACAGTGATCATACTGTGTAAAGGGGACGTGCCAGAAACATCCAATCTTCATAAAATGATGTTGGTATGTTGTGTGCTATTTGCTCTGATTGTCTTTACATTTAAGCTATGTTCTGTGAAAAGGGGGCTTAATGCATCTACAAACGTATCAACCCAGGTCAATTTGCGCAGTCTGCACAGGTTGACCTGGGTTGAAACTTCTAGATATTGGTCAATTTTCAGTCCAAGGACTGCTATCTTACCATTGATCTGCACTACCCAATATCTTGTAAAATATTGTGAAAAAGGCAAAGATACGATCTTTTGCACTGAGTTTTGATGTGTTAATGCATTATGGATCACTTGAAGGGTTTTATGCTTTGAACTTTCAAGTGGCAAAACAATCAATTAGACATGTGTAATTGTTAATGCTTTTTGTGTGTGATGTTTTACCCTTTACAAAAGATCCCATATTACAACGACCCTAAAGAAGAAACTTTCGAAAACACTGCAGGTAAAGGAGAAATGCTGGTAACCAGCATTTTCTCCTTTTCCCACATTGTTTTCCAAGCTATCAAATATGATCTTATTATTGGAGCCACATTTAATTTCTTGTCTTTAGATGTTTTATAAAGTTTTGTCATTTGGTGAGTGATTAACATCATTATGGTAAGTAGTTCAGGAATGTCAAACGAGCCAGTGCACCTATATTTGTGCCTTTCTTGATATTTCATTACTGTAACTATACATAACTCACTTTGTGATGACTGCTTTCCCACAAAAATGAAGTGGAGACTATATTCAAAGTAGTGAAAGGGGAAGGAATCCTGTACCAATAACATTTATCAATCTACATAGAGAGAAAGAAATTGAGCAACTGAAATTTTTGTTGCTTCTTCCATGTGCCTTTTCCTTCAGTTTTTTCAAAAGCTTTCTTCCTCAAGGTCATTAGAATTTAGAATTATGTGATGAAGATTTATGATTATTTATTTGAGAAAGTATCAGGGCATGTTATACCACAAAATTTATGAAAATTTATTTCATATTTGTCACTGTTTTTCAGGGGAAACCAACTAAGTTAGAATCTCAGTTTAGACTGACCTATTCGATGATTTTAAATCTTCTTCGTGTTGAACAACTACGAGTGGAGGACATGATGAAGAGAAGTTTTTCTGAGTTTCACAATCAGAAAGATGTCAATAAACGCAAAGCAGATTTAGAGGAGGTGTGCATGACCTATTCATTTGATAGTTGCATTTCAGAAACATTTGATTTATTTGGAAATAATTCACCTTTTCATGTGGTCCTAAAAGTCATTAGATTTGGAGGTAAACGCTATTATCAACATATTCTAGTTATACTATAGTAACTAGTGCACCTATCCATGCTCTCCTGGGGTTTCTTTTATCAGTACATGTACCTCACACAACATACTTTTCAAGCCATTGACTTCATATCAAAATAAAGACTAAACAATGTTCAGTATTAAGAAAGGAATGAATCCTTTTGGAATGACTGTCATCATCAATCCTCAGAACAAATTCGGCCAAGTTTGGAATTGAACCAGCCTCTCCTGAGGTTAAAGCCCTGTACATACTGAGCTACCATGTTTGGCCAAAGTATTGGACACGTTAATCTTGTCTGCAAATACTTTCAGTTTGGGAAAGTATAAAGTTTTGTTGTCTGGTAAAGGAGTTAACCCTTTACCAGGCAATCCTAAGTTTTAACGATCCAAAAGAAGAAGGCTTATAAGAACATTGTGGGAAACCAGCATTTTTTCCTTTTCCCATAGTGTTTTCTCTACTTTGAAAACAATTTTCCATTTATGATTCACATTTACTTTGATGTCAGCAAATGCTTTTAATTTGGACAAATCTAAAACTCTGCTGTGTTGTAAAGGATTAAAAGGTAAAGATCTGATCTTTGAACTTTTGTTGCTGTAGAATAACTAAATGTGTATCTAGATTGCTGTTGAAATCATATGTGCAAAAACAAAGCATAGGATTTCACACAAGAACAGATGTCCAGATACTATAGTGTGTTTTAGTTGTCCTTATGCAACATAATTTCTTTTTTACGCAATAATGTTTTGAAAAATTCCATGCTGGGAGACTAAATGCTTTTCTTTGAGTGGTAAGGAGCTGATGATACGTAGGAAGAAAAAAAAACATTTTCAAGTATAACAGCCTTTGGCAAGATACAGTTAAATAACATACCCTGAATCCCTTGGAGAAAGCTTGAATGGGTGTCATGATTTGACCACAGAATGCTCTCTTATTACTCTCATCACCCAAGGACAAAATTTTGGACTTGTCTGTTTTGAAAGCATTTGCAGATGATGAATGAAATAAAGCTGAAATGATTTGTTTTTGGAAGGGGAGAAAACATTGTGATAAAAGAAAATGCTGGTCACCAGTATTTACTCCTTTTCCCAACTCTGATTTCAAAAGCCCTCTGTCCAAGTTTGTTAAAATATTTGCTTGTTTAGTAAAGGGTTGAAAAACTTTCTGTTTCAGTTACATAGGAAGATCAGCCAATTAGAAGACATAGAGTGTTTTATGTGTTCTGTAGATTTAGAAGAATATTGGGAGGCTTGTAGAGAGTATCACAGTCTGAGGAAACATTTACAGGTAGGTCACTTTGATTTTTGTACAAGCACGGTGAAACCCATCTTAGTGGCCACCTCTTTCAAGTAAGCAACCTGTATTAACTTTTTACCACACAACAATATTTAGAGGCTCAGCTAGGTGGCTCAGTGGTAAGCCTACCTGACTCGTGACCTGGTGGGTGCAAGTTCAGTACCTGGTTGAGGCAAACTTTCTTTCCAGCAATTTTTAGCCTCTCACCTCTGATGTATGTGAAAAAAGTAGTCAGTGGCTTGGAAAGAAAGTTGTGTCAGTACTGGTGTGAGAATGCCAGAAAACAAATGCATAGGTGCACTGACTGCTGTGATGTGACCTAAGCTGTTAAAACAGTGTTAAACTCCAATTCAATCAATCAATCAATCAACAAAATTTAGACTCGTCCAAATTGAAAGCATTTTCAGACAACAAATTAAAGGTGACTCAAAGGACAAGATTTGTCCTTGATGGGGTCAAAAACATTGCAGGAAAAAGAGAAAATGTTGGTTACTAGCATTTTCTCCTTTTCCCACAATGTTTTCAAAAGGCTTCTTTTCTCAGGGTCATTAAAACTCTGGATTGTTTGGTAAAGCATTTAGCAAGCATATATTGGTATGTACCTGTCGTAAGCAAGCACCTGCTTAAGCAATCATATTTTGTATATCACTGTACTGAATATTTTTTGTTCAGCATTCAATCAATGTAGCGATACATGTAAAATGAAATGGACATTTTCATACTGTTTTGCTGACTTAAAATACCAAATTCAAAGCTGATTTAGCAGGGTATTTAGAATTTAATCCTCTGAGATCCATCACAAGTAATGGAAATGAGATTCTCAGGATGTTATACTGTAGATTAGGTTTTAGAGAGAACATTTCCTAAAATCTTATTTTATAAAACCAGAAGACCTAAAGCTATATTTTCATAATGCTTAACTCTTTACAAAGCAACAAAATTTTAGACCTATCCAAATTGAAATTATTTGACCACAAATTTGGCAACAGATTCTATTCGTTTCACACAGTGAGATTTCTTCTTCAGAGGATAGAAAAAAATGTGAGAATAGGGGAAAATTCTGCATATCAATGTTTTCAAAAGCCTTTTTCCCTTTGGGTTGTTAATATATAGATTGATCGATGAAGGGTTTACTCTTTACCAAATGACAAAATTTTTAACTGGACCAAATTGAAAGCATTTTGCTGACAACAAATTAAATGTAGCTCAAATGATGATTTCTGTCTTTAATAAGGTAGAAAACATTGTGGGAAAAGGAGAAAATGTTGGTTACCAGCATTTTCTCATTTTCCCACAATGTTTCAAAAGCCTTCTCTTTCAGGGCTGTTAAAACTCAGGATTGTGTGTTAAATGGATAATAGACCTGTACTGTGAGTGATTTCAGGCCTCTGATGGCCTTCTTTGCATAGAGTTTGTGATAAAATATGGGGCAGTCTTATGTGAACCTACACTGATCACAAAAGAACATCAGTTGTGATTGGCTTTGAATGGGTTGATATCATGCCATCCCTAGTTTAGCTAGGCTTTTTTCGAAGAAAATGTCGAGGTATTGTTGTAGTTGTCTGCGTTGTTGTCTGTGTTGTCATCATTGTGCAAAACCTTTGACATTTATAATATCTCTGTTATTACTGAAGATATTTACTTCAACCTCTGACAAGTTGTTAACTATCGAAACCAGAACCAATACAACAGGAGAGCAGTAGGCAACCATTAAAATAATTTTGAAACAGTTATGCCACTTTTTTGACTTACAATTTTCAAAAACTTTGACATTTTATACTATCTTTGTTATTACTGAAGATATTTACTTCAAACCTGGACAAGTTGTTTACTATAAAAAGGGGAACCCATACAACAAGGGTAGATAGCCATCAAAGTATTTTGGCACAGTTATGCCCCCTTTTTTGATGTAGTCAAGCAACTGCAGCCATGCATTGTCATCTGCATGCGGTGCTCTTGTTTTTTCAGGGTATAACTTTGTCCCATCCAGCTACAGTAAAAGCCTTGTCACCAGGTAGAGTGATAGTAGTGAATAGTTCTGCACATGACAATGTTTTAGGAGTTATTTTGAAAACTTCCACTACCACCAATAATGAACGTTTATTTACTGTAATGGTTATTTGTGAAAAAGAAATGAACATGACAAATGAACATAATGAGGGTGCTGATTTAGTTAAACCTGTGATAAAAACAAAGTTATTCCAACCAGAGGGACCATGCTGGCATGCTGTTATACAATGTAAAGGCAATGCTATTGATGTAGTAACCACAAAAACTCTGCGTGTAGATTCAGATAGAATTATTGCTGATGTTAAAAAAAGGGAACAGTCAAGATTTAGGTATGAACAATTTACTGCTTTCCTACTACTAAATTACTTTTTACCAAAGATTTCCCTTTTAACCCTTTACCACACAATCCCAAGCTTTAACAACCCTAAAGAAGAAGGCCTTTGAAAACATTATGAGAAAAGGAGAAAATGCTGGTAACCAGCATTTTCTCCTTTTCCCACAATGTTTTCTATCCTATCAAAGACCGAAAACATCGTTTGAACTACATTTAGTTTGTCATCTGCAAATGCTGTCAATTTGGTCAAGTCCAAAATTTTGTTGTTTGGTAAAGAGTTAAACAGCCATGAGGAAAGAAGCTTTTGAAAACTTTGTGGGGAAAAAGGAGAAAATACTGGTTATCATCCTTTTCTCCTTTTGCCAAAAATGTTTTCTTTCTTTTCAGATACAACACTCATTATATGATCCACTTTCAATTCTCCATCTGCAAAAGCTTTTAATGAGGAGTCTACAGTTTTATCGTTTGTTAAATATTTACCACATGACAAAAAAGTAGACTTGTCCAAATTGAAAGCATCTGCAGACGACAATTCAAATGTGGCACAAATGATGGAATTTGTCTTTGATAGGGCGGAAAACATTGTGGGAAAAGGAGAAAAAGCTGGTTACCAGCATTTCCTCCTTTTCCCACAATGTTTTCAAAAGGCTTCTTCTTCAGGATTGTTAAAACTCGGGATTGTGTGATAAAGAGTTAAAGAGTAAACCATTTACCTAGCAATCCTGTGTTTTTGTGTCCCTGAGAAAAAAAGGCTTTTGAAAACATTGTTTGTAAAAGAGAAATTGCTTGTTACCAACATTTTTCTCCTTTTTCTACAATGTTTTCTTCCCTTTGAGAGACAGATCTCATCAGTTGAGACATGCTTAATTTGTCATCTGCCAATGTTTTCTAGTGAGACCTGTCTAAACTTTTGTCGTCCTGTAAAGAGTTAAGAGTGTATATAATCTGAACCTTGCTCTTGCAAAAAGGGACTTAATACATATCTGTGATGCATTGTACCAATCACGCCATCAATGGATCCATAAAAAGCATTTTTTTCAACAACCAACTTAATCATGAGGTAGACTGGTCCTTTGACATATTAGTATAGAAAATTGACCAATTGCCCAAAGTTTTGGCCCATGTCAGCCTGCATGGACTGCCTAGGCTGACCCGGATCGATACTTTCAGCAGATGCATTTAGGCCCCTTTTCACAGAGCATGACTTGTATAGAACTAGCTGTTAGATTGTTGTAAAACATATAAGCAAAATAATTGTATGGTTGAGTGAAACAGGCTTAACCCCTTACTAAGCAATTCAATATTTCAACAATCCTTAGGGAGAAATCTTTTGAAGACATTGTGAGAAAAGGAGAAAATGCTGCTAACCAGCATTTTCTCCTTATCTCACAATGTTATCTACCCTTTCATAGATAAATACCATAAATTGAGCCATATTCAATTTGTCGTCTGCGAAAGCTTTCAGATATGTCTAAAAGTTTGCTATGTGCTAAAGAATTGACTTACATTATTTTAGTAAGGCATAGAGCTCTAAAGAAATGATGTATTTTATGACAGGTCAGATCCTCCATCCCAATCTGTTACCATAGCAACACAGGAACTCCTGCGATTAACAGAAGCCAACCCAGATGGTCTTCCTGGACTTGATCCAATAAAAGACCTTCATCTTCGAGATATAGAACTCGTTGAGAAGTTCAGATCATTAAAGTTGACCGGTGAAACATTTGGAAATTATAATTGTATTAACTGCCCAAGGTTTGCTGAGCATGTAAGTTCTTTTTCTCTCATCTGCTTACAAGAAGAAACCTTTCAACTTTTTACCACATGATAATATTTTAGACTCGTCCAAATTGAAAGCATTTGCAGACGACAAACTGCATGGGGCTCAAATGTTTGGAAGAAAGCATTGCGGTAAAAGGAGAAAATGCTGGTTACCAGATAAAACATTGAAGTCTTCTCATAGCCCTTTGGTCCTCGTCATCAAAAACTTTGACATTTGATAATATCTCTGTCATTACTGAAGGTATTGTACTCCAAACTATCACTAGTTGTTCAGCATAAAAAGGGGAACAAACACAACAAGGGCAGATAACCACCAAATTTTTTTTGACACACTTATGCCCCTTTTTCACCTTAAAATTTTCACTGAAAATCAATATAGTTCTAAAAGAAAGTGCAAAAGAGCATTTGGACCCATATGTGATACTCTTGTGTTTCTCTGTTACCAGTTTACTCAAATAAGTGGCAATATGAAACTGAAACATGACTTCCGAGATCTCCAGTTTTTGTTGTCTGACGAGAGTTTGACCTTGTTACCAGAGTACAACCAGAGGGTTCAAGTGAGTAGGATCTATTTATTTTTCAATATTGGTTCAAAAAAAATATGAAAACATGAAATTTTATTTAATCATTAACCTATCTTTTATGCCTGAGAGTATTCAATCTTGTTAATGACAGAAAGTTGCCTCCACCTTTGTCAGGACTTGAGTATAGAACCAGCTTGATGGCAAAGACATGTCAATGTCATTATATATTTCTTATACTAGAAGTTGGCTTTTCATAGAATTGCAGGGCACAAGTCTTTCACTCCTTGTGGCCTGCAATGGTGAAACTTTTCTGATACTATTCAAATAAATTTGTTCCAACACAGAGAAATTAGGTCTATTTTGTTGGAATATTTTTTTCTAAGCATATTTTCAGATGAAAAATTTTCAATGGTTATCACCACTTATAGCATAGGAAGTGGCAGATTTTGTGTCATGATGGCGCATCCAGCTGATAAATCATTTGAGTTATTTGCTTTAAACACACTGGCCACAGTTCATTGACTCAGTACCCAGGTCATAGCATATCTACTAGACACAGATTTACCAAAATTGTCTTTAAAAATTCTTGATGATGGTTAATTTAAAGGTTTCCTCCACAAAAGGTTAGGGAAATTCAATAAATGTCAACGCAAGAAGTGGTAACAGTATGTCTTTTGAGGATAAAAATCTCATGCCAGTAAATTGTGTAACATCTTACATGTTTGATCTTCGTTAATAAACAAGCCAATCATCAGATATGCGTGTGTCATACAAGTTAAGCATTAATTTTCACCTGTGACAATCAACATATGACACCGTATCAAGGCCAGAGACTGGTTACTGACTTTACTTTAGGTCATTAATCATAAGAAGAAAAGCGGGCAACCAGCATTAAAATGTCTGGCATCCCTAAATGATAGGACGGGCATCAACTTGCATTTTTCGGCACCAAATTAAAATTTCTTTCATAAATGGTGCCAAATGCAAGGCCCAGCAGGAACTGTGTTTAACTCTTTACTAAACGACAAAATCTTAGGCTGGTCCATGCTGAATGAATGTGCAAATGACAAATTAGAGTTGGCTCAGATAATCTGTTCGTCTTTGAATGTTGGTTACCAGCATTTTCTCACAATATTTTCCAATGCTTTATTTCTAATTCATTCTATGCAAGCATATTGAATATGGGTATACCTTACATTTTTGTCAGGTAAAGAGTTTTATTAAAAAAAGAGGTTATTATAACTTAAACGCTTTATTCATATCTTCAGGTTTTAAAAGCACTGAACTACGTAGACGAACATAATGCTGTTCAGTTGAAGGGTAGGGTAGCCTGCGAGATCTCCAGCCATGAACTCATGATTACTGAGCTGGTGTTTGAGAATGCACTCACAGAGCTTCACCCTACAGAAATTGCTGCTCTTTTGTCATCCATGGTGTTTGAACAGAAACGTTGCAGTGAACCTAAGCTTATAGATACCCTTGAAAAGGTACTTCTGTCTTGATTATTACAAAAGTTTGCAATTTTTCTTTGATGGGGTAGAAAACATTGTGGGAAACAGAGAAAATACTGGTTATCAGCATTTTCTCCTTTTCCCACAATGTTTTCAAAAGGCTTCTTTCCAAGGGTCGTTAAAAGGTGGCATTGTGTGGTAAAGGGTTAAAGCGCCTTTCACAACTATAGCTTCTTTTGTGGTCAGTGTGCATCAAGATCAGACTGCTCAAAACTTGCAGTCTGATCTTTTATCTACACTGTGCACTTTGCTTAGATATTCTGGACAAAAGCAGCCCCTAAATTGCATTTATTTGTGTCCTATTGCTAGATTTAGAATGTTGGTTGAGTTAATTCTTCACTCCAAGACTTCAGAGATAAGCTTTATGTCTTTGCCATGTAAACCCTGTAACTCTTTATCACACAATCCTGAGTTTTGTGATCCTGAAAGAGAAGGCTTTTTAAAACATTGTGGGAAAAGGAGAATATGCTGGTAAGCAGCATTTTCTTTTTTTTCCACAATGTTCCCTACCTTTCCCTCATTTAGGCCACATTTGATGTGCCAATGGCAGATGCTTTTAACCCGGTTAGCTCAGTGGTTTGCGTATCCACTTTGTGACCTGGTGGTTGCGACTTCGATGCCCGATTGAGGCAAACTTTCTTGTAGGCAATTTTTCGCCTTTCACCTCTGATGCTTGTGAAAAAAGCAGTCAGTGGCTTGGAAAGAAAGTTGTGTCTGTACTGATGTGAGAAAGCTATGCTGCACTGACAGCCATGATATGACCTGAGCAATTAAAGACGCGTTAAACTCCAATACAAACAAACAAGGCAAATGCTTTCCATTTTGGCAATTCTAATATTTTGTCAGCTAGTGGCAAGTAATGCTGCTAAGGAAGTCTTGCCACTTGCAATGTAGTGTAGATGAAATTGACTCCATAGGAGGAGAAATTAACTTGTTTGACTTCTTACCGTAGTAATACAAATTTTTAAGCCCAAGTGGTAGACAAAATTTAAAATTAAAGTGTGCATATCAGGTAGTATTAATGTCATCCCAAGAGGACAAAATTTTAGACTTGCCTGTATTCAACCTTTTACCACACAATCTCAAATGACCCTTACACAGAGGACTGTGAGAAATGGAGGAAATGCTGGTCACCTCAATTTCTCCCTTTTCCATAAACTTTGTACCCTTTCACAGGCAAATCACATTACTCGAGCAGTATTTAATGTTGTCTGCAAATGCTTTCATTTTGGTTTTGTCTTAAATTTTGTCATCTGGTAAGAAGTTAAAGCAGTTGCAGACAACTTAAATTTTTACCAAACAAGAAAATCGTAGACTAGTCCTAGTCTATTTTTAGAGCGTTTACAGATAACACATTCGGTATGGCGTAAAAAATAGGGTTTATCTTTGGTAGGGTAGAAAACATTGTTGGAAAAGGAGAAAATGCTAGTAACTAACATTTTTGCCATCTCCCATAATGTTTTCAAAAGGCCTCTTCCTTAGGGTTGTTTAACCCTTTACCACACAATCTTGAGTTTAAATGACCCTGAGGAAGAAGAAAAATATAGAAAACATAGTGGGAAAAAGAGAAAAGCTGGTTTCTAGCTTTTTTCCCAGTTCCCTCAATATTTTCTTACCTTTCACAGACAAATCTGAGCAGTTGAGCCACATTAAATTTGTTGTCTGTAAATGCTCTCAATATGGACCAGCTCAAAATTTTATGGTTTGGTAAAGAGTTAAACTTGTGATTGTTTGGTAATGAATATACTGTTATGGTGATACCTGTCTTCGAAAGGGTAGAAAACATTGTGAACAAAGGAGAAAGTGCTGCTTACCAGAATTTCTTATCTTTATACAGTGTTTTCAATAGCCAAAGCCCATTATACCTCTTCATGTTGCTAAAACAGGATAATTTGATGAAGGGTTAATTGGGAGCAAATGTTTAAGGAAAAGGTGAATATACAGTTTACCAGCATTTTCTGCTTTTCCTGTAATGTTTTTTAAAAAAACCTGTTTGACAGTAGAAGAGACTTAGAATTATATGGTAAATCCATCCTAGAGAATTAAAAAATTGAGTTAACTCTTTACCAAACGGCAAAATTCAAAGTCATCCAAATTAAATTCATTTGCAGATGACAAATTGATTGTGGCTCAGATGATTGGATGTTTCTATAAAATGGTAGAAAACATTGTTAGAAAAGAAGAAAATGCTGGTAGCCAGCATTTTCTTCTTTTCCCACAATGTTTTCAAAAGCCTTCAGTCCCAGGGTGGTTAAAACTCTGGATTCTGTGGTAAAGGGTTATATAATATATATGCTTGTTGTAGGGTAGAGAGAGAATATTGGAGATAGCCGGACAGATCAGTCGATTACAGAGAGCAAACGGAATGAACATGGAAGCAAATTATAAAGAGAGCTTTAAATGTGGTTTAATGGAAGTTGTGTTTGAGTGGGCTAGAGGCTTGGTTAGTATTGTTTTCTTTTATGCTTCTCAGTAGTTTATAGAAATCTAACAGTGAATTATATCCTTATAATTCACCGGTGAATGTTATAACTTTTATTCTTGACATGCCACAGATATAAATAGCACATTTTTAGCAGGTAAATGTCATGTTCTATGATGTAGTTAACATCCCTCATGAGGTCATTATTACAGCTAGTCCATATCCAACTAGATTAAATAGATGATATCTGTTTCACTTGGAAAATGCTCATATTTTTCACATTGAAAAAATTAGATGTGAAAAGAAAGGTCAAAGTGAAGAGCATAAAAGAATTAGGATAATTTTTGTTTCAGTGTATATTCAAAATTTCTTTCATCTCGTGAAAAGCGAAGGCCATATTTTCACTTCTCAAGAAAAAATGTTACTAAGCATGCCAAAGGCTGCTTAATAACATTTTTCTTTGACTTGTTTAATATAATTTTATTTCAAACACCAACTTATGTCAGATCCTCAAAATTGAACATTGTTCTTTGAGGGTTAGAAAACATTTTGAGAAAAGGAGAAAATGCTGGTTTCCGGCATTTTCCCAGTTTAAGACAGTGTTCAAAAGCCCTCTTCCTCAGGGTTGTTAAAACCTGGAATTGTTTGGTAAAGAGTTAACGCTTTACCACACAATCCTTAGTTTTAACGACCCTGAAAAAGAAAGATTTTGAAAACATTTTGGGAAAAATAGAACCAGCATTTGCTCCTTTTCCCACAATGTTTTCTACCTGTTCTAGGACAAAACCTTTTTTGAAAAACCAATTTTCCCTTTTTCCTACAATGTTTTCTACCTATTCAAGGACGAACATTCAATTTGGATACTTTTCGCACAGAGCATGGCTCCTATAATTAATTGATTTTAAATCAGAAAATAATACCAACCTTTGCTTTACCAGTCATCAGTGTTACAGTGGGGTTGACTGAGAAATTTGTATTGGATGTTGTTGTTTTTGGAAATAATGGGCAAGTATACAATGTTATAGCCAATGATGTCACATAACGCTGCAGTTTGATGTCTCAAAATCTTTCCTCAAATGTGTAGGACAATAAAATTCATGATGGGTATATTGCACTGAAAACGAAGGAGGCTATGTGGTAGACACTAAAGACTATCTATCCATTTCAGCCATTCTCTGATATCACAACACTGACTGATGTACAGGAGGGTATTATTGTGCGCTGTATACAGAGACTGAACGAGACGCTGAGAGATGTACGTAATGCTGCAAGGATTATAGGTGACCCCGTTCTACAGAGGAAAATGGAGGAGGCTTCGTCCATGATCAAGCGTGACATTGTTTTCGCTGCATCACTTTATACGCAATGATCTGTTGGTGTACTGTTATTTTGAATATCAATGTTGCCATTTAGAGTGAACATTTGATCTTGTATTGTGCAATATATGAGCCATGCTCTGCCAAAAGGGGGCTTGATGCATCTTTGTGATGCATGATACCAAGCAGGACATCACATTATTAGGGAACCATAAAATCCACTTTGTCTAACAACAGACTGAATCATGAGGAAGACTGGTCCTTGGACATACATGAAATTGACCAGTAGCGAAAAGTTTCGGCCCAGGTCAGCCTGGGTCAATACTTTTTGCAGAAGCATTAAGCCCCCTTTTCACAGAGCATGGCTCATTTTGATTATACATTTATGAATTTATTACAAAACAAATAGACCTTTTTTATGCCCTTTTAGTTAACCTGTTACCTGTAACAACTTCAAGAAAGAAAGCTTTCAAAAACATTGTGAGAAAAGGAGATAATGCTGTTGCTGTATAAATCAGGAGTGACCTGGCAGACAGCTAAAGGTACATACTGGGGTGATGTGGAAAACATTGTGGAAAAAGGAGAAATTGTGGAAAAAGGAGCAAATGCTGATAATATGTAATTGCTCCATTCTTTACATCAATTCTGAAAGTTTTGTTACAGGGGCATGAAATCTGGGCCTGTATTCACCAACCATTTTTATAAACAGATGACAAAAGCTCAGACTGGGCTGAATTGAAAGCATTTGCGGACAACAAATTAGACTTAGCTAAAATGATAATTTCTTTCTTTGATAGGGTAGAAAACATTTTGGGAAAAGGAGAAAATGCTGGTTACCAGCATTTTCTTCTTTTCCCACAATGTTTTCAAAAGGCCTCTTCCTTAGAGTTGTTAGAACCGGAGATTATGTGGTAAGGGGTTGAAAATGAACAATTTTTAATAGAATAGCTCAAACATCATTTAACCCTTTACTTCAAAATCCTGGGTTTTTTTACAACCCTGAAAATGAAAACCTTTGAAAGTATTATGGGAAAAGGAGAAAATGCTGGTAACCAGCATTTTCTCCTCTTCCCACAATGTTTTCTACCCCACCAAAAAAAAAGAATCCATTTTTGAGTCACATTTATTTTGTCGTCTGCAAATGCTTTCAACTTAGACAAGTGTAAAATTTTTTCGTTTGGTAAAGAGTAAAATGAATTATCAATATAAATTTGATTAACAAATCTTTTCAGCATTAATTTATTTGCCATTGGCTATTTTAACTGATAATATTTAAGAAATTTCCTGTCTACTATTGTAGAAACTGAAATGAAATAAATATTTTTTGGTGTGAACCAACCCTAGTTCTGGGTTTTTATTGATTCATCCACTTAGTTGTATCATACAATATCCTTAAATTGATTATAAGACTTGAGCTAACTTGATAGATATCACTGAGCTTTTTTCTCAAATTATTGTGCAAAATGTTTCACATTTTTAGCTCAGCTGTTTTCCAGGAAAGCATCAAAGTATTGTGATTACCTTGTTCTTAGCGTCATCATGGTGCAAAAATTTTGACATTTTATAATATCTCTGTCATTACTGACGACATTTACTTCAAACTTTGCCTAGTTGTTAACTATCAAAAGGGAAACCTATACAGCAGAGCCAGGTTACCATCGAAATATTTTTGATACAATTATGCCCCTTTTTCGATTTAGAATTTTCACTGAAAAGCAACTGCAGTCGAGCGTTGGCACCCACATACGATGCTCTTGTTATGTGTTTAGGTTCTGCATGGATCAGTGGTTAAGGAGTTATAGTAATGATTGAGAGGTCCTAGGTTCAATCCTCACTAATTTCTTTATGGGAATTTCCTTAAGCAATGTACTTCAGAGCCCAGACCAAGCACTGATGATTTTGACATGAATAAGTGAACTGTCATGTGAAATAACTAAAATACTATTGAAACTTGTTTAACATTTTACTGAACCATATAATTGTAGACAATGTAGCATTTTCAAAAACAAAATGTGGCTAACAATGTTGAGATTTGGCTGTGAAAGAGTAGAAAATATTATGGGAAAAGGAGATTTTTCTCCCTTCCCCACAAGATTATCAAAAGCCTTTTCTTGGGGTCATATAAAGTAAATTCGGATTTGGTTAAGACTATCCCTATACCACACAATCCAAAGTTCTAACTACCCAGAGAAAGAAGCGTGTAGAAAACATTGTGGGATCAGGAAAAATGCAAGTAACCATAATGTTCTCTACCCAATCAAAGTCAAATTCAATCATTTGAGCCTCATTTAAATTGTAGTCTGCAAATGCTTTCAATTTGGACAAGTTTACTTTTTTGTCATCTGCTAAAGAGTTCCAACACCATTCAATTGAAAATTCACTTTTAGCTACCTGAGCACAGACGTGCTCAAGTGAGCTACTGCTATCAGCCGTTGTCTGTCAGCCTGTTGTGAACTTTTGCATTAATCCTCTACCACACAATCCTGAGGTTTAATGACCTGAAGGAAATGGACTTTTGAATACATTGTGGGAAAAGGAGGAAATGCTGGTAACCAGCATTTTCTCCTTTCCTCACAATGTTTTCTACCCTTTCACAGACAATTTTCATGATTAATTTTGTTCAACATTTAATTTGTCGTCTGCAAATGCTTTGAATTTTAACTAGTCTAAAATTTTGTCGTCAGGTTAAACAACTCCAGAAATTCTAGCCTGATTTTGAAATAAAACCACAGGAATGTACCTTGGATAATCTTCTACCAAAATTCGTACCGCTCAGTTTAACCCTTTACAGCACAATCCCGAGTTTTAAAGACCCTGAGAAAAAAGCCTTTTGAAAACATAGTGGGAAAAGGAGAAAATGCTGGTAACTGGCATTTTCTTTTCCCACAATGTTGTCTGTCCATTTACAGTCAAATCTCACTATATGAGCCATAACTAATTTGTCGTCTGCAAATGCTTTCAAATTGGACAAGCATAAAATTTTGTTGTTTGGCAAAGGGGTAACATGATGGCAGCAAGAACTAAAAATAGACTTTCAACGCTTTACCACTTAGCAAAATTTTAGACTCATCCATATTGGAAGTATGTGTAGAGGAGAAACTAGCCATGGATGAAATGGTGAGGTTTTTTTTGAAATAGTAGAAAACAATGTGGGAAAAGGAGAAAATAATGGTTTCTCCTTTTCCCACATTTTTTTTTTTTTTTTTTTTCAAAATTCTTCCTCAGAGTGGTTAAAGCTTGGGATTGTGTGGTAAAGGGTTAATTGACTTCTCTCCTAAACTTTTGGGAGAATTCTGAAATAATTGCACAGAAAATATTCCTTAAGTAACACTGTACAAACTCTTCCACTCCGCTGAAAAGGATTTACAATCCCTGCTTCTGCCGAACAAGCGAGGAATATATGTATATCTACAGAAAAGTTTTTACTCCCTTTTTCGTTCTAATCCATTGATGTCTTTTTTCACATTCAGTTTTTAAGATATGTCATATTTTAAGTAATACTGAAAAACAGATAGAACTAGCCAAGAGTTGGAAAAAAAAAAAAAGCGAAAGAGCGAGCTACAATTAAGGCGAACGGGCAAAGGGGCGAATGACGCGGGCACCAGAAAATTCAAAACAACAACAACAAAAACAACAACTTCAAAGATTCCGTCGTCCACAGTGACTTCGCTAGCAAGGGATATTTGATTACGTGGATCACTAAATGGCCATTCCATAATGGTTAACCACTATGCTTTGCTGAAAATAAGTACCACTTAGTCATCAACCGACACGAGGAATTTGTTGAAAGGTGTCATGTCATCTTCGTCTTCAGACGCCGCGAAGAGTCGCCCAAGTTGGGGACCGTATACGAGGTTATTTAACTTCCTCTTTGCGTTTTAGCGTTTATTATCAAAATGATAACTGAAAATTACGAGTTCAGCGAAGCCAGGGTTCATTGCCTTCAGTTAGCTCTCAAAAAATTAAGGGCATAATACCGGGAGCTCCCCACCGCTATGTCGCGAAAACCCACGTAAATCAAACTTATGCATCAAAAAAGATTGCATCGTTTATGGATTCAATCTGTATGGTCATTGAGATGGTGATTTTGACCACTAACCAATTTGACCTCCACATAACTCTTTACCAGATGACAAAAATTTAGCCTTGTCGAAATTGAAAGCATTTGCAGACGACAAATGTTTCGCAAAGCATAAAATTTGTCTTTCACAGGGTAGAAAACATGGGTAAAGGAGAAAAGGCTAATTACCAGAATTTTCTCCTTTCCCGCAATGTTTTCTAAAGCCTTCTTTCTCAGTCTGCATTGTGCGGTAAAGGGTTAACATGGCCCCACTCAGTGACTGTTCAGTCATATCTTAAACCCTGTTAGAAATAAATGAGTGAAATACCCTTAACCCTTAGAGCACTGCTTAACTCCAAAAGATATTCAGTCTAGAAATCAGAAGCAAACGGTTGCAATTTCATATATTAGTTGCTTATAATAGATTAAAGGTCAGCTTATAATAGATTAAAGGTCAGACCTTTGTGCAGTCTGATCTTGATCTACACTAGCTGCAAAGGCAACTACGGTTGTAAAAGATGCATCAAAGATGTATTAAGGGTTAAGCCATAACAAGACAAAATTTTAGACCAGTTTCTTACCATTTTTGAAAGCATTTGCAGACAACATTAAACATGGCTCAGATGTTGGGTTTTGTCTTTGAAACAACTGGAAACGATGCAGAGAAAGGAGAAAATGCTGGTTACCCACATTTTCTGGATTTTTCACAATAGTTTTTGGAATCAACTTCTATGTAGGTAAATTAGGCAAATGTTTTTTTTAAAGGATTTAATAAAGAATTAACAGTGTCAGTTTTAGAAATAATTCAAATGAAGGCTGGGCCCATATTCATCAACCATTCTATTGCATTCTTATTCTATATATAGAAAGTACCGGTAACACATTTACTGACTGGGGTTTAATGGTTTAGCCAATCAGTAATTAAGTTACTTTGAAATCTAGAAATTTCTGGAGAATTAGACTCGGACTGTTATTAACAATGGTCAGTGAACACAGGCCCTGTTTTTGCCAAAATGTCTAAATAAGTTACATGTACTTTGAAATCTAGAAATCTAGAAATTTCTGGGGAATTAGATTTGGACTATTATTAACAGTGGTTACTGAGCATGGACCCAGTTTTTGCCAAAAATGTCTTGCAAAATATCCGACAGTATAGATTCAATATCAGATGGCTCTTTGTGTACAGTAGCAAAGCAAGTAAAATCACATGCACACCAATTTAACTTTTTACCAAACAACAAAATTTTGGAAAGGTCCAAATTGAAAGCTTTTGCAGACAACAAAATAAATGTGATTCAAGAATTGAAATTTGTTTTGGAAAGAGTAGAAAACATTGTGGGGAAAAGAAGAAAATGCTGGTTATTAGCATTTTCTCATTTTCCCACAGTGTTTTCAAAGGCTTTCTTTCTTTGGGTTGTTAAAAGTAGGGATTGTGTGGTAAAGAGTTAAACATAGATTTTACAGATGCGCAAGTCTAAAACTTGGTCATGTGGTACAGATTTAGTCCTTTATCAACAATCCCTATGTTGACCACCCTAAAGAAGAGGGCGGTTGAAAAGTAACCAGAATATTCTCCAATCTGCCTTTCCCATCACATTTTCTACCTTTCCAAAACAAATTTCAATTTTTGAGTCACATTTTGTGGTGTTCGGTGATAAAGTGTTAACTCTTTACCAAACGACAAAATTTTAGATCTGTCCAAATTGAAAGCATTTGCAGTCTACGACAAATTGAATGTGTCTCAAAAATTGAAATTTGTGTAGGGAGGGGTAGAAAACATTGTGGGAAAAGGAGAAAATGCTGGCTATAATGTTTTCAAAAGCTGTCTTTCTCAGGGTCGTTAAAAGTCGGGATTTTGTGGGTCAAGCGACTGATGATTTACTGTTTACCAGACAACAAAATTTTGGACTCGTCTAAATTGAAAGCATTTGCAGATGACAACATTTCAATGTGTCTCAGTTGATGGAATTCTCTCTAATAGGGTAGAAAACATTGCCCAGGGGTAAAGGAGAAAATGTTAGTTACCACAATGTTCTCTAAAGCCTCTTCATTCAAGGTCATTAAAACTGATTGTGTGGTAAAGGATTAACTCTTTACCAAACAACAAAATTTTAGACTGGTCCAAATTGAAAGCATTTGCAGACAACAAAATAAATGTGACTGAAAAATTGAAATTTGTTTTGGGAAAGGTAGAAAACATCATGGGAAAAGGAGAAAATGCTGGTTACCAGCATTTTCTCCTTTTCCCACAATGTTTTCAAAAGGCTTCTGTCTCAGTGTTGTTAAAAGTGGGATTGTGTGGTAAGTGGTTAATATGTATTACTATATATACATGTGTTTATACCTTTCTTAGACATATTTCATCAGATATTAGTAGGATTGATGTGTAGTTTTGTGTCAATTCAGTAATTTGTTATTTCAATTCAGGAACCTTCTGAAGATGTTCAATTCCCATGCTGACAATGAAGGCCACTTACATTTTGTTAGACTGCGACAGGCCTGCAATGAACTGGACTTGTATCCTTCCTCTTCTCAAGGTTTACTAGTTTATTATATCACTTTACCACGCATTTCCGACTTTTAACGACCTTAGGAAAGAAGCCTTTTGAAAAAATTGTGGGAAAAGGAGAGAGTGCTGGTAACCAGCATTTTCTCCTTTTCCCACAATGTTTTCTACCCTTTCCAAAACAAATTTTATTTCTTGAGTTGCATTTAATTTGTCGTCTGCAAATGCTTTCAATTTGGACTGGTCTAAAATTTTGTCATGTGGTAAAGAGTTATACCAGTAAATTTTCTGCTCAAATATATGTGTTGCACGCGGATAAAATAACACACATGACAGAAAAAAAAATCCATATCAGTGTCAAATATGGTTCCAAATATGGTATGACAACGTATCTCATGTACAGAATGCACATGCATTGACTTGTGATTTGATTAGTCAAAATGCTACGCTTTGATATTCATCTGCCATTTGTAAAAACAAAGTTACTACCGCCTACACTATAATTTTGCTTTATTTGTTGTACCATTTTTGAAAATAAAATGTCAAAAATTGCATAATTTTGCTGTTGAAAGTTGTAGGTACATGTATATAATAAAAGGATTCAACTTGCAGGTAAATTTGTCTTGGGCAAAGCACTGCAGAGCCAAAGTATGGCATGTGTGAAACCAAAAGTCTTTGTCTATTGGCAGTTGTATATATTGGTATTAGCCCCATACCACACAATTTTGCGTCTTTATGACCTGAAAGAAGAAAGCTTTTGTGACTTCGTTGAAAAAGAAATATCCGCGGGTAACCAGCATTTCCAGTTTCTTTAACAGTCTTTTTTACCACTTCAGAGTGAAGGTTTTTTTGTTTGAGTCAGATTTCATAAGTCATCTGCAAATGCTTTCAGTTTGGACATGTCCAACATTTTGCTCTCTCATGGAAACCCCAGAAAAGCAAGATGCTTTTGCAGTAGCAATGTGACTGAAGTAATGTTAACCCTTAGGCTGCTAAGTGCATCTCACTGACCTTTTGCTGACAGCGTAGATCAAGATCAGACTGCACAGAATGTGCAGTCTGATCTTGGATCTACATTGTCCAATAAAGAGATACCTTTCCTCCAAAGATACCTTTGAAATAAGAAAATTTGGGTTTTTAATATCTGTTTGAAAGTTTCATTTCTTTTATTTAGCAGGATAAGGGTTAAAATAGCATTATACACCAAACAAACAAGCAAATGGCCTTATGGCATTGTCTCTGTTTCAGTGCACGAGATGCTTATGTGTGCAATAGAGTATGGCAGCCCATGCAAGCCGGACCATATCACCTTTGGGGAGTTTTGTGTTCTTGTGTCCGAACTTCAAAACTATTATGTATCGAAGTAAGTCTTAGGGGTGTATTACCCCTTTACCTTACAGTCCAGACTTTAAAGACCCTGAGACAGATAGCTTTTGAAAAGATTTGGGATCAGAATCTGCAGTCTGATCTTGTCATAAGGAGATATCTCCCCCCCCACCCCCCCCACTACTTTTGAAATAGCAGAATTTAGCTTTTTAGTGTCAGTTTAAAAGTTTCATTTCGCTTATTTAGCAGGATAAGGGTTAAAAAAGAAAACAAGTCACAACATCCGAAAAATGACAGGATCATCATATATCTCTGACCACTGAACTTTGACATGTTTTTGTGGAAAAGCAGCCAGTGGCTTGGTAGAAGTATTATCCATAGCACTCACTTTAAGAGAAACTTAAGGACTTAACCTTTTCCCACACAATCCCGACTTTTAAGGACCATGAGAAAGAACCTTTTGAAAACATTGTGGGAAAAGGAGGAAATGCTGGTAACTAGCATTTTCTCCTTTTCCCGCAATGTTTTCTACCTTTCCCAAAACAAATTTCAAAATTTCAGTCTTATTTATTTAGTCGTTTGCAAATGCTTTCAATTTAGACTAGTCCAAAATTTTGTCGTTTTTGTAAAGAGTTAATGGATGTATGCAAAGGCCACTCAGACATAATGAAAATACTGTTTTAAAATGGGATTAACTATTTACCAGACAATTCCTTGTTTTAACGAACCTAATTTTGAAAACATTGTGGGAAAAAGAGAAAATCCCTTAACTTGAGCCACATCTATTCTGTTGTCTGCAAGTGCTTTCAATTTGCACAGGTCTAAAGGTTTGCCATTTGGCAAAGAGTTAAACAACCAACATATTATCTTCTCACTTTCAGTGTGCCATGCCCAGTTCCTCGCAGTCTTGTAAGGGTTCGCACCGAGCCTTCACTACAGAGCAAAAAGAATAGAAGAGGTAATGTGCCTATTTATTGCTAAATAATCTACCCGTTTTAGTGCCACCTTAAAAACAACAAGTTATTGCAACCAGCATAGATCAAGACTAGACTGCAGTGAATGTATACTGTACAGTCTGATCATGGATCTCTACTGTCTGCTCATGTAGTCATCTACAAGAATTTTTTTTTTATGAATTTCAGTGGACTGTGTTTTCAGCTGGCAAAACAGGTTGATTTTTGCAGTCTGATCTGTATACTGTCTCCATGATCAAGGTCCTATGTACTGTATCTCATGAAAGATTTACTAATGTACCAGACTAAGAAATTTTAGACTTGTCCAAATTGAATACATGTGCAGATGACAAATTAATTAACTCTTTACCATACAACAAAACTTGAGATTTACTCACATTGACAGCATTTGAAGACAACAAATGAATTATTACTCAAATGGCGAGATTTGTCTTTGATAGGATGGAAAACACTGTGGGAAAAGGAGAAAATGCTGGTCACCAGCATTTTCTCCTTTTCCCACAGTCTTTTCAAAAGCCTTAGGAAGTGGGGTCATTAAAACTGGGGATCGTGGGCTAAAAGGTTAAGGCTTAGATGACAGGATTTGTCTTTGATGGGGAAGAAAACATTGTGGGGAAAGGAAAAATTTCTGTTAAGACCTGGGTTATCACCTAAATAAAATGGCTACTTTCAAATAGTAAATGAGAACCAAAGTATGTTAATGTCGTGATTCTTTGGGGTTCAGATATCTGCTATAGAATTTGACAGTGTAAATCCAAGATTAGGCTACCTAGTCTGATCTCAATCTTTATTGTCAGAGAAAGCAACTTTGGTTGTAAAACCTACTGGTAATCAAATATTTTTAAATGATTTCATAATACCTTTTGTATTTAACCCTTTACCAAACAACAAAATTTTAGACTAGTCCAAATTGAAAGCATTTGCAGACAACATATTGAATGTGACTCAAAAATTGAAATTTGTTTCAGGAAGGGTAGAAAACATTGGGGGAAAAGGAGAAACTGCTGGTCACCAGCTTTTTCTCCTTTTCTCGTAATGTTTTCAGTAATGTTTTCCTTCTCAGGGGTGTTAAAAGTTTGGATTGTGTGGCAAAGAGTTAAGTTTTTATTTATATAAACTACCTTTGAAAAAGTGTGTAAAGCATGGATCATGAAATGAGTTTAAGATTTGATTTATGAATACATGCAAAAACATTGAGTAAGTAGTTCCTCCTTTTACCACCATGTTTTCAGTAGTAATCTATTTAAAAACTTACCTGCAGGTGGTTACGTGTTAACCCTTTCCCAAACAACAAATTGTTGACTCATTCAGGTTGAAAGAAATTACAGACAACAAATTCAAAATTGGTACAACTGAGCTGTAGCTCTCTGGTAGGGTGAAAGGCATTGTGGAAAAAGTAGAAAATGCTGATTATCATATTTTCTCCTTTTCCCACAATGTTTTCAAAAGCTGTTTTGTGTGGTACAGGGTTAGTGAATTACTGGAAGTGGAATAGAAACAACAATATTGTAATTTTAAAACAACACAATTCTTACATAAAAGATTTTGAGAATTATGAAAATTAGTGGAACAAAATAAAACAAATCTAATTCTTTACCAAACAATTTCTTGTTTTGACAACCCTGAAGTAGAAGGCATTTTCCTACAGTGTTTTCTGTCCTTTAGCCCTTTCCCAAACAAGCCCTGGTTTTCACGTGTCTGCAATACAAGTCTTTTGAAAACACTGTGGGAAAAGGAGAAATTGCTCATAACGAGCAATTTCTCCTTTTCCCACAGTGATTTCTACCCTTTTTGATAACTTTCTGCCATTTTCATCAAATCTAAAATTGTCGTCTGCAAGCTCTTTGAATTTGGACCAGTCCAAAATTTGTTGTCTGGGAAAGGGTTAACCATTTACCAGATGACAAAACTTGAGACTACTCCAGCATTTGCAGACAACAATAAAAATGTGACTCAAAAATTGAAATTTGTCTTAGGAAGGGTAGAAAAGATTGTGAGTAAATACTGTTAAAGAGAATTTTCTTCTTTTTCCCAAAATTTTTCCCAAGCCTCCTACCCCAGGGTCATGGAAACACGAGTTTGTTGGTAAAGGCTTATAATTCAATTACTTTGTTACATTTCAGAGAGTTTTGCACAATTTCAAGGTAACTGTGTAGAGATAGAAATGTGTTTATAGACCTCATCAAACCAGGGTCCGTATTGACTAACCCTTCTTAGTTTCATTCTTGTCTTATTCCATATTTAGAAAGTAATGCAACTTCTGATTGGCCAAACCAAATGGTTTAGCCAATCAGAAATTGTGTTACTTTCAAATTCAGAAAATTCTTGAGAGTAAGACTAAGAATGTGGTTAAGAATGGTTGGTGAATATGGACCCAGATTCACCGTTATATTTCCATTTTGCTTATAGAATACAAACCTGTATCACTCATGTTACACATGTATTTGAACAGAAACATATACTTCTGACATTTATTGTCATGTGGGCAATATCCTGCCACAGCTCTGTTGGTAATGTGCTAGGCTTGAACCCAGGAGTTGCTCTGGTTCGATTACCAGCTTGTCCGAATTCTTTCCGAGGATTGATGATGCTGAAGACCGTTCAGATTATTTCTTTGTGGAAAAGCAGCCAGTAGCATTGAAGAGAATGTTGTGCAAAGTACATACTGGTAAAAGAATATGGCCACTGTAATGTGACTGAAATGATATTGAAAATGGCAATTAGCATCAAACAAACAAACGAAAGGGGACATATTTTGAAAGCATTGAGGCAAGAGGGGAAATTGCTGATATACAGAGATAAAAGGTAAAAGTGCTTTGCTGCATATTTGAGTTGAGTTATGGTTGTGCAGTCAGTAGCGTACAGGACTTAAAACTAGGAGGTTGCCGTTCAGAATCCCGACTTCAGCGAATTTCTTTCCGAGTTGATAATCATTGCAACAAGCTTAGTTCCTCTCTAACTGCAGATAATTGGTTTGATGACCAGTTATATAGGAAAGCAGCCAGTGGCTTGGGAAGAATAGTGTTCAAAGCACTGGAAAAGAAATTTCAGGAAAGCATGGATAGGTTCACCGGCTGCAGCAATTTACTAAATTAATTGAAAGAAAGTTTCAAACATCATTACACACCATGCAAACAAACTGAATTTCTGGGTCTGTATTCACCAACCATTTTGAAGAACATTCTGTGTCTTATTCTCAAGAATTTTTTAAATTTGAAAGTAACACAACTACTGATTAGTTGAACCAAATTGTTTAGCCATTCAGAAGTTGTGTTACTTTCTAAATTTATAAAAAGACTTAAAAAGGAAACTTAGAATGGTTGGTGAATACAGACCATGTTTTCTAACTGGATCAAAACTTTTTCCCATTTCCCCATGCACAGATTTGTCACTTTTCCTGAAAAACCATTCTCATAAAAGAAACACTTCACGCTTCATCCTTGAGAGTTCTAGAAAACAATGCTTGAGAAAGAGCCATTGGTTTTTTACAAGCAATTGCTATATTTTGCTACAACGTTTTCCAAATCAAGAATAATAGTTTACTGATACTCTCCATATACCTTTTTTTTTGTCTGAACCTTTCCTCTACTGTGATTGGCTATTAAATTAAAGAGTACAAGTTAAAAGGGTTATACTGATATGTAATTAAACATTGGCACACATTTGCATACAAAAACATAAGAAAAACAATAAACCCTTTACCAAACCATCCCTTCTTTTTATGACATGGAAGGCAAAGGCATTTAACCCTTAGAGTGCTGAGTAAACCCAGTGAATACTTGCAGTCTAGATATAAGACTCAAATAATTGCAGTTTCAAGGTTACTTTTATCAAGAATATCTCAGCAAAGCAGACAATGTAGATCAAAGGTCAGACTGCACATTTTGTGTTGTCTGATCTGGATCTACACTGGCCGCAAAAGCAACAATAGTTGTGAAAGGCACTTTAAGGGTTAACTCTTTATCAGATGACAAAAACAAAATTTAGGACTTGTCCAAATCCAAAGCACTTGCAGATGACAAAGTAAATGCAGACCAAATTGTCGATATTATTTATGAAAGGTTAGAAAACATTTTGGGAAAGGGTGTAAATGCTGGTTACCAACCCGCAATAATAAAAAAAGATAGAGGAACGTAGCAACTTTTTACTCAGTTTTAACATTCATTTTTCTGCAAGCAACTTACAATTGGACAGACCATACAGTAAGAGATTGTCATCTTCACAATAATTTTCATACTTTTTGAATGGGGTGATTTAAATTTAAATGCATTTTAATATCCATATTGTTTACTTTTGGCTGCCACTGGGCCTTTTATCACGTGATGCATCATTTTTGAAGTTTGATTAGGTTGTAGAAACAGCTGCTTTTAACTTTTCACTACTAATGATGACTGAAGTAGCTTTTGCAGATGGTGTAGATTAAGATCAGACTGCACAGAACATGCAGTCTGATCTTTGATCTACACCATCAGCTACCTGATGTTAGACTATTGTGCAATTCATCGTAATAGCAATGTGAATCTTCTTTTAGATCTCAGAAAAGTTGAATGTCTTTAGTTAGTAGTGAAAGGGTTAATGTATAGGATTAAACTCTCTGACAAATACTGATTGAATATTATTTGGATGCATAATACATGTACTGAAAATAAGGAAAATGACAGGTACACTTATATAGTCGTACCTCACATAATTGAGCCAGGCTGTGTAAAGAGGGGGTTTAATGCATTTGCAGTATTAATTCTTGTCAGCCTGCACAGTCCGCGCAGGCTGACAGTGGTCGAAACTTTTTGCTACTTGTATATTTTCTGCACGTCGAAGGACCATTCTGCCTCTGGATTCAGCCGCTTCTGAGACAAAATGGATTTTATGAATCCATAAATTATCATAATGTGATGACTTGCTTGGTATAATGCATCACAGGGTTGCATTAAGCCCTGTTTTACCAGAGCACAGCTTATTTATATCAGCTTGCCCATGATGGGTACCTACTGACAGAAATGTGATTCACAGTCTTATCTTTAAAACATTGCTATAAGAGAAGAAGTAGCTGTCTCCTGATCACATTTCCAAAGTCTGCCATCTGGCTAGTGGGCCTTTTGCAAGTTATAGAGGTCAAAGGTCATCAAGTGCCCCTCTGACTGCATCTTATCAGTTGATCAGCAATTAGCAGTTTTTTGGTAATTTTAGTCATCCAGTAAGTCCCAAATGATCTTCAGTAATGAAGTAAGCTTAAAATATTTTTTTACATTTGTAACAAAATACAAGATTGTTTAGTGCAAACAAAGCACTGAAAGCACTGAATTTTTACAGTTTAAGCTTCTAAAAATCATATTATGAGAAACTGGGGATATTTTTTCAGATAAAAAACATTTTCTTGATGAAAGATGCTTTGAATGCATCCTAGAAGCAACCTACATGGCATTTTCAGATATATATTTCACCAAGTTGTCATATGCATGAATTAAATGGAAGTACTAATAATAAAAGTTTGTCAGATAAACTTTTGAATGTTTTGTATCTGTTGTTGAGAATTCAACTATTATCTGGTTTTTTTCTTATTTTGGGTTGAAAATGATATTATAAGATTTATTGGTATGCCTGTTTTCATGGTCTTATCATATTCATTACAATAAATAGAAACTTTTAATGTATTTCAAAGCACTAAAGTTACTGATAAAGTATTTTCCATTAAACTCTTGCATCTAAAAAAAATGGACAATAATGTTTAAAAATACAACATTTTTTTATCTTTTTCACTAGGAAGACATTGCATATGTTAGCTTCAGTGCTTCATCTTATTTATTTATCATTTTAGTTCTATCAGTCATTGAAATCAAAGTACTAAATATTCAACATGCCATGACAAAGTACGAAGGTATGACCTACAGCCATATTTCTTTTAACTAAATGCTCAATACATATGCATGGCTGTAACTGCCTTAAGTCATATATATATTCTATTGTTCCTAGTTAATCTTGTGATGACTTCCAGTTTATAAACACATCAGTTAAGTAATCCAGTGATTTACTAGCTATGTACGTTACCAAGATGAGCTGAACTCCCACTTTGGATTTGATATTTAAAAAAGGCAGATGTACCTGCTATAGCACATTTGTTTATCTGTATTCAGTAACAGAGGGCCATTGTGACATTGGGAATGAGAGGTAATATTTTCCCAGAAAAATCTTCATCATCATCATTCTCATGCATGCCAGCCATATTTGTGGCTGCTTGGTTTTGTTATGGAAACAAACGTTGTTGTTTTTCCATTGTTACCTATTTAGAAGTATGTCAGGTAAACTGTTTGGTGTCATGAAACTAAGAAGCATCATGTCACGATTATGAAACAAGGCTAAGTATAAATGATTGAAATGGGATACTTTTGGTTTGATAAATAAATTGCTAAAGTCGTAAAATATCCAATAAAGAGCCCTGGCTTTTTTTCGCCCATTCTTTTATCCATTTTTATCCTAATTTTCCCTTTTAACTTTGAAATGAAGGCCATTTTGTGTGTTATAATGTACTGTTCAATTTTTGGTCGTTGTTGCGCTTTTAGTTGCAAAGGTCATGCAAATTATTATCTTTTGAATGGCAATCCTTTTATAACTTAGGTTACCTTGCTCTAACTACCTATGTATAACATCTTTTTTTATGTTTGCATAGTTTCAAGGCTATGTATTCACTTGGTCATTGTCTGGCAGAGTAGCTCAGTGGATACCATATCTGACTTGTGACCTGGTGGTTGAGGGTTTGATACCCGGTTGAGGCAAACTTTCTTTATGGCAATTTTTTGCCTCTCACATCTAGTGCAACTGAGAAAAATAATCGGTAACTGGGCAAGAAAGTTGTGTCAGTACTGATGTAAGAAAACCAGGAAACACTTGCATAGGTAGGCTGACTGCCATGATATGACATAAGCAGTTAAAATGGTGTTAAACTCCAATACAAACAAACTAATCACTTACTCAGTTACATTGTATTTTATTTATTTATCACCAGTGTAAATACAAAACTTCCTTTACCCAGTGTTTCGTTTGATGTTGTGCACATTGAACAGAGACAAAATCTTTATTGATATTTCAGCTGGCCAATTATTATTTACCATATTATGTCTACTATTGGGCAAAAGGCCTGTGCATGGTTTTTATTTTTTCTCTCTCTATCAGACATATGGAAGTACTTGTCATATTTTGAAATGGAAATGCCTGCTGCAATGTACTTTGACTGTGTGAAGCTCCTCCTCATTTAATATTAGCATAATTATATTATTGTGCATGAACAGATGAACATTTTTGCGTTTGGTATCAAGATCATGGGCTTACTATTATATCCAGGACATTGTTTCTCATGTTACAAATGATAGGTTGCATTTTATTGTATATTCCGTATGAGTGATGCACCAATAATTGCCCATCTGTATGAAGAAATGATCAGTGATCTCATGGGGTATAGTTCCTTCAATTTAAACATGCTTTTACTGTTGGCATAGTATATGCTGTGAAGGGAAGTCTCTGTAGTTCGACTGAAGTAAATCCTGCCTTGCAAAATGCTACCTTAGAATCATTATGAGAATACCAAATCCAGAGTGATTTATAAATGGTTTTATGTAAACCCTCTTTGTATACATCTTGATACTTTTCAGTTGTGGTAAAATTGTGACATTATGAACAGAACAGAAACTTCATGGAATTTTTAAGGTGTTTACAGGGTAATGTCATAGACTTGCAGGACAAGTATAGGTGATATATGGAAAAAACGTGGTTTATGGGGATGAAAGTGATAATGAACAGACTTCATACAGGGTGAAATGATCTACTGTAAGCATCATTGTTATAATTATATGTTTTTTAAAGATGACTTCATATTAGTCTCAGACTCAGTGAAAGGCCACAATATAGAAAACCATTTAAAAACTTTATATTTTGGGTAATTACATTACCAGTTTATGCAGTAATTTACTTACCTTGGACCATAGAAGTGATTAATGCAATCCTGACTACGATGAATTCTTATGGGTTAACAGCTAAACTGTATCTTTAATTCCCAGGAAGATTAGAAAAATTAAAAAAGAAATCAACCTTTGGTACTGTTAATACTCTGGTTTGGATGGCTAAAGCAGCCTATAGATAGCCTGAATTACAATGAAAAGGCACAATGTTTGTCATAGCATCTATTCTGTATCACTAAGATCATAATAGAGGATATTGTATTCCATGGATATATTTTTTTAGTACCATCCATTTTTGGCTTACAAACATGACCAAGTAGTTCTTTCAGTACTTTGATTCAAACAAAATTGTGCCTGTTTCAAGTAAAACATTGGTTGTGATAATAGATATGAGTATATTAACCCATCTGAAGATGTTTCTGACATATTTAATGTAGAAAATGAAACAAAAATTTAACCTGAATTGCAGTTCATTAATGCCTTTCTATGCAAAAGTGCACTTGATGACTTTTGACCTCTACAATTTGCAAATGCCCCGCTCGCCAGGTGGCAGATTTTGACAAAGTGCTCAGGAGACATTGGGGTTTCAAACTATCATTTCTTACCATCATTCTTGATCTATTTTTTAAATATGATCTAAATTTCAAAGTAACATAATATCTGATTGGCCAAACCAATCATTTTAACCTACCAGAAATTGTGTTACTTTCTTAACCCTTTACCACACAATTCCGATGTTTAACAACCCTGTTATTTTAGCGTCTGCAAACGCTTTCAATTTGGACTAGTCTGGAGTTATGTTGTTTGGTAAAGAGTTGATCTAGAATTGGACTTAGACTGCAGTTTAGGATGGTTGGTGAATACAAGCCCAGGATAATCCATTAGAATGTATTCTAGGTATTATATTGTAATTGTGCCTCATTGATTTAATTCTGTTTAGCCTTATTGCTCTTTCTTTAACCCTTTACCACACAATCCCAAGTTTTAACGACCCTGAGGTAGACAGCTTTTGAAAACACTGTGGGAAAAGGAGAAAATGCTGGTAACCAGCATTTTCTCCTATTCCCACAATGTTTTCTACCCTTTCAAAGATGAACCCTATCAGTAGAGCCACATTTATCTTATTGTCTTTAAATGCTTTCAATATGAACAGGCCTAAAATCTTGTTGTGTGGAAAAGGGTAAACATTTTAGATTTATTCAAATTGACAGCATTTGTAGGCAACAAATAAAGTGTGGCTCAAATGATGGGAATTGTGTTTTAAGTTTAGAAAACATTGTGCGAAAACGGGAAAATGCTGGTAACCAGAAAAACTTTTAAAAACATTATAGGAGTAGGAGAAAATGATGTAACAGCATTTTCTCCTATGCCCACAATGTTTCAAAAGTTTCTTTCATTGGGGCGGGTCTTTAAAACTCGAAATTGTGTGGTAAAGGGTTAAGTATTTTGTTGGATGTTAAGTCATGCCTGTTTTCTGTGTGATCTGTTTTTATACTGATGGTTTAGTGTGCCTCTTTTTATTTTCATGTTGTTTAATTTTTGTCTTCTTTGAATGTAGTATTTTCTTTGTTGCCAGAATGTTCTGTTTTCTATATTGTCTAGATGTTCTGTCAACCCTTTACCAAACAGTCTGTAGTTTTGGAAACATAGAAGGAAAAGGAGAAAATGCTGGTAATCAGCATTTTTTCCATTTCCCACAATGTTTTCCTCCCTTTCAAATTTGTTGTCTGCATTTTCATTGACTTTGGACTGACAAGTTTTAAATTTTGTTGTTAGGTTACTCCTTTACCAAACAAGCCCAAGTTTTAATTACACTGAGAAAGATGCCTTTCAAAAAGATTGAGGGAATAGGAGAAAATGCTTCTAACCAGCATTTTCTCCTTCTCCCACAATGTTTTTCTACCCCCATCAAAGACTAATTCCATCATTTGAGCAATGCTTCAATTTTCGTCTGCAAGTGCTTTCAATTTGGACCAGTCCGCATTTTTGTCATGTGGGTAAGAGTTAAGAGTTAATCTGTTTTTTCAGTGTGTTCTGTTTCTATGGTCAGTTGTCAAATTTTGATTTTCTGTTACGGGTGTAAACTGTATCTTATGGATATATTTTCAGTATTTCTAGGGGGTTCCTGTAATCCAACAACTTGGAGAGTGGATGCAGCAATCCCTTACTTCAAAGATCAGGGTATTACATTTTATAATCCTGTAAGTATGGATAAAAGTTTGGTGTTTGAAAGAAAAAAGAATTGATTCTCTGAATGATTGATAATTCAGTCAAACCGTACCAAGTATAAACAGTTTGATAAAATAAAAAAGCGAGATGAAACAAAAGATAGATCGTTTGTTTCTGCAGTCTTTGTGGATGGAAACTTTTGTCTTAAGAAGATACAAGGGGGTTTACCCCTTAGAGTTCAAACCAACTAAAGATGTTTAAGTAACTAGAATAGATGTAGATCAGACAGCAATTGCGTACAGTGTAGAACAAGATCATACATCTCAGACTGCAGTCTGATCTTAGATCTACGTTGTATGCCTTTTTGTTGTGCAGTCTGATCTTGGATCTATTCTGTATGCTATTTTGTATAATATTCTGGCAAAAACACCGTTGATGTTGCATGTTTGGTCTTCTTTTCAGACTTAAAAAAAAAGAAAAACCTTTTGATTTATGTAGTACTTATGGAATTCCTTTCATAAGTATGGCAAGTGAAGCATCTAAATTAACCCTTTACCACACAATCCTGAGTTTTGACGACCCTGAGAAAGAAGGCTTTTGAAAACAATGTGGGAAAAGGAGAAAACCAGCAAGATAGGCTGTTAAGCAGCATTTTTGCCTTTTCCCACAATGTTTTCTACCCTATCAAAGAAAAATTGCATCATTTGAGCTACATTGAAATTGTTGTCTGCAAATGCTTTCAATTTGAATGGGTCTAAAACTTTGTCATCTGGTAAAGGGTTAATATTGCCGCAGTGTTCTTAAAGTCAGTTATGGTATATGTCATGGTACACCTGAACGAGGAAACAAGGAATTAATAATGCTTATTCCTACAGCAGGTACAGCATTGGAAGCCAGAGCTAATGGAGTTAGAAGCACAAGCAAAGCAGGTCTGTTATATTTTTACATTCTTCTTTTATAAGCACCAACATTTGCATTACATGTACCTTAACTCTTTACCAAACAACAAAATTTTAGACTGGTCTAAATTGAAAGCATTTGCAGACGACGAATTAAAGGTGGCCCAAATGATGAAATTTGTCCTTGATAGGGTAGAAAACATTGTGGGAAAAGGGGAAAATGTTGGTAACCAGCATTTCCTCCTTTTCCCGCAATGTTTTCAAAAGACTTTTTCTTCAGGGTCGTTAAAATTGTGTGGTAAAGGGTTATTATTGCTCAAAGCAAACTGACAGCAAATGACTTTAAATTTGCTACCAAAGAGTCCCGAGTTTTAATGTCTTGGAAGAACAGAGCATTTGAAAACATTGTGGAAAAGAAGACAGTGGTGGTTACCAGTAATTTCTCCTTTTCCCACAATGTTTTCTCTCTCCCTCCTCTATGACAAGCTTGGCAGAAATTCTTTCTGTGGACTTACAACAGTTATTACAACAGGATTCTTTATTCTCCCAATATTGAATGTTGTTTCAACAGTATCTATATGGGAGAAAGCAGCTAGTGGCTTTGAAAGAAAATTATGCAAAGTTCAGGTAAAAGAAACTGAAGAAAAGCATGGATAGGTGCACTCATGGCCCCAATGTCAAGGAGATAGATGGTGTTGAAAATAGTGTTAAACGCCAAACACACACATCTCTGTTAATCACTTTGATGCTTTTAACTCTTCAGAAAAGAGATACAGTATAGTTAGTAGATTTCCTATCTATTTTATTACAGATGTCGGATGTGCTGTTTTTTGTCATAGACTCTAAAACAAGAGCAATTTCATCAATGATTGAAGTAGCCTATCTTGCTGGTAAGGTCCTTATTCATACCTGTATATAACGATGTACCTTTTGAGTGCCAGAGGCAAAAACAGAGACTTTTGAAGATGGCATAGATCAAGATCAGACTGCACAGATTGTCCAGTCTGATCTTGGATCTGTATCGTCTGCTTGTTCAGCCAAGACTATATGATGAAAATCTTACTGTGCTGCAGAGAATTGAATTTTCAACTGTTGAAAGAGGTCAAGAAAATGAGCCATGCTCTGGCAAAAGGGGGTTTATTGCATCTCCGTGATGCATCATACCAAGAAAGACATTACATAGTCATGGATCCATAAAATCTATTTTGTCTAAGAACTGACTGTATTATAAAGTATAGTGGTCCTTTGACATACAGAAAATTAACCAATAGCGAAAAGTTTCGGCCCAGGTCAGCCTGCGTGGACTGCACAGGCTGACCTGGGTCAATACGTTTCGCATATGCATTGAGCCCCCTTTTTACAGAGCACACCTCAAACATATTTGGAGCTAACAAAGTTATTCCTTAACCACACAATCTCATGTTTTCTCGTCCCTGAGAACATAGGCTTTTGAAACCACTGTAGGAAAAAGAAAGTGCTGGTTACCAGCATTTTCTCTTTTTCCCACAATGTTTTCTTCACTTTTGTGGAAAAAAAAAATCAACACAAGTTCAGTCACATTCATTGTTGTCTGCAAATCATTTTAATGTGGACAGGTCTATAATTTGGTAAAATGTTGAGCTTTCTACTTGGCTAGATGGATGGATTGATAGACTTGTCACCACAATATAACTGAAATACTGTTGAAAACGGTATTAATCCAGTAATGGTCAAATTATGAACAAGTTTTTACAAGTATGAAAGTGACAGCTCTTTCCTTGTAAAGCCTTCCAATGGCAGTAGACTTGATATCCTATCAAAGCCAAAATTTCACACAGCCCCTATATTGTAAGCATTTGAAGATTACACAAATATTGTTGGAAAAGGAGAAAATGATAGATACCGCCATGTTTAAAAGAAAAAAAAAAAAAGAATCTCCAGCAATTTTTTTCCAAGAATGGATGATAGTCATTGGGACAGGATTAATTCCTCTGATCCTTGTTTTGACAATGGTTATTTGGGAAAACAGCCAGTGGCTTGGGAAGAATGTTTTGCAAAGTACTGTTGACCTGGAAAGCATGGATAGATCACTGGCCCTGTGATATAATTGAAATAATGTTGAAAATGGTGTTAAATACCATACAAACAAGCAAACAGAATACTTGAATAACTGCATTCTCTATGAAAGTTATTGATGGGGGGGGGGAGAGTTTGTTGATATACTGTCTTTGATAGTTGTAGTATATTTATTCATTCTTGCACCATTTTAACTTTGCAGCAACGAAGAGACAAGTTGTGGTAATATTTTGTGAATTCAAAGAAACCAATCTTGAGATCTGTGGAGAAGTGCTAACAGACGGGTAACTCATTTGAGCTTTTCATACCTTCAGTTGCCTTTGTGGCCAGTGTAGATCAAGAGCAGAATGCACAAATTGTGAAGTCTGATCTTTGATCTATACTTTCCACTTTGCTGAGATATTCTAGAGAAGAGCAGCATTGAAACTGCAACTGTTTGGGTCTTATTTCTAGACTAAAAATGTATTTTTGGTTCAAGCTGCGCTCTAGAGGTTAACCTTTAAAATTGCTGTAGGGGTTAACAGAATTTTTAAGATAAATTTGGTGCTTCATTAAATAGTTTAGTAATCAAGAATGGACTGCTCAGTATGTGCATTCTGATTTTGGATTGTAACTTTCATATGAGCTGTGCCCTGGTAGAAGGGGGCTTAATGCATCTCCATGATGCATGATACCAAGCAAGACATCACATAATTATGGATCCATAAAATCTATTTTGTCTAACAACCGACTGAAACCTGAGTTAAAGTGTCCTTGGACATGCAGAAAATTTACTACAAGCAAAAAGTTTCAACCCAGGTCAGCCTGTATGATGAAACGGAGTGGGCCTTGAACATGCAGAAAATTGACCAATAACAAAAAGTTTTGTCAGCCTGTGCAGACTGCCCAGGCTAACTCGTATAGATTAAATGTCAGAACAATACAAACATTGGGTCCTTTATTTGGACTAAAAATCTTTATTTCATTTATTCGACTGACATTTACAGTGTTTCCACTAGAATGCGTATCTTGCGTTTTTGATGCAGTTATTTCTTTCAGGGCGCAATAGAATCGGCCTTGTGCGTTTTTTCTGGAGCAACCAAAATATCAGTTCAACCAAACGAACGAGTTCGTACAAAACCATGACTTTTAGCGAAACCAAGGTGTAAAAGAATGTTTCGTAAGCGAAGGTTGAAAATTTCGTCGGCCATGTTTATTTACATTAACAGTTTATGTTGCGGCTTCCAGCGTCAATTGGTCGTCGCTTCGGAATATATCCGGATTTTAAACGTATTCGGTCATAGTAGTCCAGACGCTCTCCGATACAGAAATGAGCTTTTGAAAAGTGAAATTCACCTACAGGTGACCCAATGGAAGATTTGCACGAGATTAAATAAGAGTGATGGCTTGTAAAGATTTTGTCAATTTGAGTTTGTGTTTAAAACTTTATGATGGAAATTATCTCAATAAAGATTATATAACAGTCATAACATCAAAAAATGCTTCTGGTTTTCTAATTGGATAGAATACATTGTGGAAAAAGGAGAAATTGCACAATCTGTGCAATTTCTCCTTTTACCACACTGTTTTCTAAACCTTCCACTGTAGAGTTAGTGAAAACATGGGATTGAATGATAATGGGTTATAACAGTGACCCGTAATTTTCCTGTATGACCCTCAAAAGTTAGGATAGGGGGTCACAAATGACCCTCAAAAATTTGAAGCTGGCAGAAACTCTGCATTTAAGTGACTAAATGTATTGGTGAAAAAAAAATGAAAAAATTTTATTATGGTCAGTTTGATAAATGTGATAAATTTTCAGACAAAGAAACTCTTTTTGAAAATAGAAACATGATCAAACAAGCATTTTCTCTTTTTGATGCTTTGGTTTCAAAAGTGATTTGTTGTGAGATAAATACGGAATATTGTTTTGTGGTAACTTTCCTGGTGCTTATATCTAATTCGAGCAGCATGAGGAAATCTGATATCGCGCGAGACCAAAGGTCAAGTGAGATATCAAAATTTTCTTATGCACCTAAAAGGAAATACAATCATCAGGAAAGTTACTACAATATAATATTCCCTTTATTATATTTATATACCTATAACTTCCAACCGCAATATTTTGGTATTCTTGACATTTTGTTAGTGAATTTTTAGATGAAATAAAGCAAACAATGGTGTAGTAGCTAGGAACGTCACTTTTGTGAATGGTGTATAAATATTATAGCATAAATTTTGAGCAATCATATTGCAAATCATTACTTACATTTTCTGTATGTGAGTTATGTTGTCATACCATGTTTGGAACAGTATTTCATACAGTGTAGATGCAGATTTTTGTAATGCCATTCGTGATATTTTATCCGCGCATGATGCATGTATTTGAGCCGGAAAATTTTCAGGTATATAATAAAAAAAAGTTATTTGCTGGCTGTATTAAGAAGTAAAATTTTCATCAGACATCTGTTCAAATTTTTGCCTTTCTTTGTGATAGTTTAAGTTTTCTCCATTATATTTTCTACACAGTGAAATGTTGGAGTTGCAGAAAGCTCGACTTGTATTGACAGATTTGTTAGAAAGAAATTCCATTCCAATATTCAGTGATATCAACTTGGCTTTGCAATGCACAAGTTTGATTGTAAAAAAGGTGAGATTAAGCCTAAACCCTTTACCACACAATCCCGACTTTTAAAGACCCTGAGAAAAAATGCCTTTGAAAACATTATGGGAAAAGGAGAAAATGTTGGTAACAAGCATTTTCTCCTTTTCCCACAATGTTTTCTACCCTTTGCAAGACACATTTCAATTTTTGAGTCACACTTTTGTCGTCTGCAAATGCTTTCAATTTGGACTAGTCTAAAATTTTGTTGTCTGGTGAAGAGTTAATCTACCCACAGTACCAGGAAGTCATACATTTACCCCCCACTGTCAGAGTGAAGGGTCTCTACTAGACTTTTAACATTTAAACTGCTATATCAGTGAACCCTTCACCACACAATCTTGAGTTTTAACAGCCCTAAGAAAGTAAGCCTTTTGAAAAACATTGCAGGAAAAGGAGAAAATGCTGTTAACCAGCATTTTCTCCATTTCCAACAATGTTTTCTACTTTGTCTGATACAAATTCTGCCAAGCCCCAGTAGGCTGCAGAACTTGAGAACAGGTCACTGGTTGGAATCCCCAGCTCAGCCAATTTCTTTCAGAGGATTGATGATAGTCATTTCAACATGATTCATTTCTCTCTCACTGCGGATCAATGTTTCAACAATAGATTTGTGCGAAAGCAGCCAGTGGCTTGGAAAGAATATTGTTCAAAGCACTGGTAAAAAAACTCCAGGAGAGAATGGATAGGTGCACGGGCTTCTGCCATATAACTGAAATAATGTAGAAAACAGTGTTAAACACCATACAATCAATCAATGTTACAAATTCCATCATTTCAGCCACATTCAGTCTGTCATCTGCAAATGCTTTCCATAAAGACAAGTCTACAATTTTGCCGTTCAGAAAAGAGTTGTATGAAAACTTCAAGTCAATAGTAAAGCCCAAATGTTGCAGCTGAAATGCGTTGCTGATAAATAGCAATTCCTCTTATTCCCTACAATGTTTTCTACCTGTTAGATAACAAATCTAATCATTTTAGCCATGTCACATTTGTAATCTGCAAATGCTTTCACAATGGACTATTCGATAGTTTTATTGTGGCATTTGTCTAAGACAATGCCCCTATGAGTTTATTAATTATTTATTAATACAGCATTTTGAAAATCATGAATCATAGTTTGTGCAAAACCCAAGGAAGTAAACCCAATTAAAATCAATTTTTTTGAAACAGATAAGTTTTTTGATTGCACTCAGATATGAAATTGAAAATGGCGCATTACAATAAATTGGATTAGGCCATCGATCGTGGAAACACATCCTTTGAAAATTGCTTGATCCGCTATGGCCTTCTATAGTGGCGCAATGATACATACCATGCTTGTTCGTCTCGAAACCAGTTTGTTCCTTGGCTTATTTGTCCCAGGGCTTGCTCGCCCCGCACTTTTCATCCCACAAGATTGCACCCTTCTCTATTGGGTTGTGCATGACTATATTGTAGGTTGACTTTCAAGTGAATATTTTGAAACTATTTCTGTTGTTTATTTTTCAAATTATTAATTCCACAAAATGGCTTCCTTGACAAATGCCACACCAGTGTTTTCAACGCTTTGATTGTCTGGGAAAGAATTAAGAAAACAGCATCATCTTGTAGAATAATTCATATCCAGTTTTCAGGCTCATGTTTTATGTTCTAATGACACTGACAAAGACGGCTTTTGAAAACAAGGGGGCGGATAAAAAGCTGGTTACCAGCACTTTTTCCTTTCCCGCAATGTTTATCTACACTTTCAAGGACAAATCCATCATTTGAGCAACATTATATACTTTAAATTTGGATAAATCTTTAATTTTGTCATCTGGTAATAATTTTTACTTTATTTTTTAGAACACTAAAGTAACAGAGCTGACTGTAAAACATGGAGCTACCCCTGTGAAACATGGTCATCTGAAACTGGGACAGGCATTACTGTAAGAGCACCTGTTTTAACCCTTTACGACATAATGACCAAGGAGAAGAGGGCTTTTGCAAATATAGTGGAAAAAAAGAGAAAATGCTGGTAACTAGCATTTTCTCCTTTTTCTGCAATGTTTTCTACCCTATCCAAGACAAAAATCATCATTTGAGTTGCATTGAATATGTCCAAAATTTCATTGTGTGGTAGTATTCACCTTCAGTAGATATACTAAGTTTTAGTCTATGGATCCAATCTTTGAAGGCATTTTCAGTCTTTTTTAGGTATACTAAGAAGACTCTGGAATTTATTTTCTGTCATCTGTATTTCAATGTGTGTAAATCATCAGTTTCAGTCATTGTTTTTTGTACGAGATGCAAGACTTTCTGAATCTGGAAAATTCATTGTGCTTCCCCACCCTCCATATTCACCTGCCCTTGCCCCTTGTGAATTCTTTTTCTTTCCAAAGCTAAAAAAAATACCTTTCAGGTCAAAAATTTGTTCAGTGCAAACACCTCGGTTCTGCAATATTGCAGTGTCTTCATGGTATCCCTGAAAAAGACTATGCAATGCCTTCAAAGATTGGATCCGGAGACTGAAACCTTGTATATTTGTTTAAGGTGAATATTTTGAGGGAACAAAACAAAACTTTCAGTGAAACCTATGAAGAATCAAATTTTAGGTGCTTAGATGCATTCATATTTGAACACTGCTCATATCTTTTTTGGCATAAATGGCAGTCGGCCTATTGGCTTATCCATTTATCAGAAAGGCATGATGTATGGCTGAGTGCTAGCTAAGTAAATGCCTAGCATAATAGGTCAGTCAGTAACGGACAGGATTTGAAAGCAGGATTTGAAACTGGGGGTTGCTGGTTTGAATCCCCAGCTTGGCCTATTTCTTTCCTCGGATTGATGACTTTCATTGGGACAGGATTCATTCCACTCTGATCACTAACGATTGTTCTGACAATGTGTTGGAAAGCAGCTATTGGCTTGGGAAGAAAATGGAGCAAAGAATTGGTACAAGGATTTCAGGAAAGCATGGATAGGTGCACTGGCTACAGCAATATAACCGAAATAATGTTGAAAACAGCATTGAACACCATGCAGACAAACAAACAAATCATTCAGGAACATACAAAGCTAGTAAATAAAGGGCCCCGAGTCAGAATCCAAGCTTAGACAAACTCTTTTTGAGGATTGATGATTGTCCTTGTGATTGGGATTCATTCCTCTCTCACCATTGAGCTTTGTGTTGACAAGTTTACTTGAACCGTAACCAAACAATCCTAAGTTGTAATGACTGTGAAGAAAAGGGTTTTTTAAAACAATGTGAGATACTGGTAACCAGCATTTTCTCCTTTTCGCAGTCTGTTTTCTATCCTTTCAAATGTCTAGTTCATTGTAGTCACACTCAGTTTGTTATCTGCAAAAGGTTTTTATTTGGACAAGTCTAAGCTTTTGTTGTCTAAGAAAGGGTTAAGAAAGCAGCCAGTGGCTAGGAAAGAATATTATGCAATGTCTTCATACAAGAAACCAAGGAATTCATGGTGACAAATGACTAAAATCATGTTGCAAATAAAGTGAGTCAGCAAAATAAGTTATATCTTGAAATTTGTTCAGCAAACACTTGCCTCAGTTTTGCTGTTAAATTATTGAAACCTAGATTGACGTCAGTCCAGAAACTATTGATGTGTTACAGACAAATAGCTTCTTTTTTCAGGGAGTTACGAGAAGCATTTAATTCAGTAGACAGCGATAACAATGACTACCTCAACTGTGATGATGTAAGTCATGTTTAACCCTTTACCACACGACAAAAATTTAGACATCCAAATTTAAAGCATTTGCAGATAACAATTCAAATGTGGCTCAAATAGAGGAATTTGTATTGGATATGGTAGAAAACATTGTGGGAAAAGGAGAAAATGCTGGTTACCAGCATTTTCTCCTTTTCCCACAATGTTTTCAAAAGGCCTGTTGGTCAGGGTCGTTAAAACTCGGGATTGTGTGGTAAAGGGTTAACCCTTTACCACACAGCAAAATTTTAGACCTGTTCATTTTGAAAGTATGTAAAGACAATAAGGTCAGTGTGGCTCAAATGAGATTTGTCTTCGACAGGGAAGAAAACATTTTGGGAAAAGGAGAAAATACTGGTTACCAGCAAAATGTTTTCAAAAGCCTTTTTCCACAGGGTCATTAAAATCTGGGATTGTGTGGTAAAGGGTTAACTGTATACCAAACATCCCTGTCTTTTTATGCCCTGAAGGAAGAAGTCTCTTGAAAACATTCTTGAAATAGGAGCTGGGAGCCATCATTTCTCCTTTTCTCACGTTTTCTACCCCCTAAAAGACCAATGCCCCTATTTAAACCACATTTAACCCTTTACCACACAGTGTGGAGGTTTAAAGACCCTTTGAAAGAGGCCTGTTCAAGACACTGTGGGAAAAGAAGAAAATGCTGGTAACAAGCATTTTCTTCTTTTCACATATTGTTTTCTCTATTTTCAAAAGCGAATTCAATTATTATAGGGGCATTTGATTCATTGTCTGAAAAATGTTTTGAATTTGGACAAGTCTAAAATAGTTTGCTACAGAGTTAATTTGCACCCTGCAAATGGTCTCAATATGGACAAGTTAGAACTTTTTTCATTTGATAAAAACGTAACCATAAGTTTACAACCATCAATTTTAAGGCACCTGCATGGTACGATTCATTGAAACCTTGTGGGAAAATAGCAGTTAATTTTAAGAATTCCTTGAAAAGATGTTCTGGAAATAATTCATTTAAAATACATTTTCAGTAATGCTTTTGTAATATTACTCCTATATGTCACTTGTATTAGTTGGTGGTATGTGTAAAGGTAACTGCCATAGCCGAAATAATGCAGTTGGTAACACATAGTGCAATTCATCCTTTACCACACAATCCCAGGTTTTAACAACTCTAATGAAGAAGGCTTTTGAAAACATTGTGGGTAAAGAAGAAAATGCTAGTAACCAGCATTTTTTCCTTTTCCCATAATGTTCTTACTCTATCTAAGGCAGAAATCGTCATTCAGCTAATTTTGATACGTCTTCAATATGTGTCCTGGCCACTGTGACATAATTAGAATACTGTTGAAAATAGTGTAGAAAACAAATGCGCTATGCTCTTGAAAAGGGGGCTAAATGCATCTGCAAAGAGTATCAACACAGGTCAGCCTAGGACTGCAAGGGCTGACCTTGGTCGAAACTTTTTGCTATTGGGCAATTTTTTGCATGTCAAAGGACCAATTGACCTCATGGTTCAGTTGGTTTTTAGACAAAATGGATTTTATGGATCCATAATCATGTGATGACTTGCTTGGCATCATGCATTAAACCCTCTTTTCCCAGAGCATGGCTCAAATAAAAGGTAGGTATAGCCAGAACAGCTGTTGAGGAAATTGGCAAATAAAGTAATGAGAAAGTGACTATTAACTTTCGTAGATTTGTTTGGTGTGAGATAGGGACTTTTTGCTTTTGCAGATGTATTTAGCATAGGATGACTCTTTGCTCTTGTAGGTGTGTTTAGCGTACAAATGTTGTACTGGTGAAGACTTGGATGTGAGATGGCTACACCAGAGAAGACAATCCAGAGAGCAGTTTAGCTATGAAGATTTATGCTGTATCATCACAGAATATAAATATCAGGTAGTCTAGCCATTTTTTTGATCTGCAGGGGTTCTGTGTGGTTTAGTGGTTAAAGTGCTGGAATTTGCAAGTAGGCTCCATATTCATCAAACATTCTTGACATTTTTAGTCTTATTTACAAGAACTTTCTAAATTTGAAAGTAACATAACCTCTGATCGGCTAAACCATTTGATTTCTATGCTTTCAAAGCTAATTTTTTTGATTTTCACAAAATGGAGTCTGTCATCTACTAATGGTTTTGGCATGGACCAGTCTAAAATTTTGTCATTTGGTTAAGTGATAACTATTTACCAAACAATCCTGATTTTTGGCAGCCCTGAGGAAGAAGGCTTTTGAAAACATTTTAACACCTTGCCATATGGCAAAATTTTACGCTTGTCCATAATTTAACATACTTGCAGGTTTATAAATTAAATCTAGCTAAAATAATGGAATTTGTCTATGAAAAGGAAGAAAAACATTTTGGTAAATGGCAAAAAAAATACTGTTTTTTAGCTCACCTGAGCATGAAGTGCTCAAGGTGAGCTTTTGTGATCGTGCTGTGCCCGTCGTCTGTCATCCAGGCATCAACAATTACCTTGTGTGCACTCTGGAGGCTACATTTTCAATCATATACTCATGAAACTTGGTCAGAATGTTTGTCTTGATAATATCTTGTACGAGTTCAAAATTGCGTCATGTCGGGTCAAAAAGTAGGTCACTGAGCTAAATCTAAGAAAAACCTTGTGTGCACTCTAGAGCCCACACTTTCAGCTTGAAACTTATGAAACTTGGTCAGAATATTTGTTTTCATAATATCTAGAACGAGTTCGAAAGTTGGTCATGCCGGGTCAAAAAGTAGGTCACTGGGCTAAATCTAAGAAAAACCTTGTGTGCACTCCAGAGGCCATATTTTCAGCCTGATACTCTTGAATCTTGGTCAGAATATTTGTCTAGATAATATCTTGGACAAGTTTAAAACTTGGTCATGTCCAGTCAAAAAGTAGGTCACTGGGCTAATTCTAAGAAAAACCTTGTGTGCACTCTAGAGGCCATATTTTGAGCCTGATGCTCTTGAATCTTGGTCAGAATGTTTATCTTGATAATATCTGGGACAGGTTTGAAATTGGGTCATGTCAGATCAAAAAGTAGGTCACTGGGCTAAATCTTAGAAAAACCTTGTATGCACTCTAGAGGCCACATTTGTAGCCAGATACTCATGAAACTAGGTCAGATTGTCTGTCTTTATGATATCTCAGACAAGTTTGAAATTGGGTCATGTCAGCTGAAGAAGTAGGTCACTGGGCCAAATCTTAGGAAAACCTTGGGTACTCCATACAGGCCACATTTTCAGCCTTATACTGATAAAGATTGGTCAGAATGTTTATATCTTGTTGATATCTCAGACAAGCTTGAAAGTGGGTCATGTCGGGGCAGAAAGTAGGTGACATGGTCCAATCTTAGATAAACATTGTGTGCAGTCTAGAGGCCACATTTTCAGCCTGATTCTAATGAACGTGGTCAGAAAGTTTTCCTCGATAATATCTTGGAAAGTTCCAAAGTGGGTCACATCTGGTCAAAAAAGAGGTCACTGGATCAAATCTTAGAAAAACCTTGTGTGTACTGTAGAGGCCACATTTTCAGTCTGATGCTCATGAAACTTGGTCAGAATGTTTGTTTTAATGATATCTTGGACAAGTCTGGAATTTAGTTACATTGATTCAAAAAGTAGATCACTTACACTCATGTGTTTTACATCATTAAAACCAGGATTTCTTCAGCTTTATCAGCTGTAGATGACTTTACTCAGGTGAGCGCTTTAGGGCCAATGGCCCTCTTGTTTGGCATTTGCTCTTTTTCCATTTTTTTTCAAAAGCATTCTTGCCAGGGGTCATTAGAAATACAGTTGTTTGGTAAAGGTTTATTCCTTTACCACACTTAACCCAACATTTAACAACCCTTTGGATTAATCTTTTACCATACAATTCTGAGTTCTAACAACCTTGAGGAAGAAGCCCTTTGAAAACATTGTTGGAAAGAAGAAAATGCTGGTAACCAGCATTTTCTCCTTTTTCTACAATGTTTTCTACTCTTTAAGACAAAGGTTTGTCATTTGAGCCACATTCATTGTTATCTGCCAGTGCATTCTATTTGGACCAGTCTAAAATTTTGTCTCTTTGGGCTTTTGATAACATTGTGGAAAAAGGTGATAATGTCGGTAACCTGCATTTTCTCCTTTTATCACAATCTTTTCCTACCTTCCAAAAACTCACTGATATTTTGTTGTCTGCAAATGCTTTCAATCTGGACAAGTGTAAAAATTTCTCGTTTGGTAAAGGGTTAACAAGGGTTTGATACTACAGCTTTCTGTTTCAAACTGACCATCAAACGACAAAATTCTAGACTCTTCCAAATTGAAAACGTTTGCAGAAGACAAATTTAATGTGGCTGAAATAGAGAATTTGTCTTTAAAGGGTAAAAAAACATTGTTGGAAAAGGAGAAAATGCTGGTTACTAGCATTTTCTCTTTTTCCCAAAATGTTTTCAAGTCTTTTCTATCAGGGCATTGAAATTCAGGATAGTGTAGTAAAGGCTTAACTTTTTTCCAAACGACAAAGCTGTAAACTCATCTAAATTGGATATGTTTGCAAACGACAAATCTTTAGTGGCTAAAATCAGGGTATTGATCTTTGATAGGGTAGAAAACATTGTAGGAAAATGAGAAAACTCTGGTTGTCAGCATTTTCTCCTTTTCTCACAGTGTTTTCAAAAGCCGTCTTTGTTAGAGTCCCTAAAACATGGGATTGTGTAGTAAAGAGTTAGTCTTTAAAGTGCGGAATAAACCCAAGACATTTTCAGTCTGGGAAATAAGATTTAAAAACAATGTAATTTTATTGTTTCTTTGTTCTATATTAATTCAGCGAAGGGGACAGTGTAGATCAACATCAGACTGCAGGTTTTGTGCAGTTTGAGCTTGATCTACTATAGTTGTGAAAGGCGCCTTTAGTGTTTACTGATGGATGGGTATCATTTCTATTTTTAGACCTCCAATCCATCATTCCTACAGAAAGTTGTATTTCAAGTGTTGCGTCCAGTGCAGTGGCTAGTATCAAGTAAGTGTTTAGGTTTAACCCTTCACCAGACAACAAAATGTTGGACTGGTATTAACTCTTTACCACACGACAAAATTTTAGACTGGTCCAAATTGAAAGCAATTGCAGACGACAAATTAAATGTGACTCAAAAATTGAAATTTGTTTTGGGAAATGTAGAAAACATTGTGGGAAAAGGAGAAAATGCTGGTTACCAGCATTTTCTCCTTTTCCCACAATGTTTTCAAAAGGCTTCTTTCTCAGGGTCATTAAAAGTCGGGATTGTGTGGTAAAGGGTTAAAAGCAGTTGGAACAACAAGATATAAGTTGGCGCAACTGATGGATTTTGTCATCAAAAGGATAGAAAACATCATGGAAAAAGGAGAATATGGTGATTAGCATCATGTTCTTCTTTTCCCACAATGCTATCTACTTTGTGGAAAATAAATTTCAACATTTAACCCTTTCCCAAACAAGCCCTGGTTTTCACGTGTCTGCAGTACAAGTCTTTTGAAAACACTGGGGGAAAAGGAGAAATTGCTCGTAATGAGCAATTTCTCCTTTTTCCACAGTGTTTTCTACCCTTTTTGGGATCTTTCTGCCATTTTCATCAAATTTAAAATTGTTGCCTGCAAACTCTTTCAATTTGGACTAGTCCAAAATTTGTCGTTTAGGAAAGAGTTAACTCTTTACCAAACTACAAATTTTTTGTCTGTCCAAATTGAAAGCATTTGCAGTCAACAAAATAAATGTGGCTCAAAAATAGAAATTTGCTTTTGGTAGGGTAGAAAACATTGTTGGAAAAAGGAGAAAATGATAGTTACCAGCATTTTCTCCTTTTCCTTCAATGTTTTCAAAAGGCCTCTTTCTCAGTGTCATTAAAACTTACCCATCTGGAGGTCAACGTCAACTTGACTTGCAATATCATAAGCTCTGTCCTGACAGCTGTCTGACCCTGGTTATACAAAATCAGCACAGATATTCACCTTGAAGTGTATTTGGTCCAAATTATGTTGAGCAGGTAGTTCACCTGTCCACATGTTTCTTGAGTTTCTTTGCTTGCTCTAGGCACAATGTAATTATAAGCCACTGGCAACATTCCTATATAAAGAACAAAACAATATTTGAAGGTTAGAGAACATAATCTTATCACATTGACTTCCATTACCCGCTGAAAGAAATTGGGCATAATTTAACCCATATAACATGTTATTATGACCCTATAAAAAAGGCTTATGAAAACATTGCAGGAATAAGAGAAAATGTTGATAACCAGGATTTTCTTCTTTTTCTACAGTCTTTCATGCAAGACACTTCATTTTGTCCTGTTCCAATGCCGTCAATATGGAAAGTGAAAAAGTTTTTAACTCGGTAAAAAGTTAACTCAAAACCCTTTGATGACTGTTCCTGGAGATTTTTCACATAGCTGTCGCTCACTCTATTAACTTAGTGTTTTTGAAGAAAACCTCAAGGTATCTTTATAGCCCTGATGTTGCCTTTATCATTCTTGTCATGCAAAAACTTTGACTTTTTAACCTGTTACCACACAGTACAGATTTTTAACAACCCTGAGGAAGAAGCCTTTTGAAAACAGTGTGGGAAAAGGAGAAAATACTGGTAATCAGTATTTTCTCCTTTTCCTACAATGTTTTATTCCGTATCAAAGACAAATTTCCACCTTTGAGTCACATTTAAATTGTCATCTGCAAATGCTTTCAATTTGGACAATTCTATATATTTCTTGTGTGGTTGAGTTAATATCTCTCTTATTGCTGAAGATATATACTTCAACCTCAGTCAAGTTTTTAACTGTCAAAAGTAGAGAGAACCAATACCAGAAGGGCAGGTCATCCTCAATTTTTTTTGACACAGTTATTGATTTGCAGTTTTCACTGTAAAAGCAACTTTTGTCAAACATTTGCATTCTTATGTGGTATTCATTTGCATGTTACATCAAAATTTTGAATCAGAAAATCAAGGTTTAACAATTTACCACACAATCCAGAGCTTTAACAACCCTGAGGAAGAAGCCTTATGAAAATGTTGAGGAAAGACATTGGTTTCAACCGTATCAAATAAAAATTCCACCATTTGAGCCACATTTAACCCTTTACCACACAATCCTGACTTTTAACAACCCTGAGAAAAGAGACTTTTGAAAACATTGTGGGAAAAGGAGGAAATGCTGGTAACCAGCACTTTCTCCTTTTCCCACAATGTTTTGTACCCTTCCCAAAACAATTTTCAATTTTAAAGTTGCATTTACTGCAGTTGCTTTCAATTTCAGCCTGTCTAAAATTTTGTTGTTCGGTAAAATGTTTAATTCTCATCTGCTTTCAAATGCTTTCAGTTTTATCAAGTACACAACTTTGTTGTTAGGTAAAGGGTAAAGAAGTATTTTTTCCAGCTACAAATCTCTCATTTAGTTGTATTTAACTTTCTGCACAAAGTACTTGTATTTATTCTTCAGAATTGTCTGCCCAAACCACCAATGACAACCAAGCAGAAGTCTATGATATCAGGGATATTTACCTAGGTGGCAGCACCAGTGGCAAGACGACTTGGAGAGGAGAAATAGCAGAACCTTTACTCAGGTACTTATGGTTTTAACTCTTTACCGCATGATCCCTAGTTTAAGAACCTTTAAGAAGAAGGTTCTTGAAAACATTGTTGCAAAAGGAAAAAATGCTGGTAACCAGCATTTTCTCTTATTCCCACAAAGTTTTCAACCTTTCCAAATGCACTTCCTAGTTTTTGGGTCACATGTAATTTTTTGCATTTCCATTCCTAAATAATTTTGACATAATTCACCCCTCTCTCATGGTTGAACCATTGGTGTGATTTTTCCTCTTTTCGGAGGATTTCCTCCCTTTGAAGCCCCAAACTGGAAATTCAAAACTGCCCCAGCTCAAAATAAGATGTGCTCAGATAGGATGTATTTACTTAATTTTTTTAAGTATGTGAGGGGTGTCTGGGCATTTTGCTCCCTTCTCATACTCTATAGATCTCACCCTTGTTGAACATATGTTGGTCAGTGTAGTGCAGGAAAGCTGCGAGAGGCTTGGAAAGAATTTTGTGTGAAGTATTGATAAAAGTACTCCAGGAAAGCATGGATGGGTTCCCTATGACTAAATGTTCATAATCGTAAATACCAACCTGTTTCAGGAAACAAGGTCTGACCTATGTCAATCCAGACGTGCCTAATTGGGACCAGAAGTTAATTCCAATCCATGTAGCTATGCGAGAAAAATGTCGTCTTCTTTTATATGTGATCTCTAATGACAGGAGATCTCTTGCTTCTATGTGTGAGGTTAGTACTGTTGAGTGAGACATGCTTTGTGAAAAGGGGGTTTAACCCTTTACCAGTCAACAAATTTTAGACTTGTTCCAAGTCGACAGATTACATCATGGACAATTGTTAGCTCCTTGACAATAAACATACAAAGTTTCATTTCAATGACTGCAGCACTAAGGGAGAAGTTTGCCACACAGAATGCCTGTTCATGCAATCCAGTGTTTCATCAAACATGTGACAAAATTGTAGACACGTCATATCCCAAAGCAAATGCAGACTTCAAATTGGATGTGGCTAAAATTGTGGAAATTGTCTTTGATAGGGTAGAAAACATGGTTACCAGCATTTTCTCCTTTTCTCACTATGTTTTCAAGTCATCTTTTCCAAGGTGGTTTAAAGTTGGGAGTGTGTGGTTAAGGATTAACTGATCTCTTTGTCTCAACTGGTATGTACATAAACAGGCATTCTCTTGGCAAACTTCTCCCTTAGTTTTGTTGTCATTGGAAGAAACTTTGTATGTTTATTAACAAGGAGCTAGCAATTGTCCATAATGTAATCTTTTGACTCCTTAGTGTAAAGGCACACTAGCTGCCAAATGTAAACATCATGAGGGTCCAATTGCAGACAAATTCAATTCATACCATTTAAAGATGTAGATATTATTATGTGTCTGATAATACCTTTATGTTACAGTACAATCTGTCAAAGTTCCAGTTGCAGGCAGAAAAATGTGTGGTAAAACTTGAACAAAAGTAGCAACCTTTGCTCTAGTTTTACTGTTTTCTAGTATACATTTTGCTGCCAGTAACAGGAACTCTGACAGATTCCACTGTAACACATTATCAGACTCATAACAATATCTATACTTTTAAATGGTATGAATTAAATTTGTCTGCATTTTTGTCTCCTTAATTGTTTACTTTTGGCCACTAGAATTCCTTTAAGCCTAGAATTGTAAAATGTTTTGGTTAAAATCACCCCTGAAACTGCCATGGTTTGTTCTGTGTTTGTCAGTGAGAGAGTCCATTTGATTTATGTAGGGTTTTAAGGGTTCAGTGCCTGTTTTTAGCTCGGCGTTTTCAAAGAAAACATTATGGTATTGTCATAGTTCTGTTTTCGCCTGGATTGTTATGTAAAAACTTGGGACATTTTATGAAATCTCTGTCCCGACTTAGATATTTACTTACTTCAAACTCTGACTAGTTGTTAACTCACAAAAGTGGAACCAATACAACAGGGGCAAGTAACCAACAAAATATTTTGACACAGTTATGCCCCTTGTTTGACTTACGATTTTCACTTAAAATCAATCTATTTTAAAAGCAACTGCAGACTTGCGTTGGCACCCGCATGCAGTGCTCTTGTTTTGTTTCAGGCTGGATACTATGTTGGCAGAGGATGTAGAATGGTTTTATGTGTTCAGAAGTTAGCATCACCTGCTGTGTTGTGTGGTGAAACGGTGAGAGACCAGTTTACACATGTATTCAATATACATGAGCCAAGTTCTTTGAAAAGGGGGTTTAACCCTTTACCACACAATCCCGACTTTTAACGACCCTGAGGAAGAAGCCTTTTGAAAACACTGTGGGAAAAGGAGAAAATGCTGGTAACCAGCATTTTCTCCTTTTCCCACAGTGTTTTCTGCCCTTACCAAGACAAATTTCAATTTTTCAGTCATATTTATTTTGTCGTCTGCAAAAGCTTTCAATTTGGACTAGTCTAAAATTTTGTCGTTTGGTAAAGAGTTAATGCACCTGCAAAAAGTATCTACCCAGGTTGAAACTTTTTGCTTTTGGTAAATTTTCTGCATTTCCAAACACCATTTTGACCTCAGGATTCAGTCGGTTGTTAGACAATAACCATTTTATGGATCCATAATTATATGATGACTGGCTTGGTATAATGCATTATGGAGATGAATTAAACCTGGTTTGGGGGCACATTTATATAACATCTGATAGTCAGCTCTCTGTGTCTTGCAACAGACCACTCTTGAAATCATCAATGCAAAAGAAAAAATTGTTTATGACAGTTTTGACATAGTAAAGAAAACTTTGTTGGAAAAGTAAACAATTCTGTACTTTCATTTTTTCCAAAAATGTTTTCAAAAGTATAATGTTTTGGAGGCGTAAAATTTTAAGCTCAGCTGTTTTTGAAGAAAAATATATTATTATTGTAGTAGCCCCTGACATTGTGCAAAAACTTTGACATTTTATCATATCTCTCTTATTACTGAAGATACTTGCTTCAAACTTTGACAAGTGGTTAATTATTAAAGGGGAAACTTAAACAACAAGGACAGGTAACCATCAAAGTATTTTTGACTGAGTTATACCCCTTTTTTCATGCAAAATTTTCTATGAAAATCAAGCATTCGCAGCTGAGTATTGGCACCCACATGCTTTGCTCTTGTTTATATGAGTGCTAATGAGAGAATTATGATTAATGATAACCCTTTTACAAAGCAAGGCTAGATTTTTTCTTGTTTTGGAGAACTTGTTTAACCCTTTATTACACAATCCAGACTTTTAACGACCTTGAAAGAGAAGGCTTTAGGAGACATTGTTGGAAAAGGAGAAAATGCTGGTAAACAGCATTTTCTCCTTTTCCCACAATTTTTTGTACCTCATCAAAGACAGAAATCATGATTTAAGCAACATGAATTCAGTGCAGTCTAAAACTTTTGTCATTAGGTAAAGGGTTGATAAAGATTAAAGTAAAATCCTCTATGTATTTAAAAGTTCATTGGTACTTCTATTTTACAGCTTACTGACACTGCTGTTCGGGATTACAATCGTGGACGTGATTATCTCTGTGACTTGGCCAACCGCGATGGTATTCCTCTATTTGAGGACATCACTGAGGCAGTGAACTGTGCTATTTCAATTCTGAATTCCGCTCCAAATGAAGTAAATCATATGTAGCAGTGCTTCAAAATGGAGAATACTCATCAGATGTTATACTGTGATAGTTATACCCCTCCCCACGAGGAAGTGAGGGGGTTGTTTTTCTAGAATCAGGTTGTCAGTAGGTGAAATTTTGTGGTATTTTCTCCTCCTAGTTTTAACCCCTTACCACACTAAAAAGATTTAGACTCGTCCAAATTGAAGGCATTTGCAGACAACAAAATATAATGTGGCTGAAATATTGAAATTTATCTTTGAAAGTGTAGAAAACATTGTGGGAAAAGGAGAAAATGCTGGTTACCAGTATTTACTCCTTTTCTCATAATGTTTTCTACCCTTTTAAAAATAAATTCCTTCATTTAGCCACAACTGGTCATTAGCATTTTTGTCTTTTTTCCATGTTTTTTTACCTTTTCATAGACAAATTCATTCATTTGAGCTACAAATTGTAGCCAGCATTTTGTCCTATTCCCACAGTATTTTCTACTCTTTCAAAGACATGTTTTCTTTTATTTCGGCCCCATTTAGTTTGTCATCTGCAGATGCTTTCAACATGTACAAGTCCAATTTTTGTTTTATCTGGTATAGAGTATAGATTTCATCTGCTATAATGTTAACCCTTAGTAGGGCTAAGCACCACTTATATTCCTCTGACAGAAATTTTGGACAACAGTTGATTAAGCCACTACTGTACATTGTCTACTTTTAATGACCCCCAAGAAAGAGGGCTTTAGAAACATTGTGGGAATAGGAGAAAATGCTGGTTACCAGCATTTTCTCCTTTTCCCACAATGTTTTCTACCCTATGAAAGACAAATTTTACGTTTTGAGTAACATTTAACTTGTCTGCAAATGCTTTCAATTTGGACAAGGCTAGAATTTCCTTGTCTGGTAAACAGTTAAACTGCACAGAAAATGAAGCCTGACCTAAAATCTACACTGACCATTATTTCATGTAATATCCTGGTAGGTTGCTGTCAATTGATAATCGACATGAAATACTATTCAAAATGTGAATACAAGTTAAATTGTAATCAGCTACGACCAAAGAAGTCATGTGTAGGTGGTAATGTGTTCAAATTAATAGCACTAAGTACAGCTTTTGCATTGTTTTTGCTGATATTATAGATCTAGATCAGACTGCCATTTGCTGACATTGTAGATCAAGGTCAGACTGCACGGAATGTACAATCAGATCTTAGATCTACACTGTCTACTATTTTACGAAATCTTTGAATGATGCTTGAGTAAACCCCCTTTGTATTCTTTTTACATCATCTTGGCATGTTAAAAAAACTTGATTTTTCTTCGGGGAAGGGGGTGGGGGAAATTGAGTTGGGAGCACTTGGCTTGGCTTATTTTTTCTTTAAACTTTTATGCTGATACAGCCCTCCTACAGATCAATGCTCTGTGTACAAGTGGAGTGAATCAAGGCCATCATGGCTGTCTTGTTTTTAGCTCAGCTGTTTTCAGAGAAAATTCAAGGTGTTGTCATAGCCCTGTCATCTGCGTCTGGGTGCAAAAACTTTGACATTTTACATCATTATACCTGTTATTACTGAAAATATTTACTTCAAACTCAGGCTAGTTGTCTATCTATCAAAAGGGGAACCCAAACTAGTATGACAAGTAGCCATCAAAATAGTATACAGTTACAAAATGCACAGTTATGCCCCTTTTTCGACTTCAAATTTTCACTGAAAATTAGTCTTTTTCTAAAAGCAACTGCAGCCAAGTGTTTTGTTGGCTATTTGTATTTTAAACAAAGTCGATCATTCAGTCGTAAACATTTTATTCTGCTTTTCATTTCCAAACGCATGCTTCCGGTCACCCGCGGAACAACAAGAGAGCGACCTTTTCTTAACTACCAAAATTAATCGAACAAACATGTTCCAATTGTTGGGGAAAATCCAGGGTACAATATACAACATCTCCCCCTTAAAAAAAATTTCTCAAATTTTGCAAGACAAACACCTGGATATTACCCAACAACAAAACGGCAGTCATATCAATTTTAAAACCAATCTAAAGGCAAGGCAGTGAATCAAGATGTTGGTCTACGGATGAACATGCACACACACATACATACCATCCAAGGCTGGCCAAACCATGGACAAGTCATACAACATATATACAGACCAACATATTAATGCAACAATATTTCAATAGATAACTTGGGTGCCGCAAACAACAAACACCACAGAAGTGAAGGCAGTCTGTGACATACAAATAATTTTGACTTGGAGCATTTGAACTCTGTAACTGAAGAAAACAACTTCACTAGAACTATGAACTAGAATACATCTAACTAGCAATATACTAACTGAGACTACAAATAAGCATATGCAGTACAGCAATCATGTGAAGAAAGGAATTGCAGTGCATGACAAGCTAGAAATGGAAATGCATGTTTGTCTACATCCATATACCTTCTCTGTGCTGTACCACACAACCTGAAGATTCTATAAACTGAACCCAGCATCTCATCTAACACTCGAACTTCAAAAACTCAAAAATCATACTCACTTTTCTAATCAGTCCGGATGAAAGATGAATGCTAAATATACCTTAAAAGTGAACTCGGATAGTGCAGAGGTAACTCAAAATACTTTCCAGTGTACAGACTCCAGACCACTGCTGTAGTATTACTAGTAAGTAATATGACTATTGTATGGACAAACTGTTTCAGTCAACCAGGAACTGCTGCTTAGAAAGTATTGTGACCAGAACAAGGAATTGGACAAGGGAGACAACTCAAGAAACACATAATTACTAAGTGCTACCAAGAGTTGCTGCCCTTGCAATGTTCTATCATTCTCATATATAACACAAGAAGGTAGCCACTTGCAGAATGTCATTTACCGGTGTAAACTCTCTGGAAATGGCAATGTACCTATCTTATATCATGGTTTCATCTATGGCAAATCAGTAAAGATAATTGTGCAATAGTCAAGACAGTGTACCTCACTGTTGAAAACATTGAATTTTGTACACATTAGTTGAGTTTAACAATTTAACCCTTCAAACTAATATGTTATCATAAAATAGCCACTTAGCTATGGAAATTTAAAGAAAATAAAAATGAACATTTATAAAGTTTGTTGCTGTCAGCAATATTGATGAAAACTGTCAGAAGGCCTCCGTGTATTTTACAGCATAAAGACTGCAACATGCACTGAAACATTGTGACAGATAACACATTAACTGTTATTAAGTGTTTATGACTAGCATCAATAATATGATGAATTTGATCAAGACTGTCAAAAATAGAGCAGAACAAGCACTCTATCCCTAACAGTGAAACAAAGCATCCAAATGCATACAACACAAAATATAATTGATAATTCCTCATTTAAATGTATCACTCATAACAGTCTCTCACACATACAGAAAATATCATGACTTGTAGAAAATGAGATGACTAGTGCTTAGTACAAGTTATAAGGAGCATGAATCCTTAATGTATAGCTGGAGGAGGTCTGGCAGCTACCTTTTTCTTAACTTTCTGATTAAGACTGGACTCATCCATCCAGATTGCATTTTGAGCTGGCTCTCCAACTAGATGTACCAGATACTGTAATCCATCTGGTGTGTGACGTTGAGCCAAAACACGTTTCACTTTTTTAACAGTTTGGGAATCTGATGATAAATCACTCACATTCATGGGATCTACATGGTCAGAGTCCATGAACCTTTTTGGCTTTTTAACATTACGTTTAGGGCGTAAAGGAACTGTAGTAGGGGACATGATTTCTGCTGTTGTTTCATTTGCTGTAGGTGATTGAAATAAGTCAGTTTGAGTAGCACTGTTAGCAAATGTGATTTGCGGAGCCTTAGTACTAACAGTAAAAAAGTTCATAGGACTTGGTTGTCTGACAAAGGCTGGTTTCAGCCTGTCAATGTGAACTGATTTAGGAAATGCGGTATTTGATACCGGGTCTGTCAAGTGTACCATGTGATCACTGAGTACTGATCTGACCACAAAAGGTCCTTGGTAATGACTCTTGAGCTTCTTGGCCAGTCCTGATGATTCATCGGTCAAATAGACATAATCACCAGGAGATAATACTAGCTGTTTGATGTTACAGTTTTCAAGAGCAAGCATTTCCTCAGAGTAATTGGTGGCATTAATTTTCACATTTTGTCTTATAATGTCAAGCTGTGACTGTTTTGCTACCAGGTAAGCAGTGTAATCTTTAGGAATGCTATGCAAGTCTTTGGGAATAGGGTAGAGTGGGAATTTCGGTCTCATAGAATAAACTATCTCAAAAGGTGAGTATTTGGTACTTGAATTCACTGCATTATTGATGCTAAAAACAATTGCACTTGCAATAGAATCCCAAGTGTTACATTGTGAGGTAAGATATGGAGTAAGCTTTTCTGCCAAAGTACGGTGAATCCGTTCACAAGAACCTAAGCAGTGATGTACAAAACTCGGAGTAAATTGCTGTGAGATACCTAAAAGTCTGCACAAATGGGTTGTTACTTTTGCAATGAACTCTGAGCCTTGGTCACTGATGAGAGTGTCACAAACGCCATAAGTAGAAAACATCTCAAATAGGATTTCTGAGACTGAGATAGCATCCTTATTAGGAAGAGGCCTGGCAAATAAGAATTTAGAGAACATATCCACAGCAGTAAACAAGTAAGTATTAGCTCTCTGTGAGGTGGGAAGGGGTCCATACAGATCTATTTCCCAAACTGAAAATGGTTCTTTTCGAGTTGGGTAGGAGGTAATGCGATTTTTGAAATGAGCAGTCGTCAGTTTGCGACTTTGACACTGATGACAGGAACGTACATAATCTCCAACAATACTGACAAGATTAGTGAAGAAGAAATGCTCTCTAATCCTTTCAACTGTGTCTTGTATTCCTCCATGCCCTGCTAAAGGACTGTCATGACAAAGTTCTAAAACAAACTTTATGATTGACTTTGGTATGACAAGCTGGTACTGTCGCTGTGATTTGGTCCTGACTGAACGAGCTAATCTATTGTGGAAAAGCATTCCATCAAGAACAGTAAAGTCGCTATGCTGTAGAAGAACCCTTCTGGCTAATTTCTGTTGTTTAGGTAATTGTCCCTTTTCAAAATAATCAAGGATAGGTTGTAAGTCTGGATCTGTTTTCTGGCAATTGTATATACTTTCAGGTGTCATGTTCAGTTTAGTTAATGCTTCATAACACTTTAATTGTGGATCTGAATTAGAAGCACTATCCATAGCTGTATCGGTCATACTTGAATGACTGTGGGGAACTGCAGATTTTAACTGTTCTTCTGGTAGGGTCACATGTAAATCAACTGGTACAGAAGAATTGGAGTCACTGATACTTTTGTTATTAGTAGGTGCATCCTCCATCTGTGAAGAAGGCTGAGTGTCTATATCAATACAAGGATGTGGCATTAACAATGTCCCTTCTGTGGATTCAATGTTTGTCTGAGTTTTGCAATCAATCTGGTCTATAAGACTGCTTTCACTGGATACCTGATCAAAGCTGTGTTGATGTGGGCTACTACAGAAATAATTGTGGTTTTTAAGCTTATGGCTGTTTTTTGACTGATTTAACTTTCTCTTTCTCCTGAAAGTATGAGGAAGATCATTCAAAACATTATCTTCTGTGTCTCCATCATATAAAGGAGATTGATGTTGAAGTTTCTCCATTCTGTTGACACAAAGCGGTAGGTCTTGAACATCTTTGTCTGAACTATTGTGGAGACAGACTCTTGTGGGATTGTCAGCTACATAAGGAAAGAATGTGTCGTCTTCCTCAGGACTGTTAGTCAATACCTCTGGATACTGAATGGCCCTAGAAAGGGAATCAGGCACAACCATTTCTGAAGCCGATTTCCACTGGATATCGCAGTCGAACTGTTGAAGTATGGCAAGCCATCTCTCGTATATGGCACCTTTTAACTGTTTCTGGAATAAAGGTTTCAGGGCTTGATGATCACATTCAATGACGAAATGTCTACCTCGTAAGAATGAGGCACAGTCCAGAACACTTGTCACAACACCTAAAAGTTCTAGCTTTGTAGGACCATAAGATTGCTGCCACTTAGAGAGACCTTTAGAGCCAAATCTAACCACATGCTTGACACCATTTTCGTGAATTTGATACAGCATATAACCAATTCCTTTGGAACAAGTGTCAACAGCAAGCCGGAACTCAAGATCAAAACGTGGGAAAGAGAGGGCATTTGATTGAACTAATGCAGTTTTCAAACTGTTGAAACTGCATTCGCATTCATTGTTCCAGATGAAAGGAGTACCCTTTCGAAGTAATTTGTGAAGAGGATAGGCTAGAACACTGAAATTAGGAATGAACTTCCTAAACCAGTTTAAAAGTCCTAATGCTCGCTCAAGTTCTTTGCGGGTGGTTGGACTAGGGTAATTCCTAATGCATTCTATCCTATTTGGAGGAGGACGAATACCACTATCAGAAATTTCATGGCCAAGAAAAACACCTTTAGTGATGGCAAATTTGCATTTTGAAGGGCCAAGTTTTAAGCCTGCTTTCTGAAATCTTTGTAAAACATCCTCAATGTCTTGGAGATGTTTATCAAAAGTTGAGGAGAAAATACATACATCATCTAAGTAGCATAAAACATTCACGAACTTCAAACCATGTAGAACTTTATCCATCAGCAGCTGGAAAACATTTGGGCTTTGTCGCAGACCCATAGGTAACCGTAGAAATTTGTATGTTCCAAAACATGTGTTAAAAGCAGTGTACTTGGCTGTGTCAGCAGATATGCCAATTTGAAAAAAATCCACAGCTCATATCAAGAAATGACATGTATCTAGGAGCATGATCTGATAAAGACTCTGTAAGTTCTTGCAAGTCAGGAATTGTGTATCAGAAATCCTGAGTCTGGGAGTTCAAGTACCGAAAGTCAACACAGAACCTATATGAAGAGAGACTGTTTTCCCTTGTAATATGCTCAGGATTGACTTTAGGTTTGTTTCACTTTGCAACAAGTACAATAGGACTGGTGATCGGAACATCCTCGTTTTCTTCCACAGGGGAAATAATACCCTGTTTTAACAATTCGTCAAGCTGATGGCGCAATACCTCTCTCTTATCAGGTGGCAAACGATAGGGCCTTTGGTGCTTTGAGATAGCATTGGGTTTAAGGGCAATTCGATGCTCAACCAAGCTAGTGAATCCCATAGTTTGGTTTCCGGGAGTAGTGAAAACTTCTTTATATTTAAAGAGAACTGCAAGCAAATGACTTTGTTCTGCAAGTGTCAGGTCACTGTTCAACTGGAAGTTAGACTTGAATGCCTCAAACTCTGTCAAATCACTGGGAGGGGTAGGAAACGACTTCATGCTAGAGAGAGTAGCACCAACAGCTGCACTGTCAAGTACAGGTTCATTAACATACATTTTGACTGGACCCTTACAATTACCATGTAAAGTACTGATATGTGAACAAGATTTCAATGAAATGATGTCCGTGTAATTAGTGCACAGTTCAAACTTAGCTATTATAGTTCCCTTAGGAATATGTACAGTCTCATTTCCAGGATTAAGAACTTTAAGGTGTACAACATGAGGTTTGGCACAAGTAACTAGTGTTTTTGAAACGAACAACCCTTTATTTTGGACTTCAGAGTGACCAATACAGAGGCCTTGCATACCAATGCCAATCCGATAATCTAGCAATGCTGCAACTAAGCACTCAGAATTGGGTTGTACAATGACAGAAGATCTACACTTGACCTTTGTGGTCTTCTTGACATTTGCAAATGAACAACAAGCACCAAAGTCGAGCGAAATCTTATGTTGTTTCATATACACTGTGCCTAGAATTAAGGGATGGGAACAGTCTGTCAAAATATGAACTACAATGAAATATCCCCTATCATGTAATGAGTTTCTTAATTTGATTTTGGCAGTGCCCTGCACATTTACAGTCTGATTATTAGCCAATATGATGTCTTCATCACATGGGCTGAAATCAGTCTGATCAGAACTTGGAATGGACTGGAACAAATTTACAGACATAACATTAATGCTGCTGCCAGAATCTAGTAATGCTGTCAAGGGAATATTGCCCACAAAAATATTCAAATACATAAAATTTTTGTCAAATACAATCTTGGCATCTTCAGGTGTAGCGCTGTGGTTCACACATGGAGTATCCTGTGAAATGTTTGTAGTCAGGCCTGAGAGGCGCGCTCCAGTCCCAGACCCTGGTCGTTTAACTGCGGACAATCTTTGGCGGAATGAGATAAATCATCGCATAACTGACATTTGATATTCAATGTTTTCTGTACAGACCTAGGATTTAAAACACAGTTCTTAGCGCTATGTCCCTTTTGGTCACAAAGCTGGCATATCACATCGGGATGTTTTCCTCCTTGACCGGTCCATAGACAATTAGGTTTAATGTGACCGCTGCCCTGGCATTTGTAACAACATCTCACTTTTCTTTGCGGATGGGCATTCTGAGGCTGGTTAGGCACTTGAGATTGTACTGGTTTTGCAGCTGCTGTAACAGATGTGTCAACTGAACGGTATCCATGTGCTTCTCCTGTTTTTGCTATATGGAGACATTCCCTAAAGTTAGTAGCTCTACTTGCTCGAACGAAAAATGCAAGTTGGTAGGGAAGACCATTAGTAAAGCGAGTAACCATTTCTGTCTCTGATTTGTTCAATCTGGTACCCTTTTCCTGAATTACAGCATGGAATTCTTCAATAGTATGTCCGGAATGAAGAGCAAGGTTCTGGAAAGCTGCTTCCTCCGCTATCAAAGCTGAAGCATTATATCCATATTCAGCCAAAAAAGCTGCTTTAAGGGTAAACCAAGTGACATCATTACTATTCAGTGTGTTGAACCAAGTTAACGCTGGCCCACGCAACTGTAATCTAAACTAAGCTAAACCCAGTGGGCTGATTCAACAAATAAATGGGTTGTTGAGAAGTTACTGGTGCTCTGGACAAAGGTGTGCTACTAATCTGTTCGGCAGTTCTGGGGAGGTTAAGATCAAAAATCGTCTGGTTCAAGTCGGGCACTTCATATAAAAACGGGTTGCTACTTTCCTGCATGGTGCGTCTTGTTGAACTGTGACTGTGAAAGCACGAGTGTGTTATTCCCAGAAATGTGGTAGTGAGTAATAACGGTATAATAATGTACATCTTATAAGTATTAGTTTGGATTCTCCACCATGTTGGCTATTTGTATTTTAAACAAAGTCGATCATTCAGTCGTAAACATTTTATTCTGCTTTTCATTTCCAAACGCATGCTTCCGGTCACCCGCGGAACAACAAGAGAGTGACCTTTTCTTAACTACCAAAATTAATCGAACAAACATGTTCCAATTGTTGGGGAAAATCCAGGGTACAATATACAACAGTTTGCACCTGCATGCAGTGCTCTTGTTGCATATGATATCACTCCAATGACATGTCTGAAGCTTGCTTAAGAATAGCAGAGAAGTTGGAGTGCACAGTGATTTTTCAAATGTCTACCCTTGGTTGACTTTTTGGACAGGTTAAAGCATTGGCTTCTTTTTTTAAGTAGATTTTGTAACAATAATTGGTATTTGAGCAAACATGTACTTGATCAAATTTTCCATTTTCCAAAAATTGTCATGTTATCCATTCTCATTATATGCTTTGCTGACCAATATACTTGTTGTATCATTATGATAAATGTCCTTTGAATTTCATTGTGTTGTATTGGTAGAGCTGTTAGCTTTAAAATTGTAATGCTTACCGGTAATTTTGTAGTAGTCTTTTAACTCTTTACCACACAGTCTCAAGTTTTAATGAGCCTGAAGTAGATGCCTTTTGAAAACATTGTGAGATAAGGAGAAAATGCTGGTTACCGGAGACACAAAAAGAGAAATCATCACTTGAGCTTCATTTGTCATCTGCAAATGCTTTAAATTTAGTCCAGTCTAAAATTTTGTCATTTGAAAAAGAGTTAACCCTTTACCACAGAATCCCAATTCTGCAGAATAAGCCTTTTGAAAACATTGTGGGCAAAGGAGAGAATGCTCGTAACCAGCATTTTCTCCTTTTCCCACAATATTTTCTACCCTTTCCAAATCAAATTTTTTTACCACCTACACATGACTTCTTTGGTCGTAGCTGAGCCACAGTTGATTTATAATCTGCAAATGCTTTCAATTTGGACCAGTTTAAAATTTTGTTTTCTGGTTAAGAGTTAAGGCTTAATCAGCTTTTTTATGCAATAATTCTAATTCACTGTTAGTACTGCTTCATTTTTTAGAAACTTGTTTTTTACTTTTTTATTTTGTTTTAAAAGATAGATGTCATTGGATGAAGATTTAAAATATTAAAATTAAGTTTGATTGTTTAAGATTTGTTTTTTCTGATGTCATTTCAGTGGATACAATTTTTAAAGCATTTACCCATATAGCCCCTTTCTTAACTAAGGTTGCCTTTGCTGCCAGTGTAGATCAAGATATGACTGCACAAAATTTCCAGTCTGATCTTTGATTGACACTGTCTGCTTTCCCGAGATGTTCTGGAAAAGAGCAGTCTTGAAAATGCAATTATTTGGGTTTTATTTCTTGACTGGAAACGCCTGTTGGGTTTGACTTACTCTACATCACTGTTTGTAAAGGACACACACACACACACACACACACACACACACACACACTCTCTCTCTCATTAAATATTTTCTGTAAAAATGATATACATGATAGCTGAGCTAGAAAGGAAAAGGGGCTTTGTCTTGTGTTATTTGGTTCAATGTAATCATACATGTTTCGCTTCCAGCACATTTTTTGTAGTCTAATCTTGGCCTCCACTTTCCATAAATGCATCATGCAACTCAAGGACCTTTTGCTGACAGTGTAGATCAAGATCAGACTGCATGGAATGTCCAATAAGGAGATATCTTTCCCCTAAAAGTACCCTTGAAATGGCAAAATTTGAGTTCATATGATCGGCTTGAAAGGTTCATTTCACTTATTTAGCAGGATAGGGATTAATCCCAAAATGATTAAAATATTTGTTGAACTTAGATCTGAAAACAGAAAGGCTATCAAAAAATCGGAATAATTCTTACATCACTGTGACATACACTGTATTGTATGCATCAACCGCAAGTGAAAACTTTTGGCAAAAGAGGAATTCTTCATCTGGTTTGAGTAATGTTCTCCAATTGCCTCAATGTAAAGAAAATTTGTCAGCTGCAAGACAAAGACAAAGTGTTGTGCATGAGGTATTTTATTAACAGACAAGATTACACTTTGTCTAATGCTAGACATACACCATGGTAAATTTCTATCATTATAACAATCATATAACAAAGGGTTGATTTTGTTTGTCCTTTGGAACTTGTCAGTGTTATCTTGCGCAATATATGCTGACATCCTTGTTGTGATCACAGTTGTGCACACCCCAGGGCTTGTGACTGCATTCCTCCAACGATTGTTCGGTGCCTGTACAGACTATGTCATCCAGATATATCGTACCTGACCCAGGGTTGCTCGTATTATAACTGATATGCCCGCTGAATGAAGATTGAAACGATAGCTTAACCCTTTACACACTGACGATGTGCGATCCGATCCTTTGTTTTCAGAATCCTAAGGATCCAAGTCTGTATTGCACAAAGGATAGTTGTTCTAAAATTACAAAAAAGCTACAGCGCACCCTTCTACCTGGGGTCCCATGCATTAAAACATGTTAACAAGTACATATTTTCACCAATGATTGGTGATAAACTGTCCTTCACAATGTTTGTTTACATACAGTTTTTCTGGACTAAGTTAATCCTTTACCACACAACAAAATTTTAGACATGGCCAAATTAAAAGCTGTTGCAGACAACAACTTAAATGTAGCTTAACCCTTTACCAAATGACAAAATTTTCGACTCACCCAAAAAAGCATTTGCATACGACAAATCAAGAGTGACTTGGATTTCGGAACATGTCTATGATAAGTTAGAAAACATTGTGGGAAAAGGAGAAAATGCTGGTTACCAGCATTTTCTCCCTTTCCCACAATGTTTTCAGAAGGCCTCTTACCAAGGGTCGTTAAAAGTCGGGATTGTGTGGTAAAGGGTTAAAAAATGACTTGTCGTTGATGGAGTGGAAAACATTGTTGGAAAAGGAGAAAATGCTGGTTACCAGCATTTTCTCCTTTTCCCACAATGTTTTCAAAAGCCTTTTTTCCTCAGGGTTGGTAAAACTAGGGATTGTGTGGTAAAGAGTTCAAGCATATCATATGATCATGGAATTGAACAAGGAACTATTTTCTTTGATACTATACTTACCTTGGATATTTCAAAGAGCGACAGACTACACGTGCAGCATTCATATCAAAACTGTCGTCACATACAGTACCCCAAACACCATTGTATTTCACCTCCACACGCCCTGATTGGTTGTTGGCTCCGTCCACCAGCCTTATCTTTGGTGCTAAAATCAAAGCAACTGGAAATTATATAGCTACATTAAGCTACGATAAACCATAATGTCAAACCGAATGAGCTATGCTGTAGCAAAAAGGGGTTTAATGCATCTCCGTTATGTATAATACCAAGTAAGTCATCACAGTAATATGGATCCATAAAATTCATTTTGTTTAACAACAGACTAAATCATGAGGTAGACTGGTCCTTTAATCTGCACAAAAATTCACAAAAAAACAAAAACACATTGCGTGGACTGTGTAGGCTGACCTGGGTAGATACTTTTTGCAAATGCATTAAGTCACCTTTTCATAGAGTATGGCTCAAATGTGAATATTTGAATAGATGTACTCAAAAAAAAAATAAACAGCTCTCTGAATGACTCTCATCATGCAGGACCTGGAAGGAGGGGGTCATTACGGGCTAGGGAAAATCCTGTTCTCCCAACCATAATTTTCAGTCAGCTAAAAAGACATTTATCTATTGACCTCTTCTCAAAGAAAACTTTAACTCTTTACCACACAATCCCAACTTTTAACGACCCTGAGAAAGAAGCCTTTTGAAAACATTGTTGGAAAAGGAGAAAATGCTGGTAACCAGCATTTTCTCCTTTCCCCACAATGTTTTCTACCCTTCTCAAAACAAATTTCAATTTTTCAACCACATTTATTTTGACGTCTGCCAATGCTTTCAATTTGGACTAGTCTGTAATTTTGTCGTTTGGTAAAGGGTTAAACCCCTACCCCTCTGCCTTTGAAACACTTCTGCTAATAACTCTATATGGTTCTTGAGAAATTTGCACAAGTTCAACAAAGTACACTTGATTTTTTTTTTACAGTTAGTTTCAGAAAATTTAACCAGCACTCCCATTGGCCAAGTTGATTAAGCCTCTACCAAACAACCCCAAGCTTTAACAACCCTGTGGGAGACCGCTTTTGAAAACATTATGGAAAAAGGAGAAAATGCTGGTAACCAGCATTTTCTCCTTTTCCCACAATGTCTTCAATCCTATCAGAGAACTTAAGCTTATCTGTGTGAATTTTGAATTTGTCATCTGCAGATATTTTGAAATTGGAAGAGTGAATAATTTGTCATGTGGGAAAGGATTAACCCTTTACCAGATGACAAAATTTTAGACTCGTCCCAATTGAAGGTATGTGCAGACGACGTAATAAATGTGACTCAAAACTTGCAATTTGTTTTAGGTAGGTTAGAAAACATTTTGGTTACCAGCATTTCTCCTTTTCCCACAATGTTTTCAAAAGGCCTCTTTCTCAGAGTCGTTAAAAGTTGGTACTGTGAGGTAAAGGATTAGAAGGGGTCCGACTGATCATGGCATGTTACAAACCTATTGTTTTGGGTTTCAGAGGCTAAAGGGCTTTCATTGACCATAACTAAATAAACTTAATGCCCAAAATTATTTCCATGCTTAATTTGTAAAAAAGCCAAAATTTTAACCCTTTTACAAAACCATCCAGACTTTTAACAACCTTGAGGAAGGTTTTTGAAAACATTGTTGGAAAAGAAGAAAATGCTGGTTACCAGCATTTTCTTCTTTTCCCACAATGTTTTCAAAAGGCTTCTTCCTCAGCGTTGTTAAAAGTCAGTATTGTGTGGTAAAAGGTCAAGGTATTATGTTTTTGTATTAAGCATGAAAACTGTGACTTTAAGTCCTTAACCCTTTCCAAAATGAAAAGTTTTGGATTCTTCAAAACTGAATCTGCACACGACAAGTTTGAAGTTAATAATAATGAGTAAGAGTTCTCTGATAGGGTAGAAAAGATTGTGGGAAATAGAGAAATTCCTCTTTTTTTTCCACAACGTTTTCAAAAATTTTCTTCCTCAGGTGTGTAAAACAAGATTCTTTGGTAAATGCTTAATCCTTGTGCGTCTTATTTTAAGAATAAACATATCAAGATGTTCTAATTTCCAACCACACACAACACTGGCGTCCTCTGTATGTGAACAGTCATGTCCCAACCAAGCCATGTGGGGGCAAGTAATAATACTCGACTCATTTCCGTGGCAGTTCAGGTCATCAAGTATAATTGGCACGGATCCCTGGCCGTAAAATGCATTCGCTTTTGTATATGGTTGAGACCTGTTAAATATAAATTCCTACTAAAATTTAGAGCACTAAACAACATGAGCACTACATGCTAGTACCAAGGCTTGACTGCAGTTGCTTGTACTGAAATTTGTAAGTCCAAAAAAGAGCATAACTGTGTCAAAAAATATTTTGATGGTTACCTGCCCCTTTTGTATGGGTTTCCTTTTGATAATTAACACCTGGTCTGACTTTGCAGTAAATATCGAAGTTTTTGCATGACGCAAACAACAGCCAGATGACACCTGGGCTATGACAGTACCTCGATGTTTTCTTTGAAAACAACCAAGCTGAAAACTTTGTTGCCTTTGGGAAGAATGTAGATGAAGATCAGACGGCACAAACGTAGTCTTCTTATGTATGTCTACACTTTCTGTTACTTTGTCAAGTAATCTGGCAAAACTAGCTTTCAAACTGTTATTGTCTAATGTATGCCATCAATAGGATAGGAAATAAAAATTCAAAATGTCTTATGGAAATGGTTTAGGTCAAATGACCTTTATAATATTTGAAATCAAACTGGAACAAAATCTTTTCCAGATCTAGTGGTCAGATGTCAATGAAACTTGGTATGGATGCATGTGATCAGTATTGGGAATACCACAAAGTTTGTATAAATGATAGAGCCAATGGTATGTATTTTTATATGAGCAATACTATGTGAAAATGATGTTTACTGCACCTACAAAGGGTATCAACCCAGGTCAGCCAGCACAGTCCCCATAGGCTAACCGGGTCAAAACTTTCTGCTATTGGTCAATTTTCTGCATGTCAAAGGACCATTCTACCTCATGATTCAGTCAGTTGTCAGACAAAATGGACTTTATGGATCCATAATTATGTGATGACTTCTTGGTATAATGCATAACAGAGATCCATTAAGTCTTTACCACACAACAAAATTCAAGACTAATCCAAAATGAAAGCCAATCTAGACAACAAATTAACCCTTCACCACACAATCCCAGCTTTTAACTACCCTAAAGAAGAAGCCTTTTGAACACAATGTGGGAAAAGGAGAAAATGCTGGGGACCAGCATTTTCTCCTTTTCCCATAATGCTTTCTTCCCTTTCAAAGGCAAATTTCAGTTTTTGAGTCACCTTTACTTTGTCGTCTGCAAATGCTCTCAATTTGGACCAGTCTAAAATTTTGTCATTTTGTAAAGAGTTAATTGCTGTGTAAATGATGGGTTTTGTCTTTTCACTTCTATTTATGTGAGCCATGCTCTGTGAAAAGGGGGCTTAATGCATCTGTGAAACGTACCACCCAGGTCAGCCTGTGCTGTCCACGCGGGCTGACCTGGCTCAGGCTGACCTGGGCTGAAACTTTGCGCTATTGATCAATTTTCTGTATGTCCAGGGACAAGTCTACCTCATTATTCAGTACGTTGTTACACAGAATGGATTTTAGGGATGTATGATACTGTGATGGCTTGCTTGGTATCATGCATTACGGAGATGCATTAAGCCCCCTTTTCACAGAGAGTGGCTCATGGGTATTCTTTTCATCTCATTTTGTTAACAAGTATCCAAGTTCACTTTTCCTCTCCTACTTTTCATCACATTTTATGTGTACTTCCATACAAAGCTACCATAGAGCATTCTTTCACTAAATTTGACATTTGTGCATTTGTTTTACACACCATTATCATTGGTAAGAAGTAAAGGAGTTATCTTCCTTATAATTTGCTCTTTTCAAGTCTACAATATTCAGAACCTTGATGCCAGATTGGGTATTAACCTTTAAGCTGCTAAGCGGAACCCACAGACCTTTTGCGGACAGTGTAAACCCAAGATCAGACTGCACAGAACATGCAGTCTGATCTTGGATCTACACTTTCCAATAAGGAGATATTTTTCTCCAAAAAAATAAGTTTGAATAACATTGTTCTGATTTTTACTATCGGCTTGAAAGTTTTATCAAACTTATTTAGCAGGATAAGGTTTAACTCTTTACCACACAATCCCGAGTTTTAACGACACTGAAAGAGAAGGCTTATGAAAACATTGTGGAAAAAGGAGAAAATGCTGGTTACCAGCATTTTCTCCCTGACCCACAATATTTTCTACCCTAGCAAACACAGAAATTATCATTTGAGCTTCATTTGTCTTCTGCAAATGCTTTCAGTTAGGTCCAGTCCAAAATTATGTCATTTGGTAAAGAGTTAAACACCCAAGCATTCCAGTAATTGACCCTATTAAAGTTTACCAAATGATTCCGTGTTTTTACAACCCTAAGGAAGACGACTTTTGAAAAAACTGTGGAAAAAGGAGAAAATGCTGTTAACCATCATTTTCTCTTTTTGCCCACTATGTTTTTCTACCCTTCCAAATACAAATTCCAGTTTTCGACAACATCTATCTCTTTGTCTACAAAGGTTTTCAATCTGGATAAAACCAACAGTTTTGTGGTTTGGTAAAGAGCTATGCAGGCATACCTACGTTTCAATATTCAACATTCTACAAATAACTTGGGCATCATCGCTGTCAAACCCGTCGTCACATACAGTCCCCCATTTGGTATAGAACACTTCTAAACGTCCGCTTAAAGGGCTGCTTCCACCAACCAATCGTATTGGGGGATCTAAAAAAGGTTGAAACATTTTTTCAGTACATGACAAAAGCATGTGGACTGATTTCTGTGGGCATGTAATTATTTACTTCCTGTCAACTTTTTGAATCTTATTTTTTTTCTTTTCCAACATAATGAAAAAAGGAAATATTATATTTAACAAGCAAATTTTCCATTTGTCATAGTATTAGATGGATACAGTTAGACCACTTTTATGAAACTTCTGATGGATCTTTGGACCAACTGACACAGATTTTGTTTGCTAGATATTTAAATGCATCATGAACCAGGCTCTATAAGATCCTTTTTCTCTTACCCTTTATCAAATGCCCAATTTTTAGACTGGTTCATATTGAAGGCATTTGTGAACGAGAAATTAAATATGGCTAAAATGGTGAGATTTGTCTTTAAAAATTTTAGAAAACATTGTGGGAAAAGGAGAAAATGCTGGTTACCAGCATTTTCTCTTTTTCCAACAATGTTTTCAAAAGCTTTGTTTCTCAGGGTTGTTAACACTGGGGATTGTGTGTTTATCACAAAATCCTATGTCTAATGACCCTGTAAAGGGCTTTTGAAAACATTATGGGGAAAGGAGAAAAATTTCTCCTTTACCCAAAATGTTTTCTAACCTTTCAATGACAGATGTCATTATTTATGCCTCATTAAATTGATCATCTGCAAGTCCTGTCAACAAAGACCAGAGTTTTGTCATCTGGTAGAGAATTTCGTATTTAACTGATGACTAGAAAGGCACAATTAACTGATGACTGGAAAGGCACAATTTTCAAATAATAATTTTTTTTTTCTAAACCATTGATACATGAATTTGCCCCATCCACTTATTTTCAGATATTTTCGAGCCACTGTTCATACATGCAAAATGGTACGGTGGTGTGTCAAAGAATTAACATGTTAACACTTTACTAAACAATCCCTTGTTTTAACGACCCTGAGAAAGAAGGCTTTTGAAAACATTGTGGGAAAAAGAGAAAATGCTGGTAACCAGCATTTTCTCCTTTTCCCACAATGTTTTCTATACTTTCTGAGGTAATTATGGCCATTTAGGCCTCTTTCAATTTGTCATCTGCAAATGCTTTGGATTTGGGCAAGCCCAAAATTGTGTCATGTGGGAGAGAGATACATGTAATTCTAACATAAAGATTACTTGGGTATTCCAAAGTTCTTTTTTCTTTAAATCTTCCAAAATGCTGTCTCCTAAAAAAAATGGTGGATACGTGTCAATAAATTTGCGATTTACCAGTCATGTACATTTCACATACTAATGTTAGCAGATTCAAGATTGTCTATACTTGGTATATTTGTGGTTAAATATGCAAAAAGAAATGTTTGCGAATTTTTCAAATTTACGAAATCGCAATAATTTCCACATTGCAAACATTTCTACTTATACAGTACTTAGATCTGTCCACTTTAATATGCAAAGCTATCTTTCTCACACGTGGCTGGTTGTCCACAGAATTCGACAGTTTCACTATTTCCGATACAGGCACGACCATGAGGTGACGGGGCAGGGTCACTACAGGTTCGAGTTCGTTTTCTGGTACTACTGATACAGGAGCTCCAACTAGACCATGTTGCCCACCCTCCATTTGTTTCTGCAAAACAAATACCGGTTGTATTGCAATCTTGATAAACGTTTAACTCTTTACCACACAATGCCGACTTTTAAAGACCCTGAAGAAGAAGCCGTTAGGAAACATTGTGGGAAAAGGAGAAAATGCTGGTAGCCATTGTTGTCTGCAAATACTTTCAATTTGGACTGGTCTAAAATTTTGTCATTTGGTAAAGGGTTAACTCTTTACCAAATGACAAAATTTTAAACAAGTCCAAATTGAAAGCATTTGCAGACAACAACAAAATAAAAAAAAAGGGACTCAAAAATTGAAATTTGTTTTGGAAAGGGTAGAAAACATTGTAGGAAGAGGACAAAATGTTCCCAGCATTTTCTTTTTTTTCCTTCAATGTTTTCAAAAACTATCTTTTTCAGGGTCGTTAAAAGTCGGGATTGTGTGGTAAGGGTTAACCCTACAAGAACAACCCTGTGTTTTAATGACCATAAGGCTTTTTATAGCAATGTTGCAGAAGCAGCAAATGTCAGCAACCTGCAGTTTCATATTATCCCCTGTTTTCTACTCTTTCAAAGACAAAATTTGGGCAACATCTGCAAATGGTTCAGATTTTGAAATGTAAGAAATTTTGTCCCTTGATTAAGAATAAACCTAAGACTGTTGGAGGAACAAAATGGACAATTCTAGTCTACAAGATTGATTCAATATTGAAATTTTAACCCTTTACAACACAATCCCGAGTTTTAATAATCCTGTGAAACCTTTTGAAAACATTTATAAATGACCCCCAAAAGCACTTTAGGTAATGAAATGCACATTTTGTCCTTGGTGATGCCTACCATTAACAAGAGGGCCATGATGGCCCTGTATCGCTCCACTGGCTTATAAATATAAACCATAAATAATAAACATTTCAATGCTGAGCCAAATGGTTTCAAAATGACTTACAAAGTTTTCTCTGTAAAAGCCCATATGAAAGTTGAGACCCGCAGGGCAAAGCCATTTTTGATCCCAGAGCTATAATTACTTGAACCCTGGTAGAGGTCCACAAGATAAAGCCATAAAAATAAGATGATTTTCAAGTTTTGTCCATATGAAGCCTCTGTAAAACATAAGACCCCTGATGCAAGTCTAATTTAAAAAAAAAAATCAAAACAGGAAGATTTCTTAAGTTGTCACTATGTAAGCCCATGTAAAACTTGTGACCCCTGCAGCAGGGCCAATTTTGACCCCAGGGCTAAAATTTTGGCCCACTTGGTAGAGGCCCACTAGATATAGCTACATGCAAAATTTGGTAGCTCTAGGCCTTATGGCTAGGTACAGGAAGATTTTTAAAGTTTTCTCTATATAAGCCTATGTAAAACTTGTGACCCCTGGGGCAGAGCCAATTTTGACCACAGGGCTAAAATTTTGGCCCACTTGGTAGAGGCCCACTAGATATAGCTACATGCAAAATTTAGTAGCTCTAGGCCTTATGGCTAGGTACAGGAAGATTTTTAAAGTTTTCTCTATATAAGCCTATGTAAAACTTGTGACCCCTGGGGCAGAGCCAATTTTGACCCCAGGGCTATAATTTGAAGAAACTTGATAGAGGTCTACTACATAAAGCTACATGCCAAATTTGGTAGCCCTATGCCTTATGGTTTCTGACAAGAAGATTTTTAAAGATTTCCAATATTTTTCAGTTTTGTTGCCATGGCAACCAGAGTTTTTGAAGGAATCAAATTCTTTCAAGAAATTCTGAAGAGGACCATGGCAGGATCATTTCTGTGAAGTTTCATGAAAATTGGATGGGTAGTTTCAGAGAAGAAGATGTTTGAAATAAAAGTTAACGCACGGACGGACGCACGACGGACACCGGGCCATGACATTAGCCCGCTGGCCTTCGGCCAGTGGAGCTAAAAATTACTTGCATTATGCTGCAATACAGATTAAACCGACGAAACAGAAAGTGAGTATGTCGCTGTAGCTTTTCTACAAGAAAATTCATGGTTAACTTGAGATGGTATGATGCACAATAAATGTCTAAATATGATAAGAAGCATCCAAAATGTCTCATTACTGAGACTAGCACACATTTCAGCCATGACAGTTTATGGTGCTTTGGTATGTTAATCCTTTACCACACAGCAAAATTTTGGACTTGTCCATATTGAAATAATTTTCACAATTCAAATGATAGTATTTGTCCTTGAATAGGAAGAAAGCATTGTGGGAAAAGGAGAAAGTGCTGGTTACCAGCATTTTCTTCTTTTCCCACAATGTTTTCAAAAGGCTTCTTTCTCAGTGCTGTTAAAAGTCAGGATTGTGTGATAAAGGGTTAAGTGCATGATCAACATTCTAAATGTAGAATGAGAGACTGTGGTGTAAGGGTAGAGAGTTGGCCTCTCACATTAAAGGTTCTGAGTTCAAATCCTGTAATGAGCAGGGTCAACCTTTGGGCTTACCCATCACAACAGAAGCCTTTTGCAAACATTGTTGAAAAAGTAGAAAATGCTGGGAATCAGCATTTTGTCCTTTTGCCACAATATTTTCTATGCTATCAAGGACAAATCTCATCATTTGAACAAGAATTAATTGGTTTCTGCAAATGCTTTCAATTTAGACCAGTCTTACATTTTTTTGTTAGGCAAAGAGTTAACAGAAGTTGTAAGAACTTTCTTTCACAGTTGATGTAAAATAAATAATGTTTAGACAAATATTAAATTATTTTCACTGGGCTACTTTAGCTTTCTAAAATTGAAAACATTTTTGATTAACTTGCAGAAAGGTCAGCTTAACGTGGTGTTCTACAGACCACACTCAAATCTAAACATGGGTGCCAGCTGTTTTTAATGAGAATGAGAAAATGAGTTCTCTCTCTTATAGCAAAAGATTAAGAGTAAAGACATAAAGCTTACCAGGACAGTTGGTTGTTTTACATGATACTGTTTCCTTGGAGTTACCGACACAGTCATGGCCAAATGTTGAAGGGACAGGATTGGTACAAGTTCTGGTCCGTGACTTGATGCCACCTAGACATGATGCCGAACAGCTTCCCCAGCTTGACCATTCGGACCAATTACCATCTTTTAAAGTTTATATAATACAGCAAAAGAAAGAAGAGGTCACTATACTAAAGATATGCATGATGCTCTGGCAAAAGGGCATTTAATGCATCTCTGTGGAGAATTATACCACGCAAGTCAACACATAATTATTGATGTATAAAATCCATTTTGTCTGACAATTAGAGTCATGAGGTAAACTAGTCCTTTGACATTGTAGAAAATTGACCAAAAGCAAAAATTGATTGATTGATTGATAGATTGATTGATTTATGGTGTTTAATGCCGTTTTCAACATTATTTCATTCATATCGTGGAGGCCAGTGCACCTATCCATGCTTTCCTGGAGTTTCTTTTACCAGTACTCTGCACAATATTCTTGCCAAGCCACTGGCTGCTTTCCCACATAACCATCGTCGAAACAATGGTCAGCGGTGAGAGAAGAATGAATCCTGTCTCAATAACTATCATCAATCCTCGGAAAGAAATTCAGGGATCAGGGATCGAACCAGCGACCTCCTGTTCTCAAGTCCTGTATGCTACCGACTGAACTACAGGGGCTCGGCACAAGAGCAAAAACAATCAATGCAGGCCAGCCTGCATGGACTAAAACCCCTTTCCACAGAGCATGGCTCATACATGCTTGCCAATAAATGGTGGCTTGATACAGTTTGCTTTGCTTACTAGAGGTGGTCTCTAAGACAGATTTTACTTCCCTACAAAAAAGATGGCAATGACAGAGGCGAGAAACTTTGTAAGAAAGATAGGATCTGACATGAGTTGGCATTTGAATTAAAGTTTCATTCAACGAATCTAGAAAAATATTATTATGCAAGGCTTTAGCAAGCTCAATAATGTTTTTGTGGATGTGTTTGAAAGAATTTAACCTCAAAAGCCAACTAATGTCAGATCTTTTTTAATCACATAAACATATCTTGCCAATAATAGGAAAGATTACACAAAACCATACATGTACACATGGTAATTTCTATGAATAAAACCTGCTTCACATCTCTGAAAGAAGTATACATTGACATCACATAATATTATGATGTCACATAATCCTTATCTAAATGTATGTAAGATAAGGAAAATTTGTAATGGGTATATTACACTGAAAACAAGGAAGGTTATGTGATAAAATGAAAATACTTTACTTGAATTGTTTGGAAAACAAAGAGGAAAACGGAGTTATTGTTTGTCTCCTCAGTGTTTTCTGAGACTATCTTCTGTGTTTGATAAAATATGTAGAGGAATTAATGGAAAGTACTGGGGGAAAAGAAGAAAATGCTGCTTATCAGTATTTTCTTATTTTGCTACAATATTTTCAAAAGCCCTTTTTCTTCAAGATGGTACTACTATGACATAGGTCGGTTAACTGTTTACCAAACAACAAAATTTAAGGATAGGCGTTTGGAGATGACAACATAAAGGTGACTCAAAATTGAAATTTCTTTTTGTTTGGGTTGAAAACATTGTGGAAAATTAGAAAATGCTGGTTTCTCCTTTTCCCACAATGTTTTCGAAAGACTATATTTCCAGGGTCTTTACAACTCTAAATTGTGTGGTAAAGGGTTCATTAGATATGCCGTACCAGCACATGCTCTAACAAAGCATGGTCTATCATCTCTAGAATCACCGTAACAATGGTCACCATCTGGTCCTGGATAGGGATTCGAACATGTGCGATCTCTACGCTGCAAGCCTATACCGCAAGTGACACTACATACGCCCCAGGAGGACCAGCGACTCCAGCTTCCATGAACTGATAACATGCAAAACGAAAATAGTAAGCGTTAACCCTTTACCAAACAATCCCTTGTTTTCACGACCCTGAGGAAGAAGCCTTTTGAAAACATTGTCGGAAAAGGAGAAAATGCTGGTTACCAGCATTTTCTCCTTTTCCCACAATGTTTTCTATTTCAGTTCATTTGCACCACCTTTAAATTTGTCGTCTGCAGCTGCTTTCAATTTGAAAGGGTCTAAAATTTGTTGTTTGGGAAAAGGTTGTCACTGATAGCATCACCTGAATTCCATGTTAGGATGGTTAACAATGTTTCAAAACGAATATTTATTATGCATAGAACTTGCAGTCCAATCTTACGTCATGTTTGTTTAGTATGGTGAGATTTTTCTGCAAAAAAGAACTTTAAAACAGCAATATTATTTTTTTTCAAATCAATTGTAATTTTCAACTTTTAGCTCATAAGTAGTGCTTTACCAAACAACTTACTCTTTAACAAACTACAGAATGTTTGATACATCCAAATTGAAAGCATTTGCAGACGACAGGTCAAACATTGCTCAAATGATAAAATTTGTCTCAGAAAGAATAGAAAGCATTTTGGGGAAACAAGAAAATGCTGGTTACCAATAGCTTTCTTCCTCAGGGTCGTTAAAACTTGGGATTGTGTGGTAAAGGTTTAAGTGTTTTAACAACCTGAAAAACTGAGAAACAGGCCATAGAAGAAAATATTATGAGAAAAGGAGAAGATGCTGGTAACCAGCATTTTCTCTCTTCCAATAATGTTTTATAACCTGTCAATGATAAATTCCATCATTTGAGTCACACTACATTTGTTGTCTGAAAAATGCTTTAAATTTGGACAAGTCTCAAATTTGTCTTCTAGTAAACACTTAAGGATTAAGATGAAATAAGCTAATATTTAACATCCAGAAAGATACAAATTTCCTACCAATGAGTAATCAAAAAGAGGCTCTTGTCTTTGCTTCTTTCCCAAGAAAGAAAATATGTAGGCATGTTTTATTTAACTTCCAAAAATATTCAGTTACTTATGGTAATTACAGACCTATTTTTCAACACTATTACAAAGTGGTGTTCTGTCCAAGATGGCCATGTCAGTCTAATACTTATGGTTACATCACTATACAAAATACATGCACAGTAACTTGTCCTCATTTGATATGCAAATGGTTTCAAAACCCTGCATGAGCTTTTGGCACTTAGGAAGAGAATAGCCTTATAGAAAGCTAAAAGCGATTGTTGATGTTTGTGAATTCAAGCTGGATTAAGATGAGCCTGCTTTATAATTGGGACCATTGCCTAAGAAATGCTGCTTGGTATTGAATCTGCACAGTCCAACATGATCGAATGTTCCAACTAAAACAGTACACAGGACATGTCTGTACAAATAATTTAACCCTTAAAGTGCCTTTTACAACTATAGTTGCCTTTGTGGCCAGTGTAGATCAAGATCTACACAAAAAGTGCAGCCTGATCTTTGATCTACACTGTCTGCTTTGTTGAGACACTGTACACTAAAGCAACCATGAATTACCTGGGTCATATTTCAAGGATGAAAATATCTGATAGGTTTATTCAGCGCTCTATGGGTTAAGTTCATGCTCAACTGACCTTGTGCTCAAAGATCATGGCCAATAACCAATAAATGGTTCAAATTGCACAAAATTTTGACAGTACGGCCATAATTCACTTGCAAGAAAGGCAGAAAAAAGTTCTTATAGAGAGGAATGCACTTTATAATGTGCACTAACTCCTAGGTGTTAAGCGCAACTCCTTGACCCGTGCGGACAGTGTAGATCAAAATCAGACTGCACGAAACGTGTAGTCTGATCTCGGATTTACACAGTCCAATAAGATTCCCTCCCCCCAAAAAATGCCCTTGAAATGGCAAATTTGGATTTTAACCATCGGCTTCAGAATTGCTTTTCACTTATTTAGCAGGATAAGGGATAAAGTACATCTACATAAAATTCAATGATTCATACTTAGCTGAATTGAGTTTGACAAAGGGTCTTACAGGCATTTGTCCTGAACTTGTAGCATTTGGATCTTTCTGTTGTATGCAAAGTGACTTTTCCATTTTTCACCAGTCAGAAAGTGAAACACAAGCTTAACCCTAAAGAAGTTAAGCACAACTCAGTGTGCATTTGCAGACATTGTAGATAAAGATCAGACTGCATAGAATGTGCAGTCTGATCTTGGATACACACTGTCAAGTATTGTAAGACTTTTCTTGCAAAAAGGATTTTGAAATCACAATATATGGGTTTTTCATCTAATTCATTTGGCAGTTAAAGGGTTAACTTCTGTATGGACATTTCAGCATGACTATTATACATACCTGGACAGGTCCTAAGATTACACCCTGATTGTTCAGTGCTGTCCCCTACACAGGGTAACCCGCCATCATGTGGGGCAGGATCATTGCAAGCCCTTGTCCTCTGTTTGGTCCCGGGTCCACAGCTTACAGAGCAGCTTGACCAGGACTGCCAGTCTGACCACTGACCATCAGCTAAAATCAGTTCAATTTTTTTTAGAGGATTTGGATAGCAAACCTACTTAATGCGAATGGTTTGACATGGGGACTTTTTCAATCCAGAAATAACACCAATAAAATTGCAATTTTAAGGTCACTCTTTTCCAGAATGTTTCAGCAAAGCGGACAGTGTAGATCAAATATCAGGGTCCTTATTCACCAACCATTCTAAAAAACTTTCTTAGTCTTATACTCCAGACTTTCCTAAATTTGAAAGTAACACAACCTCTGATTGGCTAACGATTTGGTTTAACCAGTCAGAAGTTGTTACTTTCAAATTTGGAAAATCTTGAAGAGTAAGACTAAGAATGTTCTTAAGAATGGTTGGTGAATACGGACCCAGACTGCATGTTTCGTACAGTCTGATCTTGATCTAGACCAGCTGCAAAAGGAAATAAAGTTGTGAAAGGAGCTTTAAGGGTTAACTATATGTTGAAAGTTTTTTTACATGATGGTGAAGCACAGATCTACTTACATATGTTGCAGAGCCCACAAAACTTTTTACACTTTAATTTGGCATGATGTCTGTCGTTACAAATATCAAAAACCGAGGCCACGGTTGGACAGTTGAACATCAGGTCATCCTGGCAATCAGTGTTCGGTAAAGCTGTGGATTCAAAAAAAAAAAATGTGGGATAAAGATGTGAGCGAGTACAGCATCTGCCTCTCACATTAGAAAACTCCTCACAAAACTCACACACAAATGACCAGTCCATGGTGAAAAAAGGGATAGATTTCAAATTTGGGAAAAAAATGCAGTTAGCTATCAGGTTTTATATTAAACAGAATAGCTGACACAGTAGCTTATTTTCATTTAACCCATTACCACACCATCCCAAATTTTAAAGACCCTCAGGCCTGGGAGATAAGACTTTTGAAAACATTGTGGGAAAAGGAGAAAATGCTGGTTACCAGCATTTTCTACATTCCCTACAATGTTCTTTAACCTTTCAGAAACAAATCCAATCATTTGAGCCACATTTAAGTCTTTACAACACAGCAAAATTTAAACTCGTCCAAATTCAAAGCATTTGCAGACCACAAAATAAATGTGACTGAAAATCTGAAATTAGTTTTGGGAAGGGTAAAAAACGTCATGGGAAAAGGAGAAAATGCTTTTCCCACATTTTTTTTATAAAGTTTTTTCCTAAGGCTGGTCAAAAGTCAGGTTTGTGTGGTAAAGGGTTAATTTGTCTTCTGCAAATGCTTTCATTTTGGAATAGCTGAAAATATTGTCTTTTGGTAAAGAGTTATAAGAGAAAAAAAAATCTAAAGGTTGACCATGCTCATAATAGATTACTTTTTACAGACAGCTGCTCCTTTTTCCACAATTTTTTCTGAAACCGTCAGATAAAGGAGAGTCCAAAAGTCATTTTTTTTAATCCTTTACCAGGCAATAAAATTTCAGTCATGTCCAAATTGAAATAATTTGCAGACGACAATTTCAATGTGGCTCAAATGGTGGAACTTTTCTTTGATATGTTAGAAAACATTGCGGGAAAAAGAGAAAATGCTGGTTACCAGCATTTTCTCCTTTTCCCACAATCTTTTTAAAAAGGCCTCTTTCAAAGGGTGGTTAAAAGGCGGCATTGTGGGGTAAAGGGTTAAAATTAATGTGTAACAAGGCTTCATTTCGAGTAATAGTTTAATTCTTTACCAAACAAACCTGAGTTTAAACAGTCTCAAGTTTTGAAGGCTTTTGAAAACATTGTGGGAAAAGAAGAAGGCTTTTGAAAAAATCATGGAAAAAGGAGACAATGCTGATAACCAGCATTTTCTCCTTTTCCGACAATGTTTTTGAGTTACATTCAATATGTTCCCACAATGTTTTCTACCATTTCAAAGAAAGAAATTGACTTTTCAGCCAAATTCAATTCATAGTCTGCAAATTCTTTCAATTTGGTAGAATGTAACATAGTGTTGACTCTTTACAGCACAATGACGCCTTTTAACGCCCCTGGGAAAGAAGCCTTTTGAAAACATTGTGGGTAAAGGAGAATATGCTGGTAACCTGCATTTTCTCCTTTTTCCACAATGTTTTCCATCCTATCAAAGAAAAATTGCACCATTTGAGCCACACTGAAATTGTCGTCTGCAAATGCTTTCAAATTGGGAAAGGCTAAAATTTTGTCATCCAGTAAAGTGTTAATTCAGGGAAAAAATGTCTACCGTCGACGCTACCTTTGTTCTAAATTCAGTTATTCATAAATTCATAAGTGAAAAGAAAAGATTATATTGCGCATTTATTGACTTTAAAAGAGCGTTTGACAGTATCAATAGAAATCTTTTATGGTTTAAGTTGAATAAACTTGGGTTAAACGGCAAAATCCTACGTATTATTCAAGACATGTATTCGAAAATAAAAGCAAAAGTTCGCAAAGATAATCTATGCTCTGATTTCTTCGACAACAATGTGGGTCTCTTGCAAGGAGAAAAAATGTCGCCAATTTTATTTTCACTTTTTCTTGAAGATCTAGAATTATATTTACAGGGGGCTGAGGGAGATGGTATTGAAATATTTGATATGATTATAACCCTTTTACTATTCGCTGATGATATAGTTATTTTGGCAAAATCACCCTCTGAATTACAAAATAAACTGAATAAGTTGAAAGATTATTGTGAATTATACGATTTACAGGTTAATTGTGAAAAAACAAAAATAGTTGTGTTTAGAAAACGAGGGAAGATAAAAGAAAATGAAAAATGGTGGTATGGTGGGAAATCCATAGAAATCGTTGACAAGTTTAATTATCTGGGTACTGTCTTTTACTATACTGGTAATTTTAGCAATAATTTTGAATTTATTCAAAGTAAAGCTTTAAGGGCACTAAATGTATTTATGTTTAAGATAAAGGATTATGGGCTTTCTCCTGATATCACGATAGAGTTATTTGATTCCTTCGTTGGTTCAATTTTAAACTATGGCAGTGAAGTTTGGGGGTTTTCCAAAGCAAATCAGTTAGAACGTGTACATTTAAAATTTCTTAAGAGGTTACTATATGTTAAACGAAGTACCTCAAATCAAGCAGTTTACGGCGAAACAGGAAGAATGCCATTTTACTTGACCCGTTATAAACGTCTATTTAAATATTGGTTTAAGCTTGTAAATAACAACAAAAACGAAAAAAATATTATCCTTTCAAATGTTTACACAATGCTAAGAGCAGATGCCGAATCTGGAAAATTAAATTGGTTCTCTAATATAAAAGATTTATTAGGACGCTATGGATTCGCAGATGTTTGGCTTAACCCTTATAGTGTTCATTCAGATAGTTTCATTTGTACTTTTGAACAACGTATTTTAGACTGTTTCAAACAAACTTGGCATGAAAATATGGAGAAAACTGAATCGTTATACTCATATAAGCTTTTCAAAATAGAATTTGGCATTGAAAAATATTTAAAAATTTTACCTAAACAATTAAGAATTTATCTGTCAAAATTACGTATGTCATCTCATAATTTAAGAATAGAAGCAGGACGATATGGGAGGGTTAAAACTATAAGAAGTGAAAGGTATTGTTTGAAATGTAATACCCATGATATTGAGGATGAGTATCATTTTATTTTAATCTGCCCGCTGTACACTGAATTGAGGAATACATATATAAAGAAATACTATATAAATAAACCAAGTTTTTTAAAATTTTGTACCTTAATGTCATCAGAAAATCACAATGAAATAAAAAAGTTAGCAATATATGTTAAAAAGGCCTTATCAATAAGAAACCTATAGTAGGTCCTACTTTATCTTATGTAAGTTCATTCTAAAAAGAAGCATTTATATCAATAACAATAGTATTATTGTTATATCATCCGTTTGAGTATTATTTCAGCACTATTCAGTATTATTCTTTGACATGTTTGATGTTTCTATGTGCACATGTTATTTATCTTATTAATATGTAATGACACTTCGTTAGCACGTCGTTAGTACGGTATGTTATATAACATCCCGTGTTCTTGTCTTTTGCAAATATGTCTTGCTATATTTACAAACCAACCAATGATAAATCGTGACTATTATTGTATGTCATTGTTGTATTGTCATGATGAGGTACTGTATGTACAAATCGTAAATAAATCTATGTCTATGTCTATGTTAATTTGGTTAAGACTTACAGTAAAATCAACCAAATTGAATTGATTGTCTACTAATACTTTTTATTTGAAAAGAAAAAAACTAACTTTTTCTGGTCTTGTAAAGAGTTAACCCTTTACCACACAATCACAAAGTTTCAACGACCCTGAGGTAGAAATCCTTAGAAAATACACTGGGAAATGTGGCAACCAGCATTTTCTCCTTTTCCCACAATGCTTTCTGCTCTTCCAAAGACATAACATGTTATTTAAATGGAACTGAATGTGTCGTCTGCACATGCTTTCAATTTGGAGAAGACTTAAATTTTGTCATCTGGTGAAACTTAAAACAGCATTATGTTACCTTGTGTCCCTGTAGTACATAACTGTTTGTTGCAAGTATCCACAGCACAGCATTGTTTACAGTCAATAGTTTGAGTGACAGAACGACCAACAATCAACACTGGCGGGGCCTCAGTACTTGTTGCTGTACCTGTTTCCAAGGTCATGTTGGTTGTGGTTGTCATGCCTATATCCAGGCATGTCTTAGATAAAATGGAAATAAAAAGATAGGTATTATTGGCCAACTATGAAAGCAGAAAATATGATTTAAACCTTCAACCCTTTACCACATCATCCCAAGTCTTTTTTTGACCCTGTAGAAGAAAGCTTTTGAAAACAATGTAGGGAAAGGAGAAAATGCTGGTAACTATACAGGTATTATTGGCCAATTACCTATGAAAGCTACAAATATGATTTAAACCTTTAACCTTTTAGCACACAATCCCAAGTTTTAACGACACTGAAGAAGTAAGCTTTTGAAAACATGGAAGGAAAAGGAGAAAATGCTGGTAAATATTTCTTTTTACCATTCAAAAGACAGAAATCATCCTTTACACTACTCCAAATTTGTTTTCTGCAAATGCTTTCAATTTGGACAAGTCTAAAATATTTCTGTATGGTAAAGGGTCAAATTGCCCTGTATCTCAATTATGCTTCTATATTATTTTATGATCTTGTCTCAGGTATACCTCCAAAGCAGCCCTTCAAATGGCTGTATGTGTCAAAATTTTTGTCTGCTAATAATATAGTCTTTGATTGATAGCTTAATGATTAAGTTTCACAAAAACAGCAGAACAACGACAAAATGTAATTTACCTTCTTGCGATTCCTTTTTTTTTTTATATGTCAATAATTAACCTTTGACTTACAAGGAAATCGAAACTAGGCTTGACATTTAATGTGCATGTTCTGGAAGTCTATTTAGTTACAGTAAAGTTCTTTTCCCAGAATTCATCAGCTTTCTTTTTTGTCAAGTTTTACACAGAAAAAAAGACACTATTTTACACTATAGGTATTCCATCTAAAATGAGTCATAGTTGACAGCATGAAGTAAACTCATTTATCTATTGATACACATACATATGAACTGCTGACAGGATGATTAAAGACACATTCAACTGGCTCACAGATCGTCAGTAAGCTTTTGAAAATTCTAGGAGCATTAAAAGAAAGACTGCGCTGAAGATTAGCTGAGCATAATCACATACCGTCAACTGTTATTCTGTGAGTGTCCTTAAACCAGTGATAGTGTTTTTATTCCTAAACTCTTAATTCTATCAATTTTCAATCATTCTGTTTCCTTATTCTTACGGGATATGGACACTTGGGGCTTAATAAAATCGGAGCTAAATTTGAATCGATGTACATGAATGTCCATGTAAAATTTGTTGTGGCACTGAAATGGTCATTGCAGAACTTCTCTAATCCTAATGGATACAACAGGGCTTACAGCACTTTGATAAAGAAATTGTTATTATGTTGGCAAATGTTGGCGTTTCATCCAAAATGGTACCCATTGTATCTCCCGTAACCGTCTGATAGAAAACAGGCAACGGTAAACTTGTAAGCATTGGGTGTTACATGTTGTTCATACGAAGATTGATAACAGTTTACCGTTTCGTCCCTACTTCGCCCGTTCATTTTAAAGATAGAATTTTTCGAGCTTGGATTTATTGCCACAATTTATCAACATTATCACTTTTATCTACAGCAAGTGCAAAAGAAATTTTTCTGTAGTTCTCTAATATTCACGTAGAATGATCGACGAGAAAACGAAAAATCGTTCATTATTCAGTCAAAATCTGGTTTCTGTACTTTCACGACGTTCTCCTTTGTAGAGAGTACTCATTGTTTACCGGTTTGTTTTCGCTTGCGAGGAAACAACGAGCCCATTATCTAGAAAAGTTTATTCTGCGTGTTCCTTGCGCCTAACGTTTATTCTCTAGACATTAGAGCCATCTGCAAATAAAACCCTGTTTATCGTGTTTCTCCTCTACAATAGACAGTTTAAATATCAATGGTGAAAGAAGTGGTTAACCATATTACGGAGAAATAGATCGTGTTTAATGGTTTTAAAACCATTGATGTTGGAGCGAATGAATTTACAAGGATATTATCTTAAAAAAAAATCAGCAACAGCAGAAGCATAATTTATTTATTTTCAGTTATAACTTTTTTAATGATTATGATGGTGACAACAGTAAATACATATCATTGCTGTTAACATGATGATAGGTTGTGTAGAAATAATCAGAATATCAATTACTAAATAAAGATATCAGAAAAGGGGTATTTCAGATTTTTGGTTACCAGCATTTTCCCCGTTTCCCCACAATGTTTTCAAAACTATTTTCTCTGGGTCGTTAAAACTCGGGATTGAATGGTCAAGGTTAAGACACGGTGAAAGAGAGACAGAAAGCTGAATAGAAAAATGACAGAATAAGGCATCTAAAGATTCAAACCTGTTTTGCCCTACATCCCAGAGTAAATTCTGTAAACTGTCCTACGCCTGTTGTCTCGGTAAAGCAATACTGCAAGAAGACCAACAAATTACGCTTAAGATATAGAATTAATTAATTAATTTTAATGCATCTGCGACTGAAGGATTTAGAGCACAACGTAAGGTCAAATTGGAAAACCACCTAGATTATATTACCGAAAACAGATAACAGATTTAGATCAGCATTTTCAAGTTTCATCAAATAAATTACAAACTGAAAAAAGGAAGACATCTAAATATTCCAAGAAATGACAGACCTTGTAGAAACTGTACTTCACATGTGATTGAAAACGGATATCACTTCTTACTAATATGTCGACAATACGCAGACCTCAGAAATAAATGCATCAAACAATACATACTTTACTTTAAAAAAATCACTAATTTCATGTCAAAGAACTCAAAAAATTTATTATCAGTTATTTCTCTATTTTTTTATATACATATTTTGCTTCTCTTCCTAGAATTTGATATCTTTTATACACATGTACATGAATGTTTATGTTTATGGATTTCATCTCCAGCAAATATTGTTTTCTGTTTTCTTCTTCCTATGAAGATTGTAATGATGTTTCAGGTAATAAACGTTTTGTATTGTACTGTATTGAGTTTTCTGTAGTGTTAAACACTTTAAACTGTAGTAGGGTAAGAAGGCAGATTTTGTAAGATATTCCCGAGCAAAAAGGATCAGATACAAACACAGAGAATGAATGAGGAAGAATTGGATAAAATGCAAAGATAAACAGGTAAAGCTGATGGGTACATACCTTCTGACTGGCTAAACAGAATGGTTTAGTCAGTCAAAATTTGTGTTACCATTTAAACATAGAATTAAGTTAAGACTGCTCTTCACGGTGGTTGGTGAATATGGACTCGGGGAAAACAAACCATGAGAGCCAATTTTTCGGCCTAGCTGAATGCTCTGGCTTTTTACCTTGAATTAATAATAGTAATTTGCGGTTGGTAAAAATTGTGGACATGTTTATTCTGCGGACCATGCCAGCCTATTTGAGGGTAAATTAATGACAACAATATATACATAAGCATTCCTACCACCCATCGATACCTAGGGGCAGTTATTCAAACCATAGCAAATGGATATAATAGGGAATAATCCTTTTCTTGTACTAACTGGTAATGCATTATTTTTAGCGTTACCCTAGAAACCGTTACAGTATGTCAACATGTACTTTCAGACACATCATTTTAAGAGGCAGCTGCTCATTTTCCTGTACCTCTGACGCCGTCTATCTTTTTCAAGTTTAAAAGATATTTCTTTCTAAATACTTAGTCAAATCTCCTTTATACATAAAGGTCGACTAATTGTTCAGTATTCACGTGTTTGTACCCATTTCATTTATTTATAGGAGTTGTGTTTAAGTTTATATCAATTTCTCTTTAATTTACACATTTCACCCATTTGAATCCATTTCACCAGCATTTTCTCCTTTTGAATCTTTTCTAACCTTTCAAAGACAAATGTAAAGATTTGAGCCATATCTAATAAGTCGTCTGCAAGTGCTTTCGATTTGGACAAGTCTCTAATTTTGTCGTCTGGTAAAGAGTTTACATCACTTTTGCATTTATATGACGCCATAGATAAAACATAAGTGTTCCATACCTCATCAGTGTTACATTGTACAACATTATGGCAGTCTGTGACATTTTTGACATCTGTACATTGGTAACAGTCAAGTCCATCTAAGTAGAGGGGAAAAGGGTTAGTTATTATGTCATCAAGGATTAGTGATATTAGAATCTAGAGAGTTTGTGGACAATTTTTTCGATTATGGCACAGTTTCACAGATGATCTATGCATAAAACATATTTACATATGAGCCATACTCTGGCAAAAGGGAACTTAACGCATCTCCGTGATGTATTGTTCTAAGCAAGATAATCACATAATTATGGATCCATAAAATACCTTTAGTCAAACAAACAAATGAATCATGAGGTACATTGGTCTTTGGACATGCAGAAAATCGACCAGTAGCAAAACGTTTCGACCAATGTCAGCCTGCGCGGACTGCAGAGGCTAACATGGGTCGATACTCTTTGCAAAGAGATGCACAGAGTCCCCTTTTGACAGAGCATGGCTTGTATAGGTATCATTGCAGTCAGTAGTTTTCCGTAGAGGGTAATGCTGGACTTCCATATACCAGACTCTTCCAAAAGTGTACACCATTGTTTCGACGATGTGGGAAAGCAGCCAGAGGCATGGAAAGAATATTGTGCGGAGTACTGGTAAAAGAAACTCCAGGAAAGCATGGGTAGGTGCACTGGCCGCCGCGATATAACTGAAGTAATGTTGAAAACGGCGTCAAACACCATACAATCAATCAATCAATCAATCAATCAATCAATCCAAAAGTGTATACACACGCACACACACACACACACACACACACACACACACACACAAAATATAGCACAGGAAATCTGTTTGCTCTCAAAAGACTGGTATATATGATGATAAATATCTATTAATTTGGAAAACGTTTTACCAGGAAAAAACCCAAATTAATATTTATATAATATGTCATTTTCTACAAAGAATTGATACATACAAATATATTTTCTATTTATATGTTATGTTACTTTCTGCAAAGAACTGACACGTACAAATATATTTTCAAACAGCTTGCCGAAATACGATACAATAATTCATAACACCTGTCGTATATCCTTTCTGTACTTCTAGGTCAATATTGTCGGCTATTCATGTAATTCCAAGCGACCCTCATTTTAATGTAACTAGCTATAAACTTTAATTTTTAAATACGTTTTAACCGTTTACCACACAATCCCGACTTTTAACGGCGCTGAAAAAGAAGTCTTTTGAAAACATTGGAAAAGGAGAAAATGCTGGTAACCAGAATTTTCTCCTTTTCCCACAATGTTTTCTACCCTTCCCAACACAAATTTCAGTTTTTGAGTCACATTTATTTTGTCGTCTGCAAATGCTTTCAATTTGGACCAGTCTAAAATTTTGTCGTTTGGTAAAGAGTTAAGAATTATAGGTTCTATTGCTCAAGAAGTTAGCAACTAAATCTTACCACTCATTTAAAATGTATAGAATGCTTATGCACTGTTTTTAAATTAGTTGTGATGGCCTCTTACAGAGCTCCAGATAGAGGGAGTGATTTCGATTTCAAAATTGAAAACATTAATTATTCTCCACTAAACCCTATGTTATGGGTACTCATTAGAATCGTCTCATAGAGACGATTCTAATGAGTACCCACAACATAGGGTTTGGAAGAGAAATAATGAATTTAGAATACCATCATTCCCTCTTATCTGGAGCTCTGTCTCTTATAATTCTGTATTGAAAGGTCATGTACATGTATCTTTGTCTTTTATGGTATTTGTAGTTGTTGTTGTACATGAATGAGACTCTAATAAATAAAATAAAATAAAAATAAAAATGTATGTATTGAAAAGTACGCAATATCATGCAAGACTTGCATGTTATAGTGCACTAAGAAGATGCATTAAACTCCAGAGCACCTCAAATTTACAGCAGTTTAAGATCTAAAATGTTGCGATTCCAAGGTTCTTTTCACTGAAAAAATCTCACCTTATCGGACAGTAAAACGTGTATTTTCTCCTTTCTTTATGTTTTCAAATTGGGTCCGCTGTTAAACGAACAACAGTCTTTTAACCCTTTACCACACAATCTTGACTTTTAACGATACTGAGAAAGAAGCATTTTGAAAACATTGTTGGAAAAGGAGAAAACGCTGGTAATCTACCCTATCAAAGACAAGTTTCATCTTTTGAGTCACATTTAAATTGTCGTCTGCAAATGCTTTCAGTTTGGACAAGGCTACAATTTCTTGTGTGGTAATTAAAGGTAGAGATGTCGGGGAAAAGCTGGACAGCAATACTTACGTGTAAATCTGTGAATCAGTATGGCATTACAAAGGAACGAAATTAGAACACTTATCTTCAACATTTCTTATGACGTGAAAAAGAGTGACACTTTTAAAGCATGTGTGCAATCCAGCTCGATAGTTTAATCAATTTCTAGACTGACTATCACGTTCTGAGGTGAAAATTTTGACTTTTTCAACTTTTAAAGGGGGATATCGACATTATTTGAAAATTTTAGTCTAGACCAAATTGAAAACATTTGCAGACCACAAATTAAATGTGGATCAAAATATGATTTCTGTCTTTGTAAGGATAGAAAACATTGCGGGAAAAGGAGAAAATGCTGGTTACCAGCATTTTCTCCTTTTCCCACAATGTTTTCACAAGCCTTCTTCTTCAGGGTCGTTTAAACTCGGGATTGTGTGGTAATAGGTTAATATCACATAAATAGTAAAGACACAGTCTGAAAACATAATATTATCCAATCTATGTTTATCGCTATTCTATAATATTAGCTTGACTATCAAGTTTGACTTTTTATAAATTTACCTCTAGAAAGAGAAGATACCGATTGCTCCAGATCGATAGAGGTTTACAGTAAAAAATTAATGCAAAAGAAACATCTTTAAAAAAAAAATAAAATTGTGTTTCTGTACAACGATAAATAACGAAAAGTAACTTCGCTAGCAACTGCATGTTCTTCCTCGTTGATTTGCATATTGTTTAAAGTGAAATTACCATTTATATATGAGCCGTGCTCTGGCAAAAGAGGGTTCAATGCATTTCCGTGATCCATAATACCAAGTAAGTCATCACATATTTATGGATCAATAAAGTCCATTTTGTATATCAACCGACTGATTCATGAGATACACTGGTTCTTTGACATGCAGAAAATTGACCAATAGCGAACAGTTTCAGCCCAGGTCAGCCTGCACGGACAACGACGGCTGACCCGTGTCGATACTTTTCACAGATGCATTAAGCCTCTTTTCGCACAGCCCTGTTCATATATCTTAGAAATTAGTTGTTAAGCTAAATCATCGTTTAAAAGGAGCAGTTACTGCTAAAAATGATGTTTCTGAAAGACATTTGACTGTACACTAATGTACACTAATGGGTTATGGAGTTACGCCCAAGAAAATTTAAGAGCATGCACCAGCTAGAACAAGTAAAGGATTATTCCCCATCATATTCGTTTGCTATAGTGTGAAGAAGCGCCGCGGGACATCGATTAGGGTTAGCAACACTTGTATTTTGGTGTCCAAAATGTGCCCTCAAATAGGCCTGCAGGAGCCCGCAGAATGAACATGTCCACATTTTTTACCAATCGCAAATTACTATTTATTCATTCGAGTATATCAATACCAAGTAGGTCAAAAGCCAGCGTATTCAGCCACGCTGAAAAATCGTGTAACTTCAATGTATTAGTTTGCCTTTAATCTAAATTAATCACAGCAATCTGTATATAAATCACAGTAAATATTTCTAAATTTTTATTTACACAATTTGACAGCAAAATGTATCCATATACGGTTTCATGTATAGACAGTTATACTTTTCATGGTTCTTTACGCACTCCGTAACCTCCGTACAGCTCTGAGAGAGAACAACAACTTCAAAAGCAGTTAGCGAATGAATTTAGTTGTCACGTGGACTTAAAAATATGCAAAAAGGTGTCGAAACAAAACAGTATACGTACTGCAATTTGAGAGAGTGTTCAACATTTAATATATCCCTTTAACAAGGCCGTTTTGGATTTTTTTTTTGCTGCCATTGAAAAGTTATGTTAAATACTGATCAAAAAAAAAAACTAGAAGGGTACATTCGGTCAAAATATGTGCAAATTTGGCGCGCAAATAATGGGTTGGTCTATTTGAAATCGGCAACTCCATCAATTTTTATGAGAACAAATATGACGCCATCGTACATATTTGAATAGGATCCCACGAAATGAACACGTGTTATCAATCCCACTAAACTTTGCGATTTTCTGATTTTCCATTTTTAAATATTTGCCTTTCTGCTTTACTGCTAGCTATCGCCCTACTTTATTCAGTTACTAGTGTTGACCATTTTTGAATTTTGGTATGATTATACAAATTGGAGAGTTCCCTTAAAAGGAAAAACCCAAGTCTACGATTCCAAAGAAACATAACTTGGCTTATCTCAGGTCAGCTGGGTCATTGAATATTTGACCTTTATCTGGCCTAGTTGACCCTTTACCAAACAGTCCTTTGTTTTACCAACACTACAGAAAATTGCCTTCGGAAGCATGGTGGGAAGAGGAAAAAATGCTTGTAACAAGCCTTTTAACCACCTTTTAAAAGGCATATCCCCTTTATTGGAGTTATATTCAATTCGCTGTCTGGAATTGCTTTTAATTGGACAAGTCTAGTATTTTGTTACACTGTAAAGTGTTAACTCTTATCACACAATACCGAGTTTTAACAACCCTGAGGAAACAGACTTTTGAAAATCTTGTAAAAAAAAAAAGGAGAAAATGCTGGCACCCAGCATTTTCTCCTTTTTCCCACAAGTTTTTCTTCACTTTCACAGACCATTACCATCATTTCAGCCACATTTAAATGAGGGGGATGGGTGGGGTGGGACAGAATAAATAAATATATGAGCACTGCAAAAGCAATTGGACTCCCCTGGGATTTGAACCTGCAGTTAACTTATCAGAGGGACATAAAAGGGGTCAAAACCGTAGCACATCGTCTCTGGAAACAGCTTTCCAGACAGCTGTTATTTTTCCGTATCCAAACTGTATTTACCCCTTGTTACGCATTAAGGGCTATCCTGTTACCAACGGAAGTGAAAATTGTTACAGATAAAAAACTTGGTAATTCCTCGTATTTCCTAAATGTATTTATATATTTATTTAAACTGTGAACTAGAATGAAAAGTACCAGTCTTTGTTTAGATTTTCAAAAAAAAACATTTGAAATGAAATCCAGGTTGAAGCCTCTTTAAAGCTCTAGGTGGCTATGTTGAACGCTGTTCTGAATTTTTTTTTAACTTAACGACAAAAAATTTTAGACTCGTTCATATTAAAAGCATTTGCAGACGAAAAATTAAATGTGGATCAAAAGATGATTTCTGTCTATTAAAAGGGTATGAAACATTATGGGAAAATGAGTTAATGCTGGTTACCAGCATTTTCTCCTTTTCCTACAATGTTTTTTAAAAGCTTTTTTCTCGGGGTCGTTAAAACACAGGATTGTTTGGTACAGGTTTAACCCTTAAGCTGCTAATCGCGACCCACTGACCTTTTGCGGACTGTATAGATCAAGATCAGACTGCACAGAACGTGCAGTCTGATCTTTGATCTACACTGTCCGATGCTGTATTTTTCTTCCCGGTGAAATCAACTTTGAAACTGCAATGTTTGGGCTTTTAGTATTGAGTAGAAATGTTTGTTTCTTTCATTCAGCAGCTTAAATGTTAAGCAAGGTGTGCAAAGGCGGGAAACTCTGGTGAATATTGGAACAAAATACTATGACTTCATGAAAGTTCTATAGGTAAAACTAAATGAGTCATACTCTGTGAAAAGGGGGTTTGCAAAATGTTTCAGTTCGTGTCGGGGTCGAAACTTTTCGTCGTTGGTAAATTTCTGCATGTCCAAGGACCATTCTACTCCATGATTCAGTCTGTTGTAAGACAAAATGGATTTTATGGAGCCATAATTACGTAATGACTTGCTTGGCATAATGCATTACGGAGATGCATTAAACTTCCTTTTCCAAGAGTGCCGCTAAGATGTTTTATTCCGTACAGCACTTTATCTCTCTTCTAGGCCACTCGGGAATTCATTCAATACTCTACAAATGTGTTTACGTCACTCAGATGATTTCGGGATTATAGATAACATGGGTGTTTGTGGTAATATACGACTCTGATAACAGTTATAACCTCAAGGTATTCAAAACACACGAAAAGGGGCCTTCGGACATATGCGTAACAGTATGTCGTCCCAGATCAGCCTGTGCAGTCTGTGACTAATCCGAGATGACACTTCCCGTTTTTGTGCGATTTTCTGTTTCACGAAAGTCTTACTCTATGAAAAAGTCTTAGGTAGGCCTAGTCGTATAGTGCCATCTCGGATTAGCCTGCACGGACTGCGCAGGCTAATTCAGAACGACACTTTACGCAAATGTCCGAAGGTCTCATTTCGCATGTTGCGAGCCATATGATCTTATACGAAAAATGGCCCACGGGTATGCCTGAACAGAGTAGAATAAGCCCAGAAGAGGCACAAGGTACAAACGTTTGGGTTGCCATATAGAAAGAAAAATCTAGCAGTCATGTTGATTTTTACTGTTAACGTATTACAGGCAAATGACCATGCTCTTGAAAAGGGGGGTTTAATGTATCTCCGTGACGCATCGCACTAAGCAAGTCATCATATAATTATGGATCTATAAAATCCATTTTGTCTAACAACTGACTGAATCACGGGGTAGACTGGTCCTTGGACATGCAAAAAATTGACCCAATAGCAAAAGGTTTCGACCCAGGTCAGCCCGCGTGGACTGCCCATGCTGACCTGTGATCTTTCTCCCCCCCCCTCTCTCTCTCTCTCTCGCTCTCTCTCAGGCATTAAACCCCCTTTTCACAGAGCTTGACCCATATTTTGTCTCCATCTTTACTTTGCATTTAGATAAACTCAAACACCAGAAGCTGCGGATAGACGTAAAGCCACACTTTCCAGTAAAAAAGAAAAGCTATATTTAGAATTGGCGGCTATCTGACACGCCATAGTGCATTCTAGAAGAGGTGAATAGCCAGGAATGTAGTAAAGATGAAGCCCAGTTTCATCTAAACTTTCTTCTCTCTTTTTTCTTTCGCTCTTTTGTCTTTCCCCGCCCCCTCCCCCCCCAAAAAAAAAAAAAAACAAACAAACCAGATGTTAGAACATTAAAGAGCCAATCACAATTTTGTCACCTTTTCAGACAATGTAAATCAAGATCAGACTACAATGTAGATCAAAATCAAGACTACAGAAAACGTGGAGTCTGATTTTTGATCTGTATTGTCCGCTATTTAGTTTTTATTTTCAAAAGCAGTCTTGAAATTGAGATGGTTCGCTCTCTTTTCCAGGGTCCGTATTCACCAACCATTCTTAAGAATATTCTTACAAAATGGTTTAGCCAATCAGAAGTTGTGTTACTTTCAAATGTAGAAAATTTTGAAGTATAAGACTAAGAACGTTCTTAAGAATGGTTGGTGAATACGGACCCTGATTGAGAAAGCGCATTTCCTTTATTTGATGCATTATTGATGGTTAATGTTGGAGCCCGAGCACCCGCCTGGTTATACGCCTGTAGAATTAAGCAAGGTCTGACAACGAGGCAAACGCTTGATATGAAACCAGAGACCGAAACGAACAATTTGATATACAGAAACATATGTTATACTCCGTAGACCACCTCATTGATAGATAGCCCATTCTATTTGCCCCACAACAATATAACAAATAATTTATCTAAGTCTAAGTCATGCTGTGTAAAAAAGGGGCTTAATGCATCTGCAAAGAGTATCGACCCATGTCAGCCTGCGCAGTCTGCGCAGGCTGACATGGGTCGAAACTTTTTGCTCTTTGTAAAATTTCAATTTTCTGTTTGTCCATTCTATCTCATGATTTTGTCGGTTGTTATACAAAGTGGATTTTATGGACTCATAATTATGTGACGACTTGCTTGGTAAAGCACATTACGGAGATGTATTAACAGCCCCCTTTTGCCAAGACATGGCTCTTATGTTTCTGGTTATGTTATTTTGTTTGCATCATAACTCCTTCTTTTACAAAGAGAAATACCTTGCATCTTCTGCAAGTCAAGATGAGCCCGATAGCTACGTCGGTTGCATACACGACCTGAAAGTCAGGGGTCACCAATTCGATTCCAAGCTCGCCCAAATTCTTTCCGAGGATTGATGATAGTCATGGCGACTCATTCTTCTCTCACCACTGAACATTGTTTCGACGATATTAATATGGGAAAGCAGTGAATAGTTTGGAAAGAATTTTTTGGGAAGTACTGGTTAAAGAAACACCAGGAAAGCATGGACTAGGGCTCTGGCCACCGCGATATACCTGAAATAATGTTGAAAATAGCGTTAAATACCAGACAAACACCATCAGCAAGCGAACGGACAAAAATTAGAACACTCGGTCATTGACCATCAGCACAGATGTGCTGAGTCCCAGCTGATGCTTTTCTGCAGGTACAGATCTAAACGAGGGTTGTTGAAAAATTCGTGGACTTCCTAAAAAAATATCGATATCTTTGTTCATCAGTATCATCACATAAAACTTACATAATCGAGCCATGCTCTGGGAAAATGGGGCTTAATGCACTTTCAAAAAGTATCAACTCAGGTCAGCCTGCGCAGTCATGGTTCGAAACTTCTTGCTTTGGGTCAAATTTCTGTATGTCTAAGGGCCATTCTACCCCAGGATTCAAGTAGTTGTTAGACAAAGTGGATTTATATGAAGCAGTAATTGTGCGATTACTTACTTGGTATAATGCATCCTGGAGATACATAAAAAACCCTTTTGCCAGGGCATGGCTCATATCAATGTGCAATAATATTGTGTGCAATAAACTTGGAGAATTTCGTGATAAGACTTACTTTTCTTGCGGAATATGCATTTAGGATCATGAGCTTGCATTTGAGATAAACCTTTTTCAACCTAGTCCAGCTAAAAAAAGAAACAAACATTATAACAGAGTCTGTCGAGAGCTTTAATAACATTTTTGACGACGAGTTTAACAAATTGTTACCTCAAAAGCCACCGAATGTTAGGTTCTCTTCATTTTAAAAAATGCGTCTCAAATATTAGAGTTCATGATTGGTTATTTAAACCTTTTCGCGTCTTTGACGGGTGTGTACATCACGTATGAAAATAGTTCCTAAGAAACATGCATATAATGATTTTCAATCTAAAGGTAATAAAATTCGAAGCTTTTGTCACGATCATAAATTTTTACACTAAATTTCACAGCAAGGTTACAGAAATGGTTACAGAGCTTTGACCAAATACGACACTTTCGCTTATTTCAAACGTGTGTAAGACAAGAGAATTCGTATTGGCCGAAAATAAAAGTAGTTATGTGATAAATATGACTCATGCTTTGTAAGTTGGGTATTTAACCCTTTACCAGACGACAAAATTTTAGTCTTATCCAAATTGAAAGCATTTGCAGACGACAATTTCAATGTGGCTCAAATGGTGCAATTTTTCTTTGATACGGTAGAAAGCATTGTGGGAAAAGGAGAAAATGCTGGTTACCAGCATTTTCTCCTTTTCCCAAAATGTTTTCAAAAGACTTCTTTCCCAGGGGCGTCAAAAGGCAGCATTGTGCGTTAAAGGGTTAATACATCTGCAAAATGTTCGAAACATGTCGGCCTGTGCAGTCTGCGCAGGCTGACCTGGACCGAAGACTTTTGCTATCGGTCAGTTTTCTGTACGATCAAGGACCATTGTAACCCCTTGATTCAGTTGGTTGTTAGACGGATCCATAATCACGTGATGTCTTGCTTGGTATAATGCATAATAGAGATGCATTAGAACCCATTTTGCCAGAGCATGGCTCATATTTATATTCATCAGATATCTACGTTAGGTATTGATGCAAAAGCCCAAGAACATTTTAACAGCCCTCGTATCTAATTTCAAAAAACAACAACAGATTGAGCCCGTGGCTTATCAGCCATATGGATTAATTAACTGCTCATAAGCCATAAAGCCACAGCTATCCTGCTGAGCTGACCGCTTCTGTTTTCTTGCGTTTTAACCCTTAGGCTGCCAACCGCGACTCACTGACCTTTTGCGGAAAGTGTAGATCAAGATCAGACTGCACAGAACGTGCAGTCTGATCTTTGATCTGCACTGTCCGATGCTGTATTTTCTTTCCGGTGAAATCAACTTCGAAATCGCTATATTTGGATTTTTACCACTGAGTGGAAATTTTTGTGTCATTTATTGAGCAGTTTAAGGGTTAATTTGATCTGGATATCGTAGATCCGTATTTCTCGCAAATTAGTAATTGGTTGATGATTGATACTGTTCGGGGTATTGACAGATAAGGCCATTTACCGCGCTTGTAAACAAAAACAGCTCATTAAAACTGGCACACTTTCGTTTGTTCGTTGCCTCGTCAATCTGCTGTTTAACACGCTTTTCGACAACTGCGATGTAGCACGAAAAAACGAGTAAAAGGGGGACGTGAAAAAATGACCAGCGTTCCATCGTTTCTTTTACGCATGAACCGTATCCCGGCAGCGCAGTCGAAAGCGTACAGGACTTTAACCCGAACAAGGGGTCGCTGGTTCGAAACCCCATCTGGACGAATTTCTCTCCGAAGATTGATAATAGTCATGGCGACAGGATCCATTCCTATTTCACCTCTGGCATTGTCTCGACGACGGTTATGTGGGAAAGCAGCCAAGTGGCTTGGAAAGAGTATAGTAATAAGTATTGGTAAAAGAAACCCCAGAAAGAATATAGATAGGTGCACTGGCCGCCTCGATATAACTGAAATACTGTTGAAAACCGCATCCATCCATCCATCCATCCATCCATCAATCAATCAATCAATTTTTGGGCATGTCCGCAAAGCAACATGTAAGCGCAAACTTTTTGCTTTTAGTAAATTTTCTGCATGTCAAAGGACCAGTGTATTTATCTCATGATTCAGTTGGTTGTTAGACAAAATGGATTTCATGGATCCATAATTATGTGATGACATAATTGGTATAACGGATCACGGAGATGCATTAAGCCCCCTTTTCCCAGAGCATAGCCCATATGTACGAGTATATCAGCTAAAAGGAATAATACCTCCGTAAATTTTGCTAGTAAAACACCCATTTTCTTCAAAATGGCCATAAAATTTAAGTTTTTGCGCAATAAAGTGCCATGATTGCATCTACCATATTTTCTTCTTTTTAAAAAGCCGCCATCCTCTTGTATTAACCCTGTACCACACAATCCCGAGTTTTAATGACTTTGAGAAGGAATACTTTCGAAAACATTGTAGGAAAAGGAGAAAATGCTGGTAGCCAGCATTTTCTCCTTTTCCCACAATGTTTTCTTCAACTTCAAAAGATAAATTCTAGGTCTTGATTTACGTTTACTTTGCCGCTTGCAAATGCTTTCAACTTAGACAAGTTATTTTTTTTTTACGTCTGGTAATCAGTTAAACCAATACAAAGAACTAACGTATTAGTCTGGATTACCTGCCTCTACCCCTACGTTATAAGAAAGGCGGGGTACCAGACTACTATTGTATATGATTTTATACATTATGAATACAATGTCATGGCTTAACAAATGAATCTATTGTCTACGGAATCAAACCTTGACCAGACTGCACGTTCGCGCAGGCTGATCATGACCCAGTTTCTTCTTTAAGGACATCTTGGGTGTCGACATGAAGCATATGGGTAAACCGTAGACAATATTTTTACATTAATTTCTGTCTCCGCTGTAATGGCGTAATCTTGGTGCTAAACCACGGATCACGCAGAGCTACATTGAGGAAAGACAGCCGCAGTTTCGATAATATAGAATTAAACTGAACATTAAATTAAAATTGATGTCTTTTTAAAAAAGGAGTTTTTTTTTTAAGTGTGCGTGTTTGTGTTTAATGGTTGGGGAAAAAAAAAACTTTACTAAGTTGCTTGCTTATTGTTTAAGTCGCTGCCTATTTCCCTGTTGATAGTGGTTTGCCAGCAGAAATGCACCTGGCCCCTAGTTTGTCCCTCTTATAAGCTGATCGATTGATTGGTTGTTTTAATAAATAATTCTTTGGTAGGTTGGTTGATTGGTGGATGGGGTTGTTTATCCATGGGTTGGCTGGTGGACGAGTTTTTTTTTTTTATTATTATTATTTTCAGGTGGTTGGTTTATCGTGTGGTTGCTTGGTGGGGAAAAAGGGTGGGTGGGTGGTTTGACGCTCGGGTACTTGGTTTGTTGGTTAGTTGTTTGGTGACTACATGGACATGTATATGGCTGGATGATAAGTTGGTTGGAAGGGTGGACGGATTGCACATTGGTTAGTTGGTGGGTTGAATGGTTTGTGGATGAGTCGGCTGGACAGCTGATGGGAGGGTTGATTGGTTAGTTGTTTATCAGTTTGGTTGGTTGTCGGGTGGGTGGTTTGTGGATGAGCCGGTTCGGTAGCTGGTGGGTGGGTTGATTTGTTAGTTGTTTACCAGATTGGAAGAAAGGAAGGATGAGTGACTTATTACTAGGTTAGGTGGTTGGGTGGTTGTTAGTTTGACAGGTTGGTGAAAAGGAAGAGAAAGCTGATGAGTGGGTGGGTGAATGGGTCAGTTTGTAGGTTCTGGATGGTGGACCGACTTTAAGTTATAAGCCTACAGTGGTAGGGTCTGATCGTCCCCAAAAGCCCCTGTTTGACTTCCATGATGAAAAAAGGGTTAATGCAAAAGGGCTTATTATCTTAGAATTGTAAATTAAAACCTTAGCTCGGGTACCTTTCTTTCAAAGTTTTTCTTTAACACATTTTAACTTGAATTATTGCTGTTTAACAATGATCTTGATGCCATTGTTGATGTAAGAAAGCAGGTTTTGGGAGAGTGTTATACCCACGTACGGTTAAGAAACAAAAGGGGCGCATAGATAGGTGCACTGGTAGTGACTATATAACTGACCAATGGTTAGGAAACGCAATGGGTGCCTAAGTTGGTGCACTGGTGGTCACCGTATAACTGAAGAACAGTGAGTTGTCTACGTATATCAAATATTCTTCGAAGATTTGACGTGTCTGCTAGGATAAATATTATTACGCGATGCGTAAATTGCCGCTTAAAAACTGCAGGCGGAAAATGGCAATAAATAATACGCCCGTGGAAAAATCAAACCAGTTTTTCGCTACAAATTTCTTAAAAACAAAATGATTTCAAAGGAGGAAAATATTTTCTGTTAAATACTAATTGCTTACAGCAAATTTCTGTAGACAGTTTCTAATTATATACATGGGGAAAACCTGGATTTGTGCAACAGACTGACAACAAAGATAACGTCCCCACCTTGCTGGGCTTAAACCGGGGATTTTTCCCAAGCTTACATGTGCAATGTTTATAAAAGGCTGGTGCATAGCCACTGCTTAAACCGACATAGGATTAAGAAACAAAAGGGGTGCATAGATAATGCTCCTGGTCGCCAATAGAAAACTGACGACACATATGTGTAAACAGACAAGACTGTTTGTCCTCACTTCAAAACTGACGGCACAAGTAGATAAGACAACTAGTCTCCACTATAAAAATGACAATACAGTGGGTGCATAGATAAGTCTACTGGTCCCCGCTATAAAACTGACGACACAAGAGGTGCATAGATAAGACCGCTGGTCTCCACTATATCTGACATCACAAGGAATACATAGATAAGAGCACTTGTACCTTCTATAAAACTGACGACACATAGGTGTGCATAGATAAGACTACTTGTTCCTACTTATAAAACCGACGACACGATGGGGTGTATAGATAAGACCACTGGTTGCTTCAATATAAATGACGTAAGGTTAAGATACACCAATATAAATTGAAAACACAGGCAACTGCATAGATAAGAATTCTGGTCCACACTATAAAACTGACAACACAAAGCGGTTCATGGTCGCCACTATATAACTGCCGCACAATTAAGATATACATGTATTTCTATAAAACTGACGACACAAAGAGGTGCATAGATGACCTCTGGTCGCCACAATATAACCGCCGGGCTATCGAATATGGCGTCAAATGGTCCTATTTCGATCTTTTTTTTTTCCCGCTAAAAGTTCCTTGTAAAACACTGATTCATATTACTGAATATGTTGGCAAACGTAAAGAATTTAGGTAGTTATATTCAGTAGAACTGAATTTTAACGTTTAACCCTTTACAACACAATCCAGACTTTTAACGAACTCAGGGGCAAGGACTTTTGAAAACATTGTGGGAAAAGGAGAAAATGCTGGTAACCAGCATTTTCTCCTTTTCCCACAAAGTTTTCTACCCTTTCAAAGACAAAGACCCTTTTCACAACATTTAATTTGTCGTCTGCAAATCCTTGCAATTTGCACCAGTCTAAAATTTTGCCGTTTGGTAGAAAGTTAAATGAAGGGGTTATAGAACGTGAATTCGGACACCCCCGTCTACCTTTTTTTACGGCCAGATATACCGTTGTCATCTTACCTATTTGAATGCGCACCCGCATAATCGACGAGTGTTATTGATCATGTGACATTCCCAAAAACCTTTGAGAACTTCTGGGGCAAAATATAAAATACCTTAAGAGACTACGTATCAGTTTAGGGGATATTATTGAAATGAAAAAACCCTCTCTTTTTCACAATGCCATCTATCTACTGATGATTTGCAAATTATTGCTTTACTGCATTCAGTGATAAAACATTGTTCGAAGCTTCGTTTGATTATTAAAAAAAAAAAAAAAAAATAGAAAGCCCCCACTTTAAATATGAGAAATGTTCTGTGACGAGGGGGTTTAATGCATCTGAAAAAAGTATCGACCCAGATTAGCCTGTGCAGTCTGTTTAAACTTTGTTCTATTGGTCAATTCTCTGCGTGTCAAACGACCAGTCTACCTCAAGATTTAGCCGTTTGTTAGACAAAAATAGATTTAGGGATCCATTATTATATAATGACTTCCTGGGTATCATGCCTCTCGGAGATGCATTAAAGCCCATTTTGCCAGAGCTCCGTTCATATAGAACAAGGCTTACAAAGTAAAGTTGGATTTTCATTACATCTAATCAGTGGCTGAACAGAAATAGTGACGATAAAAGCATGTGCAGAATTACATTTACTATCCATTTTTATGGCACATCTTTGATAAACTGGCAAACCTCATTCCCGCCTGATGAATACTTTTGTTTTTGGTCTAGCAGACGAAAACTACTGAAAATATTGTAGCAATGTCTCCTTTTGCCACAGTGTTTCTATGTGCAGTGATGCAATTAACGTTGAATTAAAGTTAATTATCAATATTTTAAGTGAATGTTTTCGAAAACTTTGACTGCAAATTCCTTTTGACGGAACAGTCACAGGTTTTCTCGACTCCAAAGAGAGAAGGCTGTTAGAAACATTTTTTGGAAAAGAAGAAATTGCAGAAAACAAGCTTTTTCTCCCCCTTCCATGGCGTTTTTTTTCACGTAGAAAAACAGATCATTTTTTTTTTTTTGTCGTCTGCAAATGCTTTCACTTTGGTCGAGTCCAACATTTTGTGGTTTGGCAAAGAGTTTAGAGGTAAAAGTTTAATGGGTGTGTGTGAATTTGATAAACTATTTAATGGATACGTGGGTGCGTGCAAACTGAAGTCTGTTCTACACCGATTCTTTACCAAACGTCATATTTTTCTTAGACTTGTCCATATTGAAAACGTCTGCACACGACAAATTCAATCTGGCTCAAATTACGAAACATATCTTTGAAAGGACTGGTTTTCTTTGTTTCCAACAATATTTTTTTCCCAATAGTCCTCCATCTGAGGGTCGATAGAACTCACGATTGTTTGGTAACGGGAAAAGAGAGGTTTTTGAACCCATTTTTATTACTCTATTATTGTACTGTTGATAAGAATATGCCCCGAGAATATACTTGTATGATAGAAAAAATCACTCGAAGCTTCATGCTGCTCAAGAAAAAAGGCTAATGAAGCACAAAACATGTAGGGAAAGTAGAAAATGCTGATAACCAGCATTTTCTCCCATTCCCGCAAAATTTTCTTCCATTACAAAGGCAAATCCAATTATTTGAACCACATTCAATTTGTCGTCTGCAAATACTTTCAATTTCGCAGTTGAACTAAATCCAACCATTTAAACCACATTTAAACTGTCGTCTAGGAATGCTTTGAATTTGGACCCGTCTAAAATTTTATCATATGGTAAAGAGTTAAACTGGTTAGCTCTTTACCAGAGGACAAAATTTCGGACTTGTCCAAATTGAAAGCATTTCCAGACGACAAATTAAAGGTTCTGTAGCAGTAAAAACTAAACAACGCAGGTGTTAAAATGCATTTAGATTATAAATGTACCATTTAAAGTATGGAAATTATTGTAAAGATGACAATCTGTTATTATACGGTCAGTCAAGGTGTCGTACGCTGGCAGAAAACTGAATTTTAAAACTAGGTAAAAAGCCTTTTATGCCATGGTTGTTAGAACTCTCGATTATTTAGTACTTTTACGTGGGTACGTGCGAACTCAAGTCTGTTATACAGTCATCCTTTCCCAGACGACGTCAATTTTAGACACGTCCATATTGAACGCCTTTGCAGACGACAAATTCAAAGTGGCTCAAATCATGAAATATATCTTCAAAAGTGCAGAAAACATTGTTCAAAAAGGAGAAAAAATGCTCAATATTAGCATTTTCTCCTCTTCGAACGATGATTTTTCAAAAATTTTCAGTCTGATGGTCGTTAGAACTTGTTTGGTAAAGGATAAAGAGAGGGTTTTGAACCCCGTTTTATCCGTCTATTATTGTAAGTTTTTAATAAGTAAAAACCCCGAGAATAGATTTTAATGATTACAAAAAATAAGTTCACTCGAAACTTCGTGCTGCGTAAAGTATTTTACCAGACGGCACTACATGATACTTGTCTAAATTGAAAGCATTTGCTGACGACAACTTAACCCCTTGGTTGCTAATCATGACCCTATGCTCATTTGCGGACAGTGTAGATCAAGATCAGACTGCACAAAACGTGCAGTCGGATCTTGAATTTACACTGTCCCCTGCTGCAAGGTTTTTATGTTGGCACGATCAACTCTGAATTGACAATTTTTGGCTCCTAGTTTTTAACCATTGACCAGCTTGAGTTTTTTCTTATTTAATTCATTTCTACCCTTTACCGAACAATTCCGAGATTTAACAGAACAGACCAGAACATTTTATTTATACAATAAATTTATTTAATATGACGTATACAAAGCACATTGTCTTTATACGTAATTCAAGCATAAATTGTGAATAGTGTCACATGATTAAATGTTACTTTTTTATTCGAGAAAATAACCTTTGAAAGATAAAATTATAGCAATAGCTTATGATTGACAGGAATAATGATAATAATAAAAGTGGTGAGCTTCGAGAATAAAGCTTTAAAAAACATCGTCGGAAAAAAGGTTCTTTTACCTACTTAAAGGTACTTTTAGATTTTGCGCTAGAATTTAGCAAAGCTCCACACGGTTGCTCGTTATCCTTTGTATATCTCAAAGGTAAAATATATTGGCGATCGATAGCATTCCATTTTTTCTTGTTAATACCATTTAAAGAAGAGAAATAAATGAAAATACCGAGCACCTACTTGAGAGACGGGTTGTTTACGAGCTACAACTTCGGCGTCCCAGGTGTCCCGGAAGACCAACACAACATTTTAGCGGCGGAGCCAGCGGATCCGTTTTGTAGATTACCCACCGTGTCCGTGGAAATATCGCGTAATCAATGACCAGCATCCATTGTGTGGGTTAGTATTCAAATTAGAGTGATGACGTCACATCTGATATCAGTAATATTGACAGAATTAACCGATTGCAAAGCAAACAACCCTTTATTTGAACTTCCAGTTTGCAGATTTTTACTGCATTATCTTTACCCGTTTGCAGGCAAAAATATATGAGCCATGTTCTGGCAAAAGGGGGGCTTTATGAATCTCCGTAATCCGTTGCACCAAGCAACGCATCACATAATTAGGGGTCCACAGAAATCCACTTTGTTTAACAAGCTACTGAACCATAAGGTAGGCTGGTCCTTAGACGGGCAGATATATTGACCGATAGCAAAAGGTTTCGGCGCAGGCTGACCTGGGTCGATACTTTTGCAGATACACTTAAGCCCCCTTTTCACAGAGCATTGCTCACATATGTAGACGTACATGTCGATATGTAACAAGAGTATGTTTTTGAAGCAAAAAATATCTTTAAAATGCCAGTTTAGCCCTTAAATAAACAAAAAACAAAAAATAGACTAGCATATACTGAGAGCATAGTTTAACCCTGTACCTTCTAAATAAGATAATTGAAACTTTCAAGCCGGTAAGACCCCAAATGTAGCTATTTCAAATATGGGGGATGGGGAAATATCTCCTTGTCAGCGTAGATCCAAGATCAGACTGCACGTTTTGTGCAATCTGATATTGATCTACACTGTCCGCAAAAGGTCCGTGTGTCGCACTCAGCAGCCTAAGGGTTAATCGAGGCTTACGTAATGGGACTGATCTTTGCAAGGGTAGAAAACACTGTGGGAATAAGAGAAAATGCTGGCATCCCGTATTTTCTCCTTTTTTTACAATGTTTTCAGAATCCTTTTGCGTCATTGTCAAATAAACTCGAGATTATGTGGCAACTTTATCGGTTGATAGTATGGTGTTTCACGCCGTTTTTAACATTATTTCTGTTATATTCTTATCCATGCTCTGCTGGAGTTATTTTTACCAGTACTTCGCACAATATTCTTCTAAAGCCACTGGCTGCTTTCCCACATAACCATCGTCGAAACAATGATCTGTGGTGAGAGGGAACTGAATCCTGTCGCAATGATTTTCATAAATCCTCGAAAATACGGTGGCCGAGCTGGGGATTCGAACCATTCACCCCTGGTCTCAAGTCCTGTGCGCTACAGACAGCACTATTGGGGCTCGGCCTTGTGCGGCACAGGGTTAAAAGTTTAACCGTTTACCACACAGTCCCGAGTTTTTCCGACCCTGAGGAAGAAGCCTTTTGAAAACAATGCTGGAAAAGAAAAATGCTTGCAACCAACATATTCTCCTTTTCCCACAATGTTTTCTATCCTATCAAAGAAAAGTTCCGTCATTTGAGACACATTTAAATTGTCGTCTGCAGACGCATTTAAATTTGAAAAGTCTACAATTTTGTCGTGTGATAAAGAGTTAAAAGCTTTCTTTCAACGAGACGTAAAACACGTGATTGTTTTGTAACAAGCTTATTGGTAAGTGCAGACTTTACAAACTGGCTCATATACTAGGACACGCACAGTGACTTTTTGTCTATATTGCATTTAGCAAGGGCCTTGAAGTTAAAACGGGGCTCCGCCTTGTGTGGTGAAGGGCTAAAAGTTTAGGAAGCTTTCTTCCAAGGGGTCGTAGAACACGTGATTGTTTTGTAACAAGCTTATGGGGACGTGCATACTTTATAAACTGGCGCATTCATTTACGCATACATGCGACCTTTTGTCTAATTTGCATTTAGCAAAGCCCTTGAACTTTCTTTTTATGACTCTGACGGTCTTTGTTTGAAACAAGAGGTTAACCCAGGAATAGTTTAATGTTATCCACGTATGAAATTCAGACGATAATAAATTCGCTTGAAAGTTTAATTTGGTTAGAAGAGGTATGCAAATAACTTGGCTTTAAGCTTTGTCCTACCACACGACAATTTTCAAATGCTTTCCAAGGATGAATTGAAAGCAGCTGCAGAGTTAAGTTAAATGTGGCTCAAATGATGACATTTGCCTTAAAACAAAGATTAGAAAACATTGTGGCCAAAGGACAGAAGGCTTGTTTCCGAAAGCCGTCTTCACCTAGGTCATTGAAACGCGGGATCAGCATCCTAGAAGTCACGACCAAAGGTTTATGGTCATAAGGTCGACTTAACTCTACCAAACGACAAAAATTAAGACTAGTTCAAATTGAAAGCATTTGCAGACGACATATTAAAAATGACTCAAAGACTGGAATTTGCCTTATGAAGGACAGAAAACATTGTGAGAAAAGCAGAAAATGCTGGTTACAGCATTTTCTCTTTTTCGCAAAAAGTTTTCCACCAAACACCAAAATTTTGGACTTTTTCTAATCCAAAGCAATTGCAGACGACAAATTAAATATGGCTTAGCCGGTGAAAATTGTCTTTGAAAGGATAGAAAACATTTCTGGAAAAGGAGAAAACGCTGGTTACCAGCATTTTCTCCTTTTCCCAAAATGCTTTCAAAAGTCTTTTTCCCCAAGCTCGTTAAAACTCGTGATTAGGTTGTAAACGGTTAATTGTTTATTTGTTATTTAATAAAACTACTTTTTTCCGTTACGCCCGATTCCATTAGTTTATTCCATGAAATTTGAGATAAGGAATGAAAATGCACAGTAAGAGGTAAATCAGTCTGACATGTTATTTCGTGTTATATTTCTTATGTTACGTTTATTCTGTTTTTGGCCTGGAATCATATACCAAAATTTCAACACCACCAAAGCATTTACGGAAAACCCCAAGTAAAAGTGAAAAGTACCGCCTGCAATCCATCTCACTACGCTGAAAGAAACGACCCCTTAAAATAATAAACATATTTCGATTTGAAAATGAATGGTTTAATTTCACAACAAACCTTGATAGATGTGCGATTTTAATCGTACAAAAGTGTTGACTGAGAATTTTGGGCCCCGATGAGCTTATTTAGAACTGCGAATTCGTGCGCTGAACAGTGAAAGAAAAAATTGGCAAACCTCGGGTGATCGTTGATCAAATGTTTAGACGAAGGTACGCAATCGACGGAGTTGTGACGAGTGCTGTTGCCGAGCACTAATCGTTCGTTTGTCCTTTTTCTAGACATCATGTGAATGACAAAAAATGATAGCGTATTTTACGCAGACGGTGTGCTCTTTCTTTGAAAAAGGTGTCTCAAAACCTCGGTCAGATTTTAATTTTCGTAAAATTACCGTGCACCTCGTGTCTGAAATCATAATTATGTATTTTATTGGTATATATGCCTTATGTCTTCCTGTTAGGGTTGTCCAGATATGACATCTCGGCCCATAACCATTTCGACCCATAGCAAACTCGGCGCATAGAATATCAAATATGTATTTAAGTTTGTAACATGAGCTATTGAAAACTAGTTAATCTGTATAAACGATGAAGTTGTAAACTTGTCTAAATTGAAAACACTTGCGGACGGCAAGTTAGATTTAGCTGAAATGTTGGTTATCGGCTGTGAAAGTGCAGAAAACCTTGTAGGAAAAAAAAAAGAGAGCACTTTCTTCTTTTTCCAAAAGGTTTTCATGAGGTTATATCCTTAGAGTCCTTGAAACTCCAGATTGTATGGTAAAGAGTTAAGTAACTAGTGGGCGTTTTACATCGAAGATCAGACTTGACATTCAGTGTAATCTGATCTTGATCTCCATAGGTATTTAGGCTGACCTGGGTCGAAACTTTTTGCTTTTGGCAAATTTTCTGCATGTCAAAGGACCAGTGTACCTCATGATTCAGTCAGTTGTTTAACAAAAATGGATTTAATAGATCCATAAATATATGGCGGCTCGTTTGGAATAATATATCACGGAGATGCATTAAATCCCCTTTTGCCAGAGCATGGCTCATTTGTGTTTTCCATTACTACAACCAAGAGCTCCTCAAATTTATCAATCCTAGATGACTTTACTCAGATGAAGGCGACGTCGCCAAAATTTAGCGCTATTTCTTAAAGAGCCAGAACTTTGATGTCAGGCGACAAACACTAGTACTTAGCATATTAGTGTAAAGAGCTCCGGTAACCTCGCTTTTATCGATGACCAAAAGCAGCGTAATTAATTTTCGTATACGATGAACAATACATGTAAGTCAATGGGAATTCAGAATTTGATGAAATATTTATTGCCTCTAATTGTAGATACAAAACTTTTCAAAATAAATACATGTTTTGAAATCTGCCATTTTTTCCCTGTCTACATATTTCAAGAAAGTGGCTTAATCATAATTCAACATCGGAGGGATCAAGGACTCAACCTAAGTAACGTTCACATCTTGACGTAGGAATATGTTTTGATAGCTGTTATCATAATTTGTCCTGCCTTTTTATTAACTCTTTAACATCTAAAATTTTGTCTGATAAAGAGTTAACCCGTAGAGTCCCTAGCGTATCTTTAAATCTTTACCACAAGACAAAAAAGTAGATTTGCGGAAATTGAAAGAATTTGCAGAGAAAATTTTGGCGCAGCCTAAGTGATGGATTTGTCTTAGATAAAAAAAAAAAAACGTTGTGGGAAAAGGAGAAAAATGCTGGTTACCAGCATTTTCTCCTTTTCCCACAATGTTTTCAAATGGCGTCTTCCTCACGGTCATTAAAAGTCGGGATTGTGCTGTAAAGGGTTAATTTTCTTGCTTTGGCGGTCAATGAATATCAGGATCAGACTGCACAGAAGGTGCAGTCTGATTCTTGATCTACGCTGCCTTCCAATTTTGTAAAATAATCTGGGAAAAATAAACACCCCTTGAAAGCACAATGCTAGGGCCTGCTTTCTTAATTGGGAAAACCTATTTCATTTTTGTAAATTTTCTGCATGTCCGAGGACCATTCTACCTCGATTCAGCTGGGTCTTAGACAAAATGGATTTCACGGACCCAGAAAATTATGTGATGACTTGCAACCCATAATGCATCACGGGGATGCATTAAGCATCCTTCTGCCAGAGCATGGTTCATATATCGTGCTCATAAATAGTTAACCCCTAAAGCGCTGGAACCGACTTAAGTTGTTTTTGCGGACAGTGTAGATCAAGATCAGACTGCACAGAACGTGCAGTCTTATCTTGGATCTGCACTGTCCGCTTCTTCCTCTCATATTCTTGCCAAAACAACATTGTAATTCGGATGTTTGTCACGATTGAAAAAGTCCACTTCATTAATTCAGCACTGTTAGGGTTAAGTAATGTAGCAGTTCAACCCTTAAAGTGCGCAATAAGTTAATCGAAACTTTCAAGCCGATAGTATAAACCCAAATTTTGCAATTTCAAAGGTATTCTTTTTGGGGAAAATATCTCCTTCTCGGACAGTTTAGATCAAGATCAGACTGCACGTTCTATGCAGGCTGATCTTGATCTACACTTTACGCAAAGGATCATTAAGTCGCGCTTGGCAGCCTTAGGGTTAAGTGTTCGTTGTTACATAACCCTTCAGTTCTAATGTTATCACTTGCCTTATCACTTGATGCATTTCACATTTTAACACGCCATTTTTCTGGGTTGATAAAAAACTAGGTGCGTAAGAACTAATGTTCTACCTTAACTCATTGCCACACAATCCCTAGTTTTAACGACACTGAAGAAGATGGCTTTTGAAAACATTGTGAAAAAATGAGAAAATACTGGTAACCAGCATTTTCTCATTTTCCCACAATGTTTTCTGTCCCTAATTTTGTGTCTTTTCATTACCATTTAATTTTTTGTTTGTAAATGGTTTCAATTTGGACGAGGGCAAAATGTTTGTTGTCTGGTAAAGATTAACCGGTAACTCTTTACTAGACAACAAAAATCCATTCATGTCCAAATTCAAAAGCATTTGCAGACAACAAGTTAAAGGTAGATCAAATAATAGAATTTGTCTTTGAAGAGGTAGAAAATATTTTAGGGAAGTGAAAAAAAAAATGCTGATTACCAGTATTTTCCCCTTTCCCATACTGCAGGGTCTTGAAAACTCTTGTGTTCCAGGGTTTCTTTCTGCCTCAAATATATCTGAACCACGCTCTGTGAAAAGGGTGCTTAATGAACCTACGAAAAGTATCGGCCCAGGTCAACCTGCACAGTCTGCTATTGATAATTTTTCTGTATGTCCAAGGACCAGTCTACCTCATGTAAAAAGAAGTGGCTGATATAGACCCATATTATGGATGGTTTGGTTGGTACAATTCATCACAGGTATGCATTAGGCCCTCTCTTGCTCAATTATTCTCTACAACTGTTTCGTAGGCTGAAAATATAACCCATTAAAGTACGGAATACCATTAGGGCCATCGCCTTTGAATGTGTTAATTTGAAATGCGATACTCGATAATACGACGATGATAATGCGAAATCACGAAACTACGATGATGAAAACGCGACAGTACGATGACGATAACGCTATGATACGATGATGAAAGTGCGATATGATATCGTGTTTTCACCACCGTACTGTCGCGTTTTCACCATCGTAGTATCGTAGTATTGCGTTATCACCATCGCACTGTCGCGTTATCATCATCGTACTATCATGTTTTCATCTTCGTACTTTCGCATTTTTACCATCGTACTATCGTGATTTCATAATCGTATTTTCGCATTATCACCATCGTACTGTCGTGTTATCATCATCATACTATCGCATTTTCACCATAGAACCATCGCATTATCATCGTCGTGCGATCGCGTTTTCACCATCGTACTATCGTATTTTCATCATCGTAATGTCGTACTATCGCGTTATCACCATCGTATTATCGCGCCTTCACCGTCGTACTATCGCCTTCCGGTGGGCATGCGCATACACATTCAAAGGCTATTGCCCTAAAATATTCCGTATAACTCTACTAGCTGCATTCTTTTGGCCACGCAGAAGACTCTACGGTAAAATTAGAAAATTCTGGTTACCAGCATTTTCTTATTTCCTTTAAGGTTTGCAAAAGCCTTTGTGTGTTGTTGTGGGGAAAGGGTTAACTTGTTTGTTTGTAGAAATCCTGCCGATTGCAATCATAGATTTATTTTGCGGAGAGTATTGGGCAAGATCAGCCTGCACGTACATGCAGTCTGATATTGCTCTGCACTCTCCGGTGCTCTATCATTAATTTCTGTCAAGAAACCCCATCCATTGCCATTTAAGCAAATGAAATCTGTGTAATCGCCAACAGTTCAAATTCGGCAGGATAAGGGTTAATACATCTGAATTTTTGACGAAGACCTTTTTATATCAATATCGCCGGGAAAATAAATGTTATTTGGCGTGTTCCATTTGCCAAAATTTGAAATGTTTTTTTTTTTTTAAATTATTATAGCCAAAGAATGTGCAGTTTGTTTATTAGGTATTTAATGTCGTTATCAACATTGTTTCAGCTATTTTGCGACGGCCAGTGCACCTATCAATGATTTCTTAGAGTTTCATTTACCAGTACATTGCAGAATATCATTTCCAAGCTGATAACCAGCATTTTCTCCATTTCCCACAATTTTTTCTATCCTATATAAAACAGAAGTAAGATTTTGAGTTACATTTAATTTGTCGTCCGCAAATACTTTCTATCTGATCAAGTCTAACATTCTGTCGTTTGGTAAAGAGTTAAGATGGAACTCAACAAAACGTGTAGTGTGATCTAATTCTACACCGTCCGGTGTGTTGTGAGATATTTTGGCTCAAACTGTCTCATCTCACGTAATGTCTCACATAATATCCGACAATGAAGATTCAAGATCACTAAGCATGGCCGTTTCAGCCTGATCTTGACCTACGATGTCGAATTCATCTCTTCCAGTACTACAAAATCCCCAGTTTAAATGACCCATAGGAATAAGGATTTGGAAAACATTGTGGGAAAAGGAAAAATGCTGCTGACCTGCATTTTTTCCTTTTCCCATAATATCTTTTACCCTTTCTTAGGCAAATTTGCCCATTTGAACCACATTTAATTTGTCGTCTGCAAATGCGTTCAGTTTAGACAAGTATAAAGTTTTGTGCATTTGTAACGTGAGAGTAAATGTCCAGTCTAGCGCTCTGTGAGTTAATAATTTCTTCGTTAAAGAACCCAAATGCCCTAAACACTGAGTTATGAAATACCCAGCGGACATATCCAGTGAATGGCAGCGGAAGTAATATTTGGAGAGAATGGAAATCAATCAGATAGAACACTTTCCAGTTTCCCAAGTAAAAACAATGGAAAAAAAATTAACAAAAATAACTTTTTATTTCACTCAGAAAATCTCAAAAACAAAATCTCAAAAATCTCAGCAAAGCAATCAGTATTAATTAAAGGTCAGACTGCATATTTTATGCAGTCTGATTTCTTAGAGGTTATAACATGGCTAAAAAGAACGGATTACCGTTTGGCCAATCGTCTTTGAATGCGTATGCGCATGCGCACCGGAAGGCCATAGTACGATGATGATAACACGATAGTACGATGGTGAAAACGCCAAAGTACGATGGTGAAAAACACGATAGTACGATGATGATAACGCGTACAGTACGATGGTGATAACGCGATACCACGATACTACGATGATGAATACGACAATACCATGGTGAAAACGCGACAGTGCGATGGTGAAAACACGATATTATATCGCACTATCATTATCTTACTATCGTATTGTCGTGTTTTCACCATCGTAGAATCGCGTTTTCATCATCATAATTTCGTGATTTCGCGTTATCATCATCGTACTCTCGTGTATCGCGTTTCAGATATACACATTCAAAGGCGATGGCCGTAATGGTATTCCGTATTAAAGGGACCTTTGTATTATTTTTATTATTACTTGTTAAACACTGATATTTACTCCAGAATATACTTTTCTTTTCAAACAACAAGAAACTGGACGGTTACATGTAGTAAAAATGCGCAATAATGGCCTTCAAATAACGACTTGGTCGCTTAGCAATCGGTTACTCCATTGTTATGCATTCAAATATGACGCCATCGTCCTAGTATGAATATGATCCCACATAACCAACCTGTATTATTGATCACGTGAATTCCAACAAGCCACTGCGAAATTCTGTCCTGCAAGCTAGTCAGGGGGGTTACGTCACTCTCTCGCACTACGGATCATACATGGATCCGTGGAAATCGATATTTGACCAATCAGGTCACCGCATTTATTTGGCACGATATGCAGCCTTGCTGTCTGCTATTTCGGCTCACAAACAAGCGACTGTTAATGTTGGAGAAGTGCGATATTATGTGTGTTTACAAGGCTTGAATTTTAGGAAAAAGTTTAAAAGATGTGCTTTGCGATCGTGTACTGCTTACGTGAGATACACGAAGAGATTATAAGTTTGGATTATGATTATGATTGACAATGGGACATCAGCAAAGAATTTCGATCAACGCTATATTACGCAATGGATTAATTAATGTTAGTTTTTTCCCCTCTGAAACTCTCCGAAAAAAAAAAACTTTTTTCAGCGGAAAAACAAAGGTAAAATATATGAAATACTAATAAAAAGAAAGTACGTTCACTAAAATAGCTAATCTTGTTTAATAACATCTGCACATCCAAAAAGGGGCACGTGCCATCAATGTTTCAGTTTGACGTTAACATTAACCCTTGGTGCGTGAAGAATGCTGAATGTGAAGATACAGATCAGAGTGCAAAAAAAGCAGTTTATTCTTGGATTCAAACCATCTGCTACTTAAATTAAGTACCTTTACGTATATTCTTTACTGAAGGTAGATGTAGATTTTAAATTATGAAACAGACTAAGATCTGTTTTGTACAGTTTTGGAAGTTCTACTCAAAAGGCAACTTATGTTAACTAAATCAGCTTTTGACTTAGCCATATTTAGGTGGATTAGCACATCTGCCATTTCAAAGGGTATGTCGGTAAACTGTTAACTGATAAGATGTATGTTTGATTGCCGCTGTAATCCACTCGACCACCCGTTTATCTTCAGTATATCATAAGATAAAACAAACTACCGCCAATGATATTAACAAGTTTGTTAATTGACAGCACACTTTACACTTTAAAATCATCAGGCAACCATTTTCCCTTAACTTTAAACATTTCTCAGACTTCCACCTCTCTGTAGAATGAGACAATCTATAAATATTTCAAAATGCTTGTTATTTCGTGTAATTTATTATCGAATACGATGTTGAGACAACCTAACAAGCCTTACAAAAATATTGATCATCTTTAATTCTATTATTTTTAGGCAAATCTGAGGATTATGGAATGTTTCATTCTCTCTCGTAGAAGTTCAAAACTTTGCTGGCACATGTATTACATTGTCCGTAGCCCCTGAAATTCACACTTTTTGTACAAATCCTTGTGTAAATAAGTTCAAGTATCCATATATTTCTTGCCGAGAATCCATCATCGGCAGAAACATATGAAAAGGAATATTTTTCCGGAATTTAATCGAAAGAAATAGTCATGGCAGCACGATTAAGTAGCCTTTCTGCTATACTGTATATTTATTTACTGCGTTTGTTTGTGAGCCCTTAACGACGGTAACCAAGGAAGTCGCCACGGATCCATGTATTCCCATTCACCTCTGTAGTTGGCTCAGAAAGTAGTCCGTCATCACGTGATATTTTCGTCACATGACCATAACTCAAAATAGCGACACAAACGCCGGTGAAAGAAAGACCAATCAATTGTTTTGTGTGCTGTTCAAACAACATACGGCCAATCAGACCTAGTGGTAGGAAATGTGAAAAAGAGAGATTTTCTGAAAAGCTTAAATGTCTTTTAAAGGACGATAACTTGTTTTTTTTTTTATTTTGTTTAAATTGTCATCATTTATGGGCGCAGCCATTTTTTTTACAATTGGCGTGAGATTCTGATCAGTAAAGAAGCTTGAAAAAATAGTTCAATTGTATACAGGTAAATTCATCAGTTTAAATGCACCTATAATATGTTTCTAAGAGCTTTTAGGCAACGACTGACAGACTGTATGACACAGACATGGCACAGTGATATAGATTCATCATCACGATGTGATACGTACAAATGTTATAAAACACTTTTATCACCAGAAAAGTACCTTTCAGTTGATATAAATTTTGTCACGAGAAGAGCTATGGCTCGATTTAGATGTTCAAATCACACACTAAATATTGAACAGGGAAGACATTATAATATAAATAGGGAAGACAGGGTGTGTCTATACTGCCTTGCATTTCAGGATAACTTAATCCTTGAAAATGAATATCATGCTTTCTTCGAATGTCCACAATTTGAGGAAATCCGAGAAAATCATTTGTTCAACTGGTACAGTGGTGGGAGAGATCATGCTTCATTCTATAATCTCATGAGTAATAATGATATAAATACGATTAAGTATTTGGCAACATATATTACAAAATTAATGGAGGGTATAACAAAAAGAGGTTAAGTCTTAATCACACTACAAATTTTAGGCTAGATATCAGCAAATTATTCCTCTTTCCACAATATTTTCAAAGATGTCCTCCTCAGGGTAATTCATACTATGGAATGCTTGTCAGGTGGTTATATGTTTCACAGAATGTTTATTTGATTAGTAATATTTTTAAAATGAAAACTGGTGGTGATATACTGGTCTCATCGTATTAGTATAGGGTATAGATTGAGAATTAAGTATGTTTTAGGACAGGCAAGTATCGCACCTCCGTGGTGGAGTAGGTCGGAGATCGGGCTGTACTTACTGCAGCCTGATCCTGACGTACGCCAAACACGGAGGATACCTATGTTGTAGTCCTATAGTGATTAGTCTATTTTTTTCTACAGTATGCGATATTTGAGTCATACAGTTCTTTGCGGTGGTGTGGAGCGGGATCAGTCTGCATTTTATGCAGCCTGATCTTGAGATACACCAAATACGTACGATATTTATTTTTTTGTCTTGTCTTGACTTATGAGCTAAATCGTTCTGTAAATAATGTGTTGTACCAAGTTGTAGTATAGATCTGGGTTTAGATATTCATGTTTAACTTTTCTGTGATAAAGGAATCATATTATTAGGCCATATTCCTTATAGATTTTTCTCCGAAATGGATTTTTAAATTCATTTGGGATAAAACCATTGACAACAAAAAGAAAAATGCTTTTAAGTCGGCTAGACAATGTTCATTTCGGCATTATACTTACAAACTTCTCAAAAATATGTCTTTACTTGGTGGAAGGGAGAAAACTGTCCATATAAGTATTTTGTACTCCTCCTACAATGTTTTTACAAGCCTTCTGTCTGATGGTCGTTAAATTTTGGCTATGTTAACTAATGAGTGAAATAGTTGTATGTATATATAATAACATTAAGTAAGGGGCGTATACTACGTTATAGTTATACATATTTTCAGTAATGATGTATTTTGGGCCGGTGGCCTTTATTTACAATAAAAGTATTGTATTGTATTGTATTGTGTTGTATTGTATAATGTATCCGGAATCATGTTTCCTTTGTCTACTTTATTATGTTACACGTGAAACAGTTAAAGAGTAACAAAACATGTTTTCCTCGGTTTGACAAGATTCTTGTCATTTAGCCCGTTGCAGAGATGTATGGTGAGAGTAACGAACGACAACTCTGCTCGGAGATTGGGGTTACGTAGCCCATTTAGGAAATACCACTGAAAGTATATTTTTTAAAAACATTGGCCTTTCAATTTTACTAATGGTTTGTCAGTTATAGTTTTACCTCATTTAGTGATGAATCATTTTCAACCCATTAAGCTGCTAAGCGCGACCCAAAGACCTTTTGTGGACTGTGTAGGTCAAGATCAGACTGCACAGAACGTGCAGTCTGATCTTGGATCTACACTGTCCGATAAGGATATATCTTTCCCCCAAAATACCCTTGAAATAGTTTCATTTCACTTATTTAGCAGGTTAAGGGTTAAAGTTTGAGAAAATTGTAGAAATCTAAATAGCTTCCTTTAAAAAGCAGAAAGATGTTCATCTTACAGGCTCAACCAAACAAGCGAACGGTATAGAATTAAAATCAGACGCACGTTCTGTGGAGTCTGATCTTAGATCCATGCCGTCAGCAAAGCTGCATTTTTATATTTGGTGGTGAAAGGGCTACTGTTTTGATGTTGTTGTCAATATACATTTATCTAGTACGCTCTTTGCTTTCAATATGATTGCTTGATTGGTATATTGATTGATTGGTGTATTGATTGCTTGACTGGTATATTGATTGAATGGTTTATTGATTGCTTGATTGGTGTATTGATTGATTGATTGATTGTCTGCTTTTTGATTGGTTGGCGTATTGATTGATTGGTGTAATGATTGGTGTAATGATTGATTGATTGATTGATTGATTGATTGATTGATTGATTGATTGATTGATTGATTGATCGATCGATCGATCGGTCGGTCGGTCGGTCGGTTGTTTTCCCTGGGGGTCATTGGACTCCTTTAAAATGAATAAAAGAAGGCAAACATGTCTACTTTTGGGGTCATTTGGAAAATTTGGGGGTCCAAATTCAAAGAAACAGGGGGTCATGGAAACCCCTGATTGATTTATTGACTAGTTTTATGGTATTGAATGCCGTTTTCAATATAATTTCGGTTATATCGCGGCGACCTGTGGACCTATCCATGCTTTCCTAGATTTTCTTTCAGCTGCAGTTTACACAATATTCTTCCCATACCAGCCCCTGCTTTCCCACAGGAATGAATCCTGTCGCAATGATTATCATCTGTCCTTGGAAAGAAATTGGCCGAGCAGAGATTCGAACCAGCAATCCGTTTGAGAACACCTCTTTTCAAGTCGTTTACGCTACCGACTGCAAGAGAGAGAGAGAGAGCGGGAGAGAGAGAGAGAGAGCGGGAGAGACAGAGAGAGAGAGAGGAACTGGTCTGACACTCTTCAACTTCGCTTTTTCCAAAAATGAAAAGAAAAGACTTTTTTTTTTCCTTGTAATAAAAGAGATGAAACTGTTACAAATACAAAATAAAAATACTTTTAATTGTGAAATTTCGCCTTTTGGGCCAATCTTCTGTTGTACGTCTGTTGATAAAACCCTTTCAAAATAGATCTAAGTGAAGGTTTGTGATAAACAACACAAGAAAAATGCAGATTCAAAGCATGAAAAAATGCAGATGGCGTCTCACATGTTCTATTAATTATAGATAGCAGATCATTTTTGAATTCCTCCGATGTAGTTTGTTTTTCTTTTGAGCCAGTTTTAATCCTTCACTAACCAACAAAAATTTAAACTCATCCGAATCGAATGCAGGTGCAAAATTAAATGTGATTAAAATTATGAAGACAGTGTCGACAAATGGATAGAAAACGTTGTGGGAAAAGGAGAAAACGCTGGTTACCAGCATTTTATCCTTTTTCCACAATGTTTTCATAAGCCTGTTTCTTTGGAGCAGCTTAAACACGAGCGTGATTGGTAAAAAGCCAAAATCTTACTCAGATTTGAATGTCAAACGGAAATCCAGCAATCGGAAAGAAAACACCAATATTCACGCGATTTAACGATTTTTTTACAAGTAAACCAATAATGAAATCTCACAGTATCGGACAGCGTAGATCTTAGATCATACTGCACATTTTGAACAGCCTGATCTTGATTTAGACTGTCTGCAAAAAACGCATTAGTACGCTATTAGCAGCCGAGCTGTAATTTCAGTTGGCTGTAAGTGATCCAGCAAGTGTGATGCAGAAGACTCTCGCCAAGTCATTGGCAGCTTTCCCACATAAACTAAGTACCTTCAGCGGCTTTATTTGATTGTTACCCTTCAATTTATCAGACTGTGTAGATCAGGATCAGACTGCACATAATGTGCAGCATGATCATGATCTACACGAACGCTTTGATATTTTTTTTAGGATAATTTGGCCAAAATACCATGAAAATACAATGTTGATATTCTTTGTTTTTTAACCCAAAGATAATCTGCCCCGTCTTTAAGTGTCAAGGTAATACATGTAGATGAGCCATGTTCTGGTAAAAGGGGGTATAATGCGTCTGAATGATGCACGATAACAAGTAAGTCATCACATAATTATGAATCCTTATCCCTTAAGCTTTTAAGCACGACTCACTGACCTTTAGCGGACAGTGTAGATCAAGATCAGACTGCACAGAACGTGCAGTCTGATCTTTGATCTACACCGTCCGATAAGGAAATATTTTCCTCCAAAGAATGAGTTGAAAATAACACTGTGAGGGTTTTTTTGCTATCGGCTTGAAAAATTTATTTAACTTATTGAGGGTTCAAATCCATTGTATTCATGATGTACGCTGGTCCTTTGACTTGAAGAAAATTGACCAATAGCAAAAAGTTTCGACCCAGGTCACTCTGTGCAGGCTGACCTGGTCGATACTTTTTGCGAATGCTTTTAGCCCCCTTTTCACAGAGCATGACTCAGATGGATGACCCCGCTGAAGCGCCAGATAACCAAAAAAAAAACATGGACATTTTCAGTCTGGGAACAAACACAAATAAAGGTCTGCTTTTTTCAATGTTAATTTTGGCCAGAATGTCTTAGGATAGCGGACGGCGTAGATTCAAGATCAGATTGCACGTTTTGATCTACACTGGCTTCAAGAAAGCAACGATAGTTAATGTCGGTACTTTAAGGGTTGTTTGCCCATTTAATCCTTTACCACACAGTTCTGACTTTCAACGACCTTGAAGTGAAAGCCTTTTTGAAAAAATCGTGGGAAAAGGAGAAAATGCTGGTAACCAGCATTTTCTCCTTTTCCCACACTGTTTTTTCCCTTTCTAAAACAATTTCAACCATTTGAGTCAAAAGTTCTGTGCAGTCTGATCTAGATCTACATCGTCCGCAAATGCTATAAATATCACCCATGACACTGAAATAGTTAGACAGGTGGATACGTTACAATGATCGTTTACGGGAACATCAAGTATGATAGATGTTGTCTAACAGTTCTACCTCGTAATTTATCATAACTACAGAATTCTGCGTTTCAAACATCACTTGCTGAGGGGGGCGAAGGTTGATGGCGGGAGGGGGGGAGAGGTACAAGTGCCCTCATTTGTTTTTTTTTAAGTTGAATCGGTTCATCCTTATTTGATTTATTCAACACAGATGGCTCGCCTATTCTTTAGCCCTGGCCGAGTACGGTAGCCCAGTCGAAAACGTTCCAAAGGTTCGCTGGTTCGATTTCCTAACCTGGCGAAACCCTTTCCGAGGATTGATGATATTCATTGCGACAGAATTCATTTCTTTCTCACAGTTAGACATTGGTTCGACGAAGTGTACGTGGGAAAAAAATAGCCAGTAGCTTGGAAAGAATGTCATGCGAAGTACTGGTGTAAAAACCTCCAGGGAGGCTATAACAGTGCACTGTCCAACGTGATATAACTGAAATAATGTTGAATAATATTATCCTGCTAAATAAGTCAGATAAAACTTCTCAGGACGATAGTAAAAACCCAAATAATGTTATTTCAAACTTATTTTCGGGAGAACAATATCTCCTTACCGGACAGTGTAGATCAAAGGTCAGACTGCACGTTCTATGCAGTGTCTACACTGTCCGCTTAGCAGCTTAAGGGTTAAACAATGGGACAAAATCTGTCACCGGACTTTCAATTACACTGCTCAAAAAAAAAATGAAGAAGCACGCGTCCTCGATCTTGATCACAAGATAATTCTCTCAGTACAAGACAATGCAATAGTTTTCTGCTCGTTACTTCATCCAGTCCTAACACTGTAAAAATCTCAGGCGAAACGATTTGATTTGCACAAAAGATGTATGGGCTATGCCTGTAAAAGCCATCTTTTTGATATGCCACACAAGCTCTTAAGAGAACCAGAGATGTCATTTTTTTTTCAATTCTCGTTTTGTTTTTTCATTTGATTTAACAAAAATATCCACAAAAGATTGAAAAATATGAGTTGTTTAACAAAAGAAAAAGGAAAATAAATTCGTTGATTTTCTTCTTAACATGGCTTATCAGCATTTAAAATCAAACAAACAAAAAAGGATAGAGCCATTTTGTCTGGTAAGAATGTAAGTTAATGATTTTTTTAGAACACAAAGACAGTGTTAAGCAAAATGAAAGATTTGAATTTCGGTATTTGTGTGCTCCTTCAATTCTTTTGATCAGTGTATTTGAAGGAGTACAATCACGTGACCAGCCACAATTTCTGACATCGAAGGCTGCAGGTTGCTTCTGACAATCTGTGTTAAAGCATGGGTATGGAATGTTCCCAGTATGATTGGTGTTTTTGTAACTGAAAACTATCGGTACTGCCTCTACTCAGACTTTTTTCTTTCTAACCGCAGCTAGGTGCTATTTCACTGCCACAAACAGGGGGTTGGGATCTTTTTGAAAGTGAAAACTGTCGGCACTACCTCAGACTTTTTCTCTCTAACCACAGTTAGATGATATTTCACTGCCACAAACAGGGGATGGGGGATGGGGCTTAAACGTAATCTGTTGTACTACCAGTGCTTTTATTAAATACGTGATCGCTGTTTTTATGCCGATTTCAATTTTATTTCGGTCATATTACGGCAACAGCTCCCTTATCTGTATGTGTTCTGGATTTCACTGGTGCTAGGCAAGGGATCTGAAGTGGCTTGTCTAAGGACACTCACACGTAAAATCCAGATCCCTGGTGGAGAATTAAGCCGGGAACCTCTGGATTGCGCACCCTAATCCTTAGTCGAAAAGGACCAGTACAGAGCTATGGCTCTGAGGAGTCTTGTTCAAGGGCAGTCACACACACACACAAAACCCAGATCCTCGGAAGAGAATCAAAGCCAGGACCCCGACTTACAATCCTTATACCTTCACCACTGAGCCACACAGGATCCCATCAAGTGTGAATTCTGAATCAATAAGATCATATAAAATTGAGCCATGCTCTGGGAAAAGGGAGTTTAATGCATTTCCTTGATCCATTATACCATACAAGTCATCATATATTTGTTAATCTGTAAAATTCCTTTTGTCTAACAACCGAATGAAACATGATGTAGAATGGTCCCTGGATATGCAGAAAATATACTAATAGCAAAAAGTTTCGACTCATGTCAGCCTGCGCGGACTGCGCAGGCTGACATTGGTCGATAGTTTTTGCAGATGCAATGAACCACTTTTTCACAGAGCATGGCTCAACTTTTCCTAATCCAGCACAACTAAACAAGTAAAGTAAAATGTTAACTTTTATTTCATGTCAAAAATGGTATTAGTGTACAAATATACAAATTATGAGGGAGAAAGTTAACGATCGACAACATATTACACATCTGAAAAGATGCATTGTTTGAATGATAATTAATTTCGATGTATCATTATTTTAAAAAGTAACGCTTTATTTACATATTACCTGTGAAATAAACTGAATAAAAGTTGTTACTTAGTAAAAAAAAAACACTCAAGTATTGAAATATCAATACTTTGTATACTGGAAAATAATTCTTACCGTAACGGACTGTTTAGATTCAGATCAGATTGCACGATCTGTGCAGTCTGATCTTGACCTCAGCCCTTGGCGAAAGCGAAATAAGTTTTGCTTGTCATCTAGGTCGCATTTTTCTTATACATAACCTGCCTATCTGATATGGGCATTCTGGGTACAGAACCGGAGTACATGTATACTTCAAGGCGGCAATCAATGCAACGAATTTCAAAGTAAAATATACTTTTACTCACTAAAGCCTGCCTTGTACTATTCATCCAGCCATTGCTAGCTAGCATATCACCTATACACCAGCCATTTACAAAAATAGCCCATATAAGATTTGGAAAAGGCCCCAGTATAAGCCAACCAAGGTTATGACGTTATTTTTGTTGTTAGTCTGTTGCACAAATCCCGGTTTTCCCCATGTCTATATTTACAAACTGTATACAGAGATCTGCAGTAAACAATTAGTATTCAACAAAAAATATTTTCCTTGTTTGAAATCATTTTGTTTTTAAAGAAATTTGTGGAAAAAAAACTGACTTGATTTTTCCACAGATGTATTATTTATTTCCATTTTCCACCTGGACTTTTTAGCGGCAATTTACGCACCGCGTATTAATATTTACCCTGTACAGGAAGGTGATGCGTCATATCAGACAGGTTTATCTTCGAAGAAAATGACATGCGCAGACAACAAAGTTTTGCTAAGCAGCCTAAGGGTAAATAAACAGATGATTTTCGGCGTTATACGTGTAACATGAAGAACAATTTCATGAAATGCATGGTCGGCCGGTCGAAAAACGAGTTCCGTTCAAGGGTTTTTAATCGGCTACAATACCAGTCGAGTAACATGAAATTTCCTGAATACAACAACTTATTTTATAGATTTCTACGTTTCCTTACCTAATTATTTCCGGTTAAAGCCCGGAGAGCGGGTGTTAAAATACCTTTAAATTTGAGCCATAAAATTAATTGAAATTATCGTTAAGATTACGATCTGTTATTGTACGGTTGGTCCAAGTGGTAGTCGCTGGCAGAAAAAAAAAAAATGAATTTTAAAAGTAGGTCAAAAGTTGCAAGGTCGCTGTATCTTTTTTTTTTTACTTTTCACAACCTGCATTGTTTACTTTTGGCCGCCAGTGGCGCTTTAATGAACAATAGCTAGTGTGACCTAAGGGAAAGAAAATACATAATTCAAAACTGAAATTGACCGCGGTTACTTCCGCCTGCCAATCAAATCGCCGGTTAGACATTTGACGTCATCAGCTTGTAATTAAGGGGATGTTGAATTGGAGAGGAAACGCTGAAATTAAAGAGTCCTTTTTGGGGCGCAATGTGTAGTCTCCAGGGCTACCTTTCGCTTAACAGCGTGGAGTTACACAAATTATTACGATCCCTGCTTCACCCAAAGGTATAAGCTGGCGTAAAGTTATGCAAATATTTACTCAAATCGTAGTTACGCAGTTTTGTGAAACTTTTTTTCAGATTTGATGCTTGCTTACCTAAACTGCTTACGCAAATTTCGTGCCTACGCACTTTAGTGAAAGGCAGCCTAGAAGTTTAGCTTTCATACACATGAGCACCTATATGAAACACAGGCAGGCGCGCGTTAACAGCGATTGCCTTTCATTTCATATGCATGTTAAATGCTTGTTTAACCCTTTACCACACAATCCCGACTTTTAACGACCCTTAAGAAGAAGCCTTTTGAAAACATTGTGGGAAAAGGAGAAAATGCTGGTAGCCAGCATTTTCTCCTTTTCCCACAATGTTTTCTACTCTTCCAAAACTAAAGTTCAATTTTTGATTTACATTTATGTTGTCATCTGCAAATGCTTTCAATTTGGACTGGTCTAAAATTTTGTCGTTTGGTATAGAGTTAATGCAAAATCTACACCTTATTATTAACCCTTGTCCTACTAAGTAAGTTAAATAAAACTTTCAAGATGACAGTAAAAACCAGGATAATGTTATTTCAAACTCATTTTTTGGAGAAAAATATCCTCTCATCGGACAGTGTAGATCCAAGATCAGACTGCACGTTCTGTGCAGTCTGATCTTGATCTACATTGTCCGCAAAAGGTCAGTGAGTCGTACTTAGCAGCTTAAGGGTTAAAGCAAGAAATGCAAGAACGCATTTTTTTCATCATCACACTTTGCATATTCTAACGTTATATTATTTGATTATGATTAAAAAAAAAACGTCCGCAAGGATGTTATGGAAAAGATAAATATTCTACAATGACTAATTAATCATCGAAGCACCTTTCACGACTATAGTTGCTTTTGCGGATCAAGATCAGACTGCACGAAACATACAGTCTGATCTTTGATCTACACTGTCTGTTTTTCTGAGATAGTACAAACACAAAATCGACCCTGACATTGAATTTATTTGGGTCTTATTTCTAGATTTAAAATATCTGTTGGGTTTATTGGGCGCTGTATGGTTAAATGCATAATTCATTCAACGAGCATGTACCCCACTGACAGACACGCTGTACAACAGCACTCGCAAGGGATATAGTCTTCTCCCTTTATGAGCTTCATTTGATTCTCATGACAACTGAATTTCCCATTTCTTCCCATTTTTCGGCGTATCTGAATTTGATGGATTTTGACCTACTTTTTGGTACTGATAAAAAAATAATAAATAGAAATTTGTGATTGGTCAAAAATGTAGACATGTTTATTTTAAGGGCCCCTGCCCATTTGTGGGCAAATTTTCGCCGTCTATCTTTTTAAAAGATATTTCTTGTTTCATTTTCTCCAACCTATTAGAACGTCAATAAAAAAAAAATCGTGACTGTGACTTTCTATAAGACTTCTGCAGGAAAGAGAAATATAATTTGCACAAATTAAACCTGTAGGAAGAAAGGATTTTATTTGGATATGAGCCATGCTCTGTGAAAAGGGGGTTTAATACATCTGCAAAAAGTATCGACCCCTTTCATCCTGCGGAGTCCGCGCAGGCTGACATGCATCGAAACTTTTTGCCACTGGTCAATTTTCTGCATGTCTAAGGACCATTCACCTCCAGATCCAGCCGATTGTTAAAACAAAAAAGGGTTTTACGGATCCAAAAATTAGGTGGGACTTGTTTGGTATAACGTTTCAAGGAGATGTATAAAATCCCATTTTCCTAGATCATGGCTCATATTTTTTTTTCAATTAATGTCATTGTAGAGAAACAAAAATCGCCTGCAATATGGAAGGAGTTTGGAACTTGCTTCTGTAAAACGAAAATGAAACATGTTTTACCTCAGGAACGTTAATTGTATCGCAATAAATAGAACGAACAAATATGACATGGCATAATGGAGGCACTTTATACTATTTGCACTGTTGAGCACACCACAGTCTTTCAAAGCACTGACTAGCAGCTGACCGTTAGGGGTCAAGCTCATTTTATGTCTCACCCAGTCCCCTATGTCGCCTTGGAGACATGGGTTGGAAAGTAGGTCACTCGCGATACGTGTACAGTTCTCGTGACACTTCCGGTATTTTGCATAATACCCACAATTCTCCTTGGAGTAAAACTGCGCGTACATCCGCTGTGTTTCCGGGTCGCTCGTGTTGATCAGTTTCCGCCATTCACAATTGCCTATCATACCTCTAAACTTTGGAAGATATCTTCGACACCTTTGCACAGATTTCCAGCTCGCACAAAACGTTGGTGTGATATTATATACGGGGTAATAAGTAAGAAACCCATAGCACATTTCATCTGATGTACCCGCCCCGTAGTTAACAGGTCTCGGACTGTATGAACTGTACGTACACTGTGTCCTTATTTCGTCGCCTGGTTTTACTTCTATCGGTGGATCAAAACTGAAATAGTAGATGCAGCAAAAATCTTATGTCAAGTTTTACTAAATGACAAAATTTTAGACATGTCGTATTGGAAGCATTTGCAGATGGCAAATGAAATGTACTGAAAACATAAAATTTGTCTGTCAAAGGATAGAAAACATTGTGGGATTTCTTAAAGTGTATGGGTTTTACCAAATTTCTCGAAAACCCAAACCATGATATCGCTTTTGAACAGAATAGAACATTTTGTTGTTTGAACTTGAACTGCATAGCAGTTCATCGTTACATAAGTACAACATAGCATACATATAACAACGGATTTGAATTGTATCGAGTATTGTTCACTTGTAGACCCTGGGATCGATGTAGGCGTACTTCTTTGTTGGGGTTATCATACCAGCTGCACTAGAAATCCAAAAAAATGTTTTAACCCTTACCAAGTGACATGATATCGCCGTTTAACTATACTAAGACGTTTTAACCGTTTCCCAAACAAGCCCTGCTTTTCACGTGTCTGCAGTACAAGTCTCTTGAAAACACTGTGGGAAAAGGAGAAATTGCTCGTAACGAGCAATTTCTCCTTTTCCCACCGTGTTTTCTACCTTTTTTGAGAACTTCCTGCCATTTTCATCAAATTTAAAACTGTCGTCTGCAAACTCTTTCAATTTGGACCAGTCCAAAATTTGTCGTTTGGGAAAGAGTTAAGTAAAATGAGCCCATGCTCTGAGAAAAAGGAATTTAATGCATCTGCAGAAAATATCTATTCAGGTTAGCGTGCGCAGTCCACTCAGGATAACCTGGGTCGAAACATTTTGCTACTGGGTCAATTTTCTAGATGACAAGGGACCAGTTCACCTAATGATTCTGTTGCTTGTGAGATAAAATGGATTTTACGGATGCATAATTATGCGACGACTAGCTTGGTATAGTGCATTACGGAAATGCATCTAATTCTATAACAAACGGCAAAATTTGTTGGACCAAATTGAAAGCATTTGCAGATGACAAATCAAATTTTGCTAAAATGGTGATTTCTGTCTTTGTTAGAGTAGAAATAATTGTGGGAAAAGGAGAAAATGCTGAATACCAGCATTTTCTCCTTTTCCCATAATGTTTTGAAATGCCGTCTATTTCAGGGTCGTTAAAAGTCGGGATTTTGTGGTAAAGTGTTAATGTCTTTTCCCATGGCACAGCTCATTTATTTTTGTACTTACTTATAGAACCTGGGGTTGTCGTAGTCGTATTTGTTATCGTTGGTAAAGTCCCGGAGTTTATGACCGCCCCTGTATAAACTTACAATCTGTGATTTACCTGAAAAAAAAATATAAAAGAAATGCATATTATACCGAAAATACACATATTGATATACTTCGACGTCGATAATGTGTCAGTTGTATGTACAAAAAAAAAACAGACTGGGTATGGATTTCGGAATCATGTACGTACGTACGTACGTACGTATGTATGTATGTATGTATGTATGTATGTATTCCAATAAATGTAAATGACCCTTTATGAGACTATTTTTGTTCGAATATTTCATCTATTCTCACCGAAAAACAATTACTTTAACCATTACCAAATGACATAATATCTCTCTAATACTTTAAAAGCGGGAAAATTTAAAGTAAAATATGTTTATTGCAGAACAGAACAGAATTTTATTGCTATAAGTAATTTACAATACCTTTAACCCTTAGGATGCTAGGCGCGACTCACCGACCTTTTGAGGACAGCGTAGATCAAGATCAGACTGCACGGAACGTGCAGTCTGATCTTGCATCTACACTGTACGATAAGGAGATTTTTTTTTTTTTTTTTTGAAAAAATAAATTTAAAATAGCAACATCAGGGTTTTACTATCGGCTTAAAAGTTTCATTTCACTAATTCAGCAGGATACTGAGGGTTTATACACATATAGTGTAAGCGGTATTTCTGACTTGTGAAATACCTATGTCTGGTACATTTAGTTCCCGAGGCCTTATTACCTGGGTCCGTATTCACCAACCATTCTTGAGAACATTCTTAGTCTTATTCTCCAACATTTTCTGGATTTGAAAGTAACACAACTTCTGATTGGCTAAACCAAATGTTTTAGCCAATCAGAAGTTGTGTTACTTTCAAATTTGGACAATCTTGGAGAATAGGACTAAGAATATTCTTAAGAATGGTTGGTGAATATGGACCCTGGGCTTATTTCAAAGAAAACTTCGAGGCATTGTCATCATAGCTTTGGCGTCGCCTGCGTCGTCGTGGTGCAAAACTTTAACACTTTATTATATCTCTGTTGTTACTGAGATATTTACCTCTGACCCAGACAAGTTGTTAACCCTTAGGCTGCTTATCGCGACCCACCGACCTTTTGCGGACAACGTAGATCAAGATCAGACTGCACAGAACGTGCAGTCTGATCTTTGATCTACACTGTCCGATAAGGAGATATCTTTCCTCCAAAAATACCTTTGAAACAAGAAAGTTTTCGGCTTCTACTATCTACTGTAAAGTTTCATTTCTTTTATTCAGCAGGACAAGGGTTAACTATCAAAAGGGAAGCCATACAACAGAAGCAAGTAACTACTGAATTATTTTTATTACGGCTGTGCCCTTTTTCGACTTAGAAATTTCAAAAACTTTGACACCACTTTATAATAACTCATAACTGAAGATGTTTACTTCAAACATGGACTAGTTCTCAATTATCAAAAATGGGCCCATACAACAGGGGCAGGTAACCATCAAAATATTTTTGGCCTTCTTTGACTCAGAAACAACTGCAGCTGAGCGTTGTCAGCAGTATTCGGTGTTTTTGTTTTTAATGCTTAAGCACATACAAGTTGGCATTTGGTTACCATTAAACTCTTTATGATACAGAAAGACAAAACTGGACAAATTAAATCTGGTTCAAATTGTGCGATTGTTCTTTGATGGGGTAAAACAGTTAGCAATTTCTCCTTTTCCCACAATGTTTTCAAAAGTATTTCTCCGTTGGGTGTTAAAACCAGCGATTATTTGACAAAGGGTTCAATATCTAGCAGCTCGCCACCCGGTCATATTACGAAATAAACCCTAGTGCTGGTTACCTTCTTTTTTCTCTTTTTCTCACAATGTCTTCTTCTTAACCATTTCCCAAACGATAAAATTTAGACTGGTCCACATTGAAAGAGTTTGCAGACGACAATTTTAAATTTGATGAAAATGGCAGAAAAGGGTAGAAAACACTGTGGGAAAAGGAGAAATTGCTCGTTACGAGCAATTTCTCCTTTTCCCACAGTGTTTTCAAAAGACTTGTACTGCAGAAACGTGAAAACCAGGGCTTGTTTGGGAAAGGGTTAAGGAGCGTTAATTATTCCGGATACATCTTTTTTCTACCTTTTGGTAAAAACCATTGAATTTAAATTGTACAGACATACACGGTAAAAGTGCAGCTTTGCCAGGGAAAAAGTAGAAGAAGGTCAAAGTGGGTGATTTTACTCTATTTACTGTGTACTAAAATGTGACCGGTGTGACACCAGCTGAAGGCAAATAACAATTTATATACACTTAAAAATAGGGAGGGCTTGTCAAAAATCAATCTTTTTTATAACTCTTTGGCAATTCAAAGTAAATAAAATTGACTGCGCTAAATGGAATTAAAAAAAAAAAAAGAGTTCCAGCGGAAATAAAGTATCTTTTGGGGGACAGGGCTTTGAGTAAGACAGCAAACGGCATAGATCTTAGATCAGACTGATCTTGATTTACACCGTTCGCAAAAGAGATTCATATTTCACCCATGACTATGAAAGGTTTTTTCTGTTTTATGATGTATACAGAATTTCATTTTCCTGCCAGCAATAAAATGTTTCCACTTGATTTATGTAACACAGGTGGTAACGAAGAGGGAAATACTTTGTTTTTTTTTAACCCTTTAGCACACAATCCCGACTTTTAACGACCCCGAAAAAGAAGCCTTTTGAAAACATTGTGGAAAAAGGAGAAAATGCTTGTTACCAGCATTTTCTCCGTTTCCCACAATGTTTTCTACCCTTCACAAAACAAATTTCAATTTTTGAGTCAGATTTATTTTGTCGTCTGCAAATGCTTTCAATCTGGATTAGTCTAAAATTTTGTTGTTTGGTACAGAGTAGCCCAATTTGAAAGCATTTCCAGACGACAAATCAAATGTGATTAAAACAATAGAATGTGTCTCTGAATGAACAGGAAATATTAAGGGAAAAGGAGAAAATGCTGGTGGCCAGCATTTTCTCCTTTTCTCACAATGTTTTCAAATTTCTTTTTTCCAAGTATCGTAAAAACATGGGATTGTGTGGTGATGGCTTAATTATCCATCGTAAAATGACGGAAAGAGAATTCTTCTGCTTTCAAGAATCCGGTCAATTCTTTTGCTTTAGTGCAATGTGTTCAGAAATATATTTGAACCTCACAGTTTATAGTAGAGCTAGCAGATGTTATTTCGGTGCAAAACTGTACTCTTTACAGTGCTTCACTAATACAAAAATTCTCAGCCGTTAGCAAAATCACAAATAATGACTCAGGGAGAGAGAGACAGACAGACAGAGAGAGACACAGACTGATTGACAGACATAGCAAGAAGAAGAGAGAGGGGGAGTGGGAGGGAAAAACAGAAAGAGAAAAGAGAAATAAACAAACGGTCAAAAAGTGAGACAGACAGACAGACAGACAGACAAAACAACCTACCCATGTAATGCATGTGATTGACAGCCCTTGTAATATAAATATTTTTAGGAAACATATCCTCCGTACAGTCGGACGGACATTTGGCGTCAAACTGGATATCCTTTGCGTAAGGTGGTATCATAAGTTGCTCCTGGCCGACCATAAAAATGGCGGCATCAAAAGGTCGGCGGGCCTCAGTGTAGTATATAGATAACCCCGAACTGTCTTTCTGGTTCCTAAGACGATCTGGATTGTTCCAATGTATCTGGAATGAATGGATTAAAAGTAAAGATGACTTGAAGAGCCTTTGCGGACGGCGCAGATCAAGATCAGACTGCACAGAACGTGCAGTCTGACCTTGGAACTACATCGTCCGTTACCTCACATTGATCAATGACCAAAATTATCTTCAATTGCAGAAGAAATCCTCCTCTTGACCGCCAGAAACGTTGAATTAAGTTAAATCTTTACCAGATGACAAATTTTAGACGCGTCTTATCTGATAGCAGTTGCATATGACAAATTCAATGTGGCTCAAATATTTGAAATTGTCTGTGAAAAGGCCAGAAAAAATGTGGGAAAAGGAGAAAATGCTGGTTACCAGCATTTCCGTCTTTTCCCACAAAAATTTCAAAAGCCTTCTTCATCAGGGTCATTAAAACACAGTATCATGTGGTAAAGGGTTAATTAACCTATATCGTGCTTATTGAACCTAATGTTAATTTCTGTATCATACACTTTTGGACAATGTACAATTACTTATAGGCATTAACTGTTTACAATAAGACAAAATTTTAGACTCGTCCGAATTGAAAGCTTATGCAGACGACAAATTAAATGTGGTTCTATTAATTCGATTTTTCTAACCGCCCTGTATTCGTAGCATTTTTATTCGTTGAACTCTTGTCTGAACGATTTTGCACCGACAACGCACCGAAAAAATAAACTTGTAGCGAATTGCTCGAATAGCCAACGTCATTTCTCCGAATTAAGCCTAATTTCGTTCTGAAACCTCGACGAATTCCTCCCGTTTGAGTAACGACTTTAGCGAATATTGAACGTTCACCAACCATATACTCAACGAACCCATAACGGATCGTGCGCGACATTCAACTGAATATACCGAAGACTCTTGGCGAATGCCAGGTGACGCAGTGTTATAGCTAACTTCAAGCCAGGTTCCAGGGGAGCTCTGTCGAACATGTGCTGTTTGGTGATTCCGGACGCCACCTTTTGCAAGAACTCATCGGGGATTGCTGGTGGCATATGCGCATGAAGTTGTAGATTACCGTGGTGTCTTAATTCCTTAGTTCAACCATCAGTTTGTCGTATATGCCAAAGTTGATTCTTCTCTCTATCCATGGGCGGACCCAATAGCGCGCTTTTTTCTGGTTAAAGTCCTTTCTTCCTCTTCTAAACAGCTACCACCTTTGCAAACATTTTAGAGTTTTAGAGCTTCTGTCAGGTGATATCAGCTGCTGCCTCTGTTCATTGGACAAATCCATTGACTAATTTCAATTTCAAAAATTTGTAGATAATTTGTATAGCCCAGCATCTGCAAAGAGTATGAAGCTATCATCAAAAATACACAATTCATAAAAGGAAACCCTGTTGGAACGTTGTCCAAACGGCAATTCGAACGACAGTCGCGGAAAACACTTTACGGAATCGATATTAACGTCCGGCGATCGTGCCTAAGTGGCGTGAATAGTTGGAGATTCGTTGGCCTTTTCGATCAGATTGGTACGTTAACGCATCCTAATCACCATGACAGCGGTAGAGATTTGGTGCGAACATGACGATTATACCGAAAAAGGATTCGCTGCAAATTATTAACGACAGCAGAACGTAAGGCCCGAAGGTCAAACGCACGCCTACCGATCCCTCTCCAGGCCTTAACCGAACGCATTCCGAAAATTGTGATCGTTGCATTCGTTGGAAATGTTTGTGCATGCACAAAAATATTTTTGGAGGGCAGCGAACATCGACGAATGCTGAACGAAAAACAGCGAAGATACACCGTTGGCGGGGCGAACAGTTAACGAGTACGTCGAATTTAATTCGGTACGCATTCGGTGGAATTTTCGGCTAGGTGGGACAGGGCGTTAAGAATGGTTAGAAAACTTTGTGGGAAAAGGAGAAAACGCTGGTTAGCAATATTTTCAAAAGCCTTCTTGTGCAAGGTCGTTAAAAGTTAGTATTGTTTGGTAAAGCGTTGATCAACAAATGAAATGACACTTGTAAACCAAAAAGCAAAATCACTAATATGCCATCAAAAGTCAAAATAAAGAATTGGAAACCCAATAAATAACCTTCGGTCAGAAGTACATGTTAAATGTTAGGTAAAATACTGTTGTTGCCATTTTTCCACAAATTCCTTTCAAAGATTGACAACTTCAATTAGGAAGTTTGCTGAAATTTTGACAGTTACTTGATCGTAACAATAACACAATAATGCATTGGCAGGTTTACGTCTTTCTTATTCATCAGTGTTATATAAATAGAGAAAATTACATATTTTGATAAGTACGAGATATCACAAAAAAAAAAAGAGATGGAGTTCGTCTTTGATACCATAGTAATTTTTGTACTAAGCCGACAGTAACTTGAAAACGGGGCTCGGTGTTATTTACCTGTAACGCTGCTATATTGTGGCTACCAGGCCTCGACGTTATTAGCCCGAAACAATGTCTTCATGTAGCAACCAGGGCTTCACATTATTTACCTGTAAAGCAGCTACGTTGTAGCTATTGGGGCTCGACGTGACTTACCCGTAACCCTTCTATCTTGTAGCAATCAGAGTTTGACATTATATTCCTGTAACCCTAATATCTTGTAGCTACCGGGCCTCGACGTAATTAACCTGTATTACAGTCATCTTGTAGCAACCGACGATTGGCGTTGTTTACCTGTAACGCTGCTACGTTGCAGCTAAGGGGGGGGGGGTCGACATGATTTACCTGTAACCCATACAGTCTTACAGCAACAGAGATTTGACGCTGTTTTACCTGCAAGGCATCTATGTTTTAGCAACCGGGGTTTGACGTTATTTACCTGTCAAGCTGCTATCAGTAGCTACCAGGGTTTGACGTGATTTACCTGTAACTCTACTTTCTTGCAGCAACAGGGACTCGACGATATTTACCATTAACGCTGCTACCTTGTAGCTACCGAGTTTGATATTATTTACCTGTAACGCTGTTACCTTGTAGCAAGCGAGATTTGACGTTGTTGACCTTTAACGCTACCATCTTATTGTTACCGGGGCTTGACGATATTTACCTGTAACGCTGCTATCTTATAGTTACTTGAGCTTGGTCTTATCTACTTGTCATGCTGTAATTTTGTAGCTACCGGGGCTTTCCGTTATTTACCTGTAACACCGCTGTCTTACAGCTACAAAGGCTTGATGTTATTTACTTTTAACATTTGTTATCTTTTAGCGACCCTGGCTTGGCGATATTTGCCTGTTACACTGCTATTACGAGTATGTACCACAGGGGATCGCTGATATTTACCAGTAACACTATCATGCAGATGCCAGGCGTCGCCGATTAATGTCTGTGCATTACTACAGGGTCCTACAGTTATTTACCTGCGAAGCGGCCCTTTTGTAGCTATCGTGGCTTGACAATAAATGCCTGTTACGCTGTTATCTTGTAGCTATCGTGATTCACCTGTACCGCTGCTATCTTGTAAGCACCATGGCTTGCCGTTATTCACCTGTAACGAGTATATCTTGTTGCTACAGGGGCGTAACGATATTAACCTCTAATGCTGCTATCGTGTAGGTGCCGGGGCTCGACGTTATTTGCATGCAACGATGCTATCTTGTACCTACCGGGGCTCCACGTTATTTGCCTTTAACGCGGCTTTCTTGTAGCTACGGGGGCTTGACTTTATTTGCCTGAAACGGTGCTATCCTGTAGCTACCAGAGCCTGACGATATTTACCTGTTACGCAGCTACCTTGTAGCTACCAGGGTTTGACGATATTTACCTGTAATGCTGCTATCTTGTGGCTGTCGGTATACTTGACGATATCTACCTGTAACGCTACTATTTGTCGCTACCGACGCTTGACGATATTTTCCTGCAACGCTGCCATCTTGTAGCTACCGACGACTGACGATATTTACCTGTAACGCTGCTATCTTGTAGCTGTCGGGGCTTGATGTTATATGCTGTAAAGCTGCTATTCTGTCGCTATCAAACCTTGACAAAATTGATTTGTAACACTTGCTTTATGAGGCTCCACATGATTTAACAGTTATGTTTCTTTCTTGTAACTATCAAGGTTCTTCTTAATTACGTGACATGGTGCTGTTTTGTATACACAAGGGTTTGGCCTTATTTACCTGCAACGCTGCTATCTTGTAACCAAACTTTCCGGCACGGAATCCAGATTCCCTTGACGCACAGTCCCCATCCGAGCCCACGGTCCAGGTCCCGATAATCTGCTGGCAGTCTTTGTGGGCCGACATCCCACATTTGTAGGGTCCAGCTGAGATGAAGCATAAAAAAAATCAGTTCATTTCGGTGCCATATATGTTGTAATTACGGACAGTCTACATTAAGATCAGACTGCACAGAATAAGCAGTCTGATATTGCATTTATTTTGTCCAATATTTTGGATGAAAAGGCTTTTTTCTTGAGGGTCGACACCCCACGCTTTATGGGCCGGCTACGGCGACACACGGACAAATAGTACAATCTTTGTTGGCCATCGTTAACAATTAAGTTCAATATCAAGCTGCACAGAATGACAGGTCTGCTCGTGATCGACTTTATCCGCTATTTTTTCTCTTATTTAACTTTGCTATAAAAAGTCTTTGCAAGAATTTTCTAAATTTCAAAGTAACAGATTTTCTGGGTCCATATTCACCAACCATTCTTAAGAATATTCTTAGTCTTATTCTCCAAGATTTTCTACATTTGAAAGTAACACAACTCCTGATTGGCTAAACCAAATGCTGCAGATGCATTTAGCCCCCTTTTCACAAAGCATGGCTCATTTTAAATATAAGAAACTACTCGCCATGTTTCACCCCAATGTTTCCAAATACCATGCAAAACGAATATAAAAAAAATCGCCGGCCTATGACGCTTGACATCGCCCGAATTTGGGTGTGGTATATTTGTTACATATCTTAACCCTTAAGCTGCTAATCGCGACCCACTGACCAATTGCGGACAGTGTAGATCAAGATCAGACTATACAGAACGTGCAGTCTGATCTTTGATCTACAATGTCCGATACTGTAATTTCTTTCCGGCGAAATCAACTTTGAAAACGCAATGTTTGGGCTGTTAGTATTGAGTAGAAATTTGTGTTTCATTTATTCAGCAGCTTAAGTGTTAACCTTTGTCCTGCTAGATAAGCGAAATGAAACTTTCAAGCCGATAGTAAAAACACTTATGTAGCTATTTCAAACTTATTTAGATAGGGGGAAGCATCTCCTGATCGGACAGTGTAGATCCAAGATCAGACTGCACGTTCTGTGCAGTCAGATCTTGATCTACACTGTCCGCAAAGGTCAGTGAGTCGCGCTTAGCAGCCTAAGGGTTAAGACACGAGATTCTTTATTTCTTTTAGGAATGCATGTGATTCCAATTTTCGTACCTCTAATTTTTGCAATATTTTATGATGGGAAGGATTGCAAAACGGTTTATCTGTGTCGAGGACGAATAAGGGGAGTGATCATAAAATTTGGGGCAACTGTGAAATACTTTAAAATAAAGCCACACGTGTGCAATAAATATATCAAGATAAACATATATTATTGAGAAAACCACTTGTATGTGAGCCATACTATGTGAAAAGAGGGTTTAATGCATCTGCAAAAAGTTTGTGCCCATGCCAGCCTGCCCTGTCATTTGTAGTGTACCTTATGAGTCAATCAGTTATTAGACAAAATGAATTTTATGGATCCACTATTAAATTCTACTTGCTTGTTATAATACATCAAGTATATGCCCTAAAATGTCTTTCCCAGAGCGACGCTCAATTATTTTCTTTTTGATGTGTTCCCAAAAATGTATTAATTATAGAATGTACATGTTCGAACATAAATTTGAAGACTTTTTTTAACACTTTAGATGGTAAGCTTCTCCAGTCTGTTATTAATTTTAGGTTTTGTGACAATCATCTTGCAACAGAAAAGGGTTGTTGGTTAGATATAAAAAGAAGTGATAGAAAGTGCAAAATGTGTTCTCTAAATGAAGTTGGTGGTGAATTTCATTATCTTTTTCGGTGTAATGCTTTTGATAATGAGAGAAGACATATTCTGACGAGGTCCCCATGTAGAAATCCGAATATCTATACCTTTAGAAATATTATGGACACAAATAGTTCCAAGAAACTAACCAAACTAGCAAAGTTTTTATTCAATGTATTGAAAAATTGTAAACTATCCACTTGACTTTGTTCCTATATTTTTAATTAATTTCATGACCGGTACTAAACCGTACAGATTGTTCTATTAGTCTTTCCTCGCCTCATTCTGTTCACGTATATATCTGTAATGTTTGTTTTCCTATTCCTCATACATCTCATATAGCATACAGCCTGGCAATATTTACATGTTTTGTTGTTACCTCATAGCACATGAATGTAAATGTGCTGAGAGAATTGATAAAACTTGTAAAATGGTATTATCTTCTTTTCCACAAATTCTACTACACTCAATCATTTCGCACTTTCGAGTGCTAAAGCTGCTCTTACAGTGGAAGGTTAACCCCTAAGCTACTAAGTGCGTCTCGCTGACCTCTTGCGGACAGAGTAGATCAAGATCAGACTGCACAGAACGTGCAGCCTGATCTTGGATCTACCCTGTCCGAAAAGGAGATTTTTTTCCCCTAAAAATACATTTAAAATATCATTATTCAAGTTTTACTACGGGTTTGAAATTTCATTTCACTTATATAGCAAGGTAAGAGTAAATCAAATAGCTGGATCATGCAAGGCAAAAACCGAGCTCCCTCCAGTACAATCTTGCATTTTACTGTTACTGCTCCGAGTCACTATAACCTTGACCTTCATACACGCTTATTTGCAATATCAAGATCTATCACCATTACGAAGTTTATCACGATACGAAGCTTTACAGGCCTGCCTCGTAGATTGTTGAAGTTATTACTGATTTCATTCTTTCTACTTTTTCTGACAAAGATAGTGACCTTGACCTTCGGCCTACAGATAAACTGTCATGAAGGTGACTCTTTTAGCCTTGGAGTTATCGTGTCCAGGTTTAAGGAGGCGCAGGGGCAAACAGAGATACATGCACATACAGACAGGAGCACGTGCAGCCGTACGGCAGACCGCAGTTTAACTGTATGGGGAGTGAAATGTATTGAAACACCTACCTTTTAATGCCTTCGTCAAGTCGCTTTCACTGTCTGAAAGAGATGGATAACAGTGAGAAACAAATAAGGCATAGGTTGTTAATTCTAACCCTTTCAGCGTCATAGGCAGATGGCATATATCAAGATCAGCTTGTACAGAACGTATATCTATCTATACTGTTCGATACCTAATGCTAAACTATGACAAACATCATCTTTTATTGTAAAATTTTAGATTTAGGCCTCGAAAAAGGTTGAATTTATTAAATATGCGATGCTCTGGCAAAAAGTGGGGTTTATGCATCTCTGTGATGCATGGTAACAAGCAAGTCATCACATAATTATGGATCCATAAAATCCATTGTGTTTAATAACTGACAAAATTATGAGGTAGAACAGGTCTCGTACATTCTCGTACAGAAAATTTACAAACAGCAAAAAGTTTCGACTCATGTCAGCTTGCGCGGAGTGCGCAGGCTGACATGAATCGATACCTTTAACAGATGCATTAAACCCCTTTTTTCATGGAGCATGGCTCAATTCAAATTAACAGCAAATTAGTTAAAACCTCAATATACGAAGTCGTGGTGAAGTTGATTGGAAAAAAAAACTTCGGGATAGATATTTAAATCATATAAAATTTAACAACTTTTGCAGACTAGGAAACAAAAAACAAATATTGTTCATATAATGAGATTTATTTATAGAAGAACTGAAAACATGATTGGAAAAGGAGAAAATGCTGGTTCCCTGCATTTTCTTCTTTTCCTGTAATGTTTTCAAAAGCCGTCTTTTTTTTCAACGTCGTTAAAACACAGGATTATTTGGGAAAGGTTTAATGACTACGAAGTCTCCCACAGTTGCTATCAGCAAGCTAAAATGGCTTTCTGGCAAGAAATCGAGATAAGGGAGAAATGGGGCAATGAACGATTACGTAGAAATAACCTTCCGCAGGTTTTACAGATTAAGCCATGCTCTGTGAAAAGGGGGCTTAATGCATCTGCAAAAAGTATCGTCCCATGTCAGCCTGCGCAGTCCGCGCAGGCTGACATAGGTCGAAACTTTTTGCTATATGTAATTTTTTTTACGAGTGTCAAAGGATCAGTGTATGTCATGATGAAGTCGGTTGTTAGACAAAATGGATTTTGAAGATCCATAATTATCAGATGGCTATTGCATGGTGTAATGCATCACGGGGTGCATTAAACCTCCTTTTCCCAGAGCATGGCTCATACCATTATCACATGCATTACAGCCTTTTGGCGAGGTGTATTGACTCCTTATCAGACAAAAAAAATTTAGATTTGTCCAAACTGGAAGCATTTGCAGACGACAAATTAATGTGTATCAAATAATGGGTTTTTTTTTTTTTGTCCATGATAAGGTCGATAACATGGTGGGAAAAGGAGAAAATGCTGGTTATCAGCATTTTCTCTTGTTCCCACCATTTTTTTTTTTTTCCATAAGCTTTTCTTCTCATGGTTTTCAAAACACGGGGTTTTGCAGTAAAGTGTAAACGCTTTACTGAACAACACTGTGTTTTATCGACTTTGGAATGAATCATTATCTCCTTTTCCTACAATGTTTTTGTTACGCTCTTAGAATCAAATTCCCGTCATTTGATTCATGTTTAATTTGTCGTCTGCGACTCGTTTCAAATTGGACAAGTCTAAAATTTTGTCGCTTAGTAAAGGTTTATTGGCATTTCTTCTCACTTTATTTATCACTATCATCATTTTTGCATGTTACTTTGAACAAAAAATTGCATGCTTTTATTTATCACTATTATCAATTTTGCATGTTTTTAAAAGAATGGTTGGCAAAAGAATTAGAAAAAAATTGAATCCACATTCTTGTTATCGTGTATGGCGCCTTTACATTATAACGAGGTGACCCAGCGTGTGCTAGCGTATGCAGATGCATTTTGGCGTTCTTTGACATACCCAGAATATCGATATCTTGTCGTTCTAAGGTTTTAAGTTCGTTACAGTACGTTCGCGTATGTCGTTGTTCGCTCTGTGCGTCGAAAATTCTACGCATGTTAAAAATTTTGCGACGTATGCCAACGGACAACTAACCTGGGTCCAGAAGGTAATAATTCTTTAGTCACTTGTCATCGTTGTCTCCTTCTGCAGTCTATATACAGATCTGAGGCAAAATGGTAATCATGTTTGACAAAGCGAGCTCAACAAGTATAGAAAGAAAACAAGAGAACCGCATGCAGATGCCAGCGCTCGACTGCAGTCGATTCTTATTGAATGAAAAGGGACATAACTGTGTATCGGTTTCCGTTTTGATATTTAACCACTAGTCCAAGTTTGTAGTAAATATTTTCAGTAATGAAAGAGATACGAGTATTATAAATGGCATGCAACACACGAAAAGGGACTTTCGGACATATGCGTAAAAGTGTGTCGTCCCAGATAAGCCTGTGCAGTCTGTAACTAATCAGAGACGACACTTCCCGTTTTTGTGCGACTTTCTGTTTCACGAAAGTCTACTGTATGAAAAAATCTTATGTATTCGTAAAGTACCGTCTAAGATTTAGCCTGCGCGGATTGCGCAGGCTAATCCGAGACGACACTTTACGCAAATGTCCGAAGGTCCCATTTCGCATGTTGCGGGCCAAATTGTCTTTTTTTTTTGCACGACGACAACGCAGATGACGAAGACGAATACAATGCCAGGGCTATGACAATATCTCAACGTTATCTTCGGATACAGCCAAGCTAGAACTGATCAGGCTGGAACCCAGGCTAATTAAAGAACAACCAATACGCAGCGGTTTCGTTCGTACGCCGCACAACAGCGGCTCGTTACCTCCCTTGTGGAATTCGTCCAACCAAATTCTGTAAAGGCCCACTAGCGGCCAACAATGCGGGTTTTAAAATACATTCGAATTTCAATCACACCATTTACAAGTATGGAAAATGTGAATATGACAATTTGTTATAGTGCGGTCGGTTCAAGTGATAGTCGCTGGCAGAAATATGAATTTCAAAAGTAAGTCCAAAGTTGCCAAGTAGCTCTATATTTTGTTTACCTTTTTACCTGATTTTGAAATTCTTTTTTTCTATCAGCGACTAACACTTGGACCGCCCGCACAATTTCAGATTTTCATCTTCACAATAATTTCCATACTTTCAAATGTATAATTTAAATCTAAATGCATTTCAACACCGGCATTGTTAATATTTGGCAGCTACTGTGCCTTTAAAAAACATAGCACGATTTAATCGTATATTTTCAACGTACTTCGTACGATCCAGAGCGCACGCTAAGAGATCGTTAACATTCATTGATATCGGTTTAGTATTCGCTCTAGTTCATAAATATGTGAGCAATGTGAAAATGAAATTTAATGCATCTGCAAAAAGTATCGACTCAGGCCTGTGCAGTCGGCGCAGACTGACCTGGGTCAAAACATTTTGCTATTTGTCAATTTTCTGCATGTCCAAGGACCATTCTACCTCTTGATTCAGTCGGTTGTTGGACATTGATTTTATGGAATTCATAATCATATGACGAGTTATTTTAGGATAATGCTTCAGGAGATGCATTAAACCCCCTTTTCATATGTATCTAGTTATTTATACGTTTTGAACTCGTTCTGCTGGTGTCGTTTCAAGTAAGTTTACAGTTCATCATGTTCACACACTCCTTCATCCCATGAAAAGACTCTTTGTCATTTTTTTTGCACTCGTTCGCGGTACATTCCCTCGTTTAATTATAGGCGCCTTTATGAATCTTATCTCTCCAACCTTCTAATAAACCGGTTCGTCTCCTTTCGAGGTCTAAAGGTACGACTCTGAAGTAGATCTATGTAGAGAAACTTTTTGTAAAATGGCTAAGAATCAAGAAGCGGAAGGTTTAAAGATCGGACTTCTCAAAAGGGGAAATTACTCGCCAAATGTATTTTGTTTGAGTGTATTTTATCCAAAAAGGAAGAAATGAAGCATACCTCTAATATCACACCCAAATAAAATAATATGATGCACAATGGCCGTGTTGTTGAGAATAGGTGTCGTCGCAACAATATGATAATCCCCACCAGAGGGCAGGTCAAACAGCATGCAGTGGTAATTTGTGACGTCAGCAGGGATAGGCGTGTGTGGGAAACGAAGGTCCAGTTTCTTGACACCTGCAAAAGACAAGTAACAACGGCACTGACTCCTACATAAAACAAACAAAAAAGGCACTGACTCTTGTACAAAACTAAATAACGACTTTAGACACTATCCCCTGCAAGAAAAAGGAGCAGTGACACTGAATCCAGCAAAAAAAAAGGGCAACACAGGCACTATCTCCTGCAAAAAACAGACAACAAAAGCTCTGACTCCTGCGAATAAACAGGCGACAAAGGCACGGACTGCTGCATAAAACAAGCAAAAAAGGCACTGACACCTGCAAAAAACAAGTAATAAAGGCACTATCTCCTGCAAAAAAATAAGTAACAAAGGTATTGAATCCTGCAAAAACAAGTAACAAAGGCACTGAATCTTGCAAAAAACAAAACGAGTAACAAAGGCACTGACTTCTGCAAAAAATAAATAAGAAAGGCACGGACTCATGAAAAAAAAAGTAACAAAGGCACAGACTCCTGCAAAAAAAAAAACCAAGTTACAAAGGCACAGACTCCTGCAAAAAGCATGTAACACGGGCATTAACCCTTCCAAACAACAAGCAACAAAGGCACTGACTCCATAAAAAAAGACTACGTGGATCTAACACAAGGACATAAAGTATGATCTTTAACCAAACGACAACATATAGAATTGTCCAAACTGAAAGCATTTGCAGACGATAAATCAGATGTAGCTCAAACGATTGGATGTGTCTGTGAAAGGGTAGAAAATGTTGTGGGTACAGGAGAAAATGCTGGTAACCAACATTTTCTCCTTTTTCCACAATGCTTTCAGATGCCTTCTGCCTCAGGGTCGTTAAGTCTCGTGCTTGTTTGGTTAAGGGTTAAATCGACGCTACATTATATAGAATGCCGATACTATCGGCAGAAATAAACTTTATCAAAGCGTTTCTGAAAATTGGAACACTTTGATTTAAAAGTTTTGAAATAGGTATAAAAATATTTTTTAGATGTTGATGATAACACAAGTTCGAGTCGATCTCTTACGTGTCCGTCATCGTGCAGTTCAGTCGTGCATATCTGTTTTTGCACGCTCGCATGTTCATATGTCAATCGATGTATGGACGGATGGATTTGCAATAATTTCCATTGGTGGAACTCTTCAAGTTAAAGGCGCGTTTAGACCTATGACCGGGACAACGCGTTAACAAAAATCAATGGCAGCATATACGAAATACAATCAAATGTAACTTTCTTTCCTAATGGAGGCATATTTCATTGCGATGAATTCGAAGTGTCTAATAAGTATACTCAGGCGTTTATTTCTCACTTGTTATTCTCGTTATGGATTAGTTAATGTTTTGTCTGCGTCATGGGCACTGTATCTGACCCAAAAGTATCGCGCTGTCTCGCGAGTCTTGTTCATTTTCTAACCGAATATACAGAAGAGAGCTCAACGGGAGATAACTCTATCGGACTGCCGATAATGAGTATTAACTGTTAGAACACCGAATAAATCCAATGGGGCATTTTCATTCTAGAGCAATTCATAAGAGCATTTTCAAAATTGGTCTAGTCAAGAATGTCTCAGCAAAGCGGATAATGTAGATCAAAGATCAGACTTCAGTTTTGTGCTGTCTGATTTTGATCTACGTTGGCCGCAACGGCAACTGAAAAATTAAAGGCGATTGAAAGGGTTAAATTCTAGCGGTTTAAAACTCACAGTGCCGAATTCAAAATATGGCTGATCACACGAATATGGTAGATCCCGTACAGTTTTTTGGCATTAAAACTAGGTTTATAGGACCGAAACTACCAAAAAAGCAGCGGAGGGTGTACATCAAGATCAGACTGCACGTATGTGCAGGCTGATCTTGTTTCACACTCTCCGCAAAATACATCTATGGTGGCGAACGTCAGAATAAAGGTGAATAATTTCATAAAAGTCCATTTCCTGTCTACTTGGTACTCTCTTAAGCCTTTACCACACAATCCCGAGTTTTAACGACCATGAGCAAGAAGCCTTTCGAGAACATTTTGGAAAAAGGAGAAAATGTCTTTAACCAGCATTTTCTCCTTTTCTGACAGTGTTTTCTTCTCTTTCAGGCACAAACACCATCATCTGAACCACATTCAATGTCGTCTGCAAATGCTTTCAATTTGAACCAGTCAACAGTCATTGAAGCGCCAGAGTTAAGTTTGAGTACTTCATCCCACGTCAGTTTTGTCGATAGCAGACTGCGCACAGCGTATCTTTGATCTTGGATTTACACTGTCTAGGATGGGCGATAATAGTGCCATGAAATGTTGATCTAAATTTTCAACAGACTTTAATTAAATCATGGTAGTTCTTAGATGGTTTTGAAATACATTGTGCCTACGGAAAATTTCCTAATAACAAGCAATTAAAAGCCTGCTCGGGAAAAAAAAAAACAGCAATTTCTGCTTTCATCACAATTCTTTCTCACTTTTCTGAGTTTTCTTAACTTAGGAATCTGAGCCATGCTCTGTGAAAAAGGGGTTTAACACATCTGGAAAAAAAAAAAGTTTCAACCCATGTCAGCCTGCGCAATCCGCGCAGGCTGACATGGGTTGAAACTTTTTTTTTTTTTAAATTTCCAAGGACCATACTAACTCATGATTCACATGGTTGTTAGACAAATTGGTTTTTATGGTATGGTAGATTTTATTGACTTATACAAGTACATGTATTTCGTCATATACAATAGCAATGATAAACATGAACAACCGATAATAAACCAAGGGCAATAACTGCTACATGTATATATTGTAAACATGAAGAATGTACTCTGTATGTGAAGCGGTCAATTTCGTATAATTTTTTTTTTAAAAATGTGATATTTCCGTCTCAATGTTTTCAAATCACCTTTTATAGATATGTTTTCCTTTGTCTTTTTCGTGTAATTTTGAACCAACTGTAGAGAGTGAATATGAATATTATTATCATCTCCTAAACTGTTAAAAAGAAGAAGAGAGAGAAAATAAATGAGTTTTCATCCAATATAAAAAAAACCCCAAATGTTTCAATGGTTTTTATGGATTCGTAATTATTTGACGACTTGCTCGGTGAAGTGTATCACGGAGATGAAGTGAACACGCTTTTCTCAGAGATGGGCTCATATAATTTATAAGGAAACTGGTATCCCCTTTCTTCCAGAAATGACCTTAACCCTTTACCACACAATGTCAACTTTTTACAACTCTGACGAAGAGGCACTTTTGAAAACATTGTGGAAAAAGGAGAAAATGCTGGTTACCAGCATTTTCTCCTTTTCCCACAATGTTTTCTAACCAATCAAAGAAAAATCCCATCATTTGAGCAACATTGGAATTGACGTCTGCAAATGCTTTCAATACAGACTGGTTTAAGATTTTGTCGTTTTGTAAAGGATTACATTAACCAGTGTAAAAGAAGACACGTATCGCTTACTTCTTTTACCAAAAAGACAAACTTTTAGACTCGTCCATGCTGAAGTATTTGCAGACGACAACTTTACCCTAAAGCTGTTAGATGAGTAAAATGAAAGTTTCAAGCCAATAGCATAAACCCAACTGTTGCTTTTTAAGTGTTACTTCTTTGTGGAAAAAAAATCTCCTTATCGGACTGTGTAGATCAAAGATCAGACTGCACAACAAATGCAGTCTTTATCTTGATCTACACTGCCCACAAAAGGCTCATGAGTCGCGCTTAGCAGTCTAAGTTGTGTGGTTCAAATGATGAGAAATGCTTCAACAGGGAATAAAACGTTGTAAAAATAGAAAATGCTGTCTCCTTTTCCCTCTATGTTTTTATAGATCTTCTTCCTTAGGGTCTAAGAGGGGTCCTTCATGGCTCAGTGACGAATCCATTCGATTAGTAACCAGGAGGCCCCGGGTTCGAGCCTCACTGGGAGCGCCGTGTTCTTCGTGGGTATGTCCTTGGTCAAAACTCTTCGAACCCTAGCCTAGTACTAATGAAGCCCTGTACATACATGAATTAATAAGCTGTCGCCGTGATATTGACTGAAAGAATGTTGAAAACGGCATAAAACGCCATTCATTAAATTAATCCTCATGGTTATGAAACACATCGGATTGTTCACTTTAAACCAGACGACAAAACTTTGGACAGGACCAGATTGAAAGCAAATGCAGATGACAAATTAAATGTTGCTAAAATGATGATTTCTGTCTTTGATTGGGTAGAAAACATTGTGGCAAAATGAGAAATGCTGGTGTCCAGCATTTTCTCCTTTCCCATAATGTTTTCAAAAATCTTTTCTTTCAGAGTCGTTAAAAGTAAGCATTGCTTGGTAAAGCGTTAAAGAATTGAATTTAAAAACCAAGCCGGTAACCATAATAAATACAAAAAGCGTGCAATCTACACATCTGGCAACAGCCCTAAATTTGACACGGCACCAGATTCCTATCAAACATAATAGTCTTTTATAATCATGGAAAGGCAAAGTTGAAATAATGCACTGCACATCATTGATAAAACTTGCAAACCTGCCTTCACCCTGTACTAAACAATCTCGGGTTTCACCGACCCTGAGGTTGAGGCCTTTTGAAAACATTGTGGGAAAAGGAGAAAATGCTGGTAACCACCATTTTCTCCTTTTTCCACAATGTTTTCTATACTACCTAACGAAACTAAACCATGATTAAGCTGCATTTGATATGTAGTCTGCACATGCTTTCAATTTGGACAAGTCTTAAATTTTGCACTGCCTTAAACAGATAACTCTCTCAGAGCAAACAAACGACCTCTTTCAACGACTGAAAATATAATCGACTGAAACTCATAAGCTTCTTTTCCTATAGGCTTGCCTAACCAAGCGGACGGTATGGATCAAAGACCAGACTGCACGTTCTGTGCAGTCTGATCTTGATCTATGCCGTCCGAAAAAAGCCCCTGTTGTTTGGCCTATGGCGCTTGGAGGGTTAAAATTTCCCTAGCAAACAACGCCATTGTCTGGCTACGCGAATTAAGATTAAATAGTTTTTGTCATTCTGAAAGCAGGGGGAGGATCCTATTTCAATAATATCGGACGCCACATCGACAGCTTGTGCTCTAAATATACTTTCCAAGGATGCCATATCTCGATTTACCACATCGACGGTCTGTTCTCTAATATAAAACATACAAAGGATATTATATCTGAGCCATGCTCTGTGAAAAGGGGGCTTAATGAATTGGCGAAAAGTATCGACCCATGTCAGCCTGCGCAGTCCGCGCAGGCTGACATGGGCCGAAACTTTTCGCTATATTTAAATTTTCTCCATGTCAAAGGATAACTCTCTACCTCATGCTTCAGTCGCTTATTTTACAAAATGGATTTTATTGCATTTATTGGATTTTATTTTATTTTGTTGATGTCTTCCTTGGGAAAATGCATTAGGCATTAAACGCCCTTTTGCCAGAGCACGGTTCATCTAGATTTGGTGCAAGAGCATGATTTACGAACATTCGCTCTGCAAGGTGCATCGCCATCAAGGGCGAGATTCGGTTAAGTACACCATCAGTTGCCCTCTGTATACAGTGATCAATCAGAATTGCTTGTTTGCTGTGGTGTTTCTTTCCAATTTTTAACTTTCTCTTAACACTTAGGCTGCTAAGCGCGACTCAAGGACCTTTTACGGACAGTGTAGATCAAGATCAGACTGCACAGAACGTCTTGGATCTACACTGTCCGATAAGGATATATTTTTCCCCGAAAAAACACCTTTTTGAAATATCAAAATTGGGGTTTTTACTATCGTCTTGAGAGTTTCATTTCACTTATTTAGCAGGAAAAGGGTTAAATTGTTTTCATGGCGATATGTGCTCCTGCCCAAGAATCCTATGAGTTTTAGTAACCAATACAATAAACAAACCTCTGCTACTTTTTCCCTCAAAAAACAAAGTCGTATGAAGAAATAGAAATGAGTAGATTATTGGCGATGATAGACATCCTTCTCAAACAAAAGCTTTGAGCGAGACAAACTTCTAGCTTTTAGATCCTGGATTCCGAGTCCTGCGCAACCGGAAGCCCGTGACAAGACCAGAATATAACAACTTACAGCCCAGAAAATAGGGTAAATATATGAGCCATGCTCTGGCAAATGCGTCTCTGTGATCCATTATACCAAGCAAGTCATCATATAATTATGGATCCATAATTACCACTCTCTTAAACAATCGACTGAATCATGAGGTAGACTGGTCTTTGGACATACAGAAAATTGACCAATAGTGAAAAAGTTTCGACCAAGGTCAGCCTGCGTGGGCTGCGCAGGCTGACCTGGGTAGATACTTTTCCCCCTTTTCACACAGTATCATATCATTAATTCAAGATGCGGTCGAAATATCACTATTTCATTTCTTCGACCGAACTATGTTGTAATATTTTGGACAGTGTATATCTACGATCAGGACCACTGTATAAAAAAAAAAACTTTTTTCAATCCCACTCGGCCAAGACTGAAAACTCAAACTTAAAAAGTAATTTAGCAAACATCATGCACTAAGCTCTTATCTGGTTAGCTTTTCTCCCTTTCTCGTAGTAAGATTAAATAAAAAGAAATGAAGACCCGACTCCGTTCTTCAACTATCTGCAGCAATAAAGCACGCAAAAGAATGATACACTTAATTTGATTGGTCAATGCAGAGGCCTGAGCTTGATTGCGCACTACCGGTATTTGACAAATCAAGTCTAATCGGTAAGGAACAACCTTTCAAATCTTAATTATGACGACAAAATTTTACACGTATTTATACTGAAAGCATATGAGCCATGCTCTGGCAAAGGGTGGTTTAAAGCATCTCCGTGATGCATTGTATCAAAACAAGTCATCACATAATTAGGGATCCATAAAATACATCTTGTCGCACAAACGGCTGAATTATGAGGTAGAATCGCCCTTTGACATGCAGAAAATTTACCAAAAGCAAAAGCTTTCGACCCAGGTCAGCCTGCGCGGACTGCACAGGCTGACCCCGGTCGATACTTTTTGCAGATGCATTAAACCCCCTTTTCACAGAACATAATTTTTCATCCGACGATAAATCAACTATAGCCCATTTGTTGAGATTTGACCCTGAAAGAATGGAACGCCTTGTAGGAAAAGCAGATTAATGCTTCAAAGAAGCATTCTAAGTTTTACACTGAATTTTGAAAGTTCTGTAATTTCTGATTGGCTAAATCAATCGTGTTAGCCAATCAGAAACTGCGTTCCTGTTAAATTTGGGAAAGTGAATTTTATGGCATCATTTGGATGTTTGGTGAATCAAGCCCCATGTTTACAAGCCTTACGCTTTACAACAGGGCTACTTGTGCATGGCTTAATTAAGAGGCAGAACAATATTTTTTGGCACCAGTCTTTGTTTTGAAATTCCTTTGTGATATATAATTAGTCTATCGCACCCTGTGTGTTTATTTCTGCGTCAGATAACGTGATTGGACGTGACTGCATGTCTATTACGTACAACACTTGTTGATAACTGGTGTCGTCATGTAATCAAGTTTCATGTAAAATATTATTTTTGAAAAAAACGTGAGGACATCATTAACTGTCGACCCTATACCAAACAAATCCCGTATATTATCGACTATGAAGAATAAAGCTTTTGAAAACATCGTCGGGAAAGGAGATAATGCTGGTAACTAGCATGTTTTACATTTCCCACATGTTTTCTACTCTCTTAAACCCTTTACCAAACGGCAAAATTTTATACTTGTCCAAATTGGTAGCATTTGCAGACGACATATTGAATGTGGTTCATATCAAAGTATTTGTCTTTGATAAAATAGAAGGCATTGTGAGAAAAGGAGAAATTGCTGGTTGCCAGCATTTTCTCCTTTTTCTAACAATGTTTTCAAAAGCCCTTTGTCCTCTAAGTCGTTAAAACTAGGATTGTTCGGTGAAAGATTAAAAGAAGTATCATCACTCGAGTCAGATTAAATTTGTCGTCTGCAAACGCTTTCAATATGGATAAGTCTAAAATTTTGTCGTCTGGTATATAATAAATGGTATCGGCGCTTTATCACCGGGGCCCGTATTCACCTGCCATTCTTAAGAATATTCTTAGTCTTACTCTCCTAGATTGTCCAAATTTGAATGTAACACAACTTCTGATTGGCTAAACCAAATGGTTTAGCCAATCAGAAATTGTGTTACTTTCAAATAAAATGCTGGAGAATAAGACTAAGAATGTTCTTAAGAATGGTTGGTGAATACAGGCCCTGGTATGGGTAGTGGAGAGAAGCTACGTCTGTTACAAAGGCAGTTTCGAGATTTTGAGAATATTGACCAGAGCACGAGACTTGTAAATCACAAATCTCGGGCCCACGGATAGCCATCTGAAACAACCACGATATCTTTCGGAAGAAGCGTTAAACCTGGGTCCCGTGTGACAGTGAGGATAAAAAATGAAGTTGAATCACAAGTATATTTATGACCAGCTCAATAGCTTAAGTGGTGACTTAACGGCTGACCACCTAAAATTACTAAAATCTGTCGGATGAGACGTTAAACCGAGGTCCCGTGTGACGGTGCTATACACCGAGCACGCTAAAGAATCAGGCGTAACACGAGATGGTTTCGTCCTGTTTCTTGCACTATCCCCTGTAACATAGCTAACAGCCTTCTGTGGCCGTTGCCACAATTTAGAGTTTGGCTCATTATCTCCAGCTAGGTGGCATTTTTCAAATACATTTCCTATCTGATATAGGCATCTTGGGTACAGAACCGGACTACTTTTCAAGGCGGCAATCAAGGCAGCGAATTTCAAAATAAAACATACGTTTACTCACTAAAACTTACCATGTACGATTCATCCAGCCATGGTCAGCTAGTATAGAACATATGCATCAGCCATTTATAAACATAGCCCTTATAAAGTTAGGAAAAAGCTCCGGTATAAGCCCAGCAAGGCGGGTCCTTTTGTTGTTAGTCTGTTTCACAAATCCCGGTTTTCCTTATGTCTTTATTTAGAAACTGCCTACAGAGATTTGCAGTAAACAATTGGTATTTGAAAAAAAAAATTCCCAGTTTGAAATCATCTTGTTTTTTTTTCCACAGACGTATTATTTATTGTCATTTCCGCCTGCACTTCTTAAGCAGGAATTTAAGCACCGCGTATTAATATTTGTCCCGTACAGGACTGTCATGCGTCATAGCAGACAGGTCAAACCTTCGAAGAATATTGACATGTACAGACAAAGGAGTATAACGGAGTATGGTTCTCTTTAAATTAGCGTTTACGGTTCCTGAGTGGCTCAGTGGTAAAGTATAGGTGTCGTTACTTGCAGAACCCGGTTCGAGCCTCATTGGAAGTACTGGGTTTTTCGTGAGGGTGTTCTGGGGTAAGACGCTTCAATGCCCTAGCCTAGTACTGGTGAAAGCAGGTGAATGCATGAATATCTGAGCTGTCGCCGTGGTCTGACTGAAATAATGTCGAAAGCGGCGTAAAATACCATTCATGGGTATAAGGGAAAGCAGGAAGTGGCTTGTGAAGAATATTGTGCGAAGTACTGGTAAAAGAAACCCCATGAAAGCATGAGTAGGTCCACAGGCCGCCGCCATTTAAATGAAATAATGTTGAAAACGGTGTGAAACACTATACAATTAATCATCCAATTTATTTTCTTTCAAAAATGTGTTGAGAGCATAACCCAAGCCAAAGTCCAAAGGCTGCCATCGAGGGCAATTACAAATGAGTTATGCTCTGTGAAAAGGGCATACAACTTCAAAAAAAAAAAAGTATCAATCCAGATCAGCCTGCACAGTCTGACCTGAATCCAAACTTTGTGCTATCTGTCAATTTTCTGCATGTCTAAGGATAAGTGTACCTCATTATTCAGTCAGTTGTTATACAAAGTGAGTTACATAATTATAGATACATAATTATATGATGACTGGCTTTGTACGTAGCATCACGGAGATGCATTAAACTCTGTTTTACCAGAGTATAGCTGAAATAATTAGTATTTTATTAGTATTTTGCAAAACTTTTTTTAACTTTCCGGAACAAAGTCTTATCAGGCACAGCTTCAAACTGTTGTGTTGAAATCCATTTAAAATACTTCAAATATGAGTAGTAAGCTTAACCTTTTACAAAACAGTCCCATTTTAATACAACCCTGTTGAACAAAGCGTCTGAAAACATCGCGGAAAAAGGATAAAATGCTGGTTACCAGCATTTTCTCCTTTTCCAACGATGTTTTAAAAATCTGCTACGTGAAAGACAAAGTCCTCCGTTTGAGCCACATGTAAAGTGTCGTCTGCCAATGCTTTGATTTTGGACAAGCCTAATGATTATGTATTGTTGTCTGGTAAAAAGTTATTAAACGGTTATTGCTAGTAGCTTTTGAGTGATGCAGATCAAAGACAGACATACAGATGACTTTGACCTTTCCTCTTCGCAAAAGAGTTTGATCTTTCGTCTTCGCAAAAGTACATGAGAGGTCTGCAGATTATCGATGTAGAACGAGACTAAACTTACAAGGTGACCTTGACCTTACCTCGTTTCAAAAGTGCGAGTATATCAAAGTTACGATGTTCACAACACCAGTTAACCCTTTACCACACAATCCAGTCTTAGCGACCCTGAGAATGAAGCCTTTTGAAAACATTGTGGGAAAAGAAGAAAATGCTGGTGACCAGCATTTTCTCCCTTCCTCACAATATTTTGTACCATATCAAAGATAAATGCCATGATTTGAGCCAAATCTAAATTGAGGTATGCAAACGCTTTCAATTAGGACAAGTCTAAATTTTTGTTCTGTGGTAAAGAGTTAATCCTTTTCCAAACGATGGGACCTTGCTTTTTTTTTAACGAATCTAAATATAAATGCTTTTTGAAAACACTGTGGGAAAAGAAAAACATACTGCGAACGAGTATCATCCTCATTTTTGCACAGCGCTTTCTACACTTCCCAAGGACCAGAAAAAGAAGGTGACCTTGACCTTACCTCTCCGCAAAGATACTAGTACATTAGAGGTTACGATATGCAAAATATAGGCTGACCCGTTACCAGATAATCGAGTGTTTCATTATGAGCCTAAAGATGGAGGTTTTTAAAAACATTGTGGGAAAAAAGAGCAAATGCGGGTGACCAACATATTTTTTTTTTTCACAAAATGTTTTCTACCACTTCAAAGACAAATTTGCAAATGCTTTCGAATTAGACAAGATTAATTTTTTGTTCGGTTAGGAAAGAGTTTTAAGACACAAAGGCGGGACTACTAACCTTAATCACTCTCAATTTTTCTGTATTAATGAGTTATTAACATAAATTCGTTGCTTTTATTATTTATCATAACGACCTAGGGTGTTATTATGTGCAAAATTTATTTAAAGGGAAGACCACCCGCGTGCCTACCGAAACTTAAAGTCTCTCTCTCTTTCTATGCATATTAGCCGCGCTCGGGCAAAAGGGGGTTTAATGCATTATACCAAGCAAGTCATCGTATGATCATGAATCCATTAAACCCATTTTGTTGAACAATCTATTGAATCATGAAGTAGGCTGGTTCGTTGACATGCAGAAAATTGGCCAATACCAAAATAAATCGCCACGGGTAAGCCTGCGTGGGTACAGTACGACGGCCTCCGGGTACGAACAGGGATGTTTTGTCCGCTAAGGCGGTTTCAGACGGTCTGCGCAGTGATACCTGGCTGGCGAGTAGTCTTTGAGCTTTTGGGTCCCCCGTATTTACCAACCATTCTTAGTTTCATTCTAAGTCTTATTCTAGATTTAGAAAGCAACACAACTTCTGATTGGCTAATTCATTTACTTTAGCCAATCAGAAGTTGTGTTACTTTCAAATTTAGTTTGAGTCACATATACAAGAAAAAAATGATGAATTTCAGAAGTTCATCACACTGCCTAATGAATGAAAAGGGTATACACTTTGCTTTGGATACAAATTATAGGTTTTGTAAAATATGTGAAAGTCAAAATATACTTGTTATCGAAGCTGAATTTAATTTTATTCTTTGACTGTAGAAGATATGAAACAATAAGGAAAAGGTATTTTGAAAGTCACTGGCTGAATAATAAAAACCACCTGCAATTTTATTCATTCTCTGAGTATAAGAGAAAGTCTACAATATTTAAAATATCAAAGTACTAAGTTCCTGCCTTTAAAAAGAGTAAAGATATTCTTGAAGAACTTCGCTAATTACCAACGACAATTACGAGCTCTGTAAGTTTTATTCTTAGGAATTTACCTGTTCATATCTTTTATAAACAACAGATGTATGCATACCATTAATGTCACTCTTTGAACACATGTAAATGGCTTCACTTTGTACATGTGGCCTACATATTTCAATGAAGTTGTTGTATTGTACCGTACTACATTGTACTGTTGGTGAATACGGGCCAATGTCTGTAAACACCACAGTAAAAATGCTAAACAGTATACGTCATAAAGTCAGTATGTACATGTAGTTATACGTCCTTTGTGAAGCGATTTTAATTGAAAACGATAAAATGCTACGTATCCCTTTAGGTTTGTTATAAACTCCACACAACATACAAGCATGCTTGTATAACTGTAAGGCACAGAAGTTGATGAATAGACTCTTTTGTTACGTGGACTCAATACATGAAAAAATAGTTGAAGAAAAAATGTAATTCAAATGGCAGAAAAAAAAAAAACTTATCATTTCCCCTTAACTCTTTACTAAGGACCTTGAAGAGGAAATCTTTTGAAAACTTTGTGAGAAAATGAGTTCTCCTATTCCCATAATGTTTTTCCATTCAATCTGAGATTTATGGCTTATTTGTACCAAATTTGATTTTTTTTTTTTTTCATCTGCACGTGTTTTCAATTTCATCAAGTCTCAAGTTTAATCATTTGGTATGGATTAAATTAGCAGTGCACGGTGTATATCCAAGATCATACAGCATGATAATGATGATAATAATGATAACAACACATTGACAGTATCATAAGTTAAAGAGCTATTGCTTGTTACATTAAAAGGCTCCTTTTTACCTAAAAGTTCTTTCTTTTTTCCAACCTGTCAAATGCATGGGCGTGAAGAAAGGTCATAACTGAATGGTAATGCTTAACCCTATACCAAACGCCAAAATTTTAGACTTGCCGAATTATACGCATTTGCAGACAAGAAATGAGATATTACTCAAATAATGAAATTTGCCATCGAAAAGACAGAAAACTTGTGGGGGAAACGGAGAAAATGCTGGTAACCAGCATTTTCTCCTTTTCCCCCACAATGTTTTCAAAAGCCTATCTCATCGGGGTCGTTAAAAGTCGGATTTTTCCCCGTTAAATGTTAAAAAGACAAATGTCAATCAGTCAGATAAGCATTTTATGTTACTGAACTTAGATTATATGATAATAAGAGTAACATCTTCTTAATCAGAGTTCCGAACAGGCTAACAGCGATCTCTTGTTAATTTATAAGATTTCATTTAACCCTTAATCACATGGCAAAATTTCGGACCTGTCAAAACTGAAAACTTTCGCAGACGACAAATGAGATTGATTTAAAATTATGGGACGTGACTCTTGCAGGGTAGAAACATTCTGGGGAAATGAGAAAATGCTGGGTGCCAGATTCAATTAAAATCACAAGATTTATCTTTTAGACAGTAAAAACATTGTGGCAAATGGAGAAAATGCTGGTTAGATACTTTTTGCTGATGCATAAAACCCCATTTTAGCAGAGCATGGCTCATTTTCTGAAATTGGACCATGGCTTTAGCAGAAGCAGCAGCAACTGTGTAAGGATAATCGGACGGAAGGATGTTCGGACGGACAAAAAGACCCTGACGTCTGAAACCTCTGCTCTGCACGTGGTCTCACAAAAGTGGACACGTGTGAAATATATATTTTTCGGTCAGACCAGGGATATAGAAGCAGTAGTTGTGGCAGAAAATCGGTGAACTTTAAACACAAGCTTTGACCATGACCTTGGACCAGGTAATAAAGAGATATGGATAGGATAAAACCAGGAACATTGTGACCTTTGAACAGTGACCCTGACTTTAGAGCATGTTTCCAGTTAAAATTTTAGCATTGGAATATCACAGCTTACACGGTGTTTACAAGTAGTCCCCCCCCCCCCCCCCCCCCAAATTTTTGACTCATTTTTATCTGAAGGAATATTCTCTTGAGTTTTAACGACCCATAGGTAAGCAGGCTTTTGAAAGCATTGTGGGAAAAGGAGAAAAGGCTGACAACAAGCATTTTCCCCCTTTTCCACAACGTTTTCAATACTATCAAAGACAAATTCCATCCTTTGCACCACATTTTATTTGTCGTCAGTAAATGCTTAAACACTTTAAAATACAATCCCGAGTTTTATCGACCATAATTGAGAAAGAGGCTTTTGAAAACATTGTTAGAAAAGAAGAGACCTACACTCTGAAATCAGCTCATTGAGCCTTAATATAAGTGTGAAATGTTTTTAAAAGCGGACCAGGTGTCTATCGGCAGAGGCTGTTGAAAGACACCTAGACAGACAGGCAGACAGACAGACAGACAGACACACACACACACACACCCCATTCCACCATTTGAGGCATATTTTATTTGTCGTCTGCAAGTATTCAATTTGGACGAGTCTAAATTTTGTCGTCTGGTTAAAAGTTAATTCTTAGGCGGCTAAGCGCGACTCACTAACCTTTAGTGGACAGCATAGATCAAGATCAGACTGCACGGAACGTGCAGTCTGATCTTGGATCTATACTGTCCGATAAGAAGATGTCTCTCCTCCAAAAATACCTTCGAAATAGGAAAATCTGGGTTTTTACTATCGGCTTGAAAGTTTCATTTCCTTTATTTAGCAGGATGAGGGTTTACGCTTTACCGCACAATGTCGTCTTTTAACGACCTTGGGAAAGAAGCTTTTGAAAACATTGTGGGAAAAGGAGAAAATGCTGGTAACCAGCATTTTCTCCTGTTCCCACAATGTTTTCTACCCAATCAAAGAAAAATTGCACCATTTGAGCCACACTGAAATTGTTGTCTACAAATCCTTTCAATTTAGACAATGCTAAAATTTTGTCGTCAGGTAAAGGGTTAAAGCGTGAAGCAAGATTTCGATTTATATCTTGGCGATTATCATGCTGATTCCATAAGTGTTAATCAAAGTGATCTAGAGCGGGCGATTTTATCTGAAAGGAAATATTTTCAACCCTGTAGGAGATCCGAGGTCCTTCTTTTGCGTAGCGATTTGAACTTTTTATTGGTTCATTCAGAGTCAAGTCACGTGATCCATTATTTGTAGCAGTCTATTTATTAGTACTCAAATCTTTATCGTGCACAGTTTTAAACCTGTCCGAAAAGCTCAAGTGGTAGAAAGTGGGACTTGTAAACTTTTACGTCAAGTCTTGGGTCAATTGAGGGTGTGGGTATCAGACCCACGACTGGTCATCTAAAATTACTTATAGTTTTTCGGATGAGACGTTAAACGGATGTCTTACTGTGCTATACACAGAGTACGTTTACTCAGGATGGGCTTCGTCCTGTATCAATGACTTTTCCTCTCGTAGCAACCGGTGGCGACGATAAATAAATGGAACATCAACCAATCAAGCCCGGTAGCCAAGAAACTCCAATACTCCAGAAAAGCATGGATAGATGCACTGACCCCGCGGTATAACTTGAGCTATCTCGATCTTCAATGTCCGAAAAGGCAAGTACAGAAGTGCCCAGGGCTATAGGGAGTTTAAATGGCTTTGTACCGTTTTCAAAGTAAATGTATGTGTCATGCTCTGTGAAAAGGGGTTGAATGCATATGCCGAAGTTTCGACCTTGGTCAGTTTTCGCAATACGCGCTGGATGACTTGGTTCGGAACTTTTTGCTTTTGGTCAATTTTCTGCATGTCAAAGAATCAGTTTACCTCATAATTTATTTCGTCATCAAACAAAATAGATTATATGAATCTATAATTATGTGATTTCTTGCTTGGTACAGAGTATCACGTAGAAACTTTATAACCCCTTTTGCCAGCGCGCCGCCCATATATTGCAATATCATACGGAAAGCTCGGTACCAGCTATTTCTCCTTTAGCCTCAATCTTTTAAAAAGTTGTATACTTCAAGACGTAGAAAGACTACCGCAGGTGGTTAAAATACTGGCACTCATCGCTTACCATGCCGCCATGTTGAAGCGATAAACAAATGAGGTTATCTACAACATCTTAACCCATAGAGCGCCGAATAAACCTAATAGACTGTTTAATACACTTAAGCTGCTAAGCTCGACTTGCTGACCTTTTGCGGACACTGTCGATCAAGATCAGACTGCAAAGAACGTGCAGTCTGATCTTTGATCTACACTGTCCGGTAAGGAGATATTGTTCTCCAAAAAATAAGTTTGAAATAGCATTATTCGGGTTTTTACTATCGTCTTGAAAGTTTTATTTAAGTTATTTAGCAGGATAAGGGTTACGCTACTAAGCGCGACTCACTGACCTTTGGCGGACAGTGTCGATCAAGATCAGACTGCACAGAACGTGCAGTCTGATCTTTGATCTACACTGTCTGGTAAAGAGATATTGTTCTCCAAAAAATTAAATTTGAAATAACATTATTCAGGTTTTTACTATCGTCTTGAAAGTTTTATTTAAACTTATTTTGCAGGATAAGGCTTAAGTCCAAAAATAAGAACCAAATGATTGCAATATCATAGCTGCTTTTGACTACGGTGTTTCATGAAAGCAGACGATGTAGATCAAAGATCAGACTGCACGTTTTGTGCAGTCTGATCTTGACATACACTGACTGCAAAGGCAAACACAGTTGTGAAAGGCGCTTTAAGGGTTTATCATTAGAGTGCTGAATTAACCCTTAAACTGCTAAATAAATGAAACGAAAATTTGTGTTTGAAAAATGCCACCTAAAAAGAAGATAATGTCAAATCGCTCACACATCCATACAACACTGGCTAAAATGAAAATGTTTCTACCTCTTGACCGCTATAAAAGAAATCGCTATTTCTAGATAACTGTAAAATTACTGGTGAATTTGACCAAGACTGACAAAAATCAGGCAAGATTACAGCCTACAGTTTATTATCTTACGATCAAAAAGTTGCACCATTTCATTTTGGTTTTATCAATCGGGTATTATGATACCAACCAAGAATTTTTTCGTATCGCGATAAAATGGCGTTCAACTGATTTCCTTAATAAAAAGGCGGACATGCTGGTTAGAAGAGTAAAACACTTGGTAGACAATTTTAAAGCCTGAAAAACTAACAATTATTTTAAATTACAAATGTTCGTGATAATTTTAATTAAAAGTCGTGACGATGAAAGCACTAAGGGAGAAAATGCCTGTCGCAATGGCTCCATCAATCAAGAGTACGAAGATTTTGACCAAGCTTGGAACTCTCGACCTATGCATTACAAGCTATGTACACTACTGAGTGAGCTACCGGGTAAACCAGTTTAAGCTACAGGGCTGCTCGCCCGTTAAAGTCGGTCGCTGAACCAGAATTCCTTTGCATACAAATTCAAATTGTTCACGAAAAATACTTTAAATCAAAACCATGTAGACTCTTATCTTGACACGAATAAAAGAGTATCTGTATCCTACCTGGTTCCTTGATTGCGTCACATGAGCTCGTCAGTTCACTGCATCGGAGCTGGGAATCAAACATCCTATTTCGTTCCTTACATGTAGGTGACTCGAGTGGCTCACAGATTCCTGAAATGAAACAAGAGTAAAAAATATTTGTTAAAACCTTTTTGCTTGGTTTCCTAGGTCTTATTATACAACCATAAATTTAACGTCCTCAAGTACTTTTTTCATTGATTGATTGACTGAATGGCGTTCTACGCAGCTTTCAACATTATTTAAGTCATTTTCAGGTTACATATTCATGTATGACCTGTGTTTCACTAGTACAGGGCTAGGGCTCTAAAGTGTCTTGCCCAAGGACACTCACAAGAAAGCCCCAAATCTTCCAATGAGACTCGAACCTGGGGCCTCCAGATTACGAGTCCCACATTTCATCACTGAGCCACGCAGGCCCCCATACAGTTTCTGCGTAATGATTGGTCAAAGGAGGCCTCCAGACAAAACTGCTAAATGTGTTTACAATTTCTATTTGAAAATACATAATTTTCTGAGACGAAATAGGGACTTGTCTGCAAAAAAAGCTTCAAAAACTGTCATGAAGCTCACAGCTGTATAAACTGGGTCAGTAATTACCAACCATTCTTAACTTCATTCTAAGTCTCGTTTTAGATTGAGAAAGTTACACAATTTCTGAATGGCTGAGCCATTTAGTTAACCCCTTAACGACCAAATTCCGAATTTTAATAACCATGAGAAATTAAGCATCTGAAAGCATTGTGGGAAGAGGAGAAAATGCTGTTAACCAGCATATTTTCCTTTACCCACAAATGTGCTCTGTCCTTTCAAAAACGGAAATCATCTTTCGAGTCACAGTCGAAATAAACATGTTACTATTTTTAGCTCTTTTTATTCTTTGGCGACGTTTAATATCTACCGTATTTTCTTCCTTTCATTCGTCATCTGTCTGCCAGAAATGTAATACTTATGGGTATCATCAACCTTTAACCCTTTAACCCTTTCCCAAACGAGAAATTTTGGACTGGTCCAAATTGAAAGCATTTGCAGACGACAATTTCAATGTGGCTCAAATGGTGCAACCTTGCTTTGATGGGGTAGAAAACATTGTGGGGAAAGGAGAAAATGCTGGTTACCAGCATTTTCTCCTTTTCCCACAATGTTTTAAAAGGCTTCTTTCCCAGGGGCGTCAAAAGGCGTCAAAAGGCGTCATTGTGCAGTAAAGGGTTAAACGACCCTGAGGAAGGAGAAGCCTTTTGAAAAGATTGTGGGAAAAGGAGAAAATGCCGATGACCAGCCTTTTCCCACAATCTCTTCCTCCCATTCAAAAGGCAAATCCAATTATTTGAACCACAATTTATTTGTCGTCTGCAAACGCTTTCCAATTTGTACTAACATTTTGTCGTCTGATAAGGGGTTAGGTTATTTTCTTGTGCGCGTTATGAGACATAAAAATGCAATTTACGACCAATATCAGTCACTACCAATAACAAATCGTAAACTCTGTTAGGCCTGGCATATGATTTATGCCATTCAGAACTAGACACCACAAAAATTTGACTTCGGTTTTTTTTTTTCCCGCCTATAGGTAGGTGCTTACCACCTTGAAACTGTTTGTCTATTGCAGAATAATTAAGATACATGTATTTTTTTACTTGCGAAAAAAGGATAGTTTCAATGTAACGCTTACTAAAAAGGGACAGAAAAATGCCTATTTTTTTCACTTGCAGATGCTTACACCTCAAAATAGTGTGTCGTTTTCGTTAGGTTAAAGATTTATTTTCATGTCCGCAAAAAGGACATTTTGAGAGTAGCGCTTAGTAAAAAGGGACAGGAATAAGCCTTAATTTCTTTTTATCACTCACAGAAGTTAACACCTGGAAACAGTTTGTGGCCTTCCTTAAGTTAAAGACATTTCCACGTACGGAAAACGGACAGTTTCAATGTAACGCTTACTTAAAAGGGACAGGAAAAAAGCCTAAATTTTCTTCTTTTTTTTTCCCATTTACAGACGCTCACAGCTCGAAATAGTTTGTCCTTTTCGTTAGGTTAAAGACTTATTTTTAGGTACGGAAAAAGGACATTTTGAGTGTAGCGCTTAGTTAAAAGAGGACAAGAAAAGGCCTTTATTTCTGTTTTGTTCAACCTACAGACGCTAAAACCTCGAAAAGGTTTGTCGCTTTCGTTACGTTTAAGACTTTTCAGGTGCGAAGGATAGCACTTCGTAAAAAAGGGCAAAAAAAGGCCTAAATTTTGCGGTTTTTTACCCGCAAATGCTTACAAGTTGCTTTCGTTGTGTTAAATACTTATTTTCACGTATGACGAAAAGGGAATTTTAAGTGTAGTGCTTAGTATGATAGGAATGGGAAAAAATTATTAAATGAGGCCCAACACCACCCAAAAATATATGGGGCGGGGGAATTATCCCTGCCCCCTCCTTCCGTCCATCCCTCCTCGTATGTGTTGATATGTGTTGATATCTAGAGCCTAGTCTAGCGAGATCGCCTTACTAAAATCTTTCGACATAAAGTAATAAAACAGGTGAAAATGTCAGTTATAAAATAAACCTTTTATGCCTTGTCAAGATTAAGCAATAAAATATAACTTGCCATTCAGCTTCTCTCCTTTTTTTTGTACAGACCTCGTCCGTTGTATTAACCTTTTATCAAACAGTCCAGTATTTTAACGACCCCTGTATAGAGGGACTCTTGAAAACATTGTGGGAAAAGAAGAAAATGCTTGGTACCAGCATTTTCTTCTTTTCCCACAATGTTTTCAATCCTTTCAAACGAATATTGCAGCATTAGAACCACGTATAATTTTGGCGTCCTTTTTTTTCAATTTGGAGACGTCTCAAATTGTGGTAAGGAGTTAAGACCTTTTACTCTTACGAAAGACTTCAAATCTTGTCACTAATAACGAGAGACATTTTGACAAAGAAATATGTAACATTAAAGCAATTTTCCATTTGTATTACGTTTCCAGCTGTTACAATCTTCCGAGAGGTTGTCTGCTTGGAATGCAACAATCATGCGATCTTAACAAGGAGGTGACGATGAGAATGCCATTTTTTTTTCTATTTTCTTAACTCTATACCCGAAGGGCATAACGGTTCTAGACTTGTCCAAACGCTTCTTATTTCCATTCAGAAATTCTTTCAGTTGAAGGCGTGTTTAGACCTACTTCCATGAGCACTCGTAAACGAAACTCAGTGGCATCATAATTAGGCGACATGTTTTTTTGCCTTGTCCAAATTGAAAGCATTTGCAGACGACAATGTTAATATGGCTCAAATGGTGCATTTTTTTCTTTGATAGAGTAGAAAACATTGTGGGAAAAGGAGAAAGTGCTGCTTACCAGCATTTTCTCCTTTTCCGACAATGTTTTCAAAAGGCTTCTTTCCCGGGGTCGTTAAAAGGCGGCATTGTGCAGTAAAGGGTTATATGAAATACAGTCAAGGCAGCCATCTGTCCCAGTGGAGGCAAATTTCATTGCGATGCAGTGTCTAACAAGTATATTAAAGCTTTGATTTCTTGTATTCTTCTTCCGTTTGGGTTAGTTAACGATTTGGCTACGTTATAGGCACCGTGTATGTTCCGGTAATATCACACTGTCTCGCGAGACTTGTTCCTTTTCTTACCATATTTTCACAAGAGTGTTCAAAGAAAGATAACTATATCGCACTGACGATAATAAGCATCGAAAGCAATTGCAGACAAAAAGTTAAATATGGCGCGAATGGTTGAACTACTCTTTGACAATAGAAAACATTGTGAGAAAAAGAGAACGTGCTGGTAACCTTTTCCAACAATGTTTTCGTGAGCCCTTTTCTCTCAGGGTCCGTTTAAAACAGAGACTGTTTGGTAAAAGGTGTACTCTTTACCAAACAATCCAGAGTTTAACAACCCTACAGAGGAATGTTTTTCAAAACAATGTCAGAAAATGAAAACATGCTGGCAAATTTTGCTCCTTTCCCAAAATTGTTTTTTACCCGTTCAAAAACCAATTCTGGCAGTTAAAATGCTGCAAATGCTTTCAATTTGGACTTGTCCAAAACTTTGTCGGACATAATATTATCTTTGTTAAATGACAGACAAAAAGTTAAATGCATGAATATATGTGAAACATTGCAACAAAAGGAGATCTTGCTCTTTTGAAGCACTTTCTCTTTTTACCACTGACTTTTTAATCCTTAACCACACAACTCCGATTTTTACGGGCCTAAACAGAGAGAGCTTTTAAAAACATTCTGGGAAAAGGAGAAAATGCTGGTCACCAGCATTTTCTCCTTTCCCACAATGTTTTATAACGTATCAAAAACAAATTTCATCATTTGATCCACAATTAAATTGTCGTTTGCAATTGCTTTCGATTCGGACAAATCTACATTTTTGTCGTGTGGTAAAGAGTAAAAGAGTTTTGGAAATTACTGTCGTAGGTTCAAAATTTCATGTCTAACACAGAATTCAGAAATTTTTGTAAGAACTTAGATATCTATCGCCAACAAAGGCTTAACTATTCATTGCTTTAAAAGCCTGAAAAAGCTTCGAAAGTCTCTTGGCTTAAAAAATCATTTTCAACAATGGCTGCCATGGCTCAGATAATCCTTGCAAAACAAAAGCTTTGGAAACAGTCGTCATGGTTACCGTACCCTTAGCTACTGTACGCTTTGGAAATTACAGATTTACTATTTCATCGAAAATTCTCTCATAATAATTTACAGACTACTCTCTTTAAAGGGATGTTTTTTTTTTTTTTATTCTATAAATCAAAATTTCTTTTAAAACACATATAGATACAACTAAATAAATTGTTCTTCGTAATCGTACAAACCGGGCGGTCACATTCAGCAACAAAAAAGCATTCTTGGGCGTTTAAATATAAGGATGGTAGTTCCCCAATAGGTAACTCCGTCTATTTTTATTACATCAGCTCTGACGTAATCAATCTGGTTTGAACATAAATCCTGCAAATCGATGGGTGTTATTGATCATGTGACATTCCAACAAGTCTTTGCGAAGTCTAAAAGCTGTCGCGGAATCTAAAAATACATATACCTAAAGAGGCTATGTAGACCATAAAGGAAATACCAATGAAGACTATTTTTCGGCATGGCCGAATGTGCTGGCTTTTGACCTAATTTTTGGTACTTATAACAAATGAATGAATAGAAATTTGTGATTGGTCAAAAATGTAGACAAATTTATTTTATGCCCATTTGCTTATTTAATTGTATGCTCTTTGAAAAGGGGACTTCATGTATCTGCAAAAAGTATAGACCATGTCAGCAGTCCGCGCAGGCTGACATGGATCAAAACTTTTTGCTATTTATAAATTTTCTGCATGTACAAGGACCATTCTACATGTACCTAACGATGTCGTCGGTTGTTGGACAAAATGGATTTTATGGATTCGAAAAGTTGTGATATCTTGCTTTGTATGATACACCAGGGCGATGCATTAAACTCCCTTTTGCAAGAGCATGGCTCAAATCATTTAATCATCTTAACAAGAACATTTACCAGGATCTCATCTGCTTTGAGGTAAATGAAAAGAAATGGATATAATTATTTACTGCTAAATGAAAAAGAAAATCACTTTTCGAGGTATGCTTTCAAGTCCAAAGTATTTACTGCTATTAAAGACTGCGAAGTCTTCTCTCGGTGCAAACTACATGTATATGGGAAAAAAAAAGACTAGACCAAAATGAAAACATTTTCAGGCAACAAATTAAGTGTAGCTCAATAAATGATTTCAGTTTTTGATAGGGTAAAAAACACTGCGGCACAAAGAGAAATACTGGTTACATTCATATACATATTCTCCTTTTCCCACGCTGTTTTTCAAAAGCCTTCTCTCTCAGGGTCTTAAAAACTCCAGGTTGTGTGGTACAGAGTTAAGACCTTTTTTTCAATTTTGATTTTATGCATTCCAAAATACGATCTGAAATAATGTTTGCCTTAGTCCAGATTTTGGCATATATCTCGATAACTTATCAGACTTACTTAATCATTTTTCCAGACGATTTCATGATTTTACCACTTTGAGGAAGAGAGTTTTGAAAACTATCGTAAAAGGTAATTATATGTTTTTGAATCCAATGACCATAATTTGAGACATTTGATTGTCTTCTTTATATGCTTTTATTTTCAAAAATTGTTAAATAGAATAAAACAAGAAATATCTTTAACTCTTTACCACACAATCCCGACTTTTAACGACCCTAAAAAGGAAGCCTTTTGAAAACATTGTGGGAAAAGGAGAAAATGCTGGTAACCAGCACTTTCTCCTTTTCCCACAATGTTTTCTACCATTCCTAAAACAAATTTCAATTTTTCAGTCACATTTATTTTGTCGTCTGCAAATGCTTTCAATTTGGACCAGTCTAAAATTTTGTCGTTTGGTAAAGAGTTAAAAAAGATAGGCGGCGTAAGAGATACTGGTATATTAATATCGAGGCGCTTTTGTTACTCAGGCCGCCGTGATATAACTGAAATAATGTTGAAAACGGCGTTAAACACTATACAATCAATTTGTTGCTCAATATGAAGTAAAATAATGAGCAGTAGCCTCACGAGCAATTGCCTCTTTTTTCTCACTGTTTTTCATTTTGTTGAAAAGAAGTATTGGATTTTTGGGTAACACTTATGAAAATACTAAATTTCCAACTAGCACAAGAAAAGAATTATTCTCTACTACATTATTTTGCTATGGTACGAATCAAGGCCCTGGAGTATCGACTACCAGTTGCAACGCTTGTTAATAGTGGTTTCATAAATGGGTGAGCAAACATGTCAGCAGGGGCAAGCCGAATAAACATGTGCACATTTCTGACCAATCGCAAAATACCACCTATTTATTCTTGATCAGTACCAAGAAGTAAGTCAAAAGCCAACGCATTTAGCTACGCAGAAAAAAAAAAAACCCAAGTGTTCGAATTACGACTGCAAAGGCATTCGGGTATATCTGAATAAATTATCACACCTATTTAACTTGGGTCGTAATACTTCAGAAGTGTGTTTTAAGGTCGATGAACCCTTGCATCCGATTTCCGTTTTTGAATGATTTACTGAGATAGGTATTCACAGATATACTATAAAAATGTATAAATAAAAAATTATCTGGACAAAAAATCGGTAGTAATATAAAAAAGACATTGGAAAAGAGCTGTCTGACCGCGAAATGATATCGTATCTACGCCATACAATAAACTGGATGATAATATATCCCCGTGTATAACAGTCGTTCATGATTAACTCTTTACCAGACGACAGAATTCTAGACTGGCCCAAATTCAACGGATTTGCAGACGACAAAACAAACGTGGTTCAAATGATAAGATTTGTTTCTGAAAGGTTAGAAAACGTCGTGAGAAAAGGAAAAAATGCTGGTTACCAGCATTTTCTCCTTTTCCCACGATGTTTTCAAAAGTCTAATTTCCAAGGGACGTTAAAACTCGTCATTGTGTAGTAAAGAGTTAAGGTGTATGATAAGCATCAATACAATGAAAGATCGTCTTTATGAAATAGTTCTAGATTTTACAGATTATCTATCACACTCTCGTGCGTTAACCCTTATCCTGCAAACTAAGTTAGATAAAACTTTGAATTTTATCAAAGTTTTACTATCGCCAAAGATAGTAAAAACACGGATGATGTTATTTCAAACTTATATTTTGGGGGGAGAAAAGTATCTCTTTATCGGACAGTGTAGATTCAGATCAGACTGCATACTCAGACTATTACGCCGTACACAAAAACAATTCTATCCTCCATTGGCAGTAAAAGGCCGGTGTGCTGTTGTCATGAAAAGCCAACGGTTCACCAAAGAGGTAAAGCAATTTGTCTTTTTTTTTTCCTTCCCACAATAAGTTCGTATTAGAGGTGGTGAAAACAAGATTTCGTTTCTGTGTCCACAAGATGAGAGGAGGAAATATTGTGGCAAACGGTACAAATGCCGATGTGCAAAACTTTTTCATTTTGTAACGTTGTTTTTGGGGCCTATGTCGAAGACAATGCCACTATGAGTTCAATACGGCATTTTGAAAATCATGCATCGTAGTTTGTGCAAAACCGAAGGAAGTAAACCCAATTAAAATCAATTTTTCTGAGACAAATATGTGTTTCGATTGCACTCAGATATGAGACTGAAAATGGCGTATTACAATAAATTGGATTAGGCCATCGATCGTAGAAATTCTTCCTTTTTATCGAAAATTGCTTGATCCGCTATGGCCTTCTATAGTGGCGTAATGATACATTCGGCATACCTCGGGTGATCCGGTGATCAAATCCCTCGGCTGTATCACGTAGCTTGATATGCACCTACACGGTACATTTCGCACATCTCAGGAAGCACACCGCTTTACCGTTATTGAAATTGTAAGGCTCCTCTTTAGAAAGAACGCATGAGTAAATTTTCTACCGTTATCTTTCTAAGAGTATTTCAGTCGGCAAACAGTTTGTACATTCAATTTTTAGCGTGGTTTATCAATTCCGTTAGGAGCTTTCATCGACAGATCGATAGAAGAGAATAACTTCACAGTGGTTGTTCATGTCGTTGCTAAGCGATCTACAGGGGCGCAGCCATGTTTAAGATCATGTGATTGGTAGTTCAAAATGGAAGTCTCCTTTATACAGACGAGGTGAGATGTAGGTACGGAATCGGCCGAGTTGTGACGAGTGGTACTGATACACACATACCGTGCTTGTTCGTCCCAAAACCAGTTCGTTCCTGGGCTTATTCGTCCCAGGGCTTGTTCGCCCGGACTTGTTCGTCCCACAAGATTGCACCCTTCTCTATCGGACTTTGCGTGACTATACAGTAGGTGGACTTTCAAGCGAATATTTTGAAACTATATCTGTTGTTTATTTTTCAAATTATTAATTCCACACAATGGCTCCCTTGACAAATGCCACACCAGTGTTTTATTGGGAAAAATAAATCCGTCGACAAAAAACTGTGCCAAATACAATGCAACATTTAACTAAAAACAAAAATATTTATTATACCGTAAGTAAAAAGAACGGAAAAAGACCGAGATAAAACGAAAATCTGATAAGCAATCTTCCTTAACAATTATACTATTAAAGAAAACTATTAAAAAAGATCAAAACTTTATCAATACTTTCAAATCTTATGTTTTTTCAATGGATTGCAATTTGTAAGACTCAAAAACGCCATTAACTCTTATCAAACAATCCCGAGTTTTGACGCCCCTTGGGAAGCAGGCTTTTGAAAACATTGTGGGAAAGGGAGAAAATTCTGATGTCAAGCATTTTCTCCTTTTCCCACAATGTTTTTTTAATCCTTTCTAAAACAAATTTCACAATTTCTGCCACAGTGAATTTGTTGTCTGCAAATGCTTCCAATTTAGACAAGTCTACCTTGTTCTACCCTGTTTACCTTGTTCGGCACCCGATGAGCACTTTCTATAAATTACGTTTTTTTTGATAGACATTGTGGACCAAGACTTTACGGCACAATATGTGCAGCTTGATCTTGAATCTACATTGTGTGTTATTTGTGGAATGACCAAAACAGTGTTGAAATCGCAGTACATCGATCTTTCTGACAATCTGAAAAGAGTTGAGCCATGCTCTGTTAAAAGGGGGCATAATGCATTTGGAAAAAGCGCAGGCTAACCTGGGACGAAACGTTTTGATCTCTGTTAATTTTCTGTGTGCCAAAGGGCCAATCAACCACATGATGCAGTCGGTTGTTATACAAAATGAATTTTTTTCATCCATAGCCATGTGATGACTTGCTTGGTATCACGCATCAAACGGAGATGAATTAAAAGCCCTTTTTCCAGACCACCGCTCATTTATTTTATTACTGGAGTACTCCAAGGGTCAGAATCTCTTACGCGATACGATCTCTCTGATAAGCTAAGTATTCGTCAGGTTACCCCATTTCAACATGAATAATAGAATCTTTCATAAAATTTGATGTGTCTATAAGACGATATTAAGACACAGGGGTTCCTTTCCCCAAACTGCGTACGCACGAAATTTACGTACATCAAGTGTGAAAACAAGTTTCGCTGAATTGCATAACTTTGCGATTTGAGTAAATCATTTGAGTAACTTTATTCCGGTTCACACCTTTCGGTAAAGCAGACATCCCTTTTTTGCGGACGGCATAGATCAAGATCAGACTGTACAGAACGTTACCTGCGTGTATATTCAACTCCCAAAAATTGCGTAAATCTACGCAGTTTACCGAAAGGTACCGCAGAAGCTTTCTTTTTATGATACTTTACCAAACAATCCCGTGTTATGACGACCGTAGAGAAGATGGCTTTTGGAAATGTAGTGAAAAAGGGAGAAAGAGCTGCTAATCAGCATTTCTCCTTTCCCCGCAATAGTTTACATCTTTTAAAAGACATTTGCAATCATTAGAGTAACATTAAATTTTCGTGTTCAAATGATTTCAATTTTGCAGCGTCTAAATTTTTGTATTTTGGTAAAGAGTAAACCTTTCACAGAGCAATTACGTGTTTTGACGACAGTAGTGAAGACGGTTTTTGAAAACATTGTGGGAAAAGGAGAAAATGCTGGTTACTAGCATTTTCTCGTTTTCCCACTACGTTTTCTACCCTTTTATAGGTTGAATCCGTTATTTGAGCTTCACCTTATTTGTCGTCTGCAAATACTTTCAACATGGACAAGTACTATATTTTGTAGTCTGGTAAAGAGTTTAACTCTCTACAAAACGACGAAATTCACTTGTCCAAATTCAAATCACTTGCAGACGACAAACTAAATGTGCTTCAAATGATGGAATTTGTATCAGATAGGATAGAAAACATTGTGGGAAAAGAAGAAAATGCTGGTTACCTGCATTCTCTTCTTTTCCCACAGTGTTTTCAAGAGCCTTCTTTCTCAGGGTCGTTAAAACTCGGGGAGATGAATGCTGATACAGGGAGTCTATTTTGAAGACAAATATTGTCGATCTGGATCACACAAGACGGCTTTGTAACTTTTTATCTGGATCTACAATGCTTGTCATTGTTCGTTTATGTAACCATAATGAATTAATGGGTTATCGTTTAAATTACTAAATGAATTAGTTAAACATTTCTAGCCAGTGCTAAAAACCAAAATGTTGCAATTTCAAAGCTTCTTTTTGCCGGCGAAAAAAATCTCAACATATCGGACGGTGTAGATCTAAGATCAGACTGCACGTCCCGTGCAGTCTGATCTTAATCTACACTGTCCGCAAAAGCGCAATGATTCGGGCTTTTCAGCGTAAGGATTAAAATCATAGTCCAATTTATTTTATCCAGATCTACACCTGTGCAATTTGTTTCCAAGAAACGTTTTTATGGACACTTACTATATATCCGTTTCGATAATTAACCTATATACTGCTGAAGAATTAAAGTGGATATCTTCAGTCAGTAGCAAAAAAGGCCAAATTTTTCGAATTTCAATGTTTGGGATTTTTCAAATTTCAATCCTCATATTCTATTTCATTTTTTTCTCAACCATTTTTACGGCGGAGCTGTATAAGCCGGCTATTGGCCCACTTCTTGGTGTTAGTCTCGAATGAATAAATAGTAATTTGTGATTGGTCAATATGGGAACATGTTCATTCTGCGGGCCTATTTGCGCGTTCACTTATGACACCAATAAATATGAGTTGTGCCTTTAGTAGACACCCAACAATTAATTCATACTCCTTTTGATAATTTACCTGTACATTTCTCAAGAACTGTGGTGAAAAATAGCTTTATTTTTTTGGAGCTTCAAAGTTTTTCTTTTCTTTAATTACATTATTTTATCTCGCTTTATATTTTTCTCATCTCATTTCCTTTTTGTTTAGAATCTGAAGAATAAAATTAACTAGCTACCTAGCTAGCTAGCTGCCTACCTGCCTACCTACCTACCTACCTAATTATCATCATCATCATCATGATTATTATTATTATCATTATTATTATAATTATTATCATTATTATCAAACGTAAAAGTTAAAAAAAATCTTGGTTGTTGTCAGTTTAGGCTGCTGGCAGTCTAGCCTAACAGCCTAACCCAGACTTTTTTAACTTTTACGTTCCAATCGTTGTAAAGATGATTTTGATATATGCAAACCTTGTTTAGCGACATCATTGTCGAAATAAGTTTAAGAAATTGAATTATCCGAGGCAACTTAATATCGGGATAATATCTCTTGAAATTTAGTTTCAATGGTTGTAAACGGTTCTATATAAAAAGTTCAGGTCAATATAACAATCATTAAGAAATAAAAAACTTTTTAGGCTGCTAGGCTACTGGGCTGCCAACTTCACGCTGCTAGGCTGCTAGACTGCCAGCAGCCTAAATTGACAAAAACCCAGACTTTTTTAACTTTTACGTTCCAATCGTTGTAAAGATTATTTTTATACATGCAGACCTTGTTTAGCGACATTGTTGTCGAAATAAGTTTGAGAAATTGAATTATCCGAGGCAACTTAATATCGGGGTAATATCTCTTGAAATTTAGTTTCAATGGTTGTAAACGGTCCTATATAAAGGTTCGGGTCAATATAACAATCATTAAGAAATAAAAAACTTTTTAGGCTGCTAGGCTGCTGGGCTGCCAACTTCACGCTGCTAGGCTGCTAGACTGCCAGCAGCCTAAATTGACAAAAACCCAGACTTTTTTAACTTTTACGTTCCAATCGTTGTAAAGATTATTTTGATACATGCACACCTCGTTTAGCGACATTATTGTCGAAATAAGTTTAAGAAATTGAATTATCCGCAGCAACCTAATATCGGGATTATTTCTCTTAAAATTCAGTTTCAATGGTTGTAAACGATACTATATAAAAAGTTCCATGGCAATATAACCATAAATCATAAATAAAAAAAAATTTAGGCTGCTAGGCTGCTAGGCTGCTGGGCTGCCAACTTCACGCTGCTAGACTGCCAGCAGCCTAAGGCTGCCAACTTCACGGACCTGATTTAAGTTTACACTTTTTATGCATAATGGTAGCATTAAATAAGGTGTAGTTAGACTTATGTAACAAGAGAAAACTTAAGAGCAGAACAATTTTTCCTGACTCCTAGGATGCTTAACTTCATATTTATGTAACTCTAGCAAAGCGTGTCACCTCTTTCAGATTTTAGCTCATCTGAGCTCTAGGCTCTAAACTATAAACTGAAGAGTTTCGGCGAACAACTAGGGATGAATTAGCCAAGACAAACGGCTGAATTCAGAACCAAATAGTAGTCGCGTTCCCTATATTCATTATTATGAACTCTGAAAAAGGTAAAGAGGGTCTTTCATGAGTGGGGATCCAGATAAATGGTCTCGGGTGATCCGTCGATCTAATGCTTCGGCTGTGTTACAATGGGTTATATGCACTTATACGTGCAAGAGGGCTTTTTAAAATGAGGGGGGCTTAATGCATCTCCGTGATGGATGATATCAAGCATGTCGTCATGTTACTATGGATCCATAAAATCCATTTTGTCGAACAACTGTCTATATCATGAGGTAGACTGGTCCTTTAACATACAGAAAAGTGACCTATAGCGAAAAGTTTCGGCCAAGGTCAGCCTGCGCGGACTGCGCAGGCTGACCTGGGTCGATACTTTTCGGAGATGCATTAAGCCCGCTTTTCACAAAGCACGGCTCAAATATTATGATAGTATTGAGCGTCTTCTCCCTTTCCCGCAGTGTATTATTCCCCTTTCCCTTTTCAAATAGAAGTCCCATAATCCTAACAACATTCCACATGTCATCTTCAAATGATTCTAGTGTAAAATTTCTTCTATAAGATTTGAAAACGTGCCTAAAATTTCGTCAAAAAGAGTTGAAAACGTGATTAAAAAAATATATTACCTGGATGTGAAAGACCGGAAACGCTGGCAGGGGTTTTACCAGGGGTCCATTTACACTCGGGATCACCCAGTTCTTCGCCATTAGTTCGCCCATCACCGTCCGAGTCTTTGGTGCATATCACGTGATTCCATGTCTGCAAAAAGAACCAATTGGAATCTTTTAGATAGTCACTAATTCTAAATTCGAACGGTGCATTATTTCTGCGTTTGGAAGTTTAATACCAAATCAGAGCCTCCTGACAATTTCTTGCATCTTGCAGCAGTATGATCTTTTTCATGAATAGTCACGTGATTAACTTTATTCCAATTAATTGTCCACTTTTTTTTTCAAGGACAGTTTCACATTTCACATTTTTTGCAGCAGTCCGATTTTTCAGTCATTCAAACTGATTATCCGCATTCTTTTTTTGTTCAAGGAGGTTTTCAAAGTCGCCTGTCGCAAGATTACTTAATATCAAACTCTTAATTCTTTCACTACCAGCTCCAGAAATCTGTTTTTTGTAGGTCTAAAAAGATTTCCCTTGCTATTGGAGATGAGTTGGGTCTTAGTCTAGCATCAGGAATAGGATGGTATAGATCACAGATCTGTGCAGTCTATCTTGATCTATGCCGTTCGCAAAACCCACTGAAAATATCATTGGTAGTGACCGAGTTACACTGGACTACTTTAGAAACTACAGACCGGAAGTAATCTGTAGAGGTGTGACGTCGGTTACACTCTGTAGGTGTCACATTGGTAACCTTTTTTGTTACATATGAGAACATTCGGCAAACCTCGGATGATCCGTTGATCAATTCCCTCGACTGTATTACGATGGGTTATACGAACCTCCTACGCGGTACATTTCTTCGCAGGAAATAAACTCTTTACCGTTTTTAAAAGTGTACGGCTCCACTTAAAAAAAAAAGAAAACACTAGTCACAATTTTCTATCGAAATCTTTCTAAAAACATTTCCGTACACACATGCACAAACAGTTTGTACATTCAATTTTTTTTAGGGCCTATCAATTCCGTTTGCACTTATCACCGACAGGTTGATAGATGTGAATAACTTCAACGTGGTTGTTGATGTCGTTGTTAATGGGTTTTCAAGGGCGCCGCCGTGTTTAAGATCATGTGACTGACAGCACATGGAAACCCCCTTGATACCGACGAAGTTAGATGTAGTTACGGAATCGGCCGAGTTGTGACGAGTTACAAGTATTTGAAAATAGAGTGACATTCATTTTCTTTGAACCTCTTTTTTTGCTCAGACAAAGCGGTTGTTTTGGTGTTTATTTTTCTAAAATTATGTGCCAAACATCATCCATGGCAAGGTAGAAAAAAGTGGCAGCACGTTGCGATGAACCTTGTTGCTACTCCTTTCAACCAGGATACCTTGAAAAAGATGCCCTTACAGGTTGCTGACCATTGTCTGCATTCACCAAACATTCTAAAGAACGTTCTTAGTCTCATTCTCAAGAATTAATCAAATTTGAATGTACCACACAACTTCTGATGGGCTAGACCAGATGGTGCTGCCAGTCAAAAGTGATTTATTTCCTAAATCTAGATTTAGACGTAGAATGAAATTAACCAAGGTTGGTGAGTACGACCCACGTTTCTAAATGTGGTCACAGACACCAAATAGTGCCCTAAGAAATAATAAAATTACCCGTACTTTCGCGGACAAAAAAAAAAAAAATCATCAAGTCAACATAAAAAACGCATCTTAAACGTGTCCTTTAATATTTTTTTTATAAAATAGTGAAGCAAAAGTGCTTTATTTCATTTTTTTTTTTTCAAAACGGACTACTTTTGTCAACTACGACATGGAAGCATTGCGGTCTAGTGTTACACCTGTACCAGATAAAAATCATTAGTATATTGGGAGCCATTCAAAACGGGAGGTAAGAGCGCGAACTGGACGATCTTCGGTATAGGTACTCATTAGAAATCTCTTGGACCTTAACCATCGCTGAGTCGGACAGGGCTTGTAAATCAGGGGACACAGTTCGATTCCCAGCTCGGCCAAATTATTTCTGAGGACTAATGAAAGAGAATTATTACAAGATTCATATTTGTCTCACAGATAAATTTTGTTTCGATGGCGTAAATATGGGAAAGTAGAGAGAAGCTTGCAAAGAAATTTTAGCGAAATGCCTGTTGATTAATTGATTGAGCGGTGTTTAACGCCATTTTCAACGCTATTTCAGTTATATCGCGGCGGCAAGTGCATCTATCCTTGTTTTCCTACAGTTTCTGTTGTTAGCGTTTCGCGTAAAACTCTTCCATAGCCATTCGCTGCTTTCCAACATAATTTTCGTCGGCACAGTGATTAACGCTGAAAGACACAAAGACCTTGAAATAGAAACTACTGGAAAGTGTGGATAGGTGCAGTTGCCGCAGCCACCTGACTGATGTAATGTTGAAAATGGCTTGTAAAACGAAACTTACTAAATGATAAAATACCCCTCCCCCCTCCTTTAATATATTCTTCTGAAATAGCTCGTGAATGAATGTTTACAAAGTTTGGGTCATGACATAAAGTCGACCGCTAGTATGATAAAACTTGATTGTGTTTAGTAAACAGCTGCATTCTTTTATGAACCCTTCGACTTGCAAGCGTGACTCGACGCGCTTTTAAGGACATTTTAGATCAAGATGAAATTGCACAGAACGTGCAGTCTGATCGTAGATCTACACTGTCCGCTACACGGGGAAAAGTGAACAGCAAAAATGATCGTTAAAGGGAAGTAATTAGGTCTTTAAATTGGCCGGATTTTTCATTTTATTCTTTTCAGCAGGCAGGGTTAAGTAAAGACGGTGGCAGACAGAATTTATTTATTTCAGTCGCCAACCCTGAGGGAACCAAAGCTAATTTTAGTGTTTTTTTTTTCAATAGACACTGTAGATCAAGATCAGACTGCACAGGACGTGAAGCCTGATCTTAAATCTACACTGTCTCTGAGATGAAGTGAGAAAATATGGCTTAATTAAGCTTGGAAATTAAAATGTATGGGTATTTTAACTGAGTTAATGCTGTTTGTTTCAAGGTCAGATGATACAGACAGAATGTGTTAACCCTTTACCAGACGACAAAATTTTAGCCTTGTCCAAATTGAAAGCATTTGCAGACGACAATTTCAATGTAGCTCAAACAGGGCAATTTTTCTTTTATAGATTAGAAAACATTGTGGGAAAAGGAGAAAATGCTGGTTACCAGCATTTTCTCCTTTTCCCACAATGTTTTCAAAAGGCTTCTTTCCCAGGGTCGAAGGCGGTATTACGCGGTAAAGGGTGAACCCTTGACCTGCTAAATAAGTTAAATGAAACCTACAAGCCGATAGTAAAATCCCGCATGGTGCTATTTCAATCTCATTTTTTTTTTTTTGGAGAAAATTATCTCCTTATCGGACAATGTAGATCCAAGATCAGATTGCACGTTCTGTGCAGTCTGATCTTGACCTACACTGTCTGCAAAAGGTCAGTGAATCGCGCTCAGCAGACTATCTGTCGCCAACCTGTCGGATACCATATCCGATTTTACTCACTTCTTGTGGACAGTGTAGATCAAGATAAAGCTGCACAGAGCATGAAGTCTGATCTTAAATCTACACTGTCTGAGATTAAGTGAGAAAATATGGTCCTCCGACGCAAAGTGTGATCTATAGACAAATTGCTTTCATATTATACAACCTTAGTCCGCTATGGAAAACTTCAAGTGTCTTTGTTGACAGTAAAGATTAAGATCATAATGTCATATAACATACAATCCAATCTTGAATATATTTTTCCCGATACGTTGACATCCATTCTACGGAAAACAGTCTTTTAACCCTAGCGCTACTAAATAAATCAGACTAAAGATTTCCAGCTACCGGTGAAAACCTTCACTTACACCCCGTTTACACAGAGCTATCGCTGATAAATCGGTGGTCTTTTTTTACCAAAGTAGGGATGGAACCGACGAAAACCTATTTACCTCGGATGTCACATATTGGTCACCTATTCTCAACCTATCAAAAGCTATTGGAAAAAGATGAGTTTCATCGGTGAAAAGTTACCGACTTAGATTTTTAAACATGTTTAAAATTCTCGATCGGTGAAAATATTACAAAATAACTGATTGACAACCTGTCTATCACCGATATCACCTATAGACCACCGACAAGCCACCGAAGAGCCAGCGATGAACTGATATTAATCACCGATGAAAAACGCTGAGAATTGAAATGTGGAATCCAATGAGACACACTGTTACATGCACACCAGACATTTTGATTCAGTTTCCACAATCATTGACCAGCGTCATATCTGATTGATTCTGTAACAATTCTGTTTTGGTCTGTCTTAGTATGTCTGTCAGAGGGAACTCCCAGAAATCTGTCGGCAAAGGCAAAACCCTCATGTTTGTCTCTAACGAAGTCTCGGAAGTTCGAGAAGACTCCATCGTGAAGGGAAGAGGTTGTGGCCGTGGTAGCAGGGTTGCAGGCGGTGGTGCAGGTCGACGCGGCAGCGGTCGAGTTGGTAGAAGCCGATCCAAGCAGCTGGATCCCTCAGAGAACTGCACAGTGGATGTCCTTGAATCTCGTAGATCTACCATGGCTCCTACGAAGAGCAGTATTGACCGCACAGTGGTTGCTGAAGAATCTTGTGATTCCATCGATGATACTGCCTCCCATCAGTCTGATGGTGGAGAGAGCCAGGCAGATGACACACAGGCATGTGATACCCAGGAAGATGGCATCCAGACAGGTGAAACCCGTGCAGGTGGCAACCAGGATACCGGATCAAGGTCAAAAACCAAGAAACCCAGGAGTCGCATAGTGTAAGTATTTGTTTGCGTACATGCAATATTCAAGTTGACATGTATTTGTGAAAGTCATAAAAGATAACAATGCAAAATTAAATTTAGCCATTTACATGTTTCATTCCCTTCTAGATCGTGGTTAAATTGATAATAACTTTCAAAATTAAACAAATCGGATATTAAAATGCACTTGAATTTAATTCAAATAATTTCAAAGTATGAAAGTTATTATGAAGATAATCTGTTTTTGTAAGGTAGGGCCAAGTGCTAGCTGCTGGCAGAGAAAGTAATTTCAAAACCAGGTTAAAAATTGCAAGGTCACTCTATCTTCTATGATCTTATTCTTTGCTTGATTTTAAAATTCATTTTTCTGCCAACGGCATACACTTGGTCCGACGACACAATAATAGTTTTCATGTAAACAGTATTTTCCCTACTTTGAAATGGTATGGTTGACTTTAAGTGCATATTAACACCTGCAGTGTTTTTTGCCGCTATTGGGCCTAATGGTCAGAACAAAAAATTCAAACAGTTATGATAGGAAAAATATGTCTCTCCCCGATAAGATATATTGGAAAATGCATGTCTGCTCATGTGTTTTATTAAAAAATACCCTTTTTATATACTTTAAGTGTCATCTCAGAGGAAGATCAGGAGCAGATACGTGAGTTCTTGATGGCCAATGACTTCCTGTACAACAAAAGCAGAGACCAGTGGCGGGACACACCAGCCAGGGATAAGAAATGGGAAGAGCTAGGCGAACTCCTAGGCCGTGATGCCAGGGACATGAAACAGTGGTATCAGTCTACAAGGTCCAAGCTGAGTGATATCAAGAACAAGAAAGTCACTCCATCTGGGAGTGGTTTTGACGTAGAAGGGGTCACCGATAAGGCAAGAAGACTGTGGGAACGTTTCCAGTTTCTCCTTCCCCACGTTGGTGAGGTCAAGTCACGAACTGTCCGCAGCGTAAGTAAAACAAATAAGCCACGCTCTGTGAAAAAGGGGCTTAATGGATCTGCAAAAACTATCGATCACTGTTTCAGGCCGACATGGGTCGAAACTTTTTGGTATTGGTATTGGTCAATTTTCTACATGTCAAAGGTATTGTGTACCTCATGCTTAAAAACCAATTGTTCTAAAATATGTTTAAGGATCTTCTATAATGTGATGACTTGCAGGGTACAATGTATCACGGAGATGCATTAAGCCCCCTTTGTCAGAGTATCGCCCTATTGTTTTCATGATTTCACTCAATTAATTTTAAAACAATATTTTAAGATTGCATATCGCTTAAAGTTATTTCTTATATGTTTGACAGTTGAAAAAGAAGAGAGAAGCCAGACTTCATGTCCAGCTACCCAGCCTTGATGATGAGGGCCAGGCTGACCAAGCTCCCCACACACAAGAAGATGCAGACGATGCCACTATGGCTGCTGTGTCGTTAGAGAGACAAGATGATATCCTTACCACCTCAGGGGCGAGCACATTTGCATCTTCAGACCAGGTCCCCGACATCCGAAATCCACCTGCCCGTGACACCAAGAGAACCACAACCACTTCTACAGTGCCTGATGAGGGTGTTCAAGCCCTTGTTCAGTGTAGCAGACAGTTGATGGAAGTAGGAGAAAGGTTGGCCAAGTACCTCCGACCGGAGAGTACTCCCCAGGAGCGACAGAGGCAACACTTCGCCGAGATGAGTGGGAATATCCTGCAAAAACTGCCTGAGGACCTCTACAGGGAGGCATCTGACCGCATTTGGACTGTTCTACAGGAAGTGCAGCGAAAGGCCCAGGCACGCCGTTACACTTCAGCTCCATACCCACCCCAAGCTCCAGTTGCAGGCAGTAGCAGGTCATACCAGCAACCCCAGTGGCAGCCTGATCCAGCACAGTGGACCAGCAACCCACCTCCAGCCAGCGTGTGGGGTTCCATGGAGAACGAGTATATTCGCCAGTCAAATCCAGGTTACTTGCAGCCACAGTCAGACATGCATCAATCAACCAGTGACACCTGTAACCAGAGGCAGCAACGGGAACTGCACACCCCTCAGCAATCCTTGTATGAGGATATTTGCAAAGCTAGTATGATTGCTGGTGGCATCCCCACCTCTTCGCAGGATGAGGAAGACACAATGGACTCTTAGAAAGAGGACATGAGGAGGACAAGAGGTCCTGTTTGTTTGTAGTGCATTTATGTTAGTTTGAATGACTGTGTGTATGACTGATCAGGTAATCTTCTGTATGAAAGGTTGTTTGAATTTTTTTTCATGTATCAGTATATTTGTTTCAAATAAACAGTTGTTAATGGAATAATTCTTTTCGTTTTTGATTGCCACAGGATTCATTCCTCTCCCACCGCTGACTGTTATTTCGAAGATGGTTATGTGGGATAGCAGCCAGTGGCTTGTAAAGAAAATTGTGCGGAGTACTGGTAAAAGACACTCCGGGAAATCATGGATAGGTGTACTGGCCGTCGCAATATAACTGAAATAATGAAAATGGGGCTTAATGTATCTGCGAAAAGTATTGTTTCAGTCAGCCTGTGCAGTCCGCGCAGGCTGAACAAGGTCGAAACTTTTCGCTTTTGGTCAATTTTCTGTACGTCCAAGAACCAGCCTACCTCAGGATTGAGTCCGTTATTAAAAAAGGTGGCCATTACGGATCCATAAGTATGTGATGGCTTGCCTAATAATATGGATCACGGAGATGCATTAAGCCCCCCTTTCACAGAACATGGCTCAAAAGTTTTTTTTTCCCTAGAAAATCATTTTACTGTCTCTCCTCCTCCTCCACGGCAACTGGGTCCCAAGACTACTTCACCATCCTGTCTTGCCAAGGCACAGATCCTGCTGGACTATTGAAGTACTTGGACAAGTACTCTCTCTGCTGCTTGGCCTCGGTTGTGTCACGGTTGTGCCCTCTAACTTGCTGAATGGCAGCCAGCATTTCTTCCGTTCCCCAGGCTCCAGGAACTAGGTTATGTTGTTCATCTTCCTGGTCTAGTTGAGCTTGTTGTAGGGCAAGATACCTCATCCTCATCAAGTTGTGAAGGCATACACAGGCTTCAATCATTGTTGCAGCAACCTCTGGTGTTTGCTGCATGGTGGTGAGAATTACTCTGAATCTGGCCGCCAGGATGCCAAAGGCATTTTCGACCAATCTTCTTCCTCTAGATAACCGGTAATTGGTGATGAGTTTCTCCCTTTCCAGGCCACGTCTCCCGTAGGGCTTCATTAGATAGGTCCTCAACCCAAAGGCGTCGTCACCAAGAATAAAGAATGGCACATCACGGTCATCATTTGGAAGTGGTTCAGGAGGTGGGGATCCAATGGTTTCATCTTCGAGCATCTCGTGGAGCTCTGAGTTGTTATATATCTGGACATCAGACATGTGTCCGTGGCCTCCAACGTCAATCCACAGGAACCTGTAGTTGGCATCAACAAGGGCCATAAGCACAATTGAGAAAAAACCCTTGTAGTTATAGTACTCGGAGCAGGAATGTTTAGGCTTCCTCAGTGCAATATGTTTGCCATCAAGTGCTCTGCAAGCATGTGGAACGTTCCACCTCCTTTCAAACTCTTCAGCTATAGGCCTCCATTCTTCAGGGGTGTTTGGGATGGGGATGACCTCTTCACTGAATTCTTGTATTACGGCCTGGCAGACTTCAGGCACGAAGAGGGATATCGTTGACTTGGCCACTCTAAAATCATAGGAGAGGGAAGGGTAAGAATCTCCTGATGCCAGGTGCCTAAGCGTCACTGCCAGCTTCAATCCGGGATCCAAGGCTTTTCTCCAGTTTCACCAGTCTGGGAGTGAGGCATTGCAACAGCTCGTCGAACATTTCTTGGGTCATCCTCATATAGTTCTGGAAAGAGCTGGTGTCACCTTCTCTTAGCTCAGCAGGAATGATATTGTACTGTCCGAACTGAAGCCTTCTTTCCTGAGTTAGCCATGGCCTAGTCCACCATCTCCTTTGTCTCCTACGACGGCGCACGTGTTGTCCTCTGGGCTGCTGGACTAGCTGAATAGCCTGTCTGACATTGAGAAGGGCCTGCTGCTGCAGCAGAAGGCCAAACTGCTCGATTGCTCTTCCATCCTCCATGACGTCAGTCGGTGAACTGCATGAAATTAATCGGTTCTCATCACTTATACACATTTTTTGTTGAAAGAACCGACAACAACTTATGATAAGAGATATGCAAGCTCTATAACACCGATATCACCGATCTGCGACGGATTACCACATATGTACCACCGTCCACATACGACGGAAAATGTTTGACCACTGATCAAACACCGATCGATCACTGACATGCCTGACTGAACACCGATTTACAAGCTGTGAGAACCGACGGCATTTTAGTATTTCAAGCGATGAAAAGATCTTAATCACCGGTCAGACCCCGATCGGGCCTCTACCAGCGCCAGGTGAAATATTTTGTAGACCGAATGAACTCCTGTTTATCGCCGATACCCGTTTACACTAAAGCTTGACGTAAAGTCACCTATGACAACCGATGAAAAAGGCGACAAATTTGAAATAATTAGACCGATTTGGAATGGATGTAGGCCCGACCGCTTGTGTAACCGGGGTGTTAACGATTTAGAAATTTCTCCTTGTCGGAGAAATCTCACCGTATCGTACAGGGTAGATCCAAGAGGACCTGCATAGGTGTGTAGTCTGATCTTGATCTACACTGTCCGCAAAAGCCAACAAAGTCTCGCTTAACAGCCTACGTGTTTTAACCCTTATCCCGCTAAATAAAAGAAATGAAACTCGGGATGTGTCTGGAAGAGGGTTAATGGAGATGCACAATAAATAATAATTTGCAGTAATTTCTCGTTCAGTGCAAATCGATTTTGATAAATCATCGCTAAATGTTTCTCGTAAACAATCAGGATTTTGTAACCGTATTGCAGAACGCCAGTTTCGTAAACTAATCAAAAACCCATATTTTCCTTTTTCAAAAGTATTTTTGTAGTAGGAAAGATATCTCCTTGGCGGACAGTGTAGATCCAAGATCAGACTGCACCTTCTGTGCAGTCTGATCTTGATCTACGCTGTCCGCAAAAAGGTCAGTGAATCGCGATTAGCAGCCTAAGGATTAATTGCGATAACCGGATGTTCCTCTCAGGATCAGTTTCGTTTATATAACAGAAATAGATAAGACTAAATTCTTTTTCGTATAACAGAGGAGAAAAAACAAGAAATACTTTCTGGCGGAACAAAAAAGAAATTCTTTTCGCATAGGTTTACTAGGAACTAGATACAGTAGATAAGATTCTGAATAGTGATGATTCTTCTACATCATTTTATGTTTTTCAGCGAGTGTGGGTGTTACAGAAATCAACTTAATTGTCCTCGTGACCTGTAGTAAAACGCGCCTGGGGAAGGTCACTGTTTACGTTGTGTAACTAGTACTTTAACCTTTTCCCAAACGACAAATTTTGGACTGGTCCAAATTGAAAGAGTTTGCAGACGACAATTTTAAATTTGATGAAAATGGCAGAAAGTTATCAAAAAGGGTAGAAAACACTGTGGGAAAAGGAGAAATTGTTCGTTACGAGCAATTTCTCCTTTTCCCACAGTGTTTTCAAAAGACTTGTACTGCAGACACGTGAAAACCAGGGCTTGTTTGGGAAAGGGTTAATTTAAATCTATTACCAAACGACAAAATTTTACAGTTGTCTGAATCGGAAGTGTTTGCAGACGACAATTCAAACGTGGCTCAAATGATAAAATATTGCCTCGAAGGGACAGAAAACACTATTTATCAGAAATGCTTTACGGACAGTCTCAGTAAAATACACCCATGGGCGTGAACCGCAGAAAAAGAGTTTAAACCTTTCCCAAACAAGCCCTGGTTTTCACGTATCTGCAGTACAAGTCTTTTGAAAACACTGTGGGAAAAGGAGAAATTGCTCGTAACGAACAATATCTCCTTTTCCCACAGTGTTTTCTACCCTTTTTGATAACTTTCTGCCATTTTCATCAAATTTAAAATTGTCGTCTGCAAACTCTTTCAATTTGGACCAGTCCAAAATTTGTCGTTTGGGAAAGGATTAAAGGTTAAAATCTGTATAGCATACTCCGGGTTCCTGGATCATTATTGTATAAACAATGGGCAAATAGAAGAGAGCAGACAATCGTCTGGAAAAAAATGTTCGGATGGAATTTTGGGAGAAAAGAATCATGGCAAAACACATAAATCTTATTCATTACGAAACAAAGTTGATGAATGGCGTTTTGGGAAAAGGGGGTTAAATGCATCTCCGTGATGGATCCATAAAATACATTTTGTCTAGTTTTGTTTTGATTGAGCCATGATGTAGAATGGTCCTTGGACAATTTGTCGACCCATTGCAGCCTGCGCGGGCTGCTCAGGCTATCATGGGGCAATACTTCTTGCGGAAGCATTAAACCTCCTTTCCACAGAGCATGGCTCAAATATATACATGCATATAGTGGGGCGAAAAAGTCTATAAATGATTAAAAGCTGGGATTGTTTTTTTTTCAGGCCGCACGAAATTTCCAAATCTTCCCAAAAGTATCAAAATCTTCCCCAACTCTTCCCTAAATCTCCTAAAATTTAACCAGTACCATTTGTAAAAGTTTTGAGTAGAGTTGGGAAAGATTTGGGTTATCTCTTTACCAAACGACAAAATTTTGGACCTATCCAAATTGAAAGCATTTGCCGACAACATAAGAAATGTATCTCAAATGAGGATTTCTGTCTTTGATAAGGTAGAAAACATTGTGGAACAAGAGCTTCGCAGAGCGGCGCATATACGCCCGAAGGGGTTTGTCAGTGAAACGAGTTGAAATGAAGGATGGGCCGTGAATGAAGAGCAGTTATTCTCCATGATAAAGAAAGTAAGTCTTGATTGTCTGTAACAGTTTATGGCCCAGACCAAACTTAAAATTGACAAAAGGCAATAACTCAAAAAATAAGAATGGCACAGTTATGGTTCTTGTAAACTGCACTTCTTCACAATGAGTTCTATCAGTGTATGAAGGTTCGAGTTGATAGCTTCTATAGTATGGAAGTGATGGCCTGAACAAAATTTCAAAGTAAAAAGTTGACTATTTCAGAAATCAAGGGCAGATAATTTTAGAATGCAAACACCTATCCAAATTTTAACAGTCACATGCACAACTAGACATCATACAGATTCATTCTGGCAAGTTTCAAATAATTCCGATGGAAACTGTAGGAGGAGTTGCGCACGGATGAAATTGCTAACGGACGGACGACCGGGGGGATAACATAATACGACCCATCGAGCGTATAAAAAGGGAAATGCTCCACATATGAAAGAAAGGCCCTAACTGTAAATAATATCGAAGGGAAATTACTCAGAAAATAATGGCAATAAAATTTAATCAGGAAAGAAGAGTAGCAGAGTTATGGTTCTTGCACACTGCACTTCTCCACGATGTGTGCTATCAGTGTTTGAAGTTTCAAGTTGAGAGCTTTTATAGTTTGGAAGTTATGGCCCAAACAAAAATTCAAGGTAAAAATTTAAAAATAGATAAAGGGCAATAACTCAAAAAATAAGGGTATCAGAGTTATGGTTCTTGTGCCTGACATTTCTCCATAATGTGTTCTGTCAGTGTATGAAGTTTCAAGTTGATAGCTTTTCAAGTTTGGAAGATGTAGCCAGGACAAAAATTCAAAATGAAGTTATTAAAGGGCAATTACTCAAAAACTTAGGGTGACAAAGTTATGGTTCTTGTTTACTGCACTTCTCCACAATCTGTCCTATCAATGCATATTGTTCCAAGTTGATAGCTTTTATAGTTTGGAAGATCTGGCCCAAACAAAAATCTAATGTGAAAAATATTAAAGGGCAATAACTAAAAAAATAAGGGTGGCACAGTTACAATTTTTGTGAATTGCTCTTCTCCACAAGGTGTTCTATCAGTCTTTGAAGATTCAAGATCATAGCTTTTATAATTTAGAAATTATGGCCCAGACGAAAATTCAAAGTTAAAACTAACAAAGGGCAATAACTCAAAAAGAAGGATGGCAGAGTTATGGTTCTTGTGCAGTGCACTTCTTCATAATGTGTTCTATTAGTCTTTGAAGTTTCAAGATGATGGATTTTAAAGTTTGGAAGTTATGGCCTGGACAAAAATTCAAACTGAAAATTAACAAAGAGCAATAACTCAAAAAATAAAGGTGGCAGAGTTATGGTTCATGTGCACTGTACTTTTCCATAATTTGTTCTATCAGTGTATGAAGTTCCAAGTTAATAGCTTTTATAGTTTGGAAGTTATGGCCTGGACAAAAATTCAAACTGAAAATCAACAAAGGGCAATAACTCAAAAAAGAAGAGCAGCAGAGTTATGGTTCTTGTGCACTGCTTTTCTCCATAATGTGTTCTATCAGTGTATGTAGTTTCAAGTTGATACCTTTTATGGTATGGAAGTTATGGCCTGAACAAAAATTCAAAGTGAAAAGTTGGTTATTTCAGAAATCAAGGGCAGATAATTTTAGAACGCAAACAGCGATCCAAATTCTAAGAGTCAGGTGCACAACTAGACATCATGGAGATTCATTGTGGCAAGTTTCAAATAATTCCGATGGAAACTGTAGGAGGAGTTGTCCACACAAGAAATTGCTAACGGACGGACGGACGGACGGACAGACAGACAGACAGACAGACAGACGGACGGACGGACGGACGGACGGACGGACGGACGGACGACCGGGGGTATAACATAATACGACCCTTCGGGCGTATAAAAAGGAGAAAATGCTGGTTACCAGCATTTTCTCCTTTTCCCACAATGTTTTCAAAAGGCTTCTTCTTCGGGGTCGTTAAAACTCGGGATTGTGAGGTAAAGAGTTAAGGGAAAAATTTGGGAATTTCCATCATTTTCTCCTTTTCCCACAATGTTTTCAAAACGCTTCTTCTTCGGGGTCGTTAAAACTCGGGATTGTGTGGTAAAGAGTGAGTTAAGGGAAAAATTTGGGAATTTCGTGCTGCATTTTTTTTTTGAATAATGGCGACCTTGACTCTTTTGTAAGCTGTGAAAGGAGGTTCTTTGCATAATCTGCACATTAAGATCAATCATAATGCGTGTTTACGTAAGCCCAGCCCATAAATTGCTGAAATTATGGCAGACTCCGTTTTCATTTTTATACTATTTTTGATAAAAGTAACCTTGACCTTAGTCCAAAAGCGAAGAAATATGTAGTATCAGCAATTCGTTATCCGTCCCAAGGTCCAGTTTCACAAATGTGGCCCCTTTGGTTTTCTTTTGAATACAGAGACGGGCGGACAGGCCGACAGATAGACAAAACAATAGACGAACGAAAGCAAATCTATATTCCCATTTGCTGAAACTGGTTGGGTATAAATATTGATTCATCCAAAGGTGAAATTTCACAAAGGTGGTGTTTCAGTTTTCTTTTAATTTTTATAGGACCGGATTTAGGCAGACGGACGGACGGACAGACGGACTGCCGACAAACGGAGGCAAGCCCTGTTGCGCTAAAACTGATTTGGTAAAATGATGGTTTATTCCGAGGTGAAGTTTTATATAGGTGGCCCCTCCAGTCTTTCCTTATCGCAAGATCCGGTTTTAGAGAGAAGAACGGATGGACGGACGGAAAGACAGACAGACGGATGGACGGACGGACGGACGGACAGCAAACGAACAGGAGCGAGCCTAAATTTTGTTACGCTAAAGCTAGTTTGGTAAAATAAACTTTATCCGTAGGTGAAGTTTCACACTGAAGGTCCCTTCAGTTTTCTTTTATGAACCGAATCAAGGGAGACGAAGTGACAGACAGACGGACAGACGGACAGATGGAATAGAGAACGTACAGAGGCGCGCTGAACCTAAATTCCACTACGCTGAAACTGGTCGGATGCAAATAATGGATAAGTCTAAATTCCAAAATTTGGATAAGTCTAAATTCTAACATTTCCCAGACAGCGAATTAAACGTGATTCAAATAATGGAATTTGCCTTTGAAAGGGTGAAAAACATTGTGGGGAAAATGAGAAAATACTGGTTTACCAGCATTTCTCCTTTTCCCACAATGTTTCCAAAAACCTTTATCCTCAAAGTTGTTAAAACGTGGGCTTGTTTGGTAAAGGGTTAATAAAGATGCACAATAAGTAATAATTTTCCAGTACCATTTCGTTCAGTGCAAATAGTTTTTGAATAAATCATCGCTAAATATTTCTCCTAAACAACCAGGATTTTGTAACCGTATTGCAGAACACCGGTTTCGTAACCTAATAAAAAAGTCCTTTCACAAATCACTGTCAATGTCAGGTTTAATCCTAGAAAATCGATGGCAAGAATTCAAAGCTGGCGTTAATGGTTCCCTTTTTTTTCGCCGCCTCCTCTCACGATACGGAAGCTATGTATTAATATTCACGGAATAAATCTTTGTCATTGCCAGACCTAACAAATTAACCCCTGTAAGCGCCATTAGTGAAACAATGGGCTATTGCGGATGGCGTAGATCAAGATCAGACTGCAAAGAACGTGCAGTCTGATCTTTGATCCACGCCGTCCGCTTGTCTAGTCAAGCCTTTAACCCTTTACAACTCGACAAAATTTTAGGCTTGTCCAAACTGAAAGCATTTGCAGACGAAAATTTCAATGTGGTTTAAATGATGAAATTCTTCTTTGAAAGGGTAGAAAACATTGTGGGAAAAGGAGAAAATGCTGGTTACCAGCATTTTCTCCTTTTCCCACAATATTTTCAAAAGGCTTCTTTCTCGGGGTTGTTAAAAGTCGGCATTGTATGGTAAAGGGTTAAGATAAATATTTGAAGACATCAGAGGATTGTATTTTCAGCTGTGGAAAGAGGTCGAATTTTAGGTAAATAGTTTTCGCAGAAAGCAGTGTCTATTCTAGGACGCAGGATTGCGGGATTCACGCTAATTTTTCACAGATCCGACATAAATTCAGACCCAACGCGTGACAGTCCCGCGTAAAAATAATGAAAAATGCTCAAACCATAGAAATGACTGTTGCCTTGCAGAAAATATCGCAGTTTTGAGTAAAACGACATCATTGCCAGAGCTGTTTTGAAACATATTATGTGTATTAAAGTTACTTCCCTTGACAGGAAGTGTGGGTCAAAACGGCCCACTTCCAAAACGACCCAGTCCGAAATGGTTCACTTTACATCGTCTTAGACTACTGTTATTGTAATGAATTTTATAAGAAAATAGTCAGAATAAATTTAACAACTGTCTTCTCTCATCTTTTTTTTTTTTTTTTTTTTCTTTTTCAAAAATGAATTTAATTTCAAGAGAAGGATGTTCCAGAAACCTCTTTTAACGTATCTTTGGACAGGAATAAATCTGTTATACATGTATTTTCTATCTGTTCGAGGTTTCTCCCGCCTATGTTTTGAAATCCCCCCATTTTTTTAGATGCGGGAGGGGGGGGGGGATTCCCACCTCATTTTCAGTTTCTAGAATAGACACTGTGAAATACTTAAGCCTCTGTTACATTTAGAATGTTAGTCGGTCGTAAAACTATGGTGTTCTCTTCCTTACACGAGTCTTAAATTAGACAATGTATTTTTTTTTCCGGTCATTTTGTATCCAGGCCATTTTGTACCTATCATTTCCTACCTAGGTCATTTTGTACCTGGGTCATTTTGTACCATTTTTGTAAGCTCGTACCTGATTTGACTTTGTCTTTTAATTTGGGTCATTTCGTATCCACTTTCGTCATTTCGTAACCAGTTTAAATTCTTTTTCTGTCACTTTACACCCACTAAAGCATTTTCTTGCCAATTTTAGTCATTTCATGCGAACTTTTTTCATTCATAAATAATTTGGTAATTTCGTACCAAGTTTGGTCATTTCATGCCTACTTTGGTCATTTAATATCAGTTCCATACACACTTTGGTTGTTTCATACTTAGTTCGGTAGTTTTATAGCCAGTTGGGTAACTTCATACCCACTGGTCATTTTTACCCACTCTGGTAAATTCTAACTATGTTGGTAATCTATTACCTAATTTGGACTTTTTTTTAACCAACTTTGGTTGCTTCTAGCCCGCTCTGCTCTTTTCTAAAACTAATGTCATCCTTTATTTCTAACTTTCGTCATTTTTTTGTCCACTTTTGTCATTTGTTATCAACTTTGGCTATTTCATATCTATTTGATCATCTTGTACCCATTTTGGTCATTTATCACCCACTTTGGTCATTCAATACCTATTTAGGTCATTCCATACCCACTTGGTCATCTCTTACACACTTTGGTCACTTATTACGGACTTTGGTCATTTCTCACCAATTTTTGTCATTTATTACGGACTTTGGTCATTTCTTACCCACTTTGGTCATTTATTACGGACTTAGGTCATATCTCACCAACTTTGGTCACTTATTACGGACTTTAGTCATTTCTCACCCACTTTGGTCATTTATTACGGACTTTGGTCATTTCTTACCCACTTTGGTCATTTATTACGAACTTCGGTCATGTCGTACACACTTTGATCGTTTCTAATTTACTTTGGTCATTTCGTACCCACTTGTTTCATTCATGGTCATTCTTCACCGCGTGATCATTTCTTACAGTTTTGGTCATTTCCGACTTACTTTAGTCATTTCTTACTTAGTTTGGTCACTTCATACCTACTCTGATCATCTCATAACCCTCTTTGGTAATTCATAACTACTTCAGTGATTTCAAAACTTCTTCGGTCACTTGATAATTACATATACCTTGGTCATTTTATACCTAATTCACTTATTTCTCACCTATTTTGGTCATTTCGTACTCACTTTTGTCATTTCATAGCTAAGTTTGTTATTTCTTACCTACTTAGGTCATTCCATACCCACTTTTGTCAGTCCATACCCACTTTTGTTATTTTTACCCACTTTGCTCATTTCTTACTGACTTTGGTCATTTCATACTTTCCTAGGTCATTTTATACTTACTGTGGTCATTTTGTACCTACTTTGGTAATTTCATACTTACCTATGTCATTTCATACCGACTTTGGTCATTTCATACCGATTTTAATCATTTCATACCGACTTTGGTCATTTCATACCCCTTTTGGCAATACCTGGTTTTAACTTTCACGTTTATATATGGTCGGAGTTCCCGATTTGCGAAACGACCTTGCCATTAATTAAACACCAACATTGTACCTGTTTTTTGTTCAACGTGACCGTCTAGTTTCTTCCTGCTAGCAAAGCAAAATATTTTTCACGGTATTTTTCAGTGTTTCACATGAAATTTTGTTTCAAGACGAAAATTCTTAACTTTATCTAAATCGATCTTCAAAATGTGGAGATACTCATATTTTTGCAGAAATGTAAAAAAAAAAGAAAATTGATTCAATTTGGCCTTATTTCCTTTATGTGGTTTGTTGATATCACAAGTTAAAATTGATGTTTCTTTCATAGTGAAAAAAAAATATGATGATGAGAAAAAAGAAGTTTATAAGATGTTATCGTGGCAAGAATAAGGCTTTGGCGGCTAAGCCTTAGTAATTGCACTTTTGCGAACAATGTAGATCAAGATCAGACTGCACAGAACGTGCAGTCTGATCTTGTATCTACAATGTCTGTTAGGGTGAGATATTTCCAGCGTAAATAAGATTTTAATCCCAGTATCATAAGGTTTTATGTCTACCTCGAAATTTCCCATTTTATTTATTTACGTCACTTAAGGAGTTACGTGATAAACCCGCACTAATCTATCCCGTGTTTAACTCTTTATTAATCGACAAAAATGTACACTGGTCCAAATTAAAAACATTTGCAGACGAAATTTGAAATGTGAATCAAATGATGTAAATTGTCTTTGATAGGGTAGAAAACATTGTGGGAAAAGGAGAAAATGCTGGTCACCAGCATTAATTTTTCTCCTTTTCCCACAATGTTTTCAAAAGGCTCCTTCCTCAGGGTCGTTAAAAGTCGGGATTGTGTGGTAAAGAGTTAAACGATTTTGAGGAAGCCTGAGGAAGAGATGTTTTGAAAACATTGTGGCAAAAGAAAAAAAAAAACGCTAGTAGCCAGCATTTTCTCCTAAAAAAATCCTATTTTAAAACCATATTTAACCCTTATCCTGATAAATAAAAGAAATGAAATTTTCAAGCCAGTACTAAAAACTCAGATTTTCCTATTTGAAAGGTGTTTTTGGAGGAGAGATATCTCGTTATCGGACAATGTAGACCCAAGATCAGATTCCACGTTCTTTGCAGTCTAATCTTGATCTACATTGTCCGCAAAAGGTCTGTGATTAGTGCTAGCAGCCTAAGGGTTACTTTGTCGTTTGCAAATGCTTTCAATTTGGACGAGTGTGAAAGATTCTGCCGTATGGTAAATGGTGAAGTTAAAAAACAAGCATCCCCAATCGAATCTCTGACGTATGAAAATGGTGCACATTGAAATCAAGGGCCGCATATCTCAGATAACATGCCTTTTCCATCTGCTTAGGTTAAAAGTTAAGAACACTCCACGTAATCGCAAGAGATTTCCTGTATCAACCAGTAAAAGAAAAACATATTTACAAGTTGATAGCGGTTAATTTTACTCTAAACATCAATTTTGCGCCACTTAAGATAGTCACGATGTAAAAAGCAACATAAAATGACCGTGAGATCTTGGGTGAGTTTAAAAACTATGTATTTTATATTTCAAGCAACATAAAATGACCGTGAGATCTTGGGTGAGTATAAAAACTATGTATTTTATATTTCATTCCTTATTTTGTATGTTCATTTGGTGTTTGCAACATTATAACAGTGATATGGCAAAAGCCAGTGTATCATCAATCTATGCTTTTGTACAGTTTCTTTTATCAGTGCTCCGCAAAACATTCTTTCAAAGCCACTAGCTGCTTTCCCATATTAACGTCGTCAAAACAACGTTCATCGTGAGGGAGGAATGAAATTGAAATTCTTCATAGCAAATATCATCGTGGCTCAGATGTAAAGCTTTAGGATTCACAACCCGGGGCCCTGGCTTAGCCTAACCCAGAACTGGTGAAAACCAAGACACCAATAAATAAGTGAGCTGAATGAAATAATGTTGAATGCGAAGTAAACAAACCATCATTCGATCAAGCAATCGATCGATCGATCAATCAATCAGTTGTCGAAGATAGTTGTGTGGGCATGAAGCGTCCGCCAATCGTATCAGAGGTTCCGGTTTTGAATCCCGCGAAAAGCGGGCAAGTGAGAGAGCGAGCGAGTGCGCGAGCCGGAGAGCGGGCGAGTACTCCAGCGAGGGACCAAGCAAGTTAGTATTCTAAAAGGGTGATTTCAAAGTTGTCTGATTCACATGTCATTCAGTAGATATGACTTGATATCACACTTTAGGCTTGCGATTTGCTAAAGCAACTTCTAAATCTTGCCTTCCCGTTGTCTGAGTAAATGGACATGCTAGATCTTGATACTTTTTTGGAAATTATCTCTGACATTTTATCAAGTAGCGTTTGATTGGCTTAGACACTGCTAGTCCGAGCTTATAGAAATGATAAGTTTTAACATTAGAATACAATACACGGAATGTAAAGACATCTGTGGGAGACAGAAGTGTAGGGGTAGTGCGCCGATCTCTCACGTCAGAGGTTACAGGCTCGAGCCCTGAGATCTATCCACATGATGGAACAAATATACTGGAACGGTTTCCCACAGGCAATCATCGGAAGGAATTGATCAAAGTTGTAAGATCTTGAATATCCCTTATCGATTTTAGAGAAAATGAAAGCGGGTTATTTAGATTCTTAAATGAACGAACAAAACCCCCAAAAAATGATTTATCACTGAGTTTAGAATGAGTATAGATAGCAAACCATCAACAAATAAAGAGAAGTGTTACGAAAAAAAAAAAACCCTTCAAAGGTATTTCCTGAACAGAGCTGAACAGACCACGCAGACCCATTAAGAATTTTAGATTTCGCGTCAGAATTTTGCAAGGACTTTTGAGAATGTCATATGATCAAACCACGCGCGCGTCGATAAAGCGCGATTGTGTTCAAATAAACACACAAACATCATATTTGATATCATAACAACAGTCACCGATAGCAAAACGACCATTCCCATTATTTAAACGACAGAGTTGCATCTTTTTACTGAATGTAACGGTCAAGTTTTATTATAATTGCACAAATAATATATTTTATAGTATTTATCAGTGTATTTGAAACAAAAAATCCCGGTTCACGGAAAAACAATCTACGTAAATAGGCCCCCTTGAACTAAACGATCAACGTAATGCAGAAATCTGCAACACTGACATTTTATCAGAGATCACGAGCAAGAAAACATTTTCAGACAAGATAAGGGTAATTCACTGAGGAACGCACGTCTCTGATAGAGGTTTACTCCTTCAAACGGCTTCTTTCGTATGCCTGCGAGACTGCTTTTGAAAACATTGTGGAAAGTTTTCTTAACGAACAGTTTCACCTTTTGCTACAACGTTTTCACATATATCTGTGAATTAAACTCTAATTTTCAGTGATAGATCATATTTTATGAAAGGTTCTTTCAGTGCCAACGCTTGCAAAATTTGCTTTCAGGGGAGTAATTGATTTACTACTAGCATAGTGAAGGGAAATTTGGGTGATTCTTAGACAGTGTAGATGAAAATTAGACTACACGGAATGAATGGTTTGATCTTGGATTCACACTCTCCGAAATCTTGCGAGACATTTTTGCAAAAAAAGAGACAGACTTACTTTTTCTCCTTCATACTTGGTCCTATTTTTTTTTTTACTGACCTGGCTGATATGTTTATTTCATGTCTGTGAAAGGGTTTAATGATCTCAAATTACTTTTTAATTTAGATATCTAACTAAAAACGTGTAAAACGATTATTCTGTCGTAAGTTATCATTAAGTTTATTGCGTTGCATTATTAACATGTTTTATTTGCAGATTTATGTACTCAAAAATACCTCGCTACAATATTTTTATTTTTTGGCATAAAACGACTACTCTCCAATGTAAACTTCCTGATTAAAAGAAAAAGAAAACACGCCACATATACATGCATCGTAAAATATTGTTTTTAATTAACACATTTTTCTTACTTCTTTAGTTTCAACAACATTGATTGAAAAGCATTATCGAATTGTTTATTTTCAAAATGGCAAAGGCAACAACAACCACAGTATAGCTATTCACATCTGTCAATCCGTCGGTGAAACTGCCAATGGAACTGATGAACCGAGTTAAAAAATGAATTTACAAACTGTTTGTCAATGGAAACGTACTTAGTAAGGTCTCCGTAGAAACTGGTGACTCGTGTTTTCTTTCTTTTTAAGCGGAGTCCTACAATTTTAAGAGTGGTAAAGCGGTCTCTTTCCGGTGACGAAATGTACCGTGTAGATGAATATCAGCAAATTGTAATACAGCCGAGGGATTTGATCAACGGATCACCGGAGGTTTGCTGAGTGCATTAACCTATGACATAAAATGACTACTCGCTGATGCTGCTTCTTGAAAGAAGAGGGAAAAAAGAAACAAAAGGCATGCAGACAATTTTATATGCATCACTTTAATTTTTTTTTTTTTTTTCCTCTCAAACAAAAAATAACACTACGTCTTCTGGCGATACATTGCTATGTGTTTTCCGAAAATCCACCAGTGAATCAATGCTACTGTAGTCTATTTAACTCTGTCAGCGTTAAATATACAACTCAACCTCTTTCGACGATTGAATACAATCTACTGAAACACGGACAGATTTTTATTATAGACTGAATATCAAACTGTACCTTCTGTGCAATCTGATCACGTGATCTATGCCGTCCGCAAGAGCCCCTGTTTCCGCCCATGACTCAGATAGACGTCATGCCATGTAAAACAACTGCTCCCTGTTGTTGCGTCTTGACATAAACGCAGAAAGAACCCAAAACGTAATTATATTATCAGATTTCTTTTTTCTGCACATTTTTTTTTATATACTGTCACCAATATACCTTATATTTGTACGTCACTGTATATAACCCTTTATCATACAACCCCAAGTTTTAAAGAGCCTTTTGAAAACATTGTTGAAAAAGGAGAAAATATTTGTTCCAAGTATTTTTTTCTTTTCTCATTATATTTTCATCCATCATTAAAGCAAATCTCTGTTTTTGACTCACCCTTATATTGTCGTCTGCAAAAGCTTTCTATTTAATTTGGGCAAGTCTAAAATTTTGTCGTTTGGTATGATTGATTGATTTATTGTATGGTGTTTAACGCCGTTTTCAACATAATTTTAATCATATCGAAGCGACCAGTGTACCTATCCATGCTTTCCTGGAATCTCTTCAACCAGTACTTCGCACAATATTCTCCTCTAGCTACTGGCTGCTTTCCCACATAACCATCGTCGAAACAATGGTCAGCGGTGAGAGAGGAATGAATCCTGTCGCGATGACTATCATCAATCCTCGGAGAGAAATTGGCCGAGCTGGGGATTCGAATAGTGACCCTCTGTTCTCAAGTCCAGGTACCTTTCGCTAAAGTGCGTACGCACGGAATTTGAGTACTCAGTTTAGGTAAGCAAGCATTAAGTCTGAAAACAAGTTTCACAAAACTGAATAACTTTACAATTAGAGTAAATCTTTGCATAGCTTTACGCCAGCACATACCTTCGGCTAAAGCAGGGATCTTAAGTGTGTATATACGATCTAAACAAGAAATGTTTTAAAACAGATAAACGGCGTAAATTTGCCCGCATATAGGCAGGGTCACTTAACATAAACATGTCTACATTTTTTACCAATCACAGTTTTTTATTTATTCATTTGTTAACAGTACGAAAAAGTAGGTCAAAATCCAGGACATTCAGCTACGCCGAAAAAATGCGTACATCTACACAGTCTAGTGAAATGTACTCCGGGGTTACCTTTCACTAGACTGCGTAGATTTACGCAAATTTACGCTACCGACTGCGCTACCAGGGCACAGCTTGTCGTTTGGCTAAGGGATAATTGATAGTTTTTGTAAATTAACCTCTGCGTCTTGAAAGCAGTTGCCCCCATTCAATCAAGGATCCCATTCATCAAATACACATTCCTGTCTATGAAAGCTCATTCTTTTGTAACTGTGGCATACTTGTCGATCTGACAAGCAGAAGTGTTCGAATTGGTTTTTGAACACTTATACTGCTGAATAAGTTAAATGATACCTTCAAGGCGATAGTAAAAAAAAACAGATGCTGCTATTTCAAAGTTATATTTGGGGGAGAAATATCCCCTTATCGGACAGTGTAGATCAAAGATCAGACTGCACGTTCTGTGCAGTCTGATCTTGATCTACAATGTCCGCAAAAGGTCTTTCTATCGCGCTTGGCAGCTGAAGGATTAATTCTACTATACGAAAGTTGGACTCAACCAAATTGAATGCATTTGGAGATGACCAAATAAATGTAGCTCAGATGATGATTTCTATCTTTGATAGAGTAGAAAACATTGTGGGAAAAGGAGAAAATGCTTGTTACAATCATTTTCTCCTTTTCCCATAATGTTTTCAAAAGCCTTCTCCTTCGGGTCGTTAAAACTGGGGATTGTGTGGTAAAGGTTTAAGCCACCTTCAAAAGTATTTCTGTCATACCACGGTGACACACCTGTATTTCATAGGTTTCACAAGGCTAGACAGAGACACTGTAGCGCCTTGTCTGAGGGTAATGCCACGTGAAGTGCACCGCAAGTAGGAATCGATCCAGAATTCCTTGAACGCAAATCGAACGCCGTTTGAGGGAGATGACAAGTTTGTTTTTTTCATTTTGAAAAGAAACAATCCTTTTTTTTAATATTCTGTTTGCTCTTGATCTTTATAAACTACGGCAAAGAAATTCTAAACATTTTATAATCAAGTCCCTCGGCAGTATCACATAGCTTGATATGCACCTACAAGGTACATTCCTTTGCCGGAAGTACACCGTTTTACTGTTGTTAAAATTGTAAGGCTCTTCTTAAAAAAGAAAACATAAGTCACAATTTTCTATCGATATCTTTCTAAGAATATTTCCGTCGGAAAACAGTTTGTACATTAATTTTTTGCGTGGTTTATCAATTCTGTTGGGAGCTTTCATCGACAGATCGATAGATGTGAATAACCTCACCGTTGTTGTTCATGTCTGATAAGTCTGCTGATAAGTCGGTAAAATACAAAAGGTACACTGACATGATGTCTGCTGATAGGTCTGTCCAGTGCGAAAGAAACAATGGCATGATATCTGCTGATAGGTCGGTCCAGTGCAAAAGACAAATTGACACGATATCTGTTAAAATTTCGGTCTAGCACAAAAGGCAATACACGATGTCTGCTGATAGGTCAGTCAAGTACAAAGATCACATTAACATAATATCTGCTGAGAGGTTGGTACTGTACAGAAGACACATTGACATCATATCTGCTGATAGGTCTGTCCAGTACTTAAGACAAAAATGACATGATATCTTCTGATACGTCAGTCCATTACTAAAGACAAAACCACATGATATCTACTGACAGGTCGATAAAGTACAAAAGATACAATAAATTGATATCTGCTGATAGATCAATTCAGTTTAATAGACAAAAAGACATTATAAATATATATATACTGATAGGGAACAGTACAAAAGATACAATGACATAATTTTTGCTGATAGGTAAGTCAAGTACAAAAGACACAACGACATGATATCCTCTGATAGGTCAGCACAGTACAAAAGATAGAATGAAATGATATCCTCTGATAGCTCGGTTCAGTACAAAGGACCCATTGACACGATATCTGCAGATAGGTCAATCCGGTACAAAAGACATATTGACGGGATATCTCCAAATATCTCAGTCCCGCACAAAAAAATACACGATGACATGTTGTCTGCTTACATGTCGGTACATTATAAAAGACACAATGACATTATTTTTTCTGAAGGTCGGTCCAGTTCAAAAGACCCAGCGAAATTATATCTGCAAATATTGTGGTCCTGTTCTTTACAAATGAGTCACGCAGTATCCCAAAATACACCGAGTACCCGTGATTTCACAAGGTAAGTGCTATAGAAATAAAAAGTTTGCTTGTTTGTATTGCAGTTTAACGCCGTTTTAACGGTTTAGGTTATATCACGACGGTTAGTGGACCTACACATGCGTTTCCTGGCTTTCTCACGCCAGTACTGACACGACTTTTTTTTTCCAAGTCGCTGACTACTTTATTCACATGCATCAGAGGTAAGAGGCGAAAAATCGTCAGGAAGAAAGTTTGCCTCAATCGGGTATCGAACCCGCAACCACCAGGTCACGAGTCAGATACGCTAACCACTACGCTACCCGCCCGGGCGGAAATAAAAAGTAAGTCTACAAATACGCCCAAGAGCCTGACCAACCATATGATATTATTTTCTTCAATGGCATTACTGTAGAATTTCTATTGAGTTACGAGGGTCATTCATTTTATTGTGTCACCGGGTGTTTATAAGACGCATTATATGAAATGCATATATTTTGTTCATTTCATCCCTTCAAAATATTCGCCATTGACAGAAATACATTTTTCAAGTCTGAAAATCCAGTCGGTGAATGCTGCAAAATAGGTTTTTCTGTGAATACCCTGCAGACACTGAAAAATGGCACTTCCCAGGGCATTTTTAGCCATATCGACGCCCAGAGAGAGTTTTCTTCGATAAAGGAAAGAGAAAAAAAAGTCACATGGGCTGAGGTCCGGAGAACAGGGTGGGGTGGGGAAACTGTACCACCTTTTCCGTTTCCAGGAAATTCTGAATAATTGCAGATTTGTGAGCAGCTGCATTGTCACGAATAAGGCACAGGCCTCTTAATCTGGTTTCAGTAATATAGCCAGTGTATATGACTGCACCTACTTTAACTTTCAATAACTTTTGAAAGAATGAACCTATAGCAACAAAATTTCGTGACAGTATTCAGAACAACTTCCTTGCGACAATACCGTTATTTTCTTGTGATACGCATGGTGATGCGGAATAGAGGCCCACTAGTGACACAATTAAATGAATAACCCTCGTAAGTACTTTACGATTTATCAAGCAACCACGTGTTTTAAACGAACCTCAGAGGAAAAAGCATTTGAACACTTTGTGGGAAAAAGGAGAAATGGAGGTTATCAGTATTTACTCCTTTTCCCACATGGTTGTCTAGATAGTCTGTCGAAGACAAATATATTCAATTTGATCTACATTTAAGCCATGCTCTTTTAAATAAGAGTTTTAATGCATCTGCAAAGAATATAGACACCTTTCAGACCGTGAAGTGCGCGCAGGCTAACCTGGGTCGAAAACTTTTGCTATTGGTTAATTTTCTGCACGTCGAAGGACCAGGGTCCGTATTCACCAACCATTCTTAAGAATATTCTTGGTCTTGTTCTCCAAAATTTTCCAAATTTGAAAGTAACACACCCTCTGATTGGCTAAACCATTTGGTTTAGCCAATCAGAAGTTGTGTTACTTTCAAACTTGGAAAATCTTGAAGAATAAGTCTAAGAACGTTCTTATGAATGGTTGGTGAATACGGACCCAGGCTACCTCATGTGCTTTGCACAATATTTTTTCCAAGCTACTGGTTGATTTATACATCATCGCCTAAACAACGAGTACAGAATTAACCCTTTACCAGACGACAAAAATTGAGCTTTGTCCAAATTGAAAGCATTTGCAGACGACAATTTCAATGTGGCTCAAATGGTACAATTTTTCTTTGATAGGGTAGAAAATATTGAGGGAAAAGGAGAAAATGCTGGTTACCAGCATTTTCTCCTTTTCCCACAATGTTTTCCAAAAGCTTCTTTCCCAGAGGCGTTAAAAGGCGGCATTGTGCGGTAAAGGGTTCATACATAGAAATTTTGGTAAAAGTATATTGCGATAAAACCATGGGAATAGCATGGTCATTGCAATGAATGTCGCAAATATACTTGAGGATAATCGCTACTTACTCGTAACTTTCTTAACCCTACAGACGACTACAGTTTAGACTCATCGAAATTGAAAGTGTTTACAGACAACATATCATATGTAGCCCCGGCTGCGATTCCTGTCTTTGAAAGGTAGAAAACATTGTGGGAAAAGGAGAAAATGCTGGTAACCAGTATTTTCTCCTTTTTCCATAATTTTTCAAATGCAGTCTTCCTGAAAGTTGTCGCTTGTCAAAGCTTGGGTTGTTCAGTAGAGGGTTCAGTAACTATATCTGCACTTGTAAACTCATAAAAACTGTCAAAATATTTTATGTTTAAACTGTGGGGTTTTTGAGTACATGTGCACTAATTTTTTCTTTGTATAAAAAAATGTTTAAGCTGTTTTTCTTTTTCAGTACATGTGCACTGACTTTTTTGTATAACAGTCATTTTAAAACAATTACTTGTGCAGAGTTCTGGTAAAAAGAAACTCCAGGAAAGCATGGATAGGTGCACTGGCCGCCGCGATATAACTGAAATAATGTTGAAAACGGCGTTAAACACCATACAATCAATCAACCAAAACAGTTACATATAAATTTGGAGGAAATAAAGGCGATAGAGTTCTACCTGTCTGTCTGTCTGTCTGTCTGTATATCTGTCCCTCTCTTTAAGTACGGCATCCAGTTTAGATGCGCAAAAGTAAGTTTATTTAGCTGAATTACAGGGTCGCCGTGTTATGGTTTTGAAGGTCGTGGGTTGGAATCTCAATTAAGAAATATAATTTTTGCACCCTCACCAACTAATAGTGAACAGTTCCTCGTGATTATTTTCTTTCAGAATGTCATCTTTTTGCCCAGCCCCCTCCACCTAAAAATATGGCTCAAATTTTAAATGTTCACTGAACGACAACACTTTAGACTCGTCCATGTTGAAAGCATTTAAGCAATGCTCTGTGAAAAGGTTACTTAATGCATCTGCAAAAAGTATCGACTCATGTCAGCCTGCGCAGTCCGCGCAGGCTGACATGGGTCGAAACTTTTTGCTATTAGTCAATTTTCCGCATGTCCAAGGACTATTCTAAATCATGATTCAGTCGGTTCTTAGACAAATTGGATTTTATGGATCCATAATTATGTGATGACTTGCTTGGTATCATTTATCACGGAAGATGCATTAAACCCCTTTTGCCAGAGCATGCCTAATTTGTATACGACAAATATTTCCTCCTTTTCAAACAATGTTCTCAAAAAAAGCCCTTTTCCTCAGGGTCGTCGAAACGCAACATCGTTTAGTAGAGGGTTAAATAACAAAGCACTTTTTACCAGTTCAGCCCTACTAATAAAATTGAATCATGCTCTGTGAAAAGGGGGCTTAATGCATCTGCGAAAAGTATCGCACATGGTCGACCTGGGCCGAAACTTTTCGTTTTTGGTAAATTTTTCTACGTTTCAAAGGACCAGTCTACCTCATAATTCAGTTGGTTGTTTAAAAAAGGTGGCTATAATAGATCCATAAGTATGTGAATGCTTTCTCAGTATCATGCATCGCGGGGATGCATTAAGCCCCCTTTTTCAAAGAGCATGGCGCAAATGAATTTAATCTGTAATGAGTTTAAAATCCATTATGACGGCTTTCCTATACTGGAAATGACCAGAAAATTACATCAGGTGATTTTTTTTGTCAATTTTAACAAGCAATAAAATTGTACAAAATTTTCAAAGGCTTTCATCCGCAGGGCCATTAGGACACGTCATTGTTTGGTAAAGGATTAACTGAACAAAAAGAAAGTCACTTTTCACCATTACAGTCTGAGTAATAAAACTATGTTTAAAATCTTACGAATCTAAAAGTCATTATCGGGGCACCATAATTTCTTAACCGGAAATAGCCAGAAAATGACATAATATACAATTTTTGTAAGTCTTAACAAGTACATGTACTTGAGTTGTACTAAAATTTCAAAAGCTTTCTTCCTGAGGATTGTCAAAATTCGGCGAGGTTTTGTAAAAGGTCAACTGAAATACTTTTTTTCTCATCATTTCAGTCTGATTGGTACAGCCGAGCCCCTGTAGCTCATTTGATTGGGTACAAAACTTGAGAACAGCAGATGCTGGTTCGATCCCCGGCTTCAAAGAAAAAGAAAAACTAGAAATTTTAATCACATACCCTTTTTGTTACTCTAAGCAACAACTTAACTCTTTACCAAAAGACAAAATTTTGGTCCAAATTGAAAGCATTTGTAGACGACAAAATAAATGCGGCTAAAAAAAATGAAATTTGTTTTGGAAATGGTAGAAAACATTGCGGGAAAAGGAGAAAATGCTGGTTACCAGCATTTTCTCCTTTTCCCACAACGTTTTCAAAAGGCTTCTTTCTCATGGTCGTTTAAAGTCGGGATTGTGTGGTAAAGGGTTAAATTGTACAGGAGTTTCAAAAGCCTTTCTCCTGTGGGTCGTCAAAATTCGACATCGTACGGTAGACGGTTAATTGTAAAATGAGTCATACTTTGTGAAAAGGGGGTTTGATACATCTGCAAAAAGTATCGACCCATGTCAGCCTGCGCAGTCCGCGCAGGCTGACATGGGTCAAAACATTTTGCTGTTTGTAAATTTAATGCGTGTCCAAGGACCCATTCTACCCCTATATCCGGTCAACTGTCAGACTAAATGGATTTTACGGATCCATACTTATGTGATGTCTTGCTGGGTATAATGGATTACGACGGAGATGTATTACGCCCCCTTTTGCCAGAACATGGCTTAAACATTTTTCACTATATCAGTCTGACTGATCATACAGTTTTTCATATCTGACGGTTTAAAAACCATTATGCGGGCACCAAGTTTCCTATACTGGAAATAACCAGTAAATTACTTAATATGCATTTTTGTTACTCTAAGCAAGCACTTAAATTGTACAAGAATCTCAAAAGCTTTCTTCGTTAGGGTCATTAACTCTTTCAGCGCTTAATATTTATACTTGACCTTTCTGAACGGCTGAAAATTCAATCTACCGCAACTCGGATAGATTTTTATGGTAAAGGCTTGGCTAATCAAGCGGACGGTATAGATCAAAGATCAGACTGCACGTTCTGTGTAGTCTGATCTTGATCTATGCTGTCTGCAAAGGTCTCTGTATTCATCTATGGCGCCAAAGCGTTAAGACACTGGATTGTTTTGTTAAGGCTCGATCCCTTTTTGTAAACAATCCCGAGTTTTATCGACCCATAAGGAGTTGGGTTTAGAAAACATTGTGGGAAAAAGGAGACTCCCACGACGTTTTCTGCCCTCTCAAACCGGACAAATCTTATTATTTTAGACAAAATTTGATTTGGCGACAGCAAATGTATTTAAATTTAGACATGTCTCAGTTTTTGTTATCTGACAAAGGGTTAACTCTTTACCAAACTATATTATTTTGCTAGACCAAATTGAAGCACTTGCAGACGAAAAAAAAAGTTCCTCAAATGATGATTTCTGTTTCTGATAAGGCAGGAAACATTCTGTTTACCAGCATTCTGGTTACCAGCATTTTCTCCTTTCTCACAATGTTTTCAAAAGCCTTCTTTTTCAGGGTCGTTAAAACTCGGGATTGTGTGGTAAAGGATTAAAGAGGCCTACAAGCAGATTTCGTTTGGCAATTTTTTAAACAAATTTTGACAAAAACTAACATTTTTGTAAGATGCAAAGACGGCCAAAGACAAAAGTGCCTTCACGAAACTGTGTGGAATAACCCATATTATATTTTTTTCTTTTCGTAAAAGGGGATTCATACAAGTTTTAGACGTGCAAAAAGAAAGTTGTGTAGGTTTGCTAACTATTGTTTTGCATGTCGCAGGTTTGAATCCAAAGGGTTGAAACTTATTCTTGATTTCTATTTCTGTGTTTTTCCCCAAGCTTTAACAATCAATACATATACACCGTAAAAAAAGTCCTGCAACCCCCCCTTTTTTTTTTACCAACTTTGATTTTCTGGCGTGAATAATATAAAATGGGGTAGGAATTAGAATCCGCGGCTGCATACATTAACAGACCAGTCATTTGCCTATGAAATGAATTGATGTATCCCTTGACCTCATGGTAAGTAGGAATATTTTGCTTAGATATTGTTTTCAAATTGAGAAAAAGGAGAAGCGTTTAAGTTTGGTTAAAACTATGAATTTAATGTCAAAATACGACTTACGAGAGGTTAAAAGTGACCTGTAAGGAATAGGCGCACACAACCCTTCAATATAGCGTACTTCCGCCAAGGGCTTGCAGAATAGCTTGCAGTCTTCGTCTCCTACCTCTCACAAGAGGTTGAAACTGCTAAATCAGTAGCCGCTGCCATGAGGTCAAGGGATACCTTATGGTATCAGTTCATTTCAGAGACAGCAGACTGGTGTGTAGGTGTATACAACAACCAGATTCTAATTTCCAACCCATTTCACATCAATCATGCCAGGAACCCGGTAAAAAACACAGGGGGGGGTGCAACACCATTTTTACTATGTATAGTTATACATTGTGTATCGAAGAGAGTAGTCCCAGATTTTCTACGCTAGTTCAAACTCGAAAAGATTTCTTTAGTGACGAAAGTGCTCGGAAACTTGCCCCCATATAGATATTTAAGTCATCTGGAATATATACCAATAGACAGTGCATGACGCTGTGCAAGCGGGTATGAAAAAAGCCTCTCGAAAAATAGATGCTAACAAAAACTGAAGTGTAAACAATGCAAAAACGACCCTTTGATGTTCAGATTTGAGGGACGAAATCTGGAGAGTGTTCCAACACCGAGTTTCCGCCTAATGAGGCGTGGAAAGCCCGTTGGAAGTCTTTGAGACGAACTTTGATAATGGCCGCTAGGTGTCAGGTACGTCTGTTACGTAACACTGACATCTATGAAAAGCAGTTTTTATAACGCATGAAAGGTTAATGAATCAATGAACTTGATATGATGCAAATACACCTGTGTGGTTTTTTGTTCATGTGTGTTAACGTCTTAACGCCTGGGCTCAACAGTTAGGTGGGATTCGATGTGCTTTTTGCGCACAATGTAGATCAAGATCAGACTGCACAGAATGTGCAGTCACTGATCTTGGTCCTACACTGTCCGATAACGAATTATTCCCCCCCCCCCACAAAAAAAAAACAACATTTCAACATTTGGATTTTTTCTATCGGATTGAAAATTTCGTTAAGTTATTTAGCAAGTTAAGGGATAACTATTATCCTGCTAAATAAGGTAAATGTAATCTTCAACCCAATAAAAAAAAAACCAAATGTTGCTATTTCAAAGTCTTTTTTTAGGGAAAAATTATCTTCTTATCGGACAGTGCAGGTCTAAGATCAGACTGCACATTCTGTGCAGTCTGATCTTAGTCTACACTGTCCGCAAAAAGTCCTTGAGTCACGCCCAGCAGCTTAAGGGTTAACAACCCTGATGAAACGGCTCTTTGAAATTATGTATATAGATTTTGTCAAATAAACCATGTTTTGTTCTTTTTGAAAATATCATAGGAAAAGAAGAATATATTTGTAATAATTACAGAAGAATCTAACAATTAAATGCCACAGAAGTTGTATAGATCGCGTTTAGAGGACAGCGATATTGAGTGATTAAGTAATGGGAGCCATTCTTTAGTTATTTCCCTTGATTCATCTGCAGTACTACATTTGTCCTGATAAGGGGGTTACTTGGTTTTTATCCTTGATTTTCTTTCACTTCACTAATATGTTCTTCAGAAAATATCTCAACTAACTCTGGTCAGATTGACTGACAAATTGATTAAACACTTTTCTTTAATGATTGGGTAAAGAATTTGATTTAAAATTGCATGGGGTCCTTACATATATATCATAAATCAAATTACATTTATCGCAAAATCCCTGAGGGAATCAAGAATAAACACAAGGGAATATACAATTTACTCAATCTGTTATTTGGTTACATTTAGTCTTGACTTGGCATGGCAGATAATTTGACTTACAGGAATGGCCCTCATTAGTGGTGCCTCGACCTAGGCAAGCTAAAGTGCAGTTGTCCAACTTTTGATTCAGTTAAAAAGATTTACCGTATTTCGGCCAACAGCCAATAAATGTTTACCTTGTAAATATGCAATTTACAAATAGAAATAGAATGATGTTAGGAATATTATATAACTGTTGACATTTCATGAAGCATTACGAATGGATCTGATTCTTTGCCTTACAAAGATATAAAGGTTAACCTTTTACCACACAATTCCGAGTGTTAACGACCCTGATAAAGAAGGCTTTTGAAAACATTTGGGAAAACGAGAAAATGCTGGTAACCAGCATTTTTCCTTTTCTCACAATGTTTTCTACCCTTCTACAGCCAACAATCATAATTCCGTTCGCATTTAAATTGTCGTCTGCAAATGTTTTCCATTTGGTCTGGTCTTAGTGTGTGGTCTTAGGAGCAAGGAGCGAAAACGAATAGGTCGTATAACTTAACAAAATATTAGACAACAAAATATTAGACTCGTCCATATTGAAACAATTTGTAGAAGACGAACTGTGTCTTAACTCATGAAAGTAGTCTGAAAAGGGGTAGAAAACATTGTGGGGCGGGGGAATAAGAGAATGCTGGGTATCAGCAGTACTAGGCCAGAGCCCTGTGCAGTGCCTGAAAAACAGAAACCAGTACAACAGAAAGATACATCGCATTCGTTTCGCTTCGTTTCGTTTCAATTCGGAATGTTTATTTTTGTGTCTTTTCAGAGCTGTGTCAGTCTTAAGTTACAGCAAAGATGATTGTTTACCCTTTCGCCATAGGCGAAAACAGGTTCATTTGCAGGCGGCACAAATCAAGATGATCCTGGATCTATGCCATCCACTTGCTTAGTTAACCCTGTAAGAAAAAAATCTTTCTGAATTTCAACAGACTGTATTTTTGGCCGTCGGAAGAGATCGGTTTTATACTTTTTGCGCTGAAAGAGATAAGCATACAAGATTGCTCTTTTGCCATAGTTCTTGATATTGATATGTTGCAATGAATGAATAGTAATTTGCGATTTACCGAAAATGTGAACACTTTTATTCTGCGGGCCCCTGCAGACCTATTTACGAGCAAATTTATGACAACAGCACACGAGTGTTACTAACGATAATACGTTTTAAGCGTTTCCCCATAAGACAGCACTGTACGTCTACATGCAGTTTTAGACACATCAGTTTTAGCAGCAGCTGCTCCTTTTCTGATGATGATTTGTTTTTCCGACGAAGATTTGGACTAACATGTAATCTTGAAAAATTTTTATCAAATTGAAAATTTCAGTTTTCAACAATATGTAAAACAGTTTGGTCTCTTTATATTGAACCACAAAGGTTCCAGTAACTCTTACGACCTCCATATATATAAATATAAGCTGTGCTTTGGCAAAATGGTGCTAAGTGCATCTCCGTGATGCATGATACCAAGCAAGTAATCACGTGATCATGAATCCGTAAAGTTCATTTTGTCTGACAACCGACTGAATCATGAGGTAGACTGGTCCTTGGACTTTCAGAAAATTGACCAATAGCAACATGTTTCGGCCTAGGTCAGCCTGCGCGGAGTGCGCAGGTTGATCTGGATCGAGATTTTTTTGCAGGCAATATTGCCTGTATTTCGTACGATCAATCCTCCATAATTCTTCCATTGACAGCCAGCCTGTATCTGATCTGTGTTTTGACTTACGTAAGCCTGGGTTGAGCTGGGAACAGACCAGAAAACAACATTTCTTTACATCTTTTCGTGGGTGTGTCTTTGGGCAAGACACCTCAGAGCCCTGGCCTAGTACTGGTAAAACCCAGGAAATACATGAATATGTGAGCTGTCGCCGTGATATGACTGAAATAACGTTGAAAGCGGCGTAAAACACCATTCAATCAATCATTTCTTTAAATGCACTCAGAAAATACATACTGTACAACAAGAATAATTTTTAATAAAAAGAAATATGTTGTGCGGCACTCTGGCATAAGGGAAGTTAATACATCTTTGAGATGCATTATATCATGCAAGGCATTGTATCATTATGGATCTATAAAAGCCATTTTGTTTAACAACCGACTGAATCATGAGGTAGACTGATCCTTTGACATGCAGAAAATTGACTAATAGCAACAGGTTTTAAGCCCAAGTCCGCGTAAGCTAACCTAGGTCGATACTTTTTTTAACAGATGCATTAAATCCCCTTTTCACAGACCATGGCTCAAATACATGTTCCGGTAATCGACAGGAGAATACAGAGAAGGAAATAAAACATAACATTTCTTATTCGGCATAAAACAGCACTTGCATGATTTATGGCTGACAATGTGAAAAAAAAACAGGTCCACAATCGCAGAAAATAAAGGCCTACACAGATTGTCATTATCCGAGATGCATAAAAAAGAAAGACATGCATATGTACCATGCTCTATGAAAAAAGGGGCTTAATGCATCTACAAAAAGTATCGACTCAGGTCAGCCTGCGCGGACTGCGCAGGCTGACCTGGGCCGAAACTTTTTGCTATTTATCACTTTTGCGCTTGTCAAAGGACCATTGTACCTCATGACTCACTCGGCTTTTGGACAAAATAAATTTCATGGATCCCTGATTATGTGATGACTTGCTTGGTATCAAGCATCACGGAGATGCATTAAGCCCCCTTTTGCCAGAGCATGGCTCATATATAGATGAATGAAAAACTATGTTCTGTTATATTCTGTTCGTGGGTTCGGGATCAACTGAATGTGTAATAGATCACATAAAAGAAAGTAATACTCCTAATTAGCACGGAAAAAGTTCATCTTATGATCATAACTGACACGTTATTTAAATCGACAGTAATCAATCCTTCAAAGGTGTAATAACTTTGAGTGTGTACTTGGATAATCTCTCAAACATAAATCCCTTGGATTATGGAGATGATCTGTTGAACTTCTTCACCTTCTTCACCTTTTAAATATATATATATATATATTTTTTTTTTAGCCTTGAAGAAACCTTCAGAGAGTTCGGAAGCGGAAATTCATATAAAGTTTTCCATACTTGCGTTGCAGTCCCGTTGCTCATCTAGTTACTTTTGAATGCTTGTAGAGTATCTAAATAATAGGATCTAGGCTTGTTTGGTATGACCTTTAAGCCTCGCTTATACCAATGTTAAATTACGTAAATTAACGTAAATCGTTGACTGCTTATTTTTTCTAAATCTGACGTTTAACCGTCATGATATTCTGCAAGTAACCTCAGCCATTCGATTTCAATAAAGTAGATGCATAAAGCTACATCAATATGGTAGTATCACGGAAGGTTTTGAACGCCAGACGTTATTTGCGTGTAAGAAAATCGCACATCTTTGAATGTCATGCAATAGACTTTTCAGTTTGTGAAGATGACGACGTTAGAGTAGGTAAAAAAGCGTTGAACGGTAATCCAGCTCTGTTTGCAGACCAGCTGTATCAGCTTGACGCAAACAGACACATTTAAAAAACTTAAAATCAGACGGCATGGCAGGTACAGCAATGGATGGGCGAATAGTGTACGGTAGACTAACACCATGCAAGGACGTGAGTAACGTCATTGACGGCAAAAGAACCAAGACAGTAAGAAACACTACCGAGTGTACTGGTATCAGTTCAGTACATAAGAAAATCTTACATGAAAGTGTTACATTCAGACTACTAACTATGGAGAAAAAAAAAATGTGGAAAAAAATGGCTGGAATTGTGGCGTCCGGTCCAGGACATATTTTCGTAAGTCCGAAAGTGACCGACCAGCTTTCTGTTATAAATTATGCGCCGCGTCAGCGTACCTTGTTGTTTTATGTTGTGTGCATGTGTACATGTTATGATTTAACATTCGTGGGAGTGTCCTTGGGCAAGACACTTCAGAGCCCTGGCCTAGTACTGGTGAAACCCAGGAAAAAACATGAATATGTGAGCTGTTGCCATGATATGACTGAAATAATGTTGAAAGCGGCGTTAAACACCATTCATTCAATCAATCAATCAATCAATATAATTAAGCATAATTCTCTGTAACTTTGTGTTTATACTCAAGATACATATAAAACCGATTTTGTCTAACAACCTGCTGAATCATGAGGTAGAATGTTCCTTCGAAATGCAGAAAGCTGACCAAAAGCAAAAAGTTTCGACACAGGTTAGCCTGTGCGAATTGCACAAGCTGACCTGGAACGAGACTGTTTGCAGATGCATTGAACACCCTTTTCATAGCGCACGGGTATGGCATATTTCTTGGTTTTTTTTTTTCGGACGTACTTTACCTTAGTTCACCGGAGTCAAACTTACAATTAACCCTTAAATTACTACACTTATACGTAATGTAACATATTTTACTCTGTTGTACCGTAGTTTATTGGACCAAATGAATAATTCCGTACATAATTTGCCCTAGTGCAACCTTCTGGAACTGACTTTCAAAAGTACAACTACTTTAACTTATAAATACCGTGGGTCCGTATTCACCAACCATTATTAAGAATATTCTTAGTCTTATTCTCCAAAATTTTCTACATTTGAAAGTAACACAACTCCTGACTGGCTAAACCAAATGGTTTAGCCAATCAGGAGTTGTGTTACTTTCAAATGTAGAAAATTCTGAAGAACATGACAAAGAATGTTCTTAAGAATGGTTGGTGAATACGGACCCTGCTCTTTTCCCCTACATGATATTAGGCTACATTTTATTTAATGTATGTGTGCCTTGGATTGGACAAAAACCATTGGATTTGGCAAGTGACTAAACAGTTGGTGAAAAACCTATGTCATCGGACTCTGCTAAAATTAAAAAAAAAAAAGATACATAGAGGGTATTTGTTTTTTTCGGTGAAAGATTGAAATTTATTTCACTGAGTGAACATCATCGGTAATATTTTCACGAGTGGCACAGCCACGAGTGAAAATATTACCGATGATGTTCACCAGATGAAATAAATTTCGATCTTTCACCGAAAAAAAAACAAATATTCTATTTATTTCATGCTTCTAACGCCTTTTTTTGTCGAGACTTCCATAAAAATCAGTAACTTCAAAAGCACACATTTCCTTTCCAATTTTAGAATTATTAGAAAATTTCAAAATATTTTTAAAGTATGTACCAATTACGAAACTTTAATATATATGTCATTTTTTTTTTTGCCAAAAAAGAATGAATTGTGGTACTATTTATTACATTCTTTCTCAAGGTCGTTTAAACACGGGACTGTCTGGTACAGGCTAAAATTTCAATAATTTGCCATCAGTCTTTACTCCAACCAAGTGTTCTCTTTCTATATTGAGCCTGGAATCGACCGTAAAATCCTTCCTTAATTAATCGTTACCATGATGCAGTCCACACAGGCTGACCTGGGCCGAAACTTTTTGCTATCGGTCAGTTTTCTGTACGTCTAAGAACAAATTTACCTCATAATTCAGTCGGCTGTGCGACAAAATGAACTAAAATATAGATCTTTAATTATGTGATGACTCGTATACTGTATCACGGACATGCATTAAGCTCCCTTTTGCCAGAGCATGGCTCAGATTATAAAAGTGCATGTAGATGAAGATTCATTTAAAAGTACAGATAATTTTGCTTTCAACAGTAATCTGTAATAATCAACAACCGCTTTAAGCTCCCAAATCAAAGGTTCCGTCATAAAAGCGCATGAGTTCAGATTTATCAGCTACTTCGTACCGGCCTTGAACCTTTAACAATCCTGAGTTTCGACCACCATGAGAAAGACGGCTTTTGAAAACATGGCGGAGAAAGGAGAAAATACCGGTAACCAGCACTTTCTCCTTTTTCCACGATGTTTTCTACCCTTTTCAAGGCAAATCTCGTTGTTTGAGCCATGTTCTATTTGTCGTCTGCAATTGCTTTCAATTTGGATTTGTTTTAAGTTTTGTCGTTTGGTACAGAGTTAAAGGGTTAGTTTTGTATGTTCCATTTGATGTTTGAAAAGGTTCGTTTTGTTTGTATTAGAGTTCAACGCCGCTTTAACAGCTATTATAAGGTCATATCACAGCGGTCAGTGCACCTACGCAAGTGTTTCCTGGCTTTCTCACACCAGTATTGACTCAACTTTTTTTCCAAAACACTGAATACTTTTTTTTTTCATGCATTTCTCATGCATCAGTACGAGAGAGATGAAAAATTGCCGGACAGAAAGTTTGCCTCAACCGAGTATCGAAACGGCAAACACACGATCACGAGTCAGATATGCTAACCACTGAGCTACCCGGCCGGGCTTGTTTTCAAAGTTAAAAAAAAAAAAACGATCATTAGAACTTAATCCTAGATGATAACATCTAAGACTTGTCCACTTTGAGAGAATTTGCAGCTGACAATTTAACCCTTTACCAAACGACAAAATTTTAGACTGGTCCGAATTGAAAGCGTTTACAGACGACAAATTCAAGGGTGTACCAAATTATGAAATTTGTCATTGATAGGCTAGAATATATTGTGGGAAAAGGAGAAAATGCTGATTACCAGCATATTCTCCTTTTCCCATAATGTTTTCAAAAGGCCTTTTTCTCAGGGTTGTTAAAAGTCGGGATTGTGTGGTAAAGGGTTAAATGGAGGCTTCAGCAGTAGAATTTGTATTTGAGAAGACAGAAAACATTGTGGGAAAAGGAAAAATGCTTGTAACCATCATTTCCCTCTTTTCCCACTATGTTTTCCAGTGACTCATTCCTCAAGGTCGTTAAAACTTAGGTTTGTTTTGGTAAAGCGTTAAACCAGCACTGAAACAGTGTGCCACCTTATCATAAGGAACTTAAAAACAGACTGAAATCTAAAGGCCCAATAGCGGCCAAAAGTAAACATTGCAGGTGTTAATATGCATTTAAATTTGAAACATACCATTTAACAGTATTGAAATTATTGTAAAGATGGCAATCCGTTAATAAACAGTGGATCCAAGTGTTAGTCGCTAACAGAAAAATGAATTTCAAAACGAGGTAAATAGTAAACAACAGATAGAGCGACCTGGCAACTAGTTTAAATTTCATTTTTCTGCGAGTGACTAATGATTTTTTACACTGCAGTGTTCACTTTTGGCCGCCACTGGGCCCTTTATATTTGAGCGCCAAATAAACCCAACACACTTTTTTTCATTCTGTGATAAAAACCATTAAAACTGAATATAAGCATTGCTTTAGTCCAGAATATCTAAGCAAAGCGGACAGTTTAGATCAAAGATCAGACTGCACGTTTTGTGCAGTCTGATCTTGATCTACATTGACCGCAAAGGCAAAAAAGAAAGGAATGAAAGGTGCCTTGAGGATTTTTTTTTTTTTGGTGGGGGGGAGTAAACTGATTCAGTCGACTGATAAAGCAGGGCATCTTCTGCTATCGGGTGCATGATTGATTTGTTTTAAGAAAATAAATAATTTCTTTGAAGTCGTGGGTTATGAAACGCGGGCTGGTTTTTTTTTCCCCTCTAAAAATAAAGTTTCAACTTTCAGCAACTGGTGTACAGTTTCACGACGATAGTGTGCCATTTGCCAATATTAGTTAAACCCTTATATTGCCGAATTCAAATTGTTGACGATAACTAAAAATCAACAATCAAAGTACAGAAAGTACTAATGAAGGTGATGGAAGTCATTAACTAGGAAATAGGTTTTAACCCTTAAGCAGCTAATCGCGACCCACTGACCTTTTGCGGACAGTGTAGATCAAGATCAGACTGCACAGAATGTGCAGTCTGATCTTTGATCTACACTGTCCGATACGGTATTTTTCTTTACGATGAAATCAAGTTTGAAATCCCTATGTTTGGGCTTTAAGTATTAAGTAGAAATTTGCGTTTCATTTATTCAGCAGCTTAAGTGTTAACAGTAAACCATTTTATTAAAACTTTATTCATCTGACGGTGGACAACATTTTTTCTAAGACTGGTAGCATTATTTCACGATATGTTATTCCATAAAATCGTGTATCTGAACAGAGGAGTGATTGAACGGGGTTTACATGACCAAGACTCTTGAAAGAGCGCCGGCGAGTGCAGACCAAGATCAGACTGCACAACCTGGTCGTGAACCTCAGTATTAAGAGTTAAACAAGAAATCCAAGAGAGGCCCATCTAGGATCATTTATGCGAATTTGTAGAGACTTACAACGTGCAAGCTTGGAGAACACTTTTTAAAATAGTTAAAATTTTTCAATTTTGCTACAATAGCAATCAGATTTTTAAATGGAATCAAATTCTTTAAAGAATTCTCAAGAGCACCATGGCAGAATATTTTCTGTGACGTTTAGTCAAAATTGGTTACGTGGTTTCATAGAGGAGGATATTTGAAATAAAAAGTTAGCGCTGACAGACGCATGGACGGACTCACGATACGCTCAGGGCCCTGAAATACGCTCTTAGTACTATTTCAGCCTCAGCTGATATATCTACGAAACATGTGAGCATTTTGCCAAGCCCATCTTATTTGCATTAATTAAAGGGAGGCAACTATGTTCGCCGTAAAAAAGTCCAATCAATCCAAATGGTTTAGCCAATAAGAAGTTGTGTTACTTTCAAATTTAGAAAATCTTGGAGAATAAGACAAAGAATGTTCTTAAGAATGGTTGGTGAATACGGACCCTGTAGTAAGTTTGTACTTTGCTTTGTATCAATAAGAAATTTTGTTCTATAGTCTATTTATTTGAACCATGCTCTGTGAAAATGGAGTTTAACGCGCACTCTGATCTAGGATCCATTACTGTACATTTGGTTTGTTACGCCTATAAGATAGAATTATTTCTGACTTTCAGTGGATTGTAGTTTCAGCCGTGGAAAAACGTCGTATTTATATATCTGACGCTGAAAGAGTAAACTCTCTACAAAAACCACAAATTTTAGACTAGTCAAAATCTGAAAGCACTTACAGACGACAAATCAAACGTGGTGTAAATAACAGGAAATTGTCTTTGAAAGGGTAAAAAACATTGTTGGGAAAAAGAGAAAATGCTGATTGCCAGCATTTTCTCTTCTCCCACATATTTTGAAGAAGCATTGTCCCTCAGGATCGTAAAAGCACGGGATTGTTTGATAAAGGGCTGAGGTTAAAGATCCTAAGTGCTCAAGTCATTAACAAGTTTATGATATCTTAATGGCCATTAAATTTCGGAAATGCACCGAACGATCTGCACGTGTGACTAGAATACTCTGTAATAAAAATGTCTGAAGTGGCAAATGACACGTGATACAATAGAAAGGTCACATGTTTTCAATCAAAGACGCCCCCTTCTTCGACTATTTCTTTTTGAAGAGAGTAGGAAGCGATGAAAGTGCGCCCTTTCTGCTCTTTCGGACCACTTTTCAATTCAATATACACGTGGATAAATTTTGACCAATCAAGTCGTTGCATTTATTTTGCCCGTCACACCCAGGTGTTATCCACCATTTTGGCTCCCAAATAAAGGAACGAATAATGAAGTCTAGGAATGAATAATGAAGTCTATTCTTTCACCCTTTCTGGCAGTAATTTTGAAACGATTTAATCCTTAGAGAGCCGAATATACATGAAAAGAAAGACTCGACCGAGGAAACGGTGACAAATATTGCAGATTGAGGGTTGCTTTTGAACAGAATATCTCTATGTAACAGACAGTGTACATAAAAGATCAGACGGTAAGTTTTGTGCAGTTTGATCTTGATCTACACACTCTGCACAAGCAATTTGAATGATCACATAATTATGGATCTATAAAGTCCATTTTATCTAACAATCGACTGAATCATAAGGTAGAGTGGTCCTTCGGAATGCAGGAAATTGACCAGTAGCAAAAAGTATCGGTCCAGGTCAGCCTGCGCGGACTGCGCAGGCTGACCTTGGTCGATACTTTTGCAGATGCATTTAGCCCCCTTTTTTCACTGGGCACGGTTCATATATTTTGCGGTGAAAGAGTTAAGCACTGGTTTCGAAGCAGGAAACATTGATATATGAAACCTCGCCGACAGATAAAACAAATTATCATCGATAAGACATGGAAACCCCCCCCCCCCCCCCCCTCAAAACACGTTAGAAAAATGTATTTTCATTATATCTGTCAGGGCAGAATTTATAAACGAGTGCCGGCTCAAATAATAATCCATGAAAACTCAAGAAGTTGTTGTTTTTTCCTGTTTTACAGCGCTCGACTGAACAAGCGGACGGTAAAGATCCCTAATCAGACTGCATGTTCTGTGCAGTCTGGTCTTGATCTTTGTCGTCCGTAAGAGCACTTATTTTCGCATATATTCCTGAAACGGTACGAGAACTTTCAAGGAAATTTCAAAAAGCACTATTGATCCTTTAAAGCCTACCCAGATATCTCCGGGAAAGGTAAAATAATCACAAAGTTTATTAAATGCAAGTGCCTGTATATCTTGTGGTAACTGACATTTGATCTTGTTTTATCTACAAAAGAGCTACACTTTTCCGAAAAAACACGCAGAAAAAAATCCAACCGCACTTTGATACGCTACACCGGAAACATGATAAATATCACATCAAGGTGTTTCTAACGATAAACCGGAATGGCGTAAACACATTGTAATTGTCAAAAAACAGTGTCGGTATTTAAACCCCAACAGAATCTGATAGAAGAGTATCATCATTCGAGTATGTTTATTCCATCACCTTTCTATCTTTTCCGATGATCTAGAGAGACAAGATGAATCAAGCAAATAATCTGTTCTTCGCAAATACGTAGTACGGAAGAACACTTTCTATTTATTCACGGTTTTAAGTAGAAAATAATTCCAATTATCCCATTAGATACAATGTATGATACAGGTGCAGTAAACATTAAAGAGTACCGCATGCTATTGCGTTTTCAAAGAAAATTTGCGGTCGAAAAGGGGCATAACTCAGTGGTGACTGAGAAATCAGATAGTGCCAAAGTTTGCGCCTGACGACCAGGTCAACTAGGACAACACGTAGATAGGTTAACCCCCCCTCATACAGCAACGTCTGTAGGTCTGAATCATTCGGCAAACTTCGGGTATTCCGTTGATTAAATCTTCGACTTTATGATGGTGATTTGCACGTACACGGTATATTTTTTCGCCAGAAAAAGACCGCTTTACCGTTCTGAAAATTGTAAGGCTCCACTTAAAAAAAGATAAACAGTCATGATTTTCCATCGAAATCTTTCTGGATACATTTCCGCTGATAAACAGAATGTACAGTTATTTTTATACGTGGCCTATCAATTCCGTTGGCAGATTCTACAGACAGGTTGATAGATATGAATAACCTCACCGTGGTTGTTGTTGTCGTTGCTAATCGATTTACATGGGCGTCACAATGTGTAAGATCAACACAAAGCCTTCACTCAGAACTATTTTTAAAGATTTTTAATCAACAGACGCAAACAGAAAATTGGCCCAAAATCCCGAAATTTCAAATTTCAAAGGTATGTTAGTTTCAACATATAATATAACAAAAAAGTGTTTCAAAATTTTCATTTTTCGAAAAGGCCACGTTAAACAGTGATGCACAAGTTTCTTCCTCGTCCTGCCACCTCTCTCTCTACCTCTCTCTCTCTCTCTCTAAAATTCAGGGACCGTATTAACCAACCATGCTCCAGAATATTCTTAGTCTTATTCTGGATTTAGAAAGTAATGCAACTTATGATTGGCTAAAAAATGTGGTTTAGCCAATCAGAAGTTGCGTTACTTTCAAAATTAGAAAAATCTTGAGAATAAGACGAAGAATGTTCTTAAGAATGGTTGGTGAATACAGTCCCAGGAATGTGTATCATTGTACCCATGATTCAACAATGTTTTTTTTTTTTCAAGAAAGATCAATACTCACTTTACATTTTTTCTTTTTCCATAATTTCTGATTTTTCTGCCCCAAATTCTTCTACAAAATATCGTTTAAACACAGCAAGATGAAAATAGAGGACAAGTTATCCCTTTTCCGATCCGACCCTCCAGTGCTAAAGACAACTGCATAATTGGCATGTATAAAAGTTTAACCCTTAGAGTGCTGAATTAATGAAATGGACCTTTTTAAATAGGAAAAAACATCTAAAATATTGTCATTTCAAGGTTGTTTTGGCAATAATTTGTAACAAAGTAGCGAACAGTGTAGATCCAATATCAGGCTGCACGTTCTGTGCAGTCTGATCTTGATCTACACTGCCCGCAAAAACAAGTTAAGTTGGTTTCAGTGCTTTATGGGTTAAGATTTAACCTGCTAAATAAGCAAAATGAAACTTTCAAGCCGATAGTAAAAACCCAAATGTTGCTATTTAAAAGTTATTTTGGGGGCAAAAAAATCTCTTTATCGGACAGCGTAGATCCAAGATCAGACTGCACATTCTGTGCAGTCTGATCTTGATTCCGCAAAGGGTCCTTGTGTCGCACTTAACTCAGCTATGTGAATTGTCACGGCAGCTGAACTATGGCAAAACATTGTGAGTTTTATCCGCAGCTTCTAGGTAAAATAGGGTTACAGATTTCACCACACCTGAACGATATGGAGGCAGTCTGGGTTTTCACCACAGCTGATCGTATTGGAGCTTAACGCCGTTTTAACAGCTTAGGTCATATCACGGCAGTCAGAGCACCTACGCATGTGTTTCCTGGCTTTTTCACACCAGTGCTGACACAACTTTCTTTCCAAGTCAAGTCACTGACTACTTTTCGCCAATGCATCAAAGGTGACAGGCGATAAATCGCCGGAAAGAAAGTTTGTGTCACCCGGGTATCGAACTCGCCACCACCAGATCACAGGCCGGATACCCTTACCACTGAGCTACCCGACCGGACCATTCACCACAGCTGACCGATATGTAAGCATTCTTGGTTTTCACCACATCTGAACGATATGAAAGCATTTTGGGTTTTCAGTACAGCTGACCGATATGTAAGCATTCTGGGTTTTTACCACATCTGAACAACATGAAAGCTTTCTGGTTTTCAGCACAGCTGAGCGATATGAAAGCTTTCTTGGTTTTTACCACAGCTGAACGATATATAAGCATTCTGGGTTTTCACCACAGCTGAACATGCTCTAGCTCCTGCAAATACTTTACATGATGCCTTGATCCTACTCTACGACCAAGAAGATCCCATATATGCTGAATGGGATTTAGGTCTGGGGAAACCGCAGGCCAAGGCAAGACGTTCACACCATTTGCATTCATCTATTGCCTCGTAATGCGAGCCGTATGCGGATGCGCATTGTCATGCATCAATGTGGCAGGAGCATGCTGACAGATGAATGATCCAGCTTCAGGTCTCAACAAATGATTTATGTACCCAGCAGCATTGAGAAGGCCATTCACAATTACCAGGTCGGTTTTCCTGTTCCCCTTTATCCACTCCACATCATCACGCTGCCCCGCAAAACCCGTTTCTTTCATGGTAACTAAGGTTAAACCTGGATTCGTCAGAGAAAACAGTGTCATTCCACTGATGCCTTCGCCAACGGGGATGTTGCAGTACTCAATTCAGACGAGTAACGAAACATTTGATGTCGAGTGAGTATGCGCCTGACGTAAGGCCGTCTAGGTCTTATGGGCCGATCACATCGACGAATACGCATCAGAGCGGTGTTCATGCTTATTCCGTACAGTCTCACTTTAAATAGCAGTAGCCGTTTGGAATCGACGTCTGGTGTGCGTCAGCTCGAAGCGGCATTCTAATCTGGCGTCAGTAACGCAAGATCGGCCGCTTCGAGGCCGATCTGCAACTGCGCCTGTTTGCTGGAACTTTGCTTGCAAATTACTGATAGTGTTTCTGTGGCAACTAAAGGCCCGCGCAACATTGTCATTAGGGTCGCCTCTATTGAGTATCATCAGCATCTCAATTCGGTGACGTTCAGATAGTCTTGGCATTGCTAGTTTTGATTTTCCTGTTATCACTGTGTGTTGTACTTACTCCTTGGATTTGCGAGAAAGAAATGAGAGTTCATCTGACCGATTTTGCATCTGACAAGCAGTCAAATCTTGCAATTGCCTGTTTTTGGCAAGTATATATTGTTCAGCTGTATTGGAAATTCACGACGTAATTTTATCGTTCATCGTAAAGTGAAAACCCAGAACGTTTTCATAAGCCCTTTTCCTCATGGCCGTTAATACTCCGGATAATTTGGTACAGACTTACCTCTTTACCAAACAATAACGAGTTGTAACTACTGTAAGGAGAGGGCCTTTTGAAAACATTGTTGGGAAAAGAGAAATGCTGAAACCAGCATTTTCTCCATTTACAACAATGTTGTTGTTGTTGTTGTTATTTTTTCTTACCTTTCAAAGGCAAAGTCCTTCATTTCATCTACATTTAGTTTGTCGTCTGACAAATGCTTTCAATTTTGCCAAGTCTAAAGTTCTGTCGTCAGGTAAAAAATCAAAATTGTCTTTGCCTGTCATTCGGCATACCTCGGGTGATCCGGTGATCAAATCCCTCGGCTGTATCACGTAGCTTGATATGCACCTACACGGTACATTTCGCACATCTCCGGAAGCACACCGCTTTACCGTTATTGAAATTGTAAGGCTCCTCTTTAGAAAGAACGCATGAGTAAATTTTCTATCGTTATCTTTCTAAGAGTATTTCAGTCGGCAAACAGTTTGTACATTCAATTTTTAGCGTGGTTTATCAATTCCGTTAGGAGCTTTCATCGACAGATCGATAGAAGTGAATAACTTCACAGTGGTTGTTCATGTCGTTGCTAAGCGATCTACAGGGACGCCGCCATGTTTAAGATCATGTGATTGGTAGTTCAAAATGGAAGCCTCCCTTATACAGATGAGGTTAGATGTAGGTACGGAATCGGCCGAGTTGTGACGAGAGTTTGCCTGTGTCACTATCCGCAAGGTTATCGACGTAACACACCCCGCTTCTGACAAGGTCACAGACAAAAAAAAACGTATCGCGTCATGCGGGTAGGGATATCAATGAAGACTTTCAAACAATGTGAAGTTGCGTACGATAATGACACATGACTGTAAAACTGCATTAGAATTAATGAGTTTATGCTGGGTTTATGCTGTAAAACTGCCAGCTGCCACCGAGGTTCTGGCGTATATAATTCAAAATGCAGACGAAAGGAAATGCACCTTAGGGAATCTGACTTGATTCACATATTATATGGAACGCGTGCACTTTAGTTGTCGCCGAAATTGTTAGTAAAAATATCAAAGGCGGGTTTATACGCCTCCGAATTACAAAAAACAAGCCGTTTTCTATATATAATACGAAAATTCTTATCTTTATGGAGGCTGCCGCCCCTCGGAGTCCTTGCATTATTCCTCTTAAAATGACAAATTGTAATAGACTGCGACAACTTAACCAAGCTCTGTGAAAGGTGGGTCTAGTGCATCTGCGAAAAGTATCGACTCAGATCAGCCTGCGCAGTCCGCGCAGGCTTACCTGGACTGAACCTTTTCGCTACTGGTCAATTTTCTGTACGTTTAACTCTTTTCCAAACGGCAGAATTTTAGACTGGACCAAACTAAAAGCATTTGCAGACGACAAATTAAGTGTAGCTTAAATGGTGATTTATGTATTGGATCGGGTAGGAAATGCTGGTTACCGGCATTTTCTCTTTTTCCCACAATATTTTCAAAAGGCTTCTTCCTCAGGGTCGTTAAAAGTCGGGGATAATTCTGTCTTATGATTCAATCGGTTGTTTAAAAAAGCGGCTATTTTGGATCCATAATCATGTGATGGCTTGCTTGGTACAATGCATCAGGGAGATGCTTTAAGACCCCTTTGGCCAAAGCGTAGCTCAAATATACGTCTCAGTTTATCTCTTTCAGAGCAAACTTATAATGAACGGCGCTCTGGTAAAGGGAGGTGGGGGGGGGGGGGTTTAAAGCATCTCCGTGATGCACTATACCCAGCAAGTCATCACATAATTATATATCCATAAAAATCCATTTTGTCCAACGACCGGCTGAATTTTGAGGTAGAGTGGTTGATAGACATGCAGAAAATTTACCAAAAGCAAAAAGTTTCGACTCAGATCAGCCTGCGCGGACTGCGCAGGCTGACCTGGGTCGATACTTTTTGCAGATGCATTAAACACCCTTTTCATAGAGTATGGGTGGTATGAAGAAGGTGTCTTTCGACGGCTGAAAATGCTTTCCACTAAAATTTATATTTTTTTTATCTTATATGCTTGACTAGACAAGCGGACGCTATAGATCCAAGATCAGAGTGCACGTACTGTTCAGTCTGATCTTGATCTATGCGGTCCGCAAAAGCCTGTGTCATGGCCCACAGGCGACATGCTTCGCTCCTCTCACGTCGTAGATCAAAGTCAAACGGTACAGATTGTGCAGTCTGATCTTAGATCTACACAGTTGGATATAGTGAGACTTTATTGACGTAGAAAACTTTGAGATCGCAAAAATTGAGTTTTTCTTAGTGGTTGAAATTGTTCATCTTGTCAATGCAACGGTTTATTAAAGATACTTATTTCATGGAGTGAACATTATACGGTAATATTTTCACTAGTGGCTGCACCACTCGTGAAAATATTACCGATGATGTTCTCTCGATGGAAGAATTTCGATCTTTCACCGAAAAAAAAAACCATTCTATATCCTTACAGCCCGAGAGAGAGAAAAAAAAAAAAACGCTGTTAATCCTTGAAAGTGTGTAGAATGGCTCAGAACTTGGTCCACCATGAAAAACATAGATAAATTACCTGTATTTATGAAGGGATTTGTCCTCAATTAAAACCGGAAACAACAACAGTAATTTCTTTGAAGGCTGCCAAATTATGAAATGCATTTTCCATCCGTCGTAATCTATGCAACCTTGCAGCTGTCAGGGGCAACATTTGGCATGAAGATACAAGAATGATTACAGTTTCATGAAATATAGATGAAATGGGTTGAAAACGGGCTCAAAACGAGTATAGATATATCTTTAAAGGAATACAAGATGTGTTTGTTTGACAGTACTGCTAAAAATTCTCTTTTCTTTTCATAACACTCAAAACGGAAGTCATAGATTTGACTGTCTGCCGGGATTCTAGTAAAATGTTTCTCGAAATATAAACTTACCAAATTGTTGTTCTTGAAGTCTTGTCCAAACTGATTTCTGTTTCCACGACCTCCAGACTCAAAATGACCAACGCCGGACCATAGTCTTGAGGAATCACATGGGTGGGGTATCCTATCACCGTTTGGTATCCGGGTTTGAAATTGCTGGTATCCGTAGACGGTAGTTATCGCAACTAGCATAAACTGTGCAAAAAGCTTCATGTTTATCTTTATCTGAAAGTAGAAGTATCAAAAACAAGTGAGCCAGGTTCTGTGAAAAGAGGCTTTTATGCATCTGCAAAAAGATCGACTAAGTTAACCCTTTCCCAAACAAGCCCTGGTTTTCACGTGTCTGCAGTACAAGTCTTTTGAAAACACTGTGGGAAAAGGAGAAATTGCTCGTAACGAGCAATTTCTCCTTTTCCCACAGTGTTTTCTACCCTTTTTGAGACCTTTCTGCCATTTTCATCAAATTTAAAATTGTCGTCTGCAAACTCTTTCAATTTGGACCAGTCCAAAATCTGTCGTTTGGGACAGGGTTAAGCGTGCACAGTCCGCGCATGCAGACCTAGGCCGAAACTTTTTGCTACCGACCAGGTTTCTGTATGTCAAGGGACCAGTCTGTCTTGTGATTTCGTTGGTTGTTAGACAAAACGGATATTACGGATCCATAGTTATATGACGACCCTGTGAAAGAAGATTTTGAAAACATTGTGGGAAAAGAAGAAAATGCTGGTAACCAGCATTTTCTCCTTTTCCCACAATGTTTTCTACCCTTTCCAAAAAAAAAAAAAATCAATATATCAGTCTCATTTATTTTGTCGTCTGCAAATGGTTTGAATTTGGGAACAGTGTAAATTATTGTCGTGTGGTAAAGAGTTAATGCGCACTCTGATCTAGGATCCATACTGTACACTTGGCTTGTTACGCCTATAAGATAGAATTATTTCTGACTTTCAGTGGTTTGTGGTTTCAGCCGTGGAAAAACGTCGTGTTTATATATTTGGCACTGAAAGAGTAAACTCTCTACAAAAACCACAAATTTTAGACTCGTCAAAATTTGAAAGCACTTGCAGACGACTTGCTGGGTATGATGCATCACGGAGATGCATTAAAACCCCTTTTGCGAGAACGCCCCTCAAGCAAAAGTACTACAACCGCTAAGGACAAGGCTTTTTATTATTTAAAAAAAAACAACAACAACAACAACAACATCGGCATCTATAGCAGATTCAATGAAAGTTAGATCTAAGGTTACTTCACTTACACATACATGTACTTTCTCCCAGACACACATGGGAAATAAATGCTCTGACTACGCCCCTGGATGCATATCTTAGTGTGCAATGCTTGAGAGCGCTTCAAAATTTTTATTGCATGCGTCTGATAACGTGAAAAGATAAGCTTGTTATATTTTGAGTGAAAAGATATTCGAGTTAGTGAACTTTTGAAAATTTAATGTCATCTCGTCTAGGATATCTGACAAATAAGAAGGACAGCATAAATCTAAGATCGGACAAGAAGTTTTTTTGCAGTCTGATCTTGATCTATCAGCACAAGCTGACAATATTCTTAAACTTATTTAGCACCAAGTATATAAACTCGACTACTGACTAACTTTAAAAGATTGCACTGTAACACATTATCAGACTCAAAATATGAGCCATGCCCTGGCAAAAGGGGGCTTAATAATCTTCGTGATGCATTATACCAAGCAGGTCCGATCACATGATCATGGATCCATGAAATCCGTTTTGTCTAACAACTGTCTGAATAATGAGGTCGTATGGCCGTTTGACATGCAGAAAATTGGCCAATAGCAAAAGGTTTCGGCCCAGGTCAGCCTGCGCGGACTGCGCAGGCTGACCTGGGTCGATACTTTTTGCAGAAGAATTAAGCCCCCTTTTCACAGAGGATGGCTCATATTCATAACCTTAATAGGTACGAATTAAAGTTTTCAATTTTGACACCCGTACTTTTTACTTTTTGCTGCTAGTGTACGTGTGACTTTAATTGACATCTTTTTTTTTTCTGCAGAGGAGAATTACCTATGACAATTATGATCTTCACCCTATTAGGATTTTCCACCTAACAAAGGGACACAAGTTCTTGGTTGGAAAAGAAATCGACATGCTGACTCTCTTTAAGGTTTATATTCAGATTTTTATAATCTTCCCAAACTTCACATCAAGGCAGGCGATAGCTGGCAAACCATCAGTAGAGAAAAAAGACAAAAGTCAGACAAAAACCAATCGATAAACGGTAAAAAAGAATCAAAGTACTGATAGTACTGAAGGCCAGGAAATCTAGTGATCTGTAATCTCTATAGAACGAAGGATACGAACTCACACGAGACCTCATTTTCTAATTATCACTACCATACAGACAGTCAGGCCAATTCAATTATGCCAAAAGAATTCATTGGTAAAGGGGTACTGTCACGAATAATATGGAATAATACAATAATCAACAGGAAAAATTAAATTAATGCAAAAAAAAAAGCAGTGCTCAGAAGCCAGATTCTATAATTAAACCGAAGCAAAGTAGTGGATACCAACGCTCGGCTATAGGGTGCATGATAATGGCTTTAAAAATTTCTAAGTCGAAAAGGGGCTTAAATCAAGCAAATTTATTTTTGAGTTATTTGCCTTATTGGTTAAGGTTGATCTTTATGATAACGCACATATATTCCAAGTTTCAAATAAATATCGTCAATGATAAGAAAGATAAGACACAATTTAAAATTGGACACAACGCGAATACCAACGCTTAATATCGCGAACGCAGGGCAGGGTGATGTCAATACATCGCAGTTTTGTTCTCAAACAGTCGATCTAAATCTATTCTTTTGACTATATCATACAAAGACGTCCACTAGCCCTTCTCCTCCCATTAGAGAGAGAGAGAGAGAGAGAGATTCCAACGACGGCTTCTGGCGCTTCAAATGAATTTGCACATTCGGGATGTATTTCAAAATAAATATTCTTAAACTTTCATTTCTCCTTTTCAAACAATGTTTCGGAAACTACCAGTTATGTGAATGAAACTCTAGGTATGTAAATGTGATGAATAACTGATAAATTAAAACTTAATTCTTTAAACACACCTTTTATTTTCAAATTATTTTGTTTGAAAGTTAAAAAATGTCCAAGGATCGCACAACACTTTCATGATTTCTAATCAATCAACAGTCGTCACAAAAAAAGAATATAAGCAGATAACATGGTTGATTATCGGAAAATGTAGATAGAACAAAAAATTCTTATTTTTCCATAATGTTTGCCTATTCTTCTGACAAAAAGAGAGATGTTTTAAATCGATTCACACAGAAAAAAGAGAGTATAATTTCTTTTAATTTCTGCATATTTCTTAATTCTATCGATTTTTTTTTTTTTTTTTTTTTTCTAAACATATAGAGAAAATCAAGTTCAGTTCTAAATTATTAAAAGAAACTGATAATAAATGTAGTTAATAGACCAATAATCTCATTCAACTATCGACATTTCCATGGAAAATCGTATATCTCAATTTTTCGCCAGGCAGTCAAAGGAGATGCGGCGCGCGGTTCCCTTTGATCTTTATTTGAAACGCGGACAGTAACTAGCAAGTGACAATGGAAACTAAAAATAGAAAACTGGTTCTCGGGTTTTTCCCTCGCGCTAGTACACTAGAAAGTGATATCAGGGGCTGTAATCATGTCTATAATACGAGAGGATTTCAGTATCCAATCACAGTGATGGAAAAGTTGGTAGAGGTTAAATGTACACCGAATAAGTCTGTACACCGTTTAAGTCTGATGTCAGTCATAATACGGCAACGCCTTAATGCACAGTTCCTGACAAGATTTGTGTAACTATAAACTCCGCCCATAGGCGGTATCGGATAAAAATAGACATCAGACTTATACGGTGTACAGACTTATTCGGTGGACGTTTAACTTTTACCTGGAAAAGTTATTGACCGTCTGTTGTGTATTCAACAGGGACACAACACTTAAAACACACTCGTTGGTTATTAAAGGGCTGTAATACCCTTGCAATTCCATAGCACTATGCAGATGTAGGAAAGCTTTGAGGAAAGGAAAACATTCACGCCGTGTGATAAGCGATCTCTGTACTTACGAAACTAGTTGTTTTAGCGGACTCAGCGATATAGAGTGGACACACCGTTCAACATTTTGTCTGAAAGTAGTCCGGAAAAGTCAGCTTACGATCGCTATAGGCAAGGGAATCCCTTGAGAGGGATTCCCTGGCCTAAAAATAAACTAAAAAGACTCCTTTAGATAATAATTATACCGTTTAATGAAATATAATCAATCAAAAACTAGAATTTTATCAGTTCATTTCGTATTATCATCCTTATTATTATTGTTATCTTTATTACATGATAAATAGTACCTTAAGAAATCATCAAAACTGTATAAAGATCATTTGAATGTAAAATGTATTTTATTGAACGAGATTCAATTTGGAAGAACCCCATGTGCAAACAATCCCAAAGGTACTCTTTATTCCTCTGTGCTATGGCTAAATCCTGCTCCATTTTAATCTAACACAGGTCCACTTTTCGGGACTTTCAGCACTTTTCACCTATAGGTGATCTGTGGCTAGCTCAAGTCGTTCGAAGAAATTTAGCAGTCAACCCTTTACCAAACGACAGAATGGTAGACTTGTCCAAATTGAAAGCATTTGCAGACGACAATTTAAATGTGGGTCAAATGATAGAATTTGTCTTTGATATGGTAGAAAACATTGTGGGAAAAGGAGAAAATGCCGGTCACCAACATTTTTTCCTTTTCTTACGATGTTTTCAAAAGGCTTCTTACTCAGGGCCGTTAAAACTCGGGACTGTGTGATAGAGAGTTAACCTCTAACCTGCTAAATAAGCGAAATGAAACTTTCAAGTCGATAGTAAAAACCCAAATGCTGCTGTTTCAAAGGTATGGGGGGATATCTCTATATCGGACAGTGTAGATCTGAGATTAGACTGCACATTCTGTGCAGTCTGAGCTTGATCTACACTGACTGCAAAAGGTCATTGAGTTTCGCTTAGAAGCCTAAGGGTGAAGTTTTACCCCACGACAAATATTTAGACTCGTCCAAATTGCACAGATTTGAGATAACAAATGTAACGTGATTAAAATCATGACACTAGTCTTCGAAAGGATAGAACACATAGTGGGAAAAGAAGAAAATGCTGGTTACAAGCATTTTCTCCTTTTCTCATAGCGCTTCAAAAGCCCTTTTCATAAGGAATAATAAAACACAGTTCTCTATGGTAAAGGGTTAATTTTTATGAGCGATTTAGCTCTTTGCCAAACTACAAAAAAAAAAAACCCAGACTATTTTAAATTGAAAGCATTTGACATCTAATGCGCCACAAAAATTATATTTATCAATCAAAGGCTAGAAAGCATTGAGGGAAAAGGAGAAAATCCTGGTAACCAGTATTTTCTCCTTTTCTCAACGTGAATGTTTTCAAAAACCCTTTACGACAGGACCATCAAAACACAAGACAGTGAGGTAAAAAGGTAAATATTAATGTGCAGTTTAGCGTTATCTACAAAAACTTTGAATCGGCTGTTTGAGGGTTATGTAGGCCTACTCTTCGATTCTCTCAACATTTGGTATTCTGTTTTGCATCATCTGAACCCTAGCAGTCTTATCTTTCCTGTGCAGTCTGCTTTACTCTTTCAATGTCATGGAAAAAACAGAGACTTCTGCGGACGGCATAGATCCAAGATCAGACTGCACAGAACGTCCAGTCTAGTCTTGGATCTTTACCGTCCGCTTGTTTAGTCAAGCCTGAAAGATAAAAATCTGCCTGGGTTTCGGTGGATTGTAGTTTTCAGCCGTTGAAAGGTTGAGTAAGTAAAGTCAGAGCTGTAAGAGTTGATTTAATTTTCAAAATGTAAAACCAGGGTGGGCAACATGCAGACGGTGTCTGATTATACATGTCACAGCATCTGTATCACAATTTAGAATTGACCCCTGCTCTGGAAAAGGGGGTTTAACCCTTTACCACACAATCCCGACTTTTAACGACCCTGTGAAAGAATCCTCTTGAAAACATTGTTGGAAAAGGAGAAAATGCTGGTAATCAGCATTTTCTCCTTTTCCCACAAAGTTTTCTACCCTTCCCAAAACAATTTTTATTTGTCATTAATGTCGTCATTTCGTCGTATGCAAATGCTTTCAATTTGAACCAGTCTACAATTATGCTGTTTGGTAAAGAGTTAATGCATCTCCGTGCTGCACTATACCAAGTAATAGCACACAATTACCGATCCATAAAATCCATTTTGTCTAACAACCGACTGAATCCTAAGGTAAAATAATCCTTGAACATGCAGAAAATTTACAAATAGCAAAAAGTACCGATCCAGGTCAGCCTGCGCGAACTGCGCAGGCTGACCTGAATCGGTACTTTTTGCAGATGCATACCCCCCCCCCCCCTTTTTTACAGAACATGAGTTAATGTAGAGTTTAAACCTTTAACTCTTTACCACATAACAGCAAGTTTTAACGACCCTGGAGAAGAAGGCTTTTGAAAATATTGTGGGAAAAGAAGAAAATGCTGGTAAGTAGCATTTTCTTCTTTTCCAACAATGTTTTGCATCGATCTCAAAGACAGATACTGTCGTTTGTGCCCCATTTTATTTGTCGTCTGCAAACGCTTTCAATTTAGACTGGTCTAAAATTTTGTTTTGTGGTAAAGAGTTAAACTGCAGAGTACTACGGGGGTAAAGAGTCCACTTCCTACATAAAAGGTTGTAAGTTAGAATTCCGTGATTAGCGGGGTCAACGTTAAGGAACTACCAACATCATGGAGTGAGTGTTACATAAATCCAAGTCCTCTTAATTAAAAAATCTTCAAGATTGAGCAAAAAAAATCTAAGAAATCGGTCATGGCAACCTGATAGGGCGCATCTTTGTTTACAGGGATTCCGTCATAAAAATAGCTCGCGCCAAAAGTAGAAGCAAGGCACAGAGATGTGCAAGCACAGTAGAAAGTAAACAAAGAATCAAAGATGGTGTTAACAAGCAGCATCGAATCGAGCAACGGTAATTACTTTGGTGTAAATATACGTTATGCACGCAATGGTTTTTAATTTTAAGATATCTCTTTAGTATGCAAAATAACTCACACCTCATTAGCATATTTGGGACATTGCCTCGAAATATGCATAATGGGGGTTTTCCGTAATCATCCTATTTACGAAAGCCTCGGTGACGTAAATAGCGTTCTGGTATCTTTTCTGAAGCTACTGTCTACCTATTAAATGGCTTACTTTAAATTTTTACCTATTTTTCGTTTTCATCAAAGACGGCATGGGGCTTTAAAGCCGCAATAGCTGACAAAAGTAAATAATGCATGTGTTAAAATGCATTTAAATTTTGATCAAACGATTTAAAAGTATGGAAATTATTGTGAAGATGACAATCGGTCGTGCGGTCAGCCCAACTGTAAGTTGCTGATAGAAAAAATGAACTTTAAAACCAGGTAAAAAGTAAACACAAGATAGAGCGGCTTGGAAACTTTTAACGTAGTTTTAAAATTCATTTTCTACCAGCGACCAACACTTAGACCGGCCGCATAATTAGATTGTTATCTCGACAGTAAAATCCATACTTTTAAATAGTATAGTTTAAATTTTGCTCAAAGTTCATTCGAAGATATGGCTACCAGAACAGCTTAGGGAAGCAAAAATCATAGTGGGAGATGAAAATCTTCCCATGAAGTTTTTATCTGTCGAAGCCAATAAAACTGATAAAGAAAATAAAATCTTTTTTAAACGAAATCTAAAAAAAATATCTACCATCTGTATGATTCTCTTTCGAAATTGCTGTCTATGCACTATTTATAGATTATGTTACTTCCGAATGTTACCGGTGAAGTGCTAAATATGTGAAACATGCTCTGGCAAATCGGGGTTTAATGCATGTCCATGGTGCATTTTACCAAGCATGTCGTCACATAATTATGGATCCATAAAATCCATTTTATTTGTTTAATAATGCCATCATTATTTGCGCCCCCCCCCCAAAAAAAAAAAAACGAAAAATTACAATCTGGATCTTGACCGATACGGCCTACAAAACACTGTCTGATATTAATCGACACTGTCTGTATTGTCTTCAAAAGCAACTTAAGTTAATTATAGAACACTAGATAATGACTTTAAAGTGGAACAAAGAAGTACGCCAGTTGCAGACAAAAAATATGTCTTCAGCCCATCGTCAAGATGACCTCTTTACCAACCGAAAAAATTATTTAACCCTTTACCACACAATCCTGAGTTTTAACGACCCTGAGGAGGAAGCCTTTTGAAAACATTGTGGGAAAAGAAGAAAATGCTGGTAACCAGCATTTTCTCCTTTTCCCACAATGATTTCTACCCTATCAATAAAGGAAATCAATATATGAGCCACATTTAATTTGTCATCTGCAAATGCTTTCGATTTGGTCTAGTCCAAAATTTTGTCGTTTGGTAAAAGGTTAAGACTTCTCCATGTTTGACCTTTTATTGAACGATAAAAAGTGAAAGTATTTGCAGACAACAAATTACATGTGGCTCAAATGATGATTTCTGTCTTTAAAAGAAAAGAAAACAATGTGGGAAAAGTAAAAAATGCTGCTTACCAGCATTTTCTCCTTTTCCCACATTTTTTTTTTTTTTTTTTTTAAGGTTTTGTTTTTCAGGGTCGTTAAAACTCAGGATTGTGTGGTAAAAAGTTAAGGCATTTAAGGCTCAATAATGAGATATGTCTTAAAAGAGATGAGTTTTTTCTAAAAGGAAAAAAATGCTTATTAACGCTAATACGAATTGGTCCCCATGCTATGACTAAAATTCCCTGAAAAGCGTCACAAAACCATCACTCGAACACTCAGAATCAAAATAGTCAAAAAACAATTTACTCCCAACTCTTTCAGTGGGAATTATATGGCGCACAACACACGAAAAGGGGCCTTCGGACAAATGGGTACAGTGTTGTCCCGGATTAGCCTGCGCAGTCCGCCCAGGCTAATCCGGGACAGCATTTTACGACTACATAAGATTTTTTCAGACAATTGACTCACGTGAAATAGAAACTCCCACAAAAACGGGAAGTGTCGTGTCGGATTAGTCACAGAATGCACAGGCTGATCTCGGACGACACACTTTCACGCATACGTCCGAAGGCCCCTTTTCGTGTGTTGCACGCCATATAAACCCGACCTCTTTCGACGGCTGAAAATACAATCCACTGAAACTCATACTTGTTTTCGGCGTAGCTGAATGTGCTGACGTAGCTGAATGTGCTGACGTAGCTGAATGTGCGGCATTTTATCTTTTTCCCAGAGCATTTTCTACCATATCAAAGACAGATTTTATCATTTGAGCGACATTTGATACTCGTCTGCAAATGCATTCAGTATGGGCAAGACTTGGTCTAAAATTTTTCGGCGTAGACGAATGCGCTCGCTTTTGACCTACTTTTTGGCACTGATAAAAATGAATAGATGGTAATATGCGATTGGTCAAAATGTGCACATGTTTATTCGGCGGGGCCCTTCCGGTATATTTGCTCACACTTTTATGAAACCACAAGCGTTGCTATATGCAACGATCCCCCGTACCCTGTCCGTGTTTTCACCCATGTCTCCGAAAGGGTTAATCGATCTAACCCAGACCCAGATCGGTCAGCGTGGTGTCAAGGTCGTGACGTACGAAGCATGACCCCTATTGAGTAGGCTTTAGGAGAACATGTTCTTAAACGCTTTACCACACAGTCCCGACTTTTAAGGACTCTGAGAGAAAAGCCTTTTGAAAAAATTGTGGTAACCAGCATTGTCTTCTTTTCCCACAATGTCTTCTACCTTTCCATAATCAAATTTCAGCTTTTACACTCAGTCTCATTCATTTTGTCGTCTGTAGTCTGCACCTCTGTTCAAAATGAAAAAGTCTGAAATTTTGTCGTCTGGGTTAAGAGTTGACTCTGTACCAAACAACAAAAAAGTAGACCTGTCCGATATTGACAAGCATCAGCGCACAACTGAACAAAAGTAGCTCAAACAGCTTGATTTGTCTGATAAAGGATAGAAAACATTGTGGAAAAAGTAGAAAATGCTGGTTACCAGCATTTTCTACTTTTTCCACAATGTTTTCAAATGTCTCCTTCCTCGGATTCGTTAAAGTTTGAGATAGTTCGGTGAAGGGTCAAATCGTTCAACAGTAAGTTCTGTTTTTTATCAGTCACATGGCGCTTGTAAGTAAACATCGTTATGATTTTCCCCCACACACGTGGTGCCAGACATGTCGATAACAGGCGCATATTTTTCGGTTAATTGAATCTTCATAAATCCTAATTTTGTGATGAGAAAAAGTCAAACGAGAACCTGCAACATCGATTTTAGAGAAATATTAGTGTTTGTAATGGGTTTTCGAGGTATTAAACAGTATTTTAGTTATGTCCCGGCTGTTTATATATTTTATCGGTATCCCAAACACCGAGACCAACAAGTTGGCTTCTATAAAAAAGAAGCCAGGAGAGGTCGGCATCAATGTTTTCAAATAGTTTATTGGCTTTTGATTTCAATATATTTTGGTAAATGTAAACAAACAAGTGAGGAATTAAATGAATGAGAAAAAACATCTTTTTTTTTTTAATTTTGCTGGTGCAAATGCACAAAACAGTACATGTTCCACATTGTTATAATATTCTAGGAACTGTAGGCCCTATGCTATTAACATGCTCAGAAATACATATTTTTTTTCAAAATTCAAGGACACAAAACTGAAGATGATGACCCATTTGGCTCATTTTCAATGCGCTCAGATAAGCCAAAATATTTTTTGACAGGATAAATCGTTCAGTTAAAATTTGATACAATATGTCAATTCCACTGAATAAGCAAGAATCTTACCTGATGACAATAAATAAAGGTGGCCTCTACATAACACTAGTACCAGACATGTTAAAAATAAATGTAATATTTTTTAATCCTTTAACAAACAGCAATTTTTGGACTGTCCCAAACAGAAAAAGCATGTACACGACAATTCAAACTTTGATAATGAATGTGGAAGATGGTGCTTTGATGCGATGAAAACCATTGTGACAATGAGGGAAACTGCAGTGATTAGCAGCTTCTCCTCTTCCCACAATATTTTGAAAAGTTGTCTGCTGCAGACATGTAAAATGAAGAGGTTGTTTGTCTTAACGTTAAAAATTTAAGAAAGTAAATAAATGAGCCATGCTCTGAGAAAAGCGCGCTTAATGCATCTGCAAAAGTATCGACCCATGTCAGCCTGCGCAATCCGCCCAAAACCAAAGGACCACGGAGTCTTTTGAGGTGTGCGGTGCGTAGGGCGAAAAGGTACGACTTTTTTTCCGCTCATAAGTTGATTTTCGCGGGATTCTCGCAATCCCGCACAATAGAGGCAACTCTGTGTGTTATTTCATCAAATCTATATCATTATAAATACATAGATTTTTTGTATAAAACTGAGAAAAATGCAAGAGTCTGGTCAGTTTTGAAAAAGAGAAGTTGAAAACATACTGATCAACCTATTTATATCTATTTGTGGGGTACAAGTTCTCCAGAGAACTCGTGCTTTCGAGATTCGGGTACGAATTCTCCAGGGTACGAATTCTCCAGATAGTACCAAGTCACGTGATCTTTTCCCGCGGTGTTCTTTCTCTTTTTTTTTTTTCTTTGCTTAGATTTATTTATTAATGAAAAATTGCAGTTTTTAGAGAGATCATTTACAATTAATATAGTATAATAAATCTTTTTGGAAATCCGTCATATAAAAAAAAAAAACGTTGATTTCCTATTTCAGTTTTTTGATTTCGGTTTGTTTATAAAACCATGACGAAATGGACTGTGTATCAGAACAATTTCGCAAAAGCAAGTGGATTTAGACAGCGATTTCTGTGGCAGTCTGTCTTTTAAACTCACCATTGTTGGAGAGGTCTGATGACCTCTCCAATAATCGCCGACGATTCGAAATAACTCTAATTCTCAATTTAGACAGTAACACAATTTTTGATTGGCTAAACCAAAATCAGAAATCGGGTAACTTTGAATTTCAGAAAAATTCTTGAGGTCTAGAACAATAATATGCTATATACGCTTTAACTTTATCCTGCTAAATAAGTGAAACGAAACTTTCAAGCCGATAGTAAAAACCCAAATTTTGCCATTTCAAAGGTATTTTGGGGGGAAAGATATCCCCTTATCGGACTGTGTAGATCCAAGATCAGACTGCACGTTTTGTGCAGTCTGATCTTGGATCTACACACGTTTTGCCTAGTCTTATATTGATCTACACTGTCCACAAAAGGCCAGTGAGTCGCGCTTAGCAGCCTAGGGTTTAAGCTTTTGGCCAGTAGATCTAAAATTGAAACGATGCTTGTTAGAGAAAAATCTAAAATGTACTTTACGTGACCAAACATCAAGAAAACTTTATAGACCAAAACAAAAGGTCAGTTCTCACTTCTAGATAATTCCAACATTTCTAGACAGATTATGCCTAATGAAACTTTGATTTTAATTAAAGGCGCATACAAATTAATTAATCGCTAGATGATACAGATAAGCTTCAAAGGTATTAAAACATTGTTATTTCTCTGTGTCATTTGTCCTGGGGTACCGAAAGGGAAAAAATGAGCCATGCTCTGGCAAAAGGGAGATTAGTGCTGCTCCGTAATGCATTATACAAAGCAAGCTATCACATAATTAAGGATCCACAAAAGCCCCTTTTTAATAATCGACTTAACCATGAGGTAAACTGGTCCTTAGACATACAGAAAATGGACCAACAGCGAAAAGTTTCGGCCAAGGTCAGCCTGCGCGGACTGCGCAGGCTGACCTGGGTCGATACTTTTCCCAGATGCATTAAGCCCTCTTTTCAAAGAGCATGGCTCGAATTAATTTATCGCTAAATCATACAGACTCAGCTTCAAAGATATTAAAACCTTGTTATTTCTCTGTGTCATTTGCCCTGGAGCATCTAGAGAAAAATATCATAAATAACGAAGGAACAAGTATGGGACCCTGTTAACAGCATCAACTTATACATTAAAATCGTGATCTAGTCGGCGCCTCTTCTTCGGACACGTGTATACGCGCCATAATCTAAAACCGCTTATGTTTCTTTCCTCTATACCAAAAACAACATTTTAGACTTGTTCGTATTGAAAACAATTAATTTAATATGTGACTCAAAAATTAAAAATTGGTTTTTGGAAAGGTAGCAAAAAATAAGGGAAAGGGAAAAAATGCTGGTAACCACAATGTTTTCAAAAGCTTCTTTTCACAGATTCGTTAAAACTTGGGATTGTGTGGTAGACGATTCAGGGTTTAATCAAAATAAGGACACGAGCTATCATTTGAACCCTTCCCACACAATCCCGAGTTTTAACGAATACGACAAAGCAAGTTTTAAAAAATCAACTGTGGAAAAATGAGAAAACGCAGGTAACCAGCTTATCTTTCAAAGACAAGTCCAATTATTTGAGCTTTATTAAATTTGTCGGCTAGAACTGCATTCGTTTTGGACAAGTTTTAAATTTTGTCGGCTGGTTAGGAGTTCGTGGCAATATTTCTACTTCGAGACATTCTCTGGGAAAAGGAGGTTTAATGCATGTCCGTGGAGCCTTATATCTAGCAAGTCATCACATATGTACGAATCAATAAATTCCATTTTGTCTAACAACCAGCTGAATCCTGAGGTAGAATAATAGTCCTTGGATATGCAGAAAATTTACCGAAAGCAAAATATTTCGACCCTGGTCAGCCTGCGCGGACTATACAGGCTGACCAGGGTCGATACCTTTTTGCAGATGCCTGAAACCCCTTTATTAAAAAGCATGACTGAATTATTTCTATTCCCTACAAAGATAAATCTGAATCCGGAATTGACACCGCGTTTTGGGTCATCTGGTTTCCTATTCTCCAAGATGGCAAACAACAGATGCATGAGCAGAAATTGTGAAACTATTGTTCTAAACCGAGTTCAAATAATTAACATGTTTGCATAATAAACTGGGTCTATATTCACAAACCATTCTTAGGAACAATCTTAGTCTTTATATTTGAGATTGTATGAATTTAAAAGTAACACAGCTTCTGACTGGCTAAACCAAATGGTTTAGCCAATAGGAAGTTGTGTTACTTTCAGATTTAGAAAATTCTGGAGAGTAAGACTAAGAACGTTCTTAAGAATGGTTGGTGAATACGGACCCTGATCTTGTCACCGTGTCCATGGTATAGATGTTAAATACCTGGACACGTGATTCCGAATTAAACGCCCTATAAAATCGTTTATTTATCGGAGATCTATAAATAGGTCACGTAAACGTCCTTTAAAATCGTATATTTATCGGAGATCTATAAATAGTTCACGTAAAAAGACGGGATGGTAAAAAAGCGATTTCACAATACCTCTCATTTATGTTTATATAATATCTGGGAACATAGTCTCATCAATGAGACGTTTACGATGCTTCTTTTCATATCTGGACATTCATTGTGCACCGTGCCGTCTCAGGTCCATCGTGAATTTTCCGGGAAGAAAAGCTACTGGCTTTCTGTGTCGTCGTTTTAATCTATATTGCAGCGAAATGCAATTAATTTTTAGAGACACACATGACCAAGAACAAATCATTACATGTTTCATTACCTAAAGCGCTTTTAGAAGTCGTTTATAATTTGTAAGTCTTAAAAAAGAAAAACTAACGAAACTTATCGTGTTTGGCAGCCATTTTGTGTCTATTTTTGGGAAACGTTAACATCTCGAGTAAAAGTAAGAAGTAAACTGAATTTTTCTTATGTTTAGCGCTTAAACTGAGAATATTTGCAATTGAAACGAAGGATTATTGAATACGCAAGCAATAGGTAAATTCAAATTCTAGTTTTGTCGTCAATTTGTGAAAATGAGAGACTAAGAGAGTTTAACCTTGCGCATAAAATTTGTGCGGAGATTTCTCCCAATTTTTTCGCGATCGTCTCTTTACCCGGATGCGGCCCGTCAAAAACCAAAATCGCATTCGGGGACAGTTATCTATCGTGGACAGTTATCTGTTCTACGCAGAACATTGCAAGACGAGTACATACGCACCATTATCTTAATATATGAGTACACTGACACCAGTGCTTACGCAACATCACGTTCGCTAAGTACACACTACACACACTTTACTATGAGATATACGTTGCATTAAATCCCCGGATTAGCGATGAAATTGAATATATTTTTTTCGATAAATGTTATTGCCACTTCAATGCTATGTTGGTTACAGTGTTACATAAATATTAGCTGGTGCAGATTTAAGCTTATGATTTCATGTGGCATGCATTTTGATCATAAATAACATAGAGATTAAAGAAAACTATATGAGCCATGCTATGTCAAAAGGAGGCTTAATGCATCTCCGAAAGGTATCGACACAGGTCAGCCTGCGCAGTCCGCGCAGGCTGACCTGGGCCGAAACTTTTCGCTATTGGTCAATTTTCTGTATGCCCAGGGACCAGTCTACCTCATGATTGAGACAATTCAAGAAAGTGGCAATTATGGATCCATAATTATATGATGGCTTGATTTCTTTAATGTACCACGAAAATGCATCAAGCCCCCTTTTGCAAGAGCATGGCTCATATGTTAGTTATCTCGGATATACTTAGGGCTTAACCCTTTACCGAACAATCCCGCGGTTTAACGACCCTGAAGCAGAGGGCTTTTGAAAACATGGTAGGGAATAGAGAAGATGATGGTAACCAGCATTTTCTCCTCTTCCCACAATGTTTTCTACCCATCCAAGGATAATCTCTATCACTAGAGCCACATTTGGTTCGCCGTCTGTAAATTTATGCTTTTAAATCGGTTAAAACCCTTTACCAGATATCAAAATTTTATCCTTGTTCAAAGTCGAAGCATTTGCAGACGACAATTTCAATTTGACTCAAAAGGTGCAATATTTCTTTATAAGAGTATTAACATTGTGGGAAAGGGAGAAAATGCTGGTTACCAGCATTTTCTCCTTTTCCCCACGATGTTTTTAAAAGGCTTCTTTCCCAGGATCGTCAAAAGGCGGCATTGTGCGGTAAAGGGTTAAGTCTAAAATTTTGTCGTTTGGTGAGGAGTTCCTTTATCGCACGACAACTTTTTGGACTTGTCCAGAGTGAAAGCATTCGCAGACGACAAATTAAATGCGGCTTAATTGTGGAATTAATCTTTGGAGGGGAAGAACACATTGTTGGAAAAGAAGAAAATGCTAGTTGCCAACATTTTCATTTTTTCTCGTAATGTTTTCAAAAGCAATTGTTTGGTAAAGAGTTAAATTAATACAGTAATTCCCTCCCTCGCTGAAACGCGGGGTTTAGATTAACAAAAATCAAATGTTATATATCCGAGTCAACTTTATTACTAAAGGCACTTTGATTTAAATCATTCAGGTACAAAGGCTAAAGAGTGGTTATGCGCCAGCTTACGCTATGAATTATATCTAACGTTTACACGTTTAAAAAAAACATCTTCTTTCCCCATGTTGCAAGCCTTTGCAGACGACAAATTTCATCTTAGCTCAAATGAAAGAATGTGTCTTTGGAAAAGTACTAGACAGTAAGGATAGGAGAAAATGCTGGTGACCAGAATTTGTACTGCTCCGATGATGTTTACAAAAGCCATGTTTCTCAGGGTAGTGAAAACAAAACTGGTTGCCGAGCCCGGTAGCGCAGTCGATAGCAAACAGGACTTTAGACCGGGGGAGTCGCTGGTTCGAATGCCCAGCTGGGCCATTTTCTTTCCAATGATTGATGATAGTCAGAATCCATTCCTCTCTCGCCGCTGATGATTGTTTGGACGTTGGTTATGTGGGAAAACAGTCTGTGGCTTAGGAAGAATATTGTGCAAAACACTGGTAAGAGAAACTCCAGAAGGACATGGGTATGTGCACTGGTCGTCAAGATACAGCTAAAGTAACGTTGGTAACGGTGTTAAACACCATACAAACAAACACAACAAAATTGTTTGGTAAAGGGTTAACTCTTTACCTCCCAGAACACGTGTACAAGTGCTTTGAAAACATCCAAGTAAAATTTCAAAAAAATATCTCAATCATTAAATATGAACTACGATTCTGTGAAGAATGGATCTAAATTATTCTTAACTCTTATCCTGCTAGATAACTTAACCCTTTCCCAAACGACAAATTTTGGACTGGTCCAAATTGAAAGAGTTTGCAGACGACAATTTTAAATTTGATGAAAATGGCAGAAAGTTATCAAAAAGGGTAGAAAACACTGTGGGAAAAGGAGAAATTACTCGTTACGAGCAATTTCTCCTTTTCCCACAGTGTTTTCAAAAGACTTGTACTGCAGACACGTTAAAACCAGGGCTTGTTTGGGAAAGGGTTAAATGAAACTTTCAAGCCGATGTTAAAGATCAAAATGTCGGCATTTTAAAGTTATTTCGGTTGGGGACATATCTCTTTATCGGACAGTGTAGATCCAAGATTAGACTGCACGTTTCGTGCAGTCTGATCTTAATCTACACTGTTCGCAAAAGGTCAGTAAGTCGCGCTTAGCAGCCCAAGGATTATCAACACGGTATCTCTTTGCCAGAATGTCTTCAAACGTAAATACCTGCAAGATGGCAAATGTGCCTACAGAATGATGATTATGAGTTAACCCTTAGGCTGCTAAGCGCGACTCAAGGACCTTTTGCGAACAGTGTAGATCAAGATCAGACTGCACAGAATGTGCAGTCTGATCTTGGGTCTACTATATCCAATAAAAAGATATTCATCCTCCCAAAAATACATTTAAAATGGCAAAAATTGGGTGTTTACTAACGGCTTGAAAGTTGCATTTGACTTATTCAGCAGGTTAAGGGTAAACCTTTAAGTAAAAACGAGCCCATGTTTCTACGATCTTGAAGATAAAGGCTTTAGAAAACACTGTAGGAAATGGAGGAAATGCTGGTGACTAGCATTTTCTCCTTTTCTCACAATGTTTTCTACTCTTTCAGAGGATAATTCCATGATTTCAACAACATTTAGTTTGTCGTCTGCAAATGTTTTCAGTTTGGAAGAGTTCATAACGTTGTGGTCTGCTGATTAACCCTTAAAACACCTTTTACCACAATATTTGCTTTTGCAACCTGTATAGGTCAATATCAAGCTGCATAGAATGTGAAGACGGATCTTTGATCTACACTGTCCATAGTTCATACATTCGGTTCAGGAGGGCCAATTTCTTTCCGAGGACTGATGATAGTCATCGCGACAGGATTTATTCCTCTCTCACCGCTGACCATTGTTTGGACGATGGTTATGTGGGAAAGCAGCCAGTGGCTTGGAAAGAATACTGCGCGGAGTACTGGTAAAATAAGCGACAGGAAAGCATGGATAGGTGCATTGGCCGCCGTGATATAACTGAAATAATGTTGAAAACAGCGTTAAAAACCATACAATCAATCAATCAATCAATCAATCGGTTCAGGAGTAACACAGAAAATTCAGTTATTTAGGTCTCAATTCTAGACTGAAAGTGTCTGTGGGGTTTATTTTGCGCGCTTAGGGTAAAACGTTAAACTGCAGTCTGGCGCCAAATATGTAAGATAAAATACATGTAAGCCATATTCTTTGAAAAGTGGATTTAATGCATCTGCACAAAGTATTGACCTATGTCAGGCTGCGCTGTCCGCGCAGGCTGACGTAGGTCGATACTTTTTGCTTCTTGTAAATTTTCTGCATGTCAGTGGACAATTCTACCTCATTATTTAGTCGCTTATAATATAAGACAAAATGGGTTTCTATGAATCCATAATTATGTGATGACTTGCTTGGTATGCGTGGATGCATTAAACCCCCTTTTTCCAGAGCACGGCTCATGTATTTAAGATTTATGTGCATGACACTTAGAAATATGAAATGCAAAAAAAAGAAAACCTAGAAGACAAAAAAAAAAAATGCGTATCGAATAAGCGACGTACATTATACAAGTGGCAACTTTATACAGTAGTTTGTTTTTCTTTGTGTATGTTCAACGACGTTTCTCGGGTAGCTGACTGCGCTGGCTTTTGACCTACTTTTTGGTATTGATATGTTCGAATGAATAAATAATGATTTGCGATTGGTAAGAAATGTGGACATGTGTTTTCGGCGGACCCCTGTTGACACATTTATGAAACCACATAAATTTCAGTAGTAACTGCTCCTTTTTCACCGATGATTTGAATTAAATCTAACCTTGAAAAATATTATTAATAATAGTGTATCTAACTGAAAATTTCACTTCTCAACATTATCCAAAACAATTGTTGGTGTTGGTCTATTCATATTAAACCAGACAAAGAGTTGTCTATCTTTTTTTAAAAAGATATTTCTTGTTCAATATCATTTCAGTTATATCTCGGAGCCCAATGCACTTATAGATCCCTGCTTTCCTGGAGTTTCTATAACCAGTCTTTTACACAATATTTTTCCCAAATCATTGGCTGCTTTCCCACAAATCATCGCTGAAACGATGATCACCGGAGAGAGAGGAATGAATCCTGTCGCAATGACTGTCATCAATTTTCGAAAAGAAAAAGGCCGACTTGGAGATTCGAACAAGCGGTCTTTTAGTTATAAGCCCTGCACGCTACCGACTGTGCTATCGGCTATACAGCTATATAATATTGCTGTACCTATTTGCTAGAGTTAGATTGTACTGTACGTCGTCTTCCACATAACTTGATTCTTATCACGGCCAAAGCTCACTTATCCATCTGTTTGTATGGTTTCACCGGTGCTAGGCTTGGGCTCAGCTTTGCCTTGCCCAAGGAAACTCGTATTGTGTGAATGGGTATTGAACCCTGGGAACCAGGATTAAAAATTCAGGACCTTTACCACTGAGCCATACAAGACCTTTAGTCACAGGCACTTGTTTTAAACAAACTTTGTTCCTTACTCGTATAACCCTATATAACTATTTACCACACAATCCCAAGTTTTAACGGCTCTGATGGAAAAGTTCTTTTAAAACCTTGTGGAAAAAGGAGAAAATGCTGGTAACCAACAAGGTTTTCTTCATTTTTACCGTCAAATTTCGTTTTTTCAGCCCCATTTGATTTGTCATCCCCAAATACTTTAAATTACGACCAGTCTAAAATTTTGACGTTTCGAAAAGAAATAGTGCGACAATGTGTCTAACTGTATTAGTATTACCTGTCGAGGGTGATCAACAGTCAACTGTCAGTATCTGTCACGTGTTCACATATTTCTAAACTGGAACAGAAAACTTGTACACTTTTCGCGAATTCTGTGGTAATTTACCTGTGGCTTAGTGCATAGAATCGAAACAAATGGATACAAATCAAGAGGGTTATGATGGTGGAAATGTAGAAGATTTACAATTGTTTCTCATCCGACCGTGAAACAGAAATTTCAACACCGCGGTGAATAGGTTGAACAAACCCGATTAGTCCATACTATTTTTAGCAGCTCGAAGTCATTTTAGAAGCATATCGTTTTAGTTTCGTTGACCAGTCGGATTTGTAGCATTGTCTAGTTCTGCAGATGATACGGTCGAACACAAATTATCGTATATTATTCGGTTATAGTGGGCGAACTTTGTCCCCTTGACCTGCCCAAATAGCTCAGGTGGTAGAAGTAGGACCTGTAATCATCGGGTCTCTTGCGGGTGTGGGTTCAACCTCACGGCTGGCCAGCTAAAATTACCAATGGTCTTTCAGATTAGACGTTAAACAGAGGTCCCTTGTGGCTGTGCTATACATTGTGCGCATTAACAGTTATCCTGCTAAATAAATAGATCTTTCAAGCCGATAGTAATCAAAGCGTTGAAAGCACTGGTTAGGCATTTGTCAATGGAGCCATTTTGTGGAATTAATAATTCGAATCCTAGAAATAGTTTCAAAATGTTCGCTTGACAGTAAACCCACTATATAGTCAATAGAGAAAACGTGCAATCTCGTGGGACGAACAAGTCCTGGCGAATTAGCCCAGGAACGAACTGGTTTGGGACGAATCGGGTGGTCAGGAAACAAAGATTGTGTGTAACATTACGCCAATAGAAGACCATAGCGGATCAAGCTATTTTCGATAAAAAAGAAGTATTTCCATGATCTCCATGATCGATGACCTAATCCAGTTCATTTTAATACGCCATTTTCATTTTCATATCTGAGTGCAATCGAAACACTTATTTGTCTAAGAAAAATTTAGTTTAATTGGGTTTACTTCCTTCGGTTTTGCACAAAATACCATACATGATTTTCAAAATGCCGTATTGAACTCATAGTGGCATTGTCCTCGACAAATGCCACAAAAAACCGAATAATGTTATTCCAGACTTCGAGAAAAATATCTTCTTATCGGACAATGTAGATCAAAGATCAGACTGCACGTTCTGTGCAGTCTGATCTTGATCTACACTGTCCGCAAATGGTCAGTGATTCGCGCTCAGCAGGTTAAGAGTTAAAGAACCAGGCTAGGTGCTTATCAATAAAACTTTATTCATGCTCAACTAAGCTGAGCATGAAATTTTGAAATTATACAAAATTGATTGGTTACACCTTACAGAGTGACCATTTAGCTTTTTAAACTGCTTTTTGCTTCTTCTTATGAATGAACGTCTTTATTTCTCACATTCGTAATTTGCAGAAGCATTATTGACATTGAAAGTTTGAGCACAAAATCAACTGAGCATAGACTCAACATTTTCAAGTATGGGCTCTGGCATTACTTGAAATGGCCTTCTTCCTGTATATTCCAATATCCCTTGTAACACATCTAACAGCTTTTAGTAGACGTCGCACATATGGGCAACCGGTGGCGATGATAAATATACGAAAAAAAATCAATCAATCGAACTTTGTCCTCTCCATGGCCCCAGAGAGACAAGTGCTTGTAAACTTAATACCTTTTTGCACTCACTGCGACGGAATCCTCCCATAATTAGTAGTATTATGTAATTTATTCATTTAACTCTTTACCAAACGACAAAATTTAAGACTAGCCCAAATTCAAAGCATTTGTAGACGACAAAATAAACGTGACTTAAGAATTGAAATATGCTTTTGGGAGGGTACAAAACATTGTGGGAAAAGGAGAAAATGCTGGTTACAGCATTTTCTCCTTTTCCCGCAATGTTTTCAAACGGCTTCTTTCTCAGGGTCGTTAAAAGTCGAGATTGTTACGTAATTTAGTTAATTCCTCAACGGAATCTTACCATATAATGGAAATTACATGTATTTCTTCGAATGCAACTTGTTCGTGACACTTTGCCAGACAGATATTTACTATTACCATACAATTTATACGAACTTATCACGAACCGTACAAAGCTGGTCGAAAACATTTTACATAAGAAAATTAGCAGCTGCAATTCGTTTTTTGATCATAGTGTTGGTAAAAAAAATACATTATTTTCATATGTTTACCTTGTGCTTGATGTGAATGACACTTTTTAGGTTCTAGTCTGTCTGGTAGTCCATACCTGCTTTTTGGTCTTGTCCGTATTTGAATTAAAACCATTTAACCGTTTCCCAAACGACAAATTTTGGACCGGTCCAAATTGAAAGAGTTTGCAGACGACAATTTTGAATTTGATGAAAATGGCAGAAAGTTCTCAAAAAGGGTACAAAACGCTGTGGGAAAAGGAGAAATTGCTCGTTAAGAGCAATTTCTCCTTTTCCCACAGTGTTTTCAAAAGACTTGTACTGCAGACACGTGAAAACCAGGGCTTGTTTGGGAAAGGGTTAAACCTTATACCATACGACATAATTGAAGGCCTGACCAGACTGAGTTCTGTGAAAAGGGGGTTTAATGCATCTGCAGGAAGTATCGATTCAGGTCAGCCTGCCTAGTCCGCGGAATGGGTCGATACTTTTTGCTATTGGTCAATTTTCTGCATGTCCAAGGCCCACTTTAACTCATGATTCAGTCGGTTGTTCTACAAAATGGATTCTATGCTTCCACAGCTATGTGTTGACTTGCTTGGTACTATGCACCACGGAGATGCATTAAACCCCCTTTTGCAATAGCATGGCTCATTTACAGACGACAAATAAAATGCGTCAAAAAATGAAAGTACATGTATTCGTCTTTGATGGGATGAAAAGCATTGTGGGAAATTAGGGATACCCTGATTTTTTTTTTCTGGTAAAAAGAGCTCTGAAATTACAATATTATGATTTTTTTTTAAACTCTAGGCAAAAAATTTGGTTAATTCATTTGAAACAGTTTCAGAGTTAAACCTATAAGCCACTGATTATTTCAAAGAGACTACAAAAAATGCATAGACGCCTGTGTAATTGATTTTAAATTCTATCCGAAGAGAATTTATTAATTAACTCTTTACCAAACGACAATATTGTCAACCTGAAAGCAGCCGAAAAATTAGCCTTGGCTCAAACTATGAGAATTTGTCTTTAAAAGGATAGAAAGCATCGTCGGGAAGGAAAAATGCTGGTTGTCAGCTTCTTTTCCCTTATTCCCACTATGTTTTCAAAAATCTTCGTCCTCACGGTCGTGAAATTGTGGAATCACGTGGTAAAGGGGCAAGTCTCTCAGCTTATAGTATGTTATCTTGGTATCTTTCAACGACTTAAAATATAATTCACTAAAACTTAGAAATTATTCTCATCTCAAAGTCTCGACTAAACCAGCAGACGGTACAAATCAAAGATCACACTACATATTCTGTGCAGTCTGATCTTGATCTATGTCGTCCGCAAAAGCCCTTGTTCTCTTTAATTTAGTACTGAAAGGGCAACAACAGTTCGGAAGACATCAAAGAAAATTAGCTCGCTAGAGGTCGGCAATAACATGCACAGAACACCAAGTTTTTTTTTCTTTATTGGATTGTTGGCATCCAAATGGGCCGTAATCTATCTTCAATAACTAAAGTTTACGATGTAAGATTATCCGAAATCCTTCTCTTAATCTCGGTATTGCTTAATCTGATTTGACTCCGAAAGCGTTATCACATAGTGCGTACGCTAATTACTACAAAGGCTGGAATTCTCAACCTTAGGGTACGTATTTCCTATGTAATTTTGTACTACTTAGTCATGTTTGTTAGCAATTAAGTGGCAAAGTTATTACGTATCGTCATGGATGGTGAAAAAAACAACTGACAAATGGACGCGCTGTAAATGTAAATCAATTTGTGAGGTCGCCAGAATTAGACCAAAGGGTATATAGGAGGAGAAACAAAAGCACCACATGTGGATGCAAACGCTCTGCTGCAGACAGGCGCTTTTTCAGTGTGGCTGAACTGTCTTTTGACCTATTTCTTGGTATTGCTGTACTCGATTAAATAAATAGTAGTTTGCGATTGGTACCAAAAAAATATGTGGACACATTTATTCTGCCTATCCTTCAGGCCTACTTGCAGACATTTTCATGACAGCAATATAATACCTCTCTATTGTTTAGTTGGATTTTTATCCAGAAATGTAGAATGTCGTCTAACATTGTTAAAACTATTCTGTTCCGTCTCAAAACACGGCTCTAGGATGACTTTGTTTCACAAAATAGTTTGGTTATACATATTGCAGCAATTATGGCTGCCAGCTGCCTTTCTTTTTTAAAAGGCGTTTCTTGCTTTACATAAAAAGCTCATCAATGGATAATTAAACAACTTCGTTAATGGTACCGAGTTTTAAATTGATACTTTTCTTTGCATTTTGATTGAAATATAAGTCTTATTAGTGGATAGGAAGACAATTAAATTGCAGTTACCGTGTTTTTATGCTAATATTTATTGTTGCATAATAGCTTTAGGACCACACGCTGTTTTAATTTTATTGTTATTTTATCTAAGTATAATTGAAAATGTTTGCATTTATTTGACAAAGAAAACTTTGAACATGGACTATCAAGTGTCTGCAATAGCATACTTAGTCATCAAGTGAGATAACCAACTTATTTGCACCTTTTTTATGACTGCCTTTGTTTTATATAATTGAGCCATGCTCTGTGAAAAGGGGACTAAATGCATCTGCGAAAAGTATCGCATCAGGTCAGACTGCGCAGTCGGTGCAGGCTGACCTAGGCCGAAACCTTTCGTCATTGGTCAGTTTTCTGTATGCCTAAGGACCCGTCTCCCATATGATTAAGTTGGTTATTTAAAAAAGTGGTTATTACGGACCCATTATCATCAGATGACTTAATCGGTATAATGCATCATGGAGATGCATTAAGCCCCTTTTGCCAGAGCATGAGTCACATCATTTTTGACAGTATACCAAGAAATGGTTCTTGCACTTTTAGGTATGGAGATCTTTCATGTACGTTAGCGAAGACAAAAAGAGCAAGATCAGATCGACATCTGTGCAGCCGGATCTTATTCTTTTCTATTCGATATCTAATTAACTCTTTCTTTAAGGACAAAGGTTTTCTTCCTTATTACAGACAGTAATCGTCATTTAAGCAAATTTTAATTTTTCGTCTGCTAAGGCTTTCAATTTGGTCCGTTTGAAAGTTTTGGGTTTTTTTTTTGTAAAGACTTGGCTAAAATCAAGGTATCTGCCTTTAATTAGACAGAGAACTCTGCAGGAACATGAGAAAAATGGCCTTGTCTAAATTCAAAGCATTTGCAGCCGACCTCTAACATGTGGTTCAGTTGATTGTCTTTGCTAAGAAAGGATAGAAGATATTGTGGGAAAAGGTAAATATACCGGTGACCCATGTTTTCAAAAACCCTTGGGATCGTTTGGTAAGTGCGGGCTAGATTTAGACCTAACAAAACGATTACAAAACATTTGACCAAAAGGAATCTGTCGTTTATTGTTGGAAAGGAAAACGATATAGAACAAGGAAAGTTTTGATTGTCACGAGTAATTCATCTTTTTTTCTCACACAAAAGTTCTTTTTCACAAAATGTTTACAAGTTATCTACAGTGTGAGCGTGAAATGGTCGTTTAGTCTCTATTTGGACAAGTGTCTATATTGCAGGGAAATGAACAAAGCGGTTTATTAGCAGTGAAAATATTTCTAATATCTTGGAGACCCAGTAAATTCTACCTCGGTATGCAAAGTATCCTGATCCTTCAAAAACGTTCAAGAACTACGCAATACGATCTTTCCAGAAATATGCAATACGTTCTTTCCAAATCTATGCGATGCGTTCGTTTAGAACTACGCGGTAAGTTTTTTCCAGTCCTATGCGATACGTTAGTAGTATAGGAGGGTAGACCTCGGACAGTGTCCGAGGTCTACCCTCCCTGAGTGCCATTTTGTCCGAGGTCTACCCTCCCTGAGTGCCATTTTGTCTGAGGTCTACCCTCCCGGGGAGGCAAAAGACCGGTCAAAATGTCAAACCGGAAGTAGATGTCCGCCATCTTTGACGCACATGGTGCACAGGAATCAGCATCTGTTGGCCTGCAATCTGTTGCCTTGTATGATCGAATTTTGCAAAGTGTACCAAAAACCATGAAAAGAAAAGCTGAGTTACTTTTGAGTATGATAAAAGACAACGATGATTTAACTTGGGACGAACAAGGGATGGTGTCATATAAAGGTACACGCATCCATGGCTCCAATATTATTGATCTTGTCAATGATGCGATACGTCAAAGAAAAGGTATCGAGCCCAGAGGTTGGAAAACATTTTCAAAAGCATTACATGAAAGTAATATACCTCAAGAAGTTATTGGCAATTTGAACAGATGGAAATGGATACAAAAAGTCCATGATAAATCACCGAGTAAATCATTGAGCGAAGATGAAGATTCCCATGCAGAATCCTATGGAGATTCCGATTACTTATTTCACACACCAAAAAGCGTACGAAAAAGTACTAAGTTAACTCCTATAAAAAGAAGTATGAAAAGAATAAAAGAAAAATCTCCATACATGAAACCTGAAGAAAGAGAACGATTGAAGCAATTCTATGTTAAAGAACTGCTAACTCCCCCAAAGTCTATAAAAAAGACTCCGAGCCGTAAAACACTTCAGTCATGGGAGGCATGGTAAAGACAAAACTTGATTACGTGTTAAGAAAGTTGTTTTATGATCCTAAAAGTACTGTAGCATTTAGTGGAGTAAAGTAATTGTATCACGCTGCGAAATCTGTTTTGAAAGGAATAAGATACAAAGATGTTCAAGAATGGTTACAGGGTGAATCCACCTACACCTTACACAAACCGATTCGTCGTCGTTTCAAAAGACGAAAAACTATTGTAGGTGGTATAGATTATCAATGGCAAGTTGATTTGGCTAACATGCAACATTTAGCAAAACAAAATAATAACAAGAAATATTTACTTTGTGTGATTGATGTGTTTTCGAGATTTTCATGGGTTATCCCTATTCCAGACAAAACGGGTAAAACTTTAATCAAAGCATTTCAATCTATCGTTCAGAAATCAAAACGAAAACCTTTAGCGCTTCAAACAGACAAAGGTTCGGAATTTAAAAAAAAATCGTTTCAAGACTACTTGAAAAAGAATCAGATTCATTTTTTCACCACTGAAAACCCAGAGACAAAAGCAAGTATTGTTGAAAGATTTCAACGAACTTTGAAAACGAGAATGTGGAAATACTTTACGTACAAGAAAACAAGGCGTTACATTGACGTATTGAATTCTTTAGTTAAGAATTACAACCATACTTTTCACAGAAGTATAAAAACATCTCCTATAATGGTAACAAAATCCAATGAGGCAGAGATTTCAAGAAATCTGTATCCTCAATTATCGGTAAATGTAATGACAAAAAAGCCGAAATTCAAAATTGGAGATCATGTTCGAATCAATAAAACAAAACGTACATTTGATAAGGGCTATTTACCGAATTGGACGCAAGAAATATTTGAAATCAGCCATGTCAACAAAACATTTTCGCCTATTATCTATAAAGTAAAAGATCTGCTGGGAGAACAGATTTTAGGAACTTATTATGAATATGAACTTCAATTAATAAAAGATGATGATATTTATGAGATTGACTCAGTTCTTGATAGGCGTACAAGACGTAAGGGTAAAAAATTAATCAAAGAAATAAAAGTCAATTGGAAAGGCTATCCAAAAAAGTTTCAAAGTTGGATACCAGAATCCTATTTGGTGTAATCCTATTTGGTGTAATCCTATTTGGTGTAATCCTATTTTAGTGTTTTGAAAACATCTTTTCTTATAAAAGAAATCATATAACTTCAGAAAAAGTTATAAAAAGTCAGTACATTCATAATGAATCCACAGTCAAACATCGAGTGTGGAACAGAAAAGTCTGGAATAGAAGAAAAGTTCAGAATAGAAAATTTCGATAGCAGTAGTAGTAGTAGTATCAGTAAGAACTACAATTGCTGTGGAAATCGTGTCCCAAAGAATCAGTTTACCTATATTTCACAGATTTTAGTCATTTATGCAATTATTGCGACCTCAATAGTACATTTAAGTATTCAAAGTCAAGATCGTGAATTGTGGCTGATCTTGTTAAGCAGCTCACTTGGATATATTCTTCCATCACCAGGGTTAAAATTCAGCAGATCAGAACAAAAGCAGTCAGGGTGGATTGATAGTAAAAAATGAATTCGTTTTATCTCACTCTACCCAGCGATAGTTCCATGGGCCTTTATCCGAACAACATCCAATGTTGCTTTAAGGTTCATTTACCAAAGACAGTTCATATTGACAAGGAAACTTGGGAAGTCGCACTAGTTCAACTTATTACTCCCTCTCAGTTCTTAAACATAAGTGAAGAAGAAGCACAGTTCGATCTTATAACAACGGATAAGGATTTAGTCAAATTAATATCACAGATAGACAAAAGAGGAGATAATATGAAAATAAACATATTAAGACAAAATAGCGGAGGTGATATAATAAAATGGGGAATTCGATTTGACTTTCCATCCGGGAATTACACTTCACCTGGTCATCTTATAGAGACGATCAATGATGTGATTCAAAACGGTATAGGTCCTGCTCTTCGTAAGAATTCGTCGGGTCTGCACATCACTTATTCACCTTCAACCAAACGTCCGAAAATTACATTTGATAATATTATAAAATCAGGGCTCAAATTACATCCATCCCTGTTTTTAAAACTGGGTGGATCACCAGAATTCAAACATGATACAATTTTTCAGGGTAAAAATATTTTCAAATACTTTAAATACATTCCAAACATTGATGCTGGCTACAATTATCTGTATATTTATTCAGATATTGCTGAACACAGTATAGTGGGTGATACACTTGCTCCCATACTTCGTGTTCTACCTTTCAAAACATCCGATTTGATTGAAAATGGTTATGGTTCTCAACATGTCAATCATGAAATTACAATACCGCATTATATTCCCGTTTCGAAATCCGATTTCGATCATATTCACATTCAAATAACAGGGGATTTAGGTATACCGGTTCATTTCATTACTGGTAAGACAATAGTGAAGTTACATTTCAGACAACGTTCAACTGACAATCATTGAAAATCATTTAAAAAATGCTACCAGTTTCTCGTGGTGTAAAACATCAGTATGGCTATGGGTTAGGTTCGCTATTTAAATCGGCAATTAAAGTAGTGACTCCATTGCTTAAACCGTTGATTAAATCTGGTTTTAATGCCGTGAAAAAAGAAGGAATCAAACAAGGAATAGGCGTAGTAGAAGATATCCTTTTACGTGGCGAAAACCCCAAAAAAGTTGTAATTTCACGGGGAAAACAAGCCATTCATGATCTAGCAGAAAAGCTAATACCAGGGATAAATAAAAGAAAATCACGAAAACCACGTCATTCCCCCTACCGCCTTCACAGTGGTAAGATCATAAGACAAAGAGACAGACGGCCTCTTGATATATTTGATTAATATAATTGATTCATATATTGAATTCATCTACTTGAATTATATAAAAATGATGCAAAGCGGGTCCTGTGAATGCAGTAAGTCAGAACTCGATGTTCTTTCTGTACCACCTACAATGACAACGATGCAAGAAAGTCAATGGATTGAACATTTTCCAATATCGTCTTTGGCAAACAATGCACCAATAGAATTCATCATACCACCTCAAACCGAACATTGGACAGATTTGTCACAATCGTATTTGTATGTCAAATACAAAGTCGTTCAAGCTGACGGTAACAATTTACTTGCCAATGCAAATGTGGCCCCTGTAAATAACTTTCTGCACAGCTTGTTTAGCAGTGTCGATTTGTATCTAAATAATAAACTAATCACCAGCAATTCAGACACCTATCCATATAGAGCATATATCGAAAATCTTATGTCATATAATTCAGACAGCAAGACTACGCATTTGAAAGCTGGTGATCTTTGGATTGAAGACACCTCTACTCATTTCAATTCACTCAACCATGATGGAGATAATGAAGGGTTAAAAGATAGAATGGGTGAAATTGCACAAAGTAGAACTGCCGAACTTTTTGGACGCTTGCATCTTGATCTGTTTCAACAAGAAAAATATTTACCTAATGGTGTTGAAATCAGACTTAGATTAAACAGATCTTCGCTAAACTTTTGTCTCACAGGAGGCGGTGGTGCACCAGCTTCAAAAATTGTACTGGAAACAGTCAGTCTTCATGTGCGAAATGTCGAATTGTTACCTGTTGTTGCAAATGATCTAAATCATGTTATTGCTCAGCAAAACATGAAAATCCCTATTCGTAGGGTTGAAGTAAAAACTTTTACCATTTCTACAGGCCTTCAGTCTAAAGTTGAAGATCATTTGTTTCAAGGACAACTTCCAAAACGCATTTTCATTGCAATGGTAGCAAATACTGATTATAATGGGGATTATGGTAGAAATCCATTTTTCTTTCATCATTTTAATCTGTCAAAAATTGATGTATCATGTAATGGTCACAGTATTCATAACAGACCCTTTGAACCTAACTTTGAAGCAGGATTGTATTTGAAATCCTTTCTATCATTGTATCAGGCTAACTCATCTTTAGCACTCAATAAATCATTTAATATTAGTAAAGAAGACTATGTTGGTGGATACTGTTTGTGGGGGTACGATTTGACAGCGGATCAAGGCAGTGAAGAAGGACAACTTCATCCTATAAAAACTGGAAATCTTCGAATTGAACTTCAGTTTGCTCAAGCTCTGGCAGCAGCTATCAACGTTATTGTCTTTGCTGAATTTGACAATCAGATTGAAATCAACAGTTTGAGAGAAGTTATCACAGATTATTAATCCTGGAAAAAATCAACAGAAACTCTCTGATCAAAAGATAGCTTTCACAAAAACAGTCCTTTTCAGGACTAAGGAATATAATATCGAAAACGACAGTTCTTTTCAGAACTATTGAAAAAACAGTCCTTTTCAGGACTATCTACAGGACTAAAGAACTAAAAAAACAATGTTGGGACTCAGATTTGCTATAACACTTAGAGAAGAAGCAGAAAAAGTGAAATATTCCGTGTCGAAGTGCATCTCTACTCGGAAAAATGACATTCACAACAGCTTCGAAAAACATATGACTGAAAAATTAAAAAATCTTATTGTCAGTGAAGTTACCAACCAGTGTTACGGATGTCAAGTGGATCATCCCAGTCAAACACAGCATGAACTGTGTTTATTCAAGGATAGACAAGAACATACAGATATGTTCATAGAAAAAGCCATGATGGAATTAAATCCATACGAAATCATGGAGAAATGGTATCCTGAACTCATAGAAATGAAACTCGATGAAAGTGACTATGTGGAAGCCTACAGATTATGGCGAAATATAAAACAAAACATTTTATCTGAATTCACGGAGTCGTGGTTACAATACTGGTGTGACAAAGTAAAACAATCCTGGGAAGAAAGTGATTAGAAAAAATGTATACTTCTGATATTCAATGCATATTGGATCACGGAACATGGATAAAAAATCTACAGGCAAAAGTCTGTGCAAAAGATCAGTTACCTCGACAAAAACCCGATCATGTGAAAGCCTACATTGTGAACACAGAGAAATCAACCGGTCCAGGAGAACACTGGGTAGCTGTGATATTCAACAATAATGGCGATGTACTATACTTTGATCCCTACGGACTACCACCACTTGAGCCAGAAATCATTAACTTTTTAGACAATCATTCTTATTCGTGGAGATACAATCGACAAACTCTTCAGAGTCCACAGGGGAAAGTTTGCGGATTTTACTGTATCTTCGCATTGGATGCTGCTGCCAGAGGATACAACATACAGAAATATCTTCAACAGAAATTCCTCTCAACGGAACATCGACGAAACGATCGAGATGTAGTGTTATGGTTCAATCAGCAGTATGGAATTCTATTCGATAAAGCTCAGAGACTTTTTCCCCACAAATAGTATATAAATGTATAATAGTTCTTTTATCTATGTGTTTGTTGTAAATATGTTCATTGCTCAGTTCATTGTTCAGTTCTGTTCAAATAAAAGTTATACTGTTTAAATGGTGTTTTTCATTCTTTTTTCCGCAAAGATAATTTCTCCACAAAATATCAGTCTTGGAAAAAATGTAGATAGATCATATAGTACATTATGTTCTATCTACATGGTCTCGCCCACGTTCGTACTCTTATTTCCAAGACGAAAAGTAGGTCAATCCCTCCACCAAGCTATAAAACCAGCAAATTTCTCTATATACCATTTCATTTCCACGATGGGTTTGTTCAGATTCTGCTGTGGACTATTTGGTAAAAGTCGAAGGAACGAGGAGAAGAGAAAACGTCAAAAGACAAAGACATCGGCTGAGTTCTCTGCAAGACAAGGGGATAACCCCTATACCCAGAACCCAACACCTAATTACTACCCCGATCTTTGGGTTATGCCAACTGATGATCCAATCTTTGGGGAGTCTGTGATATCAACCAACCAATGAGTTGATGATGAGGAGGTTTAGAATCCTCTATCTTTCTCTGATTTTTGGAATTAACTTGCTCGGATGATTAATTTAATTCCAATCCAGAGAATGGTAAAAAAAAACAGCTCTTTTCAGAGCTAACATTCATCCCAGAAAGTCCTATCTTCGAGACTTGTCAATTTTACGACTGAGTACCATTCCAAGAGTTACATTCCAAGAGTTACATTCCAAACGATATACTCCAATTCGAATTAACTCAAAAAAGGTTAAGCCCAACACGATGCTTGTATGGTAAGGATTTATGCTATAAGCCATCTCTGACCAACTCAGAAGATAGCGTATAGCATAAAGGTGTCAAATCTTGTCTGACTAATTCAATCAAATCGACAAATAGTGCTATACATCACCTCAGCTCTCAGATCTTATAGACAAGTTACAAAACAATACGATCTTTATCCCTAAAGTTAGTTTTAAAAAAAGACTGAGTTCGTCAGACAAATATCTAAAGATCATACAGCTAGGAGCCGAAGAAAAAGACTAAGTCCAATGGTGATAGAGAAAGATTGAGGCGGACAAAGTCGGAAAAAAAGGACTAAGTCCAACGATACTCTCTGCCTGAACCAGCGTGAGGAGGTGAAATAACCCATATCGTGGAAAAAAGACTAAGTCCAACGGTGATAGAGACAAAGAACAACTCAAAAAAGACTAAGTCCAACGACTGTAGAGAAAGATTGAGACGAACAAAAGACGGAAAAAAGACTAAGTTCAACGGTGATAGAGAAAGCCTGAGGCGAACAAAAGACGGAAAAAAGACTAAGTTCAACGATACTCTCTGTCTGACCCAGCGTAAGTAGGGAATATAGTCCATATCGTGGAAAAAAGACTAAGTTCAACGGTGATAGAGAAAGCCTGAGGCGAACAAAAGACGGAAAAAAGACTAAGTCCAACGATACTCTCTGTCTGACCCAGCGTAAGTAGGGAATATAGTCCATATCGTGGAAAAAAGACTAAGTTCAACGGTGATAGAGAAAGATTGAGGCGAACGAAGACGGGAAAAAAAGACTAAGTCCAACAATACTCTCTGTCTGACCCAGCGTAAGTAGGGAATATAGTCCATATCGTGGAAAAAAGACTAAGTTCAACGGTGATAGAGAAAGATTGAGGCGAACGAAGACGGGAAAAAAAGACTAAGTCCAACGGTGATAGAGAAAGATTGAGGCGAACGAAGACGGGAAAAAAAGACTAAGTCCAACGATGACAGAGAAAAAGCCTAAGTCAAACGATCGTGTCTGCCTGAACCATATCATTACGACCCGTGCGCACGTGTGTAGATGCATTAAGTCCCCTTTTCACAGATCATGGTTAAAAAAAAGGATCCCAGCCGCGTCAAAAATGGTGAACATCTACAGCCGTTTTGACAATTTGACCTGTCTTTTGAGAGTAAGTCCAACGATAGTCTCTACCGAACCATATCATTACGATCCGTGCGCGCGTGCGCGCAGATGCATTAAGACCCCTTTTCACAGACCATGGATAAAAAGGACCCCCAGCCGCGTCAAAGATGGCGGACATCTACTTCCGGTTTGACATTTTGACCGGTCTTTTGCCTCCCCGGGAGGGTAGACCTCTGACAAAATGGCACTCAGGGAGGGTAGACCTCGGACAAAATGGCACTCAGGGAGGGTAGACCTCGGACACTGTCCGAGGTCTACCCTCCTATACTACTTACGTTCGTTTAGGACTACGCGGTACGTTCTTTCCAGACCTATGCAATACGTTTGTTTAGAACTACGCGGCACGTTCTTTTCAGACCTATGCGATACGTTCGTTTAGAACTGCGCGGCACGTTCTTTCCAGACCTGTGCAATAGGTTCGTTTAGAACTACGCGGGACGTTCTTCCAAGACCTATGCGATACGTTCGTTTACAACTACGTGGCACGTTCTTTCCAGACCTATGCGATACGTTTGTTTAAAACTGCGCGTTCTTTCTAGACCTATGCAAATGTTCTTTCCAGACCTATGCAATACGTTCGTTTAGAACTATGCGGTACGTTCTTTCCAGACCTATGCGATACGTTCTAACTGCGCGATACTGTGTTTCCAGACCTATGTGAAACGTCCGCTTTGAGCTACGCGGTAGATCCATTCCAGAATTACAGGATGCTTTCATTCCTGAACTACACGATACGTTCTTCCCAACAGTACATCATACGGTCATCCTTGAATGACGCGATACTTTCTTTCAAGAATTAATTGGTATAGTCCTTCCAAGGACCGTGTTCACCAACAATTCCTAGTTTCATTTTAAATCTAATTCTAGATTTGTAAAAGTAACGTAACTTTTGATTGGCTGAACCATTTGGTTTAGCCAAACATAAGTTGTGTTACTTTCAAGTTTAGAAAATTTTTTAGAATAAGACAAAGAATGTTCTTAAGAATGGTTGGTGAATATGGGCCCAGAAGTACGCCATTCAGTCTTTCCAGTGCTGTGCGGCACATTCTTTCCAACAGTTTAACTTCATCATGCCATCTTTCAATTACGACGCGATACGCTCTTTTCAGCATCGCGTCATATACTATTTCCATAATTATGCAATGCTTACAGCAATAGGCAATACGGTCTTTCAAGAACTTTACGATGCTTTCTTTCCAGTATTATGTGATAGGTTCGTTCCAAAGAAACGAGACACGCTCTTTCCAGAACTACCCGAGACGTCATATCCAGCGGCATGCGATACATTATTCCCAGCCGCATGATGCTTTTTTTCCAGCTGTACTCGATACGCTCTACCAGACCGTCAGCTATACGTTCTTTCAAAAGTAACGGTACACGCTCTTTCGAGAACTTTCTGATACGTTATACCTAAAGTACGCCATAGATTATTCACAGCAGCGCGATGCTTTCCTTCCAGCTGTATCAATACGCTCTACCCAACAGTACGCAGTATGTTCTTTACATCAGATATGTTCTATCAAAATCTATGCAATACGTTCTTTCCATCAGCACGCAATACGTTCTTTCCCACAGTACACGGTACGTTCTTTCCAGCAGTCCGCGGTACGTTCTTTCTAAAAGTACAGTGTTCTTTCCAGCAGTATACGGTACGTTCTTTCCAGCAGTTCGCGGTACGTTCTTTCCTGCAGTAAGCGGTACGTTCTTTCCTGCAGTAAGCGGTACGTTCTCACCAGCAGTATGTGGTACGTTCTTTCTAGAAGTACACAATACATTCTTTCCATCAGTACGCGGTACGTTCTTCCTAAAAGTATGCAATACGTACTTTACAGCAGTACGAGGTACGTTCTTTCCAGCAGTATGCGGTACGTTCTTTCCAGCAGTTCGCGGTACGTTCTTTCTAAAAGTATGCAATACGTACTTTACAGCAGTACGAGGTACGTTCTTTCCAGCAGTATGTGGTACTTTCTTTCCAGCAGAACGCGGCAGTATGCGATACGTTCTTTCCATTAGTACGCGGTATGTTCTTACCAGCAGTACGCGGTACGTTCTTTCCAGCAGTACACAGTACGTTCTTTACAGCAGTACGTGGTACATTCTTTCCTGCGTTACGCAATTCGTTTTTTTCCAGCAGGACGCGATACGTTCTTTCCAGCAGTATTCGGTACGTTATTTCCAGCAATCTGGGTACGTTCTTTCCAGCAGTACGCGATACGTTCTTTCCAGCAGTAAGCGGTACGTTCTTTCCAGAAGTACGCAGTACGTTCTTTCCAGGAGGCGATAAGTTCTTTATTCAGAACGTGATACGTTCCTTCTAGCAGTATGAGATACGTTCTTTACAGCAGTATGCTATACGTCCCTTCCAGCAGTATGCTGTACGTTCCTTCCAGTCGTACGCAATACGTTCTTTCCAGCAGTACACGATACATTACTTCCACAGAATTCGATGCGTTCTTTCAACCAGTACGCGGTACATTCTTTCCAACAGTACACGGTACGCTCTTTCCACAGAATGCGATACATTCTTTCCAGCAGTACACGGTTCGTTCTTTCCAGCAGTAAGCTGTACGTTTCTCAGCGGTGCGTTCTTTCCCCAGCAGTATGTGGTACGTTCTTTCCCGCAGTGCGCGGTAGGTTCTTTTCCGTAGTGCGTTGTCCAGCAGTACGCGATAAGCTTTCACGCGATACGCAATATCTTCTCTCCAGGAGAGCGCGATATGTTCTTTAAAGAAAAAGATTAGCAATAACTTCCTGGCAGAAAGTCATACGCTCTTTCGAATACTACACGATACTTCCTTTCTAGCATAACGTGATGCGTTCTTCAGAATTACGCATTGTGCCCTCAAGCCATACGCGATACGATCTCTCCAGAGCTCCGCCATGCGTTTTATCCAGCAGTACGCGAAACAACATCCCTTCCAGAACTCTGCGACACGTTCTTTTTAGAAGTATCCAATACGTTTTTTTTTTCTTCCAAACTACTCAATGCTCTTTGCAGCAGTAGACGATACACTCTCTTTCAAGCTGAACGCGATACGTTCTCTTTCCAGCTATATCCAATGCTTACTCCAAGAATAACGTTAACGGAACATGCTCGTTACAGAACTATGATAAAAGTCAGTTTTCCCCCTACTGTGCAAAGGGATCTTTCTAGAGCTTTAGGTAAGAGTACATTTTATTGGTAAGAAGCCATCACAACGATGTACCTGTAGTCGTTATTCCCGTTGAAGACTCCCACACCTGTAAACGTCTGCATAAATATCTATAGAAATGTGTATTTTTACTTTATGATGTATAAATAAAATTAATTTTTCCAGGCAATTAATGCCTACGATGTAAATGTAGGGATTTTTTTTTTTTCAGATCATTATCAAACTGCTAATATAACCTTGTTCATTCAACACTTATCATCAACAGTCCGATAGAGCTATCCCTCTTTGACCACTAATCTGCATACTCGGCGGACAGTTTTGCGAAGATAATCGTTCGCGATCGACAGAGGTTCGTGAAACCCTCGAATATTAAACAGCTTCCGTACATTTGTTAAAACGACTTCTAGTATAGGCCTCAGGTAGCAAATTAGGTAAACGGGTGTTCAGTTAATTTACCGTTAATCCCCAGTTGTATGCGTCAGAAATTTGTTATTGTATAAAGGTGAGTAAAATTCGAGTACGACTTCTCATTTAATTTGTATTCAAGTATTTTCTTACATTTAAAATGATCAGTCGACTTGTCAATACAGGATAAACAGCTACTATACAGTTTTTAACACTCTTATCAGGTTGATGTTAAGTTGTTTTCATTGCGTTGACAGTTTTTCTTTTGTTCTATTCTTTAGGGCCAAAGCAGGTGCTAAGTCCGTCTAATTCTAATTTAAACGCCACCCATTATCAGAATTTACGCCAAATTTCACGTGACTTCATCATAATGTCGCAACGTCATTTCCACTAATTTTCAAAGTTGTCACATTGTCCGTTGCTGAAACACAGCGCCGTGAATTTTCCCTTACAACACTAGTATATTGGTGTCATTAATAAGCCAGCAAGTAGGACTGCAGGGGCCCGCTGAATAAACAGGGTACATTTTAACCAGTCGTATATCGTTATTTATTTAGTTTGAGTGTATCAATAGCAAAAGTAGGTCAAAAGCTAGCTTATTGAACTACGCCGAAAACACCGAGTGCGTTTGGTTCAAGGTTTTTGCAGGTTTCTACAGCCAATTGTACAAATCACATGCTCTAAAATAAAGAACGGAATCCTCGATTAACCCTTTTATCGACATAAGCGAAAACAAGGGCTTTTGCATACGGTATCTATAAATCGAAATCAGACTGTAGTACAGAGCGTGCAATCTGATCTTAAATCTATATACCGCCTGATTCTTTGAGGTCATGCCTTTAAGACAAAAATCTTTCTGGGTTTTACTGGGTAGTATTTGTAGCTGTCGATAGTTCGAGCTCAAATGTTTCGGGCTGAAAGAGTGAATTATGATCTTCAAGGAGTATAAAATGCATAACCGAAATTATTCGCCAATGATCACTTTATATAACCTGACATAGTGAGGGGGTGTCTAGAATCGATAAGTTGTGAAAAACACGTGCTTGTCACGTGGGTTTATTGCATGCAAACATGTGGCAAAGAAAAAAAAAAAACTTCTTTTCGCTTGATGGTCTGCGATACAAAACAGTCGACTGCACGTGGTCATGCTATCATAAACTATCAACTCCATACCAAACGACAAAATTTTGGACTTGTCTAAATCCAGAGCATTCACAGACGACCTTGTCTACATGTATATGACTCAAAACATGGTATTTGTCTTTGAAAGGCTTGGATACATTGAGGGGAAAGGAGAAAATGCTGGTTACCAGCATTTTTTTCTTTTTTTTTTTCCACAATTTTTTTCAAAGGCCATCATTCTCAGGGTCGGCAAAACCCCGGATTGTTTGGTAAGGGGTCAATCTGTATTGAGATAATTTCGTGTCGTATTTAGTAATTTAGCACTGTTGATCATGTGACCCTCATTTTAGTTTTTCTTTTCATAGTCATACTGTATCTTGCTATTATATTTTTGTTTCTCCATGCTCTTTTCACAATAGTACTGTTAACAACCACTATCTTACTTCATAAATTTTCTGTAGTATGACAGGGTGCTTACTATGTCTAGCATCACTTGTCACAACTCGGCTGATTCCGTACCTAGATCTGACCTCGTCTGTATCAAGGGGGGGAGGGTCATTCTGAAATACTGCCAGTCGCATGATCTTATACACTGCGGTACCCATGTAAATCGATTAGCAACGGCAACAACAGCCACTGTGATAAGCAACCTGTCGCTAAAAAAATGCCTATGGAATAATAGACTAAGTAAGACAAAAATGTACAAAGTGTTCGTCAACGGAAATGTATTTAAGAAGATTCTGATAAAAAACTGTGACTAGTGTTTTCCTTTTCTGAGTGGAGTATTACGGTAAAACGGTGTACGAGTATTTCCGGCGAAGAAATGTACCGTGTAGGTACATATCGAGCTACGTGATATAGCCGCGGGACTTGATCGACGAATCACCCGAGGTTTGCCGAAGTGGCTAGCATATGTCTTCGTACCGGAAAGGTTGAGCCTAGTTTCCTTGTTTCCTTGTTCTCCAGATCATCTTAGGCATCGCCTCTCTGATCGATTTTCATAGGGTGTTCTATAGTTGTCCGCTTCCGGATTCATATATGTGGGACAAAATTTAAAATAACAGTTTTTCCAGTGGTTGTTTAAAAGAAGTAAACTATATAGTCTGGATTGTTGCCATTTATATGAGCCATGCTACTGGCAAAAAGGGGGTTTAATGCATCTCCGTCATCACATAATTATGGATTCATGAAACAACTTTTTCACAATCGACTAATGTATGAGATAGAGTAATCCTTTGACATGCAGAAAATTGACAAATGGCAAAAAGTTTCGTTTCGATCTAGGTCAATCTGCGCGGCCCGCGCAAGCTGACCTGGTCGATACTTTTTGCGGATGCATTAAACTCCCACCCCTTTATACAAAGCATGGCCCAATTGTCTTTGTGCATTACGGCTCTTTGGTCTGAGACAGCTAGTTTCTGAAAGAGATTTAAACTCTAAACTGTAATTTCAATGCATCATGCCAACTCCGTCTTTTCCCGCGCTTACAGTTACCCTGTGCCAATTATAGATACCGAACAGGTTAATGTATCAGCCGAAGTCTTTTCATGTACTTTTGTAGATATATACTTTTTATTTGCAGACACTATAGACATGGGCCACTAAAAAATAATACAACTCATCGTCAGTACCGTTCAGTGTACTAGTATTTGCTGACAGATCATGTATGGTACACGTGGCACCGTAATTCGCATCCTATCGCACCGAACTGTAGGCAACGTCGAATGGTATAACATGGGCCTCATTAGATTTTTTCGTATCGATGAAAGAACATTTTTAAACATTTAGGTTACATGAAGTAAAAAGGTGAATATTCAACGTTCATTTCAATGGTTGGTCGCTTTGCAATCGGTAATTCCATCGATTTCTCTAAGATCATAAATCGGCCTTTGACATCATCGTACTTGTTTAAATACGATCCTACATGATCGACGCCTGTTATTGATCACGTAACATTCCCACAAACCTTTGCACGAAATCTAAAACTTCTGTCAGAGGCTATGTAGCCCATTAAGGGTCGCTCCGAAACTCGAGCTCGGCAAATTTCTTCCAAAGAATTGAAAATAGTCATTGCAAACAGGATTCATTTCTCTATTTTAATATCGTGCGAATGATTGTTGGAAGAAAGTATAGGAGGCATGAGAAGGCGCACTGACCGGCGCGATATAACTAAAAAATGTTGAATACGTCATTAAGCATCATACAAACACACAAACAATGGTACCAGCTATGAAGCAAACAACACGAAGGAAAAACTTCATGGTTTTCGAAAATCGACAGCTAGAGAATATTGAGTGGAGATTTTAGGTATATTTTTTCAAACTTAGAACATAGAATGGCAGCAGGTGTTTCGAGTACAAATTTTTCTGGAGAGAAATCATTCAGGTGTCGATTTAATTCTTTACCCAAGGACAGAAATTGAAAGCAGTTGCAGACGTAAAACATTGTGGTTCAGAGGATACCATTTGTCTTTGAACGAACAGACAACATAGTTGGTAAAGGTGAAAGTTCTTATTTCCAGCATTTTCTCCTTTACCAACATTATTTTCTAAACTCTTTATCCAAAGGGTCGTTGAAACACGGGATTGTCTGGTACAGAGTAAATTGTTACCATCAACAAGTGTTTAAAGTGCAGACAGAAAAATGGGTTTACTGCTTTTTTATTTCCAGATAAATCAAATTCTAGATTCACAATTGGTGGAAGCACATTGGTAGCATTTTTTTGTATCCCTATTAAGATTGCATCGTTGAACATCTGCACAAGGTTAACGCCATAAGGATGATCTAATGAGTTTTTTCACTTTACATTTACATTTTTTTCGGCGTAGGTGAATGCGCCGGTTTTTGACCTACTTCTAGGTATCGATATAGGCAACTTGAATAAATAAATACGAGGGATGTCTAACAATACGTGGACTTTCTACATTTTTTTTTTTTCATTTTTCAAATTTGTTGCATGAAATTTAATTTCAACCAGCACAAATTCATCTTGATAAGTGTGGAGAATTTTGTGTAAAAATCGCCTTCTCTTGCGGAATTACAACTGCTGGTAGGTGACGTCTCATATATCCGGCGTACGCCTTCACGTTATAACGTAACGTCACAATTAAACTCTAATACTTTACCGAACGAACAATCTTAGATTTGTCTAAATTGAAGGCATTTGTCGACTTAAAATCAGATGTATCTCAAATGATGGAAAGTGTCTTTAAAAAGGATATAAAAGACTGTGAGAAAAGGAAAATGCTGGTCACCAGCAATATCTCGTTTTCCCACAATGTTTTCAAAAGCCTTCTACCTCAGGATCTCAGGATCCTTGAAATTCGGGATTGTGGGGCAAAGGATTTAGTGTTATTTCTAACTTCCCATATATTTTTTTATAGAGTTGGTAGATCTAGTCTCCCCGTGTTTGACACAAACACCATGCCTATCTACACATCTATGATAATTGACTGTACCAGTCACTGTTATGCATGAAGATGCTATTGAGAGAAACAGTTCTAATTTCCAGTAATATAAAAGGTTCTGTCTAACAGTGAACCCCTGATCTGTATGCAATGTTGTTTAAATGGACATCCCGATAGCGTCTGGGACAATCTTCATTAAATGTGTGCACTTCTGAAAAAGTATTATATCCTTACTTATCGCCAGTCCGATTGAGTCATCTCTCTTTGAGCACTCTTTTGCATATAAGTCTCGCAAGACAGCGCGATATTATCGGTACCTACACGGTGCTCGTAACGTAGCCAGATCGGTAACTAACCCAAAGCGGGAAAATAAGAGAAATAACAGTCTTAACCCCTATCCTGCTATGTAACTTAAATATAACTTTCAAGCCGATAAAAAAAAACGAATAATGTTATTTCAAACTTATGTTTTGGAGAAAAATATCTCCTTCTCGGACAGTATAGGTCCAAGATCAGACTGCACTTTTTGTGCAGTCTGACTTGATCTACTTTGTTCGCAAAATTGTCAGTGAGTCGCGCTTAGCAGCTTTAAGGGTTAATATACTTATAGTACACTGCATCGCAATGAAATGTGCCTCCGTAAGTACAGACGGCTGTATGGTTACATAATATTACAAAAACTCGTAGTTCTGTTGATGTTATGACATTAATAAAACAAGTAAGACAATGAGTATTTAAACTTGTTTATTCAAACGCGCACAGTTTGATTACCTTCAAATTTGAATATAGAACGACGTCATAAAATTATCATGGTTTATTGGCTGGGAATTACGACTACATCAAAGAAAGGTTTTCTAGAATAATTCAGATTCTAAAAGCAACTATGCCCATAAATACCACGTGCGCCGGGTCGGCGTCACGATGGAAATATAAATGTTTCTATTTTTTAATCTACAAATATTGAGCTTCCCCGAATCACTGGCTAAATCCTGAGGTAGAATAGTCCTTGAACATGCAGAAAATTTACAAAATGCAAAAGTTTCGATACGACTAAACCTGCGTGGATTGCACAGGCTGACCAGGGTCGATAGTTTTTGCAGATGCATTAAACCCCCTTTTGCACATGACCCGTATGCAAAATTGAGCGAGATATTGCCAGTCCACGAATATTTTGAACAGCCGTCAGTACTTTACGGTTGGTATTACTAATGAAATGTAGACATGTTTATTCGACGGGCACTTGCAGGCCTATTTGCGGGTATATTTATGATACAAACATACAAGCGTTGCTTCAGCAAATTGATACTCTGTGACGCTTATTTACATAACAGAATCAAAGCGTTGGAAGCACTGGTGTGGCATTTGTCAAGGGAGCCGTTATGTGGAATTAATAATTTGAAAATAAAACAATAGAAATAGTTTCAAAATATTCGCTTGAAAGTCATCTTATTAGATACAGTCATGCACAATCCAATGGAGTAGGGTGCAATCTTGGGAGACGATTACGTCTGAGTGAACAAGTCCTGGGACGAATAAACCAAGGAACGAACTGGTTTTGGGACGAACAAGCACGGTCAGGACAGAAAGATTGTGTGTATCATTATGCCTGTAGAAGGTCATAGCGGATCAAGCTATTTTCGATGAGAAAGAGGTATTTCAAGGATCGATGGCCTTATCCAATTTATTTTAATACACAATTTTCAATTTTATAATTGAGTGCAATCGAAACACTTATTTGTCTTTGAAAAATTGAGTTTACTTGGGTTTACTTCCTTCGGTTTTGCACAAACTACGATACATGATATTCAAAATGCCGTATTGTCTTGGACAAATGCCACAAAAATTAATATAAATCATGCTCTGGCAAACGGGGGCTTAATGCATCTCCGTGATCCATGGTACCAAGAAAGCCATCACATACTTATAGATCCATAATCGCTACTTTTTTTAACAACCGACTTAATCATGAGGTAGACTGGTCCTTGGGCATACAGAAAACTGACCAAAAGCGAAAAGTTTCGGCCGAGGTCAGCCTGCGCGAACTGCGCAGGCTGACCTGGCTCGATGCTTTTCGCAGATGCATGACCCACCCCCCTTTTCACAGAGGCTTATATGAAAGATGAGAACCCTTTTCTTGTATCAATTGGTAACTTAATGTTTTCAAAGCGTTATTTCATAACCAATAATTGTATAGTCTTTATGTATTTTCAGACACATCATTTTCAGCAGCCACTGCTCCTTTCCCGACGATGATATGGACTAACATCTGAGCCACTTTCTGTGAAAAGAGGGCTTAATGCATCTACGAAAAGTATCGACCCAGGTCAGCCTGCGCAGTCCGTGCAGGCTGACCTGGGCCGAAACTTTTCGCTATTGGTCAGTTTTCTGTATGCCCAAGGACCAGTCTACCTCATGATTAAGTCGGTCGTCAAAAAAGAAGCGGTTTTGGATCTATAGGTCCCCGTTTTCCAGAGCGTGGCTCAATTCTAAATTTGAAAAAAAATATGTAATCGAAAATTTCACTTTTCAACTGTACTGCAAAACAGTGAGGAAAAAGAAAGAATTGCCAGCGATGTTACATTTCACTATCTCTCTTCATATTAGATAACAAAAGAGTTTTTATTCATATTCTATACATAGATCCGTGGCGATGAGATATACCGACTTCCGTGGTTACCGTCGTTAAGGGCTCACAAACAACGGCAGTATATACATATACAGTATAGCAGAAAGGCTACTTAAATCGTGCTGTCATGAATGTTTCTATCGATTAAATTCCGGAAAAATATTCCTTTTCGTATGTTTCTGCCGATGATGAATTCTCGGTAATTAGAAATATATGGATACTTGAACTTATTTACACAAGGATTTGTATAAAAACTGAATTTCAGGGGCTACGGACAATGTAATACCTGTGCCAGCAAAGTTTTGAACTTCTACGAGAAAGAAATAAGCACCTCATAATCCTCAGTTTTGCTTGAAAATAATAGAATTAAAGATGATTAATATTTTTGTAAGGCTTGCTAGGTTGTCTCAACATCGTATTCGATAATAAATTACACTAAATTTCAAGAAATATTTTGAAATATTTATAGACTGTCCCATTCAACAGAGAGGTGGAAGTCTAAGAAATGTTTAAATTTCAGGTTAAGGGAAAATGGTTGCCTGATGATTTTAAAATGTGTAAAATGTGCTGTCAATTAACAAACTTGTTAATGTCATTGGTGGTAGTTTGTTTTATCTTGTGATATACTGAAGACGACGGGAAGTCGAGTGGATTACAGCGGCAATCAAACACACATCCTATCAGTTTACCGACATACCCTTTGAAATGGCAGATGTGCTAATCCACCTAAATATGGCTAAGTCAAAAGCTGATTTAATTAACATAAGTTGCCTTTTGAGCTAAACTTCCAAAACTGTACAAAACAGAACTTAGTCTGTTTCATAATTGAAATCTACATGTACATCAGTAAAAAATACACGTAAAAGTACTTAATTTAAGTAGCAGATGGTTTGAATCAAAGAATAAACTGCATTTTTTTTTTTTTTTTTGCACACTGATCTGTATCTACACATTCAGCACTCTTCACACTCTAAGGGTTAATGTTAACGTCAAATTGAAACATTGATGATAGGTGCCCTTTTTTGGATGTGCAGAGGTTATTAAACAAAATTAGCTATTTTAGTGAACGTACTTTCTTTTTACTAGTATTTCATATATTTAACCTTTGTTTTCCACGATAAAACAGTTTATGTTTTTTTTCTCAGAGAGTTTCAGAGGAAAAAAAATAACATTAACTAATCCACTGCGTAATATATCGTTGATCGAAACTCTTTGCTAATGTCCCATTGTCAATCATAATCATAATGCAAACTTGTAATCTCTTCGTATATTTCACGTAAGTCGTACACCGCAAAGCACATCGTTTGAACTTTTTCCTAAAATTCAAGCGTTGTAAACACACATAATATCCCACTTCTCCATCATTAACAGTCGCTTGTTTGTAAGCCGAAATAGCAGACAGCAAGGCTGCACATCGGGCCAAATAAATGCGATGACCTGATTGGTCAAATATCGATTTCCACGGATCCATGTATTACCTCTCACGCCGTCTACCTTTTATGGCGCTCGGCTGTTTTCGAAGAAAACGTCGATGTATTGTCGTAGCCCTGGCTTCGTCGTCGTCTGCGTCGTCGTCGTCTGGTCGTAGTCGTCGTCGGACTTTGACATTTTATAATATCTCAGTTATTACTGAAGATATTTGTTTAAAACTTGGACAAGTTCTTAGTTATCAAAAGGGGAACCTATACAACAAGGACAAATAACCATCAAAGTATATTTGACACAGTTATGTCCCTTTTTCGATTTTTTCACTGAAAATCAGCCGAGCGTTGGCACCCGCATGCAGTGCTCTTATTAGATGTTTCTTGTTTCCTACCTATGTGAATTTGAAATAGTGCTATGCATATAAAACACGAATAGGAAACATTGTGACAAAGAGCGAACTTGCTCTTTTGCAGTAAGTTCATCATTTGTCAAAGTGATTCTGCTCATTCATACATTTATCAAAGAAAAATTTGAGGGAAAGGATTAACCCTTTTACCAAACCGTCCCGAGTTTTCACGACTCAGATGAATAAGGCTTTTGAAAACATTGTGTGGAAAGAAGAAAATGCTGGAAACCAGCATTTTCTCCTTTTCCCACAATGCTTTCTTCTCTTTGAAGGGCAAATCTCGTTTTTCGTGTTTTGAATAACATTTGATTTTTCTGCAAAGGCAGAGTTGGACAATTCTAGATTTTTATCGCTTGGTAAAGGGTGAACGAGAGTAATTACTAGTGTTTATTCTCAACATACCAACAGATCCTCGCTGATACTTCAACATTACCACCTATTATAAGCGAATCTTCTCTGAACTACTCTGGGAACAAGAGGGCCAAGATGGCCTTAGATCGCTCACCTGAGCCTTTTATACCCAACATAACCCATATTTAATCTCTTTAGAGATATCACGACAAACATTCTAACAAACTCTCATGGGTACTGGACTGAAAATGTGGCCTCTTGAGTGTACACAGCCTTCTTCTAGGATTTTTCTCAGTGACCTACTTTTTGACCCGACGTGACCTATACTTAAACTCGTCCGAGATACCATCAAGACAAACAGCCTGACAAGATGACATTAGTAATGGACGGAAAGTGTGCCCTGTAGTAGAGTGTACACTGGCAAGTTCTTTTTTCTAAGATTTGATATGGTGGTCTAGGTTTTTACCCGACGTGACCCATTTTCGAAGTCGTCCGAGATATCATTAAGGCAAACATTCTGACTAAGTTTCATTAGTATTAGACTGAAAATGTAGGCTGTAGAGCGTACACAAGGTAAAAGTTGACGACACACGACGGAAGATAGACGCCGGACACAGAACGATCACAAACGCTCACTTTAAGCAGTTCGTGCTCAGCTGACTTAAAACAGTTTAGAACAGAACGGAACGATTTGTGGTCTGAATAACGACACCAAATTCAAGGTCTTTGTAGCATATAAAAATTTTAAACCCTTTAGAAACGACAAAATCATAGACAAGACCAAATTGAGAGTGTTTGCAGCCGACAAAAAGAGAGTGATTTATTTTTGAAACTGTATGTAGTGGAGAAAATACTGTATTAATCCAAACTCATTTTTTTTTTTTTAGAAAAATATCTCCTTATCGGACAGTGTAGAGCCAAGATCAGACTGCACGTCCTGTACAGTCTGATCTTGATCTTTACTGTCCGCAAAAGGTCAGTGAGTCGTGCCTAGCGGCCTAAGGGTTAAGATACAAAGGTTAATTTCATATTTATAAAAGTTCTAGAACTCCGTCAATGCACATTTTTGGGTCGTGTGTAAATACTGGGATCTATGTTGGAGTGTCCCTGGGCAACATACTTCACACCCCAGTCTAGAACTGTTGACACCCAGGACACATGAACAAGTGAGCTCTCTCCATGATACGACTAAAATAATGGGGAAGGCGGAAAAGAACACTATTCAATTCAATTTAGTGGTATAAATACCGCTAGGTCAAAAATCAAAGGGCTGACGCTACCGAATCCATCAGTAAACTTAACAATCCATGTTGTCTGTAAAAAGGGGACATTTGAAATATCGCAGATCACAGCATGGTTTATATATTTGGCGATGAAAGAATTACAGGTTTTTCTATTTAGTAATTTAATGCTCTTGTGGTTTTCTGTTTTTCCAAACAGAACCATTTAAGCATTTCTGTTACAGAGTCACCTAAGAATCATTTCTGAGAAATCATATCAAAATCCTCCTGCTGGTTTAGAAGGAAAATGGTTAAAAGGCTTTTAGAACTATTCATAGCTTTTGCAGCCAGACTGTTCAGAGGAGCGGGACAGCATGGCAATTTGTTTGAGCGTAATTCAACGGACACTTCTGTGAAATTATTTTAAAATCCTCATAAAAGTCTTTAAATGCCTTTTTATTTTTAGCTTTGGTGGCGAAGCAGAACTATCTTAGCAAATTTAAGTTAAGCTGGGTTACATCTCTGTGAAATTATATTGAAATCCCTCCCGTAGTTTAGTAGACGAGGTTCAAAGGTTTTCCCCTACTTCAAGCTCCGGCAGCCACATGTTCAGTAGAGTGGAACTGTGTGAGGCCTGTAAAATTATTTCAGATTCCTCTTGTTGGTTTAGCTCAATCGACCATCTCGTTCGATGGAAAGGAACTTTTTGGGTAGGCTAATGTTGGTAGAGAGTCATCCAAGGTACAACATTCCAGTGAAATCATTTCCAAGACGGGCCTGCAGTTTCGGAGGAAGTCGAACCCTGTACCACACAATCCCAAACATTACTCGATGGAATCTTTAAGCTTAAAAACCCATTAAAACATGCCAACAATTATCAATACATAGATAACCCAAAAATGTTGGGTCCGGTGTAAATAAACAGAAAACATTGAATAACTCTAAAATTTACTAAGTAACCAACTTATAGAAAGCTTGGCTCCTGTAAATAAACAGAATTCGTTATAATACGAAATTTTATTCGAAACGTCGACGTATAACATTGAAAAGGAATATATAGTTCTTTTGTTTGATAGTTCTGTAGTCTAAATAATCGTCTGCGATTTAACCCTTTACGTAAAGTTTAGATCTGTCCAAACTGAAAGCATTAACAATCGACAAATTAAATGTGTCTTAAATGATGATGTTTTCTTTGAAAGAATGGAAAGCATTGTAGGGAAATGGACAAAATGCTGCTTACCAGCATTTTCTCTTTTTCCAACAACGTTTTCAAAAGCCTTCTTCCAGTGGGACTCTAAAAGACGGAATAGTTTAGTTAAGGTTATCGAGTATAAAAAATGCAAACATCTCTTTTGCTTTTCAGTTTGGTAAATCTTAAAATTCGTCCAGTGTATCAGACTCGTTATATTCTGACGACACTTTTGTCTTGCAACGGGTCTCATTTGCAGCATTATGGCAAAGGGAATATTTGCCCGCATTTTCTTTATTAAATCACTCATAATAAAAGTAATTAGTTTTTAAGTTTTCCATACTTTTCGTAAGGATGTTTCCCAAGTCGTCTGCTGCTGAGCCGTTTAACTCTTTACCAGACGACCATAACTTAGATTCAACCAAACTGAAAGAACTAGCAAACGATATATTCAGTGTGGCTTAGGCTGTATCCTTTACCAAACAGTCCCGAGTTTTAACGACCCAACATTTTTTTTTTTTTTTTTTTGAAAACATTGCGGGAAAAGGATAATATGCTGGAAACCAGCATTTTATCTTTTTCTTAAAAATGTTTTCTACTCTTTCAAAGACAAATTTCATCATTTGAGCAATACTCAGTACGTCGTCTGTAAACCCATTCCATATGGACGTGTCTAAAATTTTGTCATTAGGTAGGCCTAGAGAGTTAACTCTTTACCACACAATCCAAACTTTTAACCATCCAAAGGATGAGGGCTTTTGAAAACACTGCATACAGGTACCTATCCCAAATGGTAAACAGCATTTTCTCCTTTTTCCACAGTGTTTTCTACCCTCTGATCGACAAATTTCATGTTATGATTTACTTTTCTAACTTGTCGACTGCAATTTCGACAAGTCTAAAAATGTGTCGTTTGAAACAGAGTTAAACGATTGATTGAGTATCGAATAGAGTAGATCAAGAACAGACAGCACGAACATGTTGATCTACTCTTTTGCAAAAAAAAACAATTACTGATCGCATGTCCCGCTAGACAAGAAAGGGTTACGTCAGGTCATGTGGTTTGTATCACTATAATTATAATCTTTATACTCATGGCACGTAACCGCTCCCCTCGGTTTGATGACGTCATCCAATCATGTACCGTTTGAAATATTACATGTCTTCAAGTACAAGATATCTTGCCCGGAAAGTGTAACAGATAAAATTTAGGCATTTTTGAGTTGAAAAAATAATACTTTTGTCGCAAATTGAATCCTTTACTGAACAATCCCGTATTTTAACGAACCTGATTGATACTATTTATAATACTCTTTCTAAGCCACTGCCTTCTTTTAAATCCAACCTGCTAAATAAGTTAAATGAAACCTCCCAGTCAATACCAACATAAACAAAAATACTGCAATTTCAAAATTATTGTTTTGGGGAAAATATCTCCCTATCGAACAGTGTAGATCCAAGATCAGGCGTTCTATGTAGTTTTATCTTGATCTACACTAGCCCAATCCTTCAATAAGCAGTTACATAGAGTCGTTTTTTTTTCGGTGGGGGTATAAAAAATTGAATTAGGAAACTTTGTCAGTTTACATGACATAGTATTACTTTTCATGTACTTGAAATTGTTGTGAATTAACTTTTTTTTGGTAGACATGTTTGCAAGTATTTATGTTTACACTAAACTAGATCGAACTAAACTGTGGTGCAATTTTCAAATTTGTGTCCTTTCTTTTCCATGTATCAAGTTCACTAGCTACCATTTACTCATTTTCTCCGTACGAAAGTGAAATGCGTGCAGTGCACCATCCGTATTCACCTACCATTCTTAAGAACGTTCTTAACAAGGTCTGGAGGGCCTCCTCAAGAAAATTGTTGATCTGTAGAAGCTATATTTGGTGGCCTTTGGAGACGTCTCTATTCTCAAGAATTTTCTAAATTTGAAAGTAACACAACTTCTGATTAGCCTGTCAGGAGCGTAGCTAGACCAAACTAAAGTATGCACAAAAGTAATGCGCAGAAGGTATGATCTGAGGCGCAAAGTGCCGAGAATGCAACAGGAATTTCCAAACAAGGTCCGGAGGGCCTCCTGAAGAAAATTATTGATCTGTAGACACTATAGAAGCTATATTTGGTGGCCTTTGGTGACGGTGTACTTTTTGGTAAGGATATATCTCTCTTTTATTTTTTCTTTTTCAATGCACAGTGCAACTGTATTTTTTAAGTACAGGTAGCTACGCCCCTACCTATCAATGTGCCGAAGTACGGTCATTAGATATGCAAATGACTTGAGCAGTTTAATTTTGTCAAAAAATACATTCCCTAGAATTCAGGGCTCGTTTGCACTAACCATTCTTAGTTTCATTCTCAGTCTTATACTAGATTCTAGATATGAAATTAATGCAACTTCTAATTGGCTAAACCATTTGGTTGTATGGAGTGTACTGTCTGACAGAATCAAAATGAAACATTTGCATATTCCGTGAACTTACGTCGGCACATTGGTTACAACCATATCATGTATACATTACACGGTAACTTACGAATATGATATACATAAACTAAGTTGTCTCAGTTCAGTCTTGCCACAAAATATAATTGATTGATTCTGCGTTTATTCATCGTCACCAGCGGTTACCCATAGGAGCAACGCCCCCTGTAGGCTTTTAGTCATGTTACGAGGGATAGTGCTAGATACAGGACGAAATCCATCCTAAATTAAGCCTGGTTCTTTCACGTGCTCGGTGTATAGGACCGTCACACTGGACATCTGTTTAACATCTCATCCAAAAGCCTATGAATAAGTTTAAGTTGGCCAGCCGTTGAAATCGGACCCACGCCCCTAAGTATCTCAGGTATATCGCTTACGAAGCTCATGCCCTACCACGTGAGCTATCAGGACCGACTATGGAGTGAGTATATGTCACGACAGCGACGAAAAGTAAACAATGGGGTGTTAACACGCACCTAAATTTAATTAATAAATGTACAATTTAAATCATGGAAATCATTGTGAAGATAACAGTCTTTTATTGTACGGTTGGTGCAAGTGTTAGTAATAAATTTCAAATTAAGGTAAAAAATAAAAGAAAGATGGAACGACCTGGCAATTTACGACCCAGTTTTAAAATGTATTGCTCTACCAGCAACTAACTCTTGGACCGACCATGCAATTACAGTTTGTCTTCTTCGCAATAATTTCCATACTTTTAAATGGTATGATTTAAATTTAAATGCACTTCACTACACACGCTATTTACTTTTGGCAGCTACTGGTTCCTTAAGTGATAAGGTAAATCACAGGCATTGAGACGTGAATATACTTTAAATTTTTACCAAACTAAAAATTTTAGAATTGTCCAACTTGAAAGCATTTACATGCGACCGAGTAGAGGCTTCTCAAATGCCGAAATTCCTTTTTTTTTTTTTTTTTGGCATATAGAAAACACTGTGGGAGAGGGAGAAAATGCTGGTTACCAACATTTTCTTCTTTTCCCACAATCTTTTCAAAAGCCTTACTCGTCAGGGTCGTTAAAGTCGGGATTGTGTGGTAAAGGGTTTAACACTTGACCCGTCTACAGTGAAGGAGCGTAAAGCATAAATTATGATGCCCCACAATATGTCTTTTATAATATAGAGCACATACCTATTATGTAGTCTCATATATACAGTATAGATCACTGACTAGAATGACTTACTGAAGCATTACATAATGTAGTTTCATTAATACATAGGTTATTTTACAATTACCTGTTTTATTATCTATGTACTTGGACCGTGAAGATAGGGTTTTATTGCATTGGAAAAGAATATCGACCCAGGCAGGCTGTCCTGAGGCGAAATTTTTGCTATTGGACAAAGTCCTGCATCATCAAAGGACTAGTCTACCTAATGATTAAGTGGTTTGTGAGACAAAATGGATATTATGGATCCAAAATTATATGATGTCTCACTTGGTACAATGCATCACGGAGATGCATGCAACCCCTTTTGCCAGAGCACATGGCGTATTTAAATACTCTCAAGTAATCTTTACAGAGGTTTATGCAGATTAATAGCTAACAAAAACCCTGGAAAAAAAACAAGATTGATATCTTTTAAAAAATGGTTATCTCCCTTTAAAGACTGAACTACTGGGCTCCGGCTCAAAACACCTGGTAGGCCATTTTTTCACCGAATTTTCCTTACAAAAATGCCGGTTAAAGTACAACATACTTAAATTCATGATTCCATCGTAACACCCTGAACCGGGTGCCTCTCAGCTTGAGAGTTGCCTTCTGGGTTAGATGCGATAACGGTGTATCTCTTAGCGAACTTAGCGTAAGCTACGATGCTTTTGAAAACAGTGTAGATCAAGATCTGACTTTAAAGAACATGCAGAACTTGGATCTACAATGTTCGACAATTTTGTGAGCTATCCTTATTTTTGCAATCTTTTAGGCTCTTCGTATGTTCTTGTGATATCCGCAAAATGCCAGTTTCATGAACTAGCATTAGTTGAAGGGAAAACATAGTGTTTCAAACATACATAGTCATAAACGTGTCATTAAAACAGATTATCACAACAGGTATCGATGGTTGTTGAAACACCGATTTTCTAAAACGTGGAGGGGGGGGGACTGGCAAAACGAGGCAAAGATATAAATTTATGCGAAAGGTACAGGTACCTATCCCAAATGAAAAAGGAGAAAACATTGTGGGAAAAGGAGAAAATGCTGGTCATCAGCATTTTCTTCTTTCTTCAACTATGTTTTCAAAAGCCTTATACCGGTACCTCACCGTCGCTAAAGCTCGGGAATGGTTGGTACAGGCTTAAAGAGCCTTAACAAATCAAAGTGCTGTAAGCACTGTAATCGGTCGACACTGAATAATTACAGTGGTTTGAAATCACAAATCAAATGGTAGATGTTTGATCTGTGTATTGGACAAAAATCCTACACCTTACAAATGAGCCACGTAGGATCCTACATTTTTAAACTGTCTTTTACAAATTGGTAGTTTAACGATTGGTAAAAATATAGGTTATGTTTGCCAGCCGACAGCAATGGAACACAAAAGATATGTGATAATTCTGATCAGCAATACCCATTATCAAGTTTTAGATATCATTCAACATGAACAGCAGTATCTACCAACCCTTTAAAAGAATGAAAAAATACATATTCTTTTCTGTAACTTTGGCAACTTTGGTAACTGTATTGAAACATATAAAAGCCGTATAAAACATACCTGCATTATAACTTTGGAGTTATTTACTTTTGGCTACTTGTGGTCCTTTCATTTTTCCATTTTTAACAAGACATCGTATTCATCTTGACAAACTGTCCTACCAATTTTTTAGCGGGCCAAATCGTCCAGTCCAAACGTCTGCTGGCAAATTTCTCCAACATTATACTTTCAAAGAATGTAGATACCCCGATAGCTCCCTAACCGTCAACTCTTTACCAAATGATAAAATTTTAGACTTGTCCAAATCAAAAGCATCTGCACATGACAAATTAAATGTAGACCAAATGATGATTTGAACTGTTGAAAGTGTAAAAAAAAAAACATGGGAAAAGGAGAAAATGATAACCTGCATTTTCCCCTTTTCTCACAATGTTTTCAACTTCTTTCTCATGGGCATTAACAAAGGATAGTTTGGTTAAGAGTTAAAACACTCAGTTAATCGACTAGCCTTTTACAGTCAGGAAAACAATATCAAACATTAGGCTACGATTTCATGGTCGTTTTTTTCCCCATATACATCCCAAATAAACAGACAATTAGATCTAAGATATGAACGTCTGTGATATTGAATTGCACTGCGTTCAAAGGACAGTCTGATCTTTATCTTTTATTGTCTTCAAAAGCGACTTTACTTGTCCATAGCCAACACAGATAATTGTATTTGAGTCATTCTAATCAGCAAGAGCATGACTGCGGTAGCCTTGATCTCTGCGTATGAAATGTGGAAAGGATGAGAATCGACCAATATGGAATAGTAATGAGACAAACATGTTGCTGACATTTGCACGCTTAGAGCGCTAAATTGTTAAAATAGACATGTTAAACTTGGAAAAGCAGCCTAAATATTGCAGGACCATTGCTGTCTTGAGTAGAATAACTGGGAAAACTGGCATGACAGATCCAAGATTTGACTGTATGTTCTGAGCAGTCTGGTCTGAATCTGCACTCTCTGCAAAGATTTTTTCCCTGGTCTTTTGATACAGATATGGAGACTATAACAGTAATTGAGCTTATTTATGTAACAGTTTCAGGGTTTTTTTATCCTCGATGAAAATGCTCTATTTAACAAAATTTTGAAGATCTTTCAAATGGGTGAAAAACGCTGTGAAAAAAAGAGAACATGCTGAATACATGCAGTTTCTCCAACTATATTTTCAAAGCCCCAGGATTGTTTGGTCAAGGGTTAACAGACTGATTCTAGTCTATAGAAACTCACCAAGAAGAAACATGTAAGTGACTGTGTAAAATGGTAGTGCCATGGCTGGAAGGAGAGGAAGAGGGGCTGTGAAAACAATTTAACCCTTATCCCGCTGAAACACTGAAATGAAATTTCAAACCGGTAGTAAAACCCGAATAATTCTATGTCATACTTATTCTTTTTTTGAAAAAAGAAATATCTCCTTATCGGATAGTAGATCCAAGATCAGACTGCACGTTCTGTGCAGTTTGATCTTGATCTATACTATCCGCAAAAAGGGTCAGTGAGTCGCATTTAGCAGCCTAAGAGTTAATACATCATACGCTGAAAGATACGTAATCAGTCAGTATTGTGAATGGACAGTCTGGGTACTAAGGTTGCAAGCGGTCAGTCGCCAGTCCATTCTGAAAATGTTTACGTAATGGCCTCTCCGCGAGGGCTATAACCTTTACACAGCTCTGTACCCTTTGACCCCACAGCTTCACACGCTTTGTCTCACATATACGATCCCTGCATTAAACGACCAACGGTGGGTTACTATTTTAAACTTACAGCTGTTACGAGTTGCATTTACATCAGTTTTCTCTTAGACAGAGCAATCTACATTTTCAAATTCTTTTAAAGCAATGTTTCCTTACAAACTCCTTTCTGTTGCGATTTTATTCCTCTCAAGACCAAAATGACCTATCATGTTTTCAACACCTGCTACATATTCGGAGAGCACTCGTCACAACTCGGCCGATCCGTATAACTATCAACGGATCACTCGAAATTTGCCGAATGATATGGACAGCAGACGACTACAAGATGTGTTCACATCACCCGATACACTTGATTCGCACTCGTTTCATTCATAAAATTGCTGCTAATCACTGACCCTATTTCTTATAATATTGTTGAAAGTAAACTGCTCCAGTTTTTGCTGGCCAGAGATTTTGATAATACTGTAATTATGACATTCTCCAATACTAAACAAATTGTAACCGCCGTTTATTACATAATTGAAAAGTTATTATGGGATTACTTGACATTACATAACGCCTGTTTACCGCTAACTACTATTCCTGCGCTTATCTGGGTCAAAAGTGCGGTTATCTGGGTCAAAAGTAGTTTTTGTAATAAGGTCACCACAGCAGGTATAAGCGTTAAAACGCTGTAAGTAAAAGCTGTTAGGATTTGCAGTTACATCAGTTTGCCCTGAGCGGACGGATTTTCGAAGTTTTCCATCTCTCTAATCGGTCTACCGACCGATTAAAAACTGGTTTGCGAAGATGAACTTTAAACTAAGATATTGGTAGAAAACAATCAATGTGATGTAGAAAATTCAAGTTTTTTCTGCATGACCGTGAGAGTGCATTTTGACCTACTTCCTGGTAAAAGCCTTTGAATGAATAAATGCCAATTTCTGTTATATTGAGATGATGTTAAATGCTTTTCGGTCGATTTCAAAGTTTTTTTTTTTTTTAATCGCTTCAATAGCATTCAATCACAGGAAAACTTTAATAAAATGACAATTATGAATTGCTAATCTACTTCCAATCTGCCTTATGCAGATAGTTTCCTTTCATCAAGGATAAAACAGCAAGCATCTATATAATAGAATCATTAGAAGCATGCCTGCATTTTGTATTCATTGGTCTTTTCACAGTTAGACACTTTGAAAATGATATAGATACGGCCACTTGAAAATACGTTGAAATTCATCTTCAATATCGATTAAATTATACACCAGTATACCCTTTACACTTTTATACCCGAATAGAAAGTGGATAGATTTCACTTTTACAGACAATTCTCAGTTTCAATTCATTTGTCAAGACATTTGTAATTAAATCTGACCATAAAATAAATATGAACAAGAAAAGAAACTTCGCTAAGTTCGAATGTAGATACATTTTTAACGATTGAATAAATTTGGTTGAAATCTTCCCCCCCCCCCTTTTTTTTTTTTTTTTTTTAAGAATGTCTTGTGAATCTCTTGATATCGACACACTGGACAGATATCAATCTGATTGATTGATTTGAATTAGAAGAAGGGGTCGATTTCAAAAGTCTATAATCATTAGCGTGTGCGACCACCGCGTGCAATTCTGACTGCCTGACAGGAATGTCGCAATGAGAGCACAAGCTTGTTTATGTCAGCCTGTGGAATGTTATTCCATTCTTCATGCAGTGCTGCTCGTAAGTCGTTGACGTTGTTTAGCGGGTTTGGACGTCCACGCACGCTTCGATCAAGATTATTCGACAATTTTTTCCTACGGTTTAAATACGGGCTTTTGCAGGTCAGTTGTCGATGAAATCAGCGATATGATTTTGTAAAAAAAAATGTATAGACACGAACAACACGGAGTCTGGTATAGGCCTAATCGCGTTGTGACGTGAAGCAGAGGGACAACATTAGGGCCTAGAATATTTTCCCTATATTTAGAGCATTTAAATTTCCCTGAAAAACGACGAGTGGGGTGAGATACCCGTAAACAGTACCACCCCACACCATAACTGAATCCCAAGTCCCAAAAACGATCGCGTTGTAGTAAGCAACAGTCGGCATAACGTTCATTCCTGCGTCGGAACAATCGCACACGGCCACCAGGCAATACAAATCTCGACTCATTAGTAAAAAGAAATGTCCGCAAACGCTGTTTTTGTCTAGTTTATGTGTCCCAAGGCCCATTGCACTCTATCATTGCGATGGCGGCGCGTCAAATATGAGCCGATGTACGGACGATATCCGTGCAAACCGTTACCAGCCAAACGATTCCTCACTGGCAGAGCAGAAACCCGGTCGTTTCCAGAACCAGGGGTAACAGCAGCTGTAGCTGTTGCTGTACGAAAGTAATCTCGTAGATTCTAGTTCATGATGTAGCGGTCTTTGGCTCGAGGTACTACCACGGAACACTCGCGGTGTCTGCTGTTCCGTGGTAGTCTCTTGCACTCACGGTCTGTGCATATCGCCACCGAAGGCTCCTGATTGCTTGCATATATGCACTAAAACAAGCCGCGACCTTCGCAGTAGGAAGCCCAGCCTTCTGCATGCCCACAGCTGTCTTTCGCAAATTTGCCGGAATCCTTGGCATTGAAATTTCTAATAAAAAAAAGGCTTTGATTCAAACCTTTTCATTTATACTTTTTTTACAGTGGGTATAAAAGACTATAACAATTTTTTGGTTAGAAAAATATTCAACACGTGGACCGGATATGTCCATCCCTTAATTGAAACTCAAGCTTTGCTTTAAATAAGCCGACGAGACCTTTGTCTATGAATTAACTGACCAATTTTGCAAACTATAATTGTTTTAAAAATTATCACAGGCGTATGATTATGAGTGTTCATCTGAAAGGTAACTTTGACAATTTTGAACGTACTTTTCGAAAGTTTCTTGTGAAATCCAGTGTATGTTTGCATAAAATTGTTTAAAGTACGTGTAAAGCTATAAACGAGAGAATTTGCTGCAGACACTTAGTTCGATGGTGCAATAATGCATTACAAAGTGCTTCTCGGTGCTTAATACGTTGCTCTTGCTATCTTTTAAACACTTTACCAAACAATGCGTGGTTTTAACGACCCTAAGGAAGAAGCCTTTTGAAAACATTGTGGGAAAAGGAGAAAATGCTGGTAACCAGCATTTTCTCCTTTTCCCACAACGTTTTCTACCCTGCCAAAGCACTTTAGTTCATTTATACCACTCTATATTTTGTTTTCTGCAGATGCGTTTTACTTGGAATAGCCTAAAAGTTTTAACCCTCAAGTTGCTACATAAACGAAACGAAAATTTCCACTCAATAGTAAAAACCCAAATATTGCGGTTTCAAAGTTGATTTCACCGGAAAAAAAACACCATATCGGACAGTGTAGATCAAAGATCAGATTGCATGTTCTGTGCAGTCTGATCTTGATCTACACTGTCCACAAAGGGTCAGTAAGTCGTGCTTAGCAGCTCAAGAGTTAAGAGCTCTCTAAACACGCATAACAGACTCTTAGGATGCCATATTTAATATTTGTCGTTTTTGCAATTATTAGGTTCTTTTTGTAAATGTATTCAACAACCTTTGTACAGAGCATGACTGCCGACTGCAACATCTGCATGTCAAAGTGATCTCTTCAACACCAGGTTTTACCTTCTTCCAAATACTGTAACATTCTGCACTGACTGAACCGAATTACATAATTATCAATTTTACTCAGAACGTTTCATACATGGTAGGCTATATCTAGAGAACAGACGGTTGCTGTCTTGGATTAACAAAGTTCGTCGGGCATGGCACAGGAATTTGATCCGGTGAACCGAGGGGTGAACTGGATAAAATTTCGTAGCCGAGCCCGATAAACTTTCCCAATCCAAGACACCAATTATCTATTCTATTCGTCCTTTCTCTCATTTATAATCCATCTAATTCTGGATTGAATGTTTGGCTCGAAAAAAACACGCATATCGACATCTTTTTCACTATGAATAAAGATGAATAATTAGATCTATACTGTATTTCGAGGGCTCAACGCAAAACTATTCTAACTCAATTTTTGTCAAAAATAGTTTTTTTGCATTTATTGAAATAAAATGTCACGATACATGTTATGTTAAAATATTGCGGTGATACTCCAAGTAGTTTTGGAGATATTGTAATTTTTAAAGATATTCTATCTCCAAATGATGATGTTCTTTGTGCAAAACTATTCTAACTCAAGATAGCATAGTTTTGCACTTAAATCCAGCTTGGAAAGTTGGATTTCAAAGTGCAAGACTATTCCAACTTGATTTTGAAGCTATGAGTAGGTTTTGATAACATCATAAATCTTGCTTCTGATTTCATAATACTGTTTCTAAACAATGCAACAATTGTATATGATCTTTATTGATGCCTTTGGTAAGAAATATTTAACAATTTGATGGGGAAATGTGTACATTTTGATACTGATGGCTTTGACTTTACTCAAACCACATGTAATAAAAGATAGATGCCATACTGCACTTCTATAAAATTAATGTTATGATCACCATTTCATAAAGATACTCAACCAAATATGTTACACTTCTTTTTATTCACCCTGTTATTCAACAATAGATTCTATGTCAAATTTTAGCAGCACATTCAAACATAAAGTAAGGCATTAAACATTAAGTCTAGCTACTGGTTTTTGCCATCCATAACCATAATGCCTCCTGTTCTAAAGACTGTTGTAGTCAGCTGTGCAATGCCTTTGCTCATCATGTTTGTTTGGACTTGTATCTTTTTTATATGGCCCTTCAATATTACTTAAAAGGTGGGAAAACTCCTAAATCTTAGGTTGTCAAATGTGGTCAAAGCAATGAAAAGACGAATATCACTCAGCCACACAATAAAACAAGTGTGACAAATATCTCTGACCTAGATCAACCAGCTAATCAATAGTCTGATCATCATCTTCCCTGAATCAACAATCTGACTGTACAGGAACCAGTTTGTAAGCACAAAATTCTCTGATCAAGCATTGTGCATGCGCAGACTGGTCTTAGTCTTTGCTTTTTCACACATGCTTTAACTTCATAATTAACATGTGAGCCATCATTAATTCTGCAGGGAGTATTTTTAATGATATATAATAAATACAGTCAATTGAATTCATATAGTTATTTGATGCCATTGGAATCCCAGTGTAAGTGTAATCCCCCCACCTCCCCTATAAAGGCTTATTTAAAAACTTTGATGGTCACTGTAGTTTTACACTATTGACTTATAGCTAGATGTATAATATATTAACACATCAAAATACTTTCAAGAAAATCAATTCTAATATTTACTTTCCAATATGTTTTACAAATAAATTTATCAAATCTTAAAAACATGACAGTACCAAAATTAATTTCTATCTTTAAATTGTCAAATTTGATGCCACAATCACCAGCATTTTAAATAATTGATACTCGACATAAATTATGTGTCTCTGAATTTTACCCTGAAAATGCCAAACATTTCAAAAGGTCTATGAGGAACAAAACATAACTCTGTGTTGGCTTCCTGTATTCTTTATTATTACAAAAGATTATTTAAAAAAATGCTGAATAGTACTTAATATGGATAATACTTTTCAGTCCTTTCCATTTGAATATGTTTGGAAAAGCTGGGCACCAAAAATTACTACTACCTGTAGAAAATGTTTTTACCTAAAATGGTGTAAATCTGTATAAAGGAAAACTTGGCACTCTCACTTGCACAGTTTTAGGCTAAATCTGGGCTGGGTCTATTTGTTACAATCTTTATATTGACACACTCAGACAGCAAGACCTAAACTAGAAGACCTTTATGATGATATATCACTCAGCTGAGTTAATAGGAGCTAATTTGAAAATGTAGTCATTTTTAATAACCATGGACAAAATTTGAATCTGCTTGTTTAACCAAACACAGCTGATGGTACATGTATGTATAAATTTTTGAAGCTCTATGTAAGCACAGTCGACCATTAGAGTTGGATCTATTATAAATAGTAAAACACAAAAGTGGGGGGGGGGGGGGCTCATATTTGACCTTCTGGGACAATTTGAACAATTTTGTTCAAAGACCATTTGACAATGATACATACAAATATTACAATTAAAACTATGGGCTTTGTAAGTCCATGAAAGAAATAAGTCTATGTAAAGCAAAAGACTCTCATGCCAGGACTGTTTTTGACCAAAAGAAAATAATTAAGATACTGTTTAACTCTTGACCACACTACATAATTCTGACTGACAGCTATTGCAGACGATAAATTATATGTAGTTTTAATGATGGGAATGTCTTTGAAAGGTTAAAGTACATTATGGGAAAAGTAGATAATTATTTTCTAAAGCATACTGCATTAAGAGCATAAAATTATGGAACTGTTTGGTAAAGGGCTACCAAAGACCACAAAATGATGCTACATACATATACCTTACTACCAAGGCCAGTGCTCTAGGTCTGGTTGTTTTGGTCAAGATACCTAAGTTTTTTAAATACTGGACTCTATCACAAACAACCAAATCTAGGGCAGGACCATTCTTTAACACAATTATAAAACATAAATGAAGGACTATTAGAATTTATTACAGAACTATCATCAACTCTCTAGGCCTACTTGTTTCAGATATGCGTTGGTGTAATTTTCCCCCAAAAGAACTCTTATGTAAAATACTTTGGACAACATTCAAGTAAGACCATCAGACAATACTACCAATACTAAATACCAACTCAAATATCAGCTTATAAGATTTTTTTTTGTTTTAAAAAAAATAGGTGCCTTTTAAACTCTTTTCAAAACATATAACCATAGGGCAGGGCTATGTATACCCTTAAAGACTCAATTTGAACAAGTTTTGTAGAGCATCACAAGCTTATTTTACATACAAAATATCAAAAGTCTAGGCTTTCTGGGTCAAGATAGAGGATCTTTAATGCACGTCCATACAAAACACTAATTTACACCACCCTCTCCCCCCAAAAAAGGTCAATTTAATCTTGATTATCATTTGAACAATCATTATAGTTACTATCACTGGTACAGTTTATGCCTCTGCTTTTGTGCGATTTCTCAAGTTATATTTTAATTTTTGGCAATGTTGACCACATTCAGGTGGCCTAGACTTTCTTAGCAATTTATTTCACCCAAGTATACGGGAGAATTATATAAAAATTTAATGCCCATCTTTGACAGACAACTAACTTTGGGTGATCACAATAGTTCAGTTTGAGCCGCTTTTGCTAAAGGTAAGCTAAAGACCGTAATTATATTTTTATGATGGATGTTTCAGATTTATTTAGATCTTAAAAAAAGGAAAAAAACTTTTTACATTGAAATACTCTTACTGTGGATACAGAAGGGCAAAAGGTATACTAGGAAGAGCTTAGAACACTCTGTATAAATCATAAATATTTAAATACCATTGTTTTACAGTATGACAATGACAGCCCTGTTTAAAACAAAGTTGGTGCAGTGTCTTGAAATGATCCAGTCGTTTGTAAATTAAAAAAAAAAGTAATTTACAATAGCTTTTTGATGATCAGCCACCTTTCACTGGGGAGAAATATAATAATTAGATATCCATGTGCAAAAATGAACATCCCAAGAGTCCACCAGGTATTTTATTTTCTTCCTCATCACCAAGAGAACTATGGGACAGTTGGGCACTACAAGCTGATTAACTGTTACAACACTGCTCACATTTACATGTATGTGAATAAAATGTACCAAGAATGACTATAAATCATACAGAATTTCATCCCTGTGTCATCTGTTTATCATGTTTGGTAACAACCATTGGAACTGACCATGGTTCCAAATCTGATTGTCTGACTGGAAAATATCAACTATGTAATATTAAAGAAAACTGCTGTAACATAGTATTTGGCTCTTTACCATGCCCTATAGTTTTTCTGAAAGTGTTTTGATTAAATAAGAGTGCTTTGATGATATTTTTTTGCTAATGTTTCAAACAATACATGTATCTGTTCCATTTGTGAAAATAGCCTAGTTTTATGATTTTATAGTAAAGACAGTCTCAGCATACATTCAGGTTGTCATATCACCTCAAACATCAAAGTATAGACCTATGAGTCATGTAAAAAGTAGTCTAGAACTATTGAAACTTTAAGTTAGAATAGTTTTGCCTTCAAGTATTTTGGGTTTCTGCTTGTTTTTGTATTGCAACACTATTCCAACTTGAGATAGAATAGTCTTGCTAAACAAATGCCTTTAACATTTTCGCGATTTCTCATGCAAAACTATTCTAAGTTGAAAAATGTGTTATAAAACTAAAATAAAATTATTTTTTTTAAAACTTTCAAGTGTTTATTGTTTCCTGAGTGGTTTCAGATATATTTGTAAATAGAATGGTCTAAAACAGCCAATACAAGAAAAATGAATCAGTTTTTTCCCTCTCCTGAAAAATTTGTCAAAACATAGTTAGAATAGTTTTGCGTTGAGCCCTCGATTTGCAGCTGCGAAAATGACGTCATGAATGAGGTATGATACGTCATGAATGTAACGTTAAGACGCGGTAAAAAACGTCGTGTGGAATGAAAACAAAATGAGCCATGCTCTGGCAAAAAGGGGCTTAATGCATATCCGTGATGCATTAAATCGATCAGGCCATCACATAATTATGGATCCATAATAGACAATTTCTTTTCACAACAGACTTAATTATGAGGTAGACTGGTCCTTGGATACACATAAAATTTAGCAATAGCGAAAAGTTTTGGCCCAGGTCAGCCTGCGCGGACTGCGCTGGCTGACCTGGGTCGATACTTTTCGCAGATGCATTAAGCCCCCTTTCCACAGAGCATGTCTGAAACATTTTTCTGTAATGATGACTCATACACACTAACAGAGGTGTGAATAAGTTTTACGGGATGTCGATAAATGGTTACAAACCCGCGTACATCGTTGTTATAAATGGACCCGCAAAAAGGCCCAAAGAAGCCCGCGGAGTAAACATGACCACATTTATTTTTAGCAGTCGCAAATTACTATCTATTCATTCGAGACTGATACCAAGAAGTAGGTCAAAATCCAGCTGGTATAGCTACGCGAAGAAAACAAGCACTCTCCGAAATGTCAGAGCTTTACTACTTACACGTAGGAATACTTTCCAAACACAGGCTGAGGACTGGATCTGATGTTAGTGAAGGACTGTTGTAAGACTTTTATACAGGCACTTACAACCGTTCTCTGCTGAACCCTTAAATTATCGGTCTCTTAAGCTTGACGGCTTTGATTTACAGACACAAGCCTGGAGTGATGTAGAAGAATGAGAATATCTGCAGATAATTACTTTGTGGTGGTAATGATGCACGCTTTGTTGACTGAAGGTAATTTGGATGACAAACGGTTCCTTAGGTTCTTAATTTACCGTCATTAGGGAACACCCTTCGTGCTGAATGCTGTTACTACAGCAGTTGATTCTGCTATGCCCTTCGCAGTTTGAGTGTTTCTTAGCTTTTTGTTTGTTTTGTTCATTTGGATTGCTGTTTATGCCATTTAGTTTTCAACATCGCCAAGTTCTTTTTCTTTCTTTCTATAGCCCATATCTTCAGAAGTTGAAACAAATTTATCTTATGTTATGTTATATTACGTTACGTTACGTTACGTTACGTTACGTTGTGTTGTGTTTATTATTATATCACAGTAGCCATTGAATTAATTCACATAATTATTCTTGCTGTTTCCTTGAACCTGGTACTATATGCAGCAATTTTTTTTTTTTTTTTCAGAAATTGGATATCTAGTGATTAATACGTCCGTAAATCCAGTATAAGATTGTGTGCTCAGTAAAGTCTGATCTCTTTCTACAACTTCCATTAAAATTTCTTACATCGCATACTGTGGTAAAAGGATTAACCCTTTACCGCACAGTGCAGCTTTTTAACGACCCTCTGGAAAAAGCCTTTTGAAAACATTGTGGGAAAAGGAGAAAATGCTGGTAACCAGCATTTTCTCCTTTTCCCGCAATGTTTTCTACCTTATCAAAGACAGAAATAATCACTTGATCTACATTTGAATTGTTGTCTGCAAACGCTTTCTAATTGGTCCAGTCCAAAATTTTGTCCTATGGTAAAGGGTTGATAAGGTATGGCCATCAGTTTCTGCGTCTGCTTCGGCAGCAAAAATAAATGAGCAACGCTCTGGCAAAACGCGGTTTAACTCTTTACCGCACGTGAAAAATGGAGACCAGTCCAAATTGAGAGCATTTGCAGACGACAATTTAAATGTTACTCAAATAGGGAATTTTGCCTTTGATATTATAGTTATTCTATTAGAAACTGCTAGGTAAAAACGAACTCAGCTTTTCTACTCTTTTTTTTAATCTTGTTTTCTAAACAATAACGTCACGCAGGACATTACGTAACGACGTGCGACGTATTGGCGCGATGGCGCCACGACGTCGCACGGCCTAATGCGTTCCCGACAGATATATTAGAAAACATTGAGGGAAAAGGAGAAAATGCTGGTTACCAGCATTTTCTCCTTTTCCCACAATGTTTTCAAAAGGTTTCTTCTTCAGGGTCGTTAAAAGTCGGGATTGTGTTGTAAAGGTTTAATGAATCTCCGTGATGCATTATACCAAGCAAGGCGTCACATAATTATGGATCCATACAGTCCACTTTGTCTAACAACCGACTCAGTCATGACGTAGAATGATGCTTGGACATGCAGAAAATTTATAAACTGCAAAAGACTTTAGACCCATGAGTGCATGCGCGAACTGCGCAGGCTGGCATGGGTCGATAGTCTTTCGGATCCATTAAACCCCCTCTTCGACAGAGCATGGCTCAAATAGAGTAAAATTCTGAAAATCAGAGTAAGACCTAAAACATGCCTCCAACATAAACAGAAGTTTATAAATCTATCTATCACGAGCAAGAGTAATTCCTATGCAGAGGCTGTTTTCACAGCTGCTTTCACTTGCAGAATTAAACAATGCCTTGAAATAATTAACGTGGTAGAAAGTTAATGAGAAAAAAAACGAAGATCCGGAGAGAAGATTAAACAATGAAGGTCAAGGGTCAACTTAACCCTTTTAACAGACGACAAATATTTGAGACTCATTCATATTCAAAGCATTTGCAGACGACAAATTAAATCAAAAGTTGCTTAAAAATGGGTTTTTTCTTCATCAGAGTACAAAAGTTGTGGAAAAAGTAGAAAATAGGGGGTCAAATGATCAGACTCATATATATGAAAGGATTGCAGATGACAAATCAAACGCTGCTTAAAGGCCCAATAGCGGCAAAAGAAAAGAATGCAGATGTTAGATTTTAAATGCATTTAAGTTTAAATCATACCATTTAAAAGTATGGAAAATATTGTGAAGATGACAATCTGTTATTGTGTGGTCAACTCAATTCAATTCAAATATTTTATTTGTGCAAAAGGCCACCGGCCCATGATGCCAATGATGGTGTTACATTATATCCATGGCCCAGTCCGTCAGTCGCTGGCAGAAAAATTAATTTCAAAATCTGGCTAAAAGTAAACAAGAGGTAGAGTGACCTGGCAGCATTTAACCTAGTTTTGAAATAAATTCACCGCCAGCGACTAGCACTTGGACCGATCGTGCAATAATAGATTGCCATCTTCACAATAAACTCCATGCTTTTAACCCTTTACCACACAATCCCGAATTTTAACGACCCTGAGGAAAAAGCCTTTTGAAAACATTGTGGGAAAAGGAGAAAATGCTGGTAACATTTTCTCCTTTTCCCACAATGTTTTCCACCCTCTCAGAGATTGAAATCGTCACTCTTGTGACTTTTAAGTTGTCCTCTGCAAATGCTTTCAATTTGGACAAGTCTGAAATTTTGCCGTTTGGTAAAGAGTTAACTGGTAGGATTGAAATTCAAATGCGTGTTAACACCCAGTTTGTTTACTTTTGGCAGCTGTTGTTATTTTAAATAATGCTATCTGTACGTCTGTCATAGACAAGAAAATATTGTGGGGAAAAGGAGAAAAGTGCTGGTGACCAGCATTTTCTCCTTTTCCCACAATGTTTTCTATAACTTTAACTCTTTACCAAACGACAAAATTTTAAACTAGTCCTAATTGGAAGCATTTGCAGACGATATGATAAATGTGACTGAAAATTTGAAATTTGTGTTGGGAAGGGTAGAAAACATTGTTGGAAAAGGAGAAAATGCTGGTTACCAGCATTTTCTCCTTTTCCAACAATGTTTTCAAAAGGTGTCTTTCTCAGGGTCGTTAAAAGTCGGGAGTGTGTGGTAAAGAGTTAAAAGACATATCCAAGCATTTGCGCCGCGGTTAAATTTTTTTCTGCACAAGCTTTCAATTTGAACTAGTCTAACATTTTGTCGTTTGGTAAGGTTTACTTCATTCAATGGTACATAAACACGGAGTGTTTTCAACAATGTTCAGTCATATTTCGGCGACAGTTTACTTATGTGTTGCTTGGGGTTTTATCAGTAGTGAACTGGGTATCTGAAGTGCCTTGCCGAAGAGCTGTCCCATTCAGTATGATTAAAGTTAACAATGACCCCGACCAGGAATGTGTTTCAGAAGAGTGCAGGCGAAGATCAAGCTACACATACGTGCAGTCACATCCTATTTTACTCTTGAATTCTCTATAAATGGCACTAGTCAAAATCATTTTCAATATTAGCCCGTTTTAGCGCCATAGGCGAACAGAGGGCCTTTCGCAGACGCTATAGATCAAGATCAGACTGCACAGAATGTGAAGTCTGATCTTTGATCTATAACGTCCTCTTCTTTAGTCTTGCCAACAAGAAAAAGACATTCTTCTAACTTTCAGTAGAGTGCCCATTCCAGTAATATAATTGACAAACAGATTTCTGCCTGGTAGAAGTTGACGTAATGAAAAACGACGTTAATGACCTATGAAATCACCATTACACAAGACGGACTCGTAATAATGTCGTTTTCCCTATGCTATTCGTCAGAGGGCCCCGAACTCTTCACCCCTATGCTACTAAGCGCGACTCACAGACCTTTTGCGGACAGTGAAGATCAAGATCAGACTGCACAGAACGTGCAGTCTGATCTTGGATCTACACTGTCCGATAAGGAGTTATCTCTCCCCCCCCCCCCCCCCAAAGAAAAAATACGTTTGAAATAGCAAAAATTTGCGTTTTTACTATCGGCTTAAAAAGTTTCATTTCTTTTATTTAGCAGAATAAGGGTTAACTCTCTCGGCCTCCCAATATGTACACTAGACCTCTGTCGACGGCTGAAAATGCAGCCTTCTGGAACTCAGGAAGTTATTCTTTATGTTAACTCTTATTCTGCTAAATAAATGAAATGAAACATTCAAACCGACAATACAAATCCAAATTTTGCTATTTGAAAGGTACGTTTGGGGGAAAATGGTATCTCCTTATCGGACAGTGTAGATCAAAGATCAGACTGCGCTTTCTGTGCAGTCTGATCTTGACCTACACTGTCCGCAAAAGGTCGGTGAGTCGCGCTTAGCAGCCCAAGGGTTAACCCTCAAAGCGCCAAATAAACCCTGCGGACAATTTCAGCTCAGAATAACACCCAGATCATTCTAATTTAGTGGCTGTTTTTTGTCTGAAGTGTATCAACAAAGCAGACAGTGTAGAACAAAGATCAGAGTGCACATTTGGTGCAGTCTGATCTTGATCTACACTGGCCGCAAAAGCTACTATAGAAGTGAAAGGCGCTTCAAGGATTAAAAGATCGGCTTAACTGACCACGTGGACGGTGTAGATCCAAGATCAGGCTGCACGTTCTGTGTAGTCTGATCTTATTCTATACCATCCGTAAAAGCTCCTTCTTTTCACCTATGGAGCTAAAAAGGGTTAATGTTGAAAAAAATGGCTAAGTACCATTTAAAAAAGGTTTAGCAAACGATAAGATTTATCTCATCAAAGTTGAAAGCATCTGCACACGAGAAAATTAAATGTGACTCAAATGATGGAATTATGCCATTAGAAGGGTGAGAAACATTAATTTTATGGGAAAAGGAGAAAGTGCTGGTTACCAGCGTTTTTTTTTTTTCCTTTTCTTTTTTCAAGTGTTCTTCATTAAGGTTGTTGGCAGCCCCGATGGCGCAGTCAGTAGCGAACAGGAGGTCACTGGTTCGAATCCAAATCCGGCAAAATTTCTTTCGAGGATTGATGATACTCATTGCGACAGGATTCATTTCCCTCTCATCGCTGATCATTGTTCCTAGAATGGTTATCTAAGAAAGCAGCCAATGGCATGGGAAGAACATTGTTCAGTGTACTGGTAAAAGAAACTCAATGAAAGCATGGACAGGAGTACCGGTCACCGCGATGTTCACATGAAATAATGTTGAAAACGGCGTTAAACACCGTACAACAAAGCAATTAACAAACGAACAATCACTAGGGTGGTCAGAACCCGGGACTATCTGACAAAGGGATAAAACTGCTTACTGAATTAAACGAGAAATTCCAGGCAGGCAGTAATAAAACGACAAATATTGCGATACCAATTTTGTTCTCGCTGAAAAAAAAATCTTACCGTATCAGACAGTGTAGATCCGAGATAAGGCTGCACGTTCTGTGCAGTCTCATCTTGATCTTCACTGTCTGCAAATATAGCATTTAGTCGTGCTTGGTAGCCTAAGGGTTAAGAAAAAATGGAAGAGCAATTTTCAATCCAAGAAAAGACCAAATTGTTGCTATGTCAAGACTGCTTAGATTCCTTGATGTCTCAAAAAAGTACAAAGCAGTGTAGATCCAAGATCAGACTATACGTTCTGAGCCGTAAGATCTGAATTTAGACTGTCTGCTAAAATAACCTAAGTTTTCTTTGGACTTAGGCCTTTTACGCCCAATTTGATGTCGTATCGATACCAATTACATGTGTAGAACGTGCAAGTTAATACGCAGTGGAGCGATACAGGGCCATCATGGCTCTCTTGTTCTTCATTCCCATCAAATAAAGAGTAGAGACATTTTTCTTGTAGAAGCCTTTTGGCCTTTATAGTACATTTGGACTTCTCTGAATAGATGAATTCCTGTGAGGTTAAAATTGAAAAAAAAAAAAACGCTTCAAGAAAAACTGAGAAATTGACCATATTCAAAGATTTTTTTTTTCCAATTTTCCACGTTGTTTTCAACGCGCTTTCGCTGCAAAAAGACAATGCATATTGGGAAAAGGGTTGACCTGAAAAAGATCTGACCCTGCAAGAATGCGTGTGGGTTTTTTTGAGCGAAATAATTCTAGTACTCTAGCCCTCTCAAAATGCCATTACCGAGAAAACTCGTTAGAGCTGTACAGTTTTCTTCCATCTTCAACAAATGGACAAGTAATTAATTTTGTTTGTTTGGTGCCTAACACCGTTCTCGACATTATCTGAGTTATGTTGCGGCAAGTGCACCTATTTATGCATTTCTGGAATTCCCTTTTACCAGTACTTCGCACTACATTCTTTCCAAGCCACTCCTTGTTTTAAAATCCTATCATACGCCTAACCATTGACTGGTTGATTGATTGATTGATCGATCGATCGATCGATCGGTCGGTCGGTTGGTTATGCCACTTTCAACATAATGTCCGGAATCGGTGACACGCGCATATATCCACGTATACAGTCATCAGTTTTTGGCCTCTCCACACACCCCTACCCCCACCCCACTCCCCGCCAACAGAAAAATAATAAAAAGAAATCAACCGGTATCGATTTGTTATTAGACTTTAGATCAAAGATTTGCATTGTGTGATTTTGATCTATTTTTTCTGCAAAAATAAGTATCAAACCGTGTGAAAAGCAGCGTAAGAAAAAGGCGGACTCGAATGTGTCACACAACTGCCCGTTTTCCTTCAGTGGTTTTAACGCAGCCTGAGTCCAAGAAGCAAATTCTCGTACAAGACAAGGAAACCATGGGTTAATATAAACAAATATTTGGGAAACGTTATGTAGCCTTTTATGGATCGATTTTACAATTGTGTGTCCAACTACAATGCTCGCCTGACTGTGTCCCTTTAATAGCTATGCGCAACACAAGTACCTTTTGCGGAAAGCGTAGATCCAAGATCAGACTGCACGAACGTGCAGTCTGATCTTGAATCTACACTGTCCGATATTTTTTTGAGATTGTCTGAATAATACAGCATTGATAGAAGAGTTTCTTTGTCCCTTTTCTCATGTGCAAGATGTACCATGTCTCTTTTGGACAATCTAAGGGTCAAACATAATATAGAGGGAGATGTTTCTGTCGATACATTACAAAACATTTTGCTGTTTGAAATAGACCGGCTTATATATCCTTCATCCCCTTGCCAAATATTCCCGCGTTTTTACGATCCTGGCGGAAAAGTCCTTCCCTTTTTCAACATTACGTCAGTTATATCGTGGCGATCATTACATGTATGCTTTCCCGGAGTTTCTTTAACCGTAGCAATTGAATGATTACTTGGGGTTACCAGACTTGCTTTGAGAATGAAGCCCGCGTACATTTGGGCCCATGGTACTCGCCTTCGATTTTCCTTTGCCCTTTCGCCCCTAGAACAGGCAAAATATGTTTGCCTTTTCATCTTGCCAAGTGCCTGAAAATCATTTTCATCAAAGCGCATCCTTTCCTTGATCTATTGATTAAATAGGTTTTAACATACTAAAGTAAAACCGCAACAACAAAAACAACAACAAAAACAACAGGAAATGTACTGGAGCATGCGCGTCGAAAATATATCAGATAATCAATGTGCGTATTTACTGCAAGCTCGGTTTAACCTTTTCGTTGCGCAATAAATAAATTAGTTTTTTTTTTCGTTGGGACCATAAAGGGCCAGTAAAGCAGACTTTGACCTAAAGACTTCGTAGAGAGAGAAATTCGATATTTTGCTTAAAGGACGTGACTGTTTACCACTAATTGAACAAAAAAAAAATGTTGAAAAAAATATAGATCTCCTATCGGACTCGAACCCACGATCGTCAAAATCATAAATGGCGACCCTATCAACCCTTAAGGTGCTAAGCGCGAGTCGCTGACCTTTTGCGGACAGTGCAGATCAAGATAAGATTGCACAGAACGTACAGTCTATCTTGGAGCTACACTGCCCATTGTGAACATATTTCCTCAAACCCCCATAGCTCTGAAATACGACATTTTGGTTTTTACAGTCGGCTTTAAAGTTTCATTTAAGTTATTTAGCAGGGTAAGGGTTAACTGAGAGATGGATTCAGCCGACGTATTTCGGCGTTAAAAACAGCTATACCGTTACTAACTGATAGGAGAATACGGGTACTCTTCTGTGGCTCAATATGAAGTAAAACAGTAAAAATTAATTTCCCGAGAAATTGCCTCTTTTTCCTCACAAATGCTCGTGGGGCTGCACGAACTTTTGTCTATCCTATATGTAACTTCGTCTGTCTTATGACATCAGATATGACGTCATTGTACCTATTTTATCACATAAAACCTCCTCCGGCAGTGTATTACACCCATGACTTATTTTTGATAATACACTAGTGTTTTATCGTTTTTGTGGCATTTGTCGAAGACAATGCCACTATGAGTTCAATACGGCATTTTGAAAATCATGTATCGTATTTTGTGCAAAACCGAAGGAAGTAACCCCAATTAAACTCAATTTTTTCTCAGACAAAAAAGTGTTTCAATTGCACTCAGATGTAAAATTGAAAATGGCGTATTAAAATGAACGGAATTAGGCCATCGATCGTGGAAACACTTCTTTTTATCGAAAATAGTTTTATTCGCTACGGCCTTCTATTGGCGTAATAATACACACGATCTTTGTCTCTTGACGAATCGATTCCGTGCTTGTTCGTCCCAAAACCAGTTCAATCTTGGGTTTATTCGTCCCTGGGCTTGTACGCCATGGATTGTTCGTCGCACAAGATTGCACCTACTCTATTGGATTGTGCATGACTATATAGTAGGTTGACTTTCAGGCAAATATTTTGAAACTATTTCTGTTGTTGATTTTTCAAATTATTAATTCAACACGATGGCTCCATTCACAAATGCCACACCAGTGCTTTCAACGCTTTGATTTGGGTCCCGGTTCTGATCAGTTTTTAGTCGAGAGCGCGTGAAGCCGGAGAAACCAGCCACAGCGACTACGCCGTTTCGCGGAAAAAATGACGTCATTGTTGCTAAGGCGTATACGCGCGGAAAATTTTTGATTTTCATGTTTAATAAAACAAAGAAATGCAGCGAAAGTCTTTTAAATCAACAACATTGCGGAAATGGGTGGACTTGTCCCCTCTAGAAACTGTTTCATTCTACTTTCGGTGTAAATATCAAAGAACTATCTACTTGTGTATGTACACATTTGAAACCAAACTACAACTGAAACTATGGACCCGTGAATGGTGTATAGGCTAAAGGTGATGATGCAGGATATATTTTGCCTGTCATTCGTTTTATGTGATAAATAGAATCTCACATTCGTTTTTATGTATTATCATTTTCATCAAACTCGTTGACTAAAATGTATTTGACGCTTGCCAAGGCTTGCGTTATACATTTTTAGTCAACTCGTTTGATAAAAATAATAATAAACACTCATGTAAGATCCTCTATTTAATACTATTACATATAATCGACGAGTATTTAAGATTGCCAATAGTTCTAACGCAAATTCAACAGAAGTTTTAGCTGACAGATTGATGAAATGTCAATATTTCGTTGTTGTTGTTGTTCATTCAAAGAATTCCAACGATATCGCCATGATTTTAGATCATGGGACTGAGAGAATTTCCAATGAAAAGTTACTTGATGCGGATGAGGTCAGTAGTTAGAAGTCCGCCGATTCCGTAACTAATATAACGCACACGTATCAAGGTGGTTTAAATTGAAACTAATTCAGTCACATGATCGTAAACATGGCGGCGCCCAAGAAATTCCTCACATCGTTGAAAACAACATCTACAGTCCAGTTACTTAGTTTGTCAATCTGTCTGTCTTTGGTCGAAATTGATAAAATCGCCCGAAAAAAAAAAAGAAATAAAAGACTGCTTGTGAACATATGTATGTAGAACGTTTTTGATCGAAAACTTACTCGTGTATTCTTTATTGAATTCTCTCGGTTTTAAGTAAAGCGGTGTATTTACGGTGTCCATGATTCGATCAAGGGATCACCCGAGGTTTACCGAAAAGGACGAGGTTACATGTACGAGCGTAGTTACGAAATCAGCCGAGTTGTAACGAGTGCAGCAAAGGCATTTATATACTAAATGCAAAATTTACACTGCAGTCCATGCTTGAAGGTCGTCAGCTGTTTGGCTAAGCGCCTAAAAATACCGCGTAAAGATAATTGTTTACTGTTTATTAATGAAAGCATTTCCCATCTTTAAGTTTTCAATATATCAAAATTTAAATGGGAAGACTGATGAAATTACCGAAGCGTGTAAAGTTTGTGGTGTGTACGTAACGGGTGCTCGATTAGATTTATATATCCACACGCCCTGCCAGATGTTTGTTTTAACCCTTAGTTTTATTTATAAAGGTAAACGCCGAGGTCTGAATTTGCGGACGTTTTTGGAAATTTCTTGACGTACGAAAAACGTCCAGTTCCATTTTTTCGGACGTTTTGGGGAATTTACCGAACGTATATTACGTCTACGTCCGTTTAATGAAAGCACTGGGAAGTAAAACAGAAAACGGAAGTAGACTGTACTGGGGCATCTGCGTTTCAATATTTGAAATAATTGGCGTGCACATCTGCTGCAGTATCCGTTTTACCCTTTACCATACAATCCCAAATTTTATCGTCCCCGAGGAAAAACCTTTTGAAAACATTGTTGGAAAAGGAGAAAATGCTGGTAACCAGTATTTTCTCCTTTTTCCAACAATATTTTCTAGCCTTTCCGACACAAATTCCATCATTTGAGCCAAAATTAGAATTATCGTCGGTAAATACTTTCAATTTCGTCATGTCCAAACGTAAATACCATGCTGTCTGGTAAAGGATTAACTATTTAACATACAGTCACGTTTTTTAAAGACCTTGAGAAAAGAAAGTAGTGGTAACCAGCTTTTTTTCTTTTTTCCCCCAACAATGTTTTCTACTCTTTCAAAGGCAAATAACACAATTTTAGCGACATTTAATTTTTCCAGAGCAAATGCTTTCAAATTGGGTAGGTCTAGATTTCTGTTCGCCTGGTGAAGAGTTGAGCCCTATTGGCGCAAAATAAACGAATAATATATAGAGGCATGCTCTGGCAAAAGGGGGCTTAATGCATCTCCGTGATGCTTTTTACCAAGCAAGACACTACGTAGTTAGGGATCCATAAATTCCACTTTGTCTAACAACCGACTGAGTCATGAGGTAGACTGGTCCTTTGACATGCAGAAAATTGACAAATAGCAAAAAGTATCGGTCCAGGTCAGACTGCACGGACTGCATAGGCTGACCTTGGTCGATACTCTTTGCAGACGCATTACGCTCCCTTTTCACAGAGCTTGACTCATATACAAAGATAGTCAAAAAGAGACTTCATATTCATCTAAATTTCACAACGGTTTTTTGTCATAAAAAGTCTCGGACAGTGTAGATTAAGACCCGACTTAACATTTTGTGCAGTCTGATCTTGATCTAAATTGGCCACAAAGAAAATTGTAATAGTCGAACGGAATTAACGATGCCAGACTGGCTACGTGAAAGCAGATGCGTTAGTTTCAATAAAATACATTTTATGCACATATTTCACTACAGTTTTTTTCTTCTTAACCTTTTATCTCTGAGACTTCAAACTAGAGGCTTCAAAAAGCTCCAGCTATTATAAACTGTGTTAGATAATTACAACTCTCAAGGACTCTAAAATTAGAAAAAAAAAGCTTAAACCAATCAGAAGTTGCAAATGCTTTCTACTTTTAAAATTAAACTAAAACTGCAACTTACAATGGTTGCTGAACAATATTGTCAGCAAATGTTAATTCTAAACCTTATAAAAATCTTATTGATTTTGTTTATGTTATTTATTTATTTATTTATTTATTTATTTAGTTAGTTAGTTTTGTATTAACTCTTTACCACACGACAAAATTTTACACTTGTCAAAATTGAAAGCATTTGCAAGCGACAAATTAGATATGAGATTTTGTCTGTGAAAGGACAGAAAACATTGTGGGAAAAGGAGAAAATGCTGGTTACCTTTTCCCACAATGTTTTCAAAAGGCCTCTTTCTCAGGGTCGTTAGAACTCTGGATTGTGTGGAAAAGTGGTATAAGAAACTGGATAGGTGTAAACGCCAAAAATTGGTGTAACTGAACAAAATAAATACAACAAATTACTTGTTTGGTATTTAACGCCGTTTTTATGGTTATTTCACATCTATCGCGAAGGCGATTACATCTATTCGCTTACTAGTCTTCAAACATTTTTCACACAACTGGTTGTTTTCCCACATAAACACCATCAAAAACATGTTCAGTGGTAAGAGAGGAATAAATCCCGTCACAATGTCTACGTTCAATCCTCGGTGATAATTTGGCTCAGTTCGGAATCAAAATAGCCGTCCTGGGTTTCAAGTCCTGTTCGTTACCGACGAACAACCGGGCTCGACGGCTAAAGACGACAGAACATGTGAAGGGAAAAGCGATTAACCCTTTCCCAAACGACAAATTTTGGACTGGTCCAAATTGAAAGAGTTTGCAGACGACAATTTTAAATTTGATGAAAATGGCAGAAAGTTATCAAAAAGGGTAGAAAACACTGTGGGAAAAGGAGAAATTGCTCGTTACGAGCAATTGCTCCTTTTCCCACGGTGTTTTCAAAAGACTTGTACTGCAGACACGTGAAAACCAGGGCTTGTTTGGGAAAGGGTTAATATTGAAAAAAATCAATCTTCTGTTCTTCAGAACCACTTTTGTAGTTGTTCGGTGAGTAACACAGTTTTTTTTTAGTATGTCATTGTGACCAGTCCATCTATCCAAGCATTTCTGGAGTTTTCGTTCCTGTGCTTGCAAATAGTTCTTTCAAAGCCATTGGCTGCTTTCAAATATAAATAGTCGCTAAACAATATTAAACTATGAGAGAGGAATGAGCTTTTGATATTGGTGTTGTGTCTCTATTTTTGCATAAAAAGCTGCTGTATTTTCTAAGCAAAAAGTGCAGCAGAAATTCTTATTGCAGTATCAACCCTTTCCCAAACAAGCCCTGGTTTTCACGTGTCTGCAATACAAGCCTTTTGAAAACACTGTGGGAAAAGGAGAAATTGCTCGTAACGAGCAATTTCTCCTTTTCCCACAGTGTTTTCTACCCTTTATGAGACCTTTCTGTCATTTTCATCAAATTTAAAATTGTTGTCTGCAAACTCTTTCAATTTGGACCATTCCAAAATTTGTCGTTTGGGAAAGGGTTAATCGAGGGGTCTTAGGTGGCTCAGTCGTAAATAGTGGAACTCGAAACCTGGATGCCCCAGGTTCGAGCCTAAATGAGGGAGTTCGTTGGAGTATCTTTGGACAGGACGCTTCAGAGCTCTAGCCTTACTGGTGAAACCCTTGACATTCATATGTGAGCTGTTGCCGTGATGTGGCTGAAATATTGTTGAAAGCGGCGTGAAATAGCATTTAATCTAGTATCACGCCTTTTTATACACATTCATTCTAATTAAACCTTCGAACGTAAATACCATCATTTCGAATTATAACGCATCATTTTCTGATATAATACCACAGGACAAAACTTTAAACCAATCCAAATCAGAACCATTTGCACATGACCTATCAAATGTTGCTCAAGTTATGTAATTTCTCTTTAAAACATCGTGGAAAAAGGGGAGAATGCGAGTAACCATCATTTTCTCCTTTTCCCCCACAGTGATTTCAAAAATTTTCCTCCTTGGGATCGTGCAACACGGGATTGTCTGTTAAAGGTTTAACTCTTTTCCAAACAACAAAATTTTAGACCGGTTCAAATCTAAAGCATTTGCACATGACAAATAAAATGATACTCAACTAATGGGATTTGCATCAGAAAAGATAGAAAACATTGAGTCAAAAGGAGAAAGTGCTGGTTACCAGCATTGTTTTCAAAACCTGTTCTCCTTAGGGTCGTTCAACATAGGATTGGGTGGTAAAGGTTTAAATAGCGAGAATTTAACCAAGCCCGAAAATGATATGCCTATTTTGTGAAATAGAACAGAAGAAAAAAGTGATCAATCGTAAGAACTGTCTCCTTTTCCTCCATTGTTTTCAAAACTTCTCCTCCCTAGGGTCTTTGAACACGGGGTTGTGTGGTAAAGGTTTATATAACAGAAATTTAAACCCAACTTGAAACTGATATGCCTATTTTGTGAAATAAAACAGAAGGAAAAAGTGATAGATCATTTGAAATTAAAAAAAAAACACCAATATCATCATAACTGGATCTTTCATTATGACACACCGAGAGAACAATATAGTTTATTTCCCGCGCTTTATCTCCCCTTATCATTAGACTCTGAAAATAATTGTCAAAAAATCCATTCTGTTATCTCGAAAACGTATTGTGGTATCTTTATTACACTTAAATCTGTCTCATAATTGTTTGGGAAAAAAACAACCTTCGAGTATAATTTATGTTTCAATAAAAAAAAAAACGATGAACCTCAGGCGGTGTTGAGTTATTAAAAATTCTCCAAATTACTACAGTATAGTTGCGAACAAGGAATCAAAGCGCTTTTTGAGGACATTATAGATCAAGATCAGACTGCACTCTCAGTCTGTCTGATCTGATATACTCTCAGTCTGTCTGGTAAGTTTTAATGAAGATATAAGGTTTTTTTTTAAGGATTAAAATAAACCACTCCTCCACTAATCTGGACAGTTGATCTTTATATTTCTGCTGACTGGAAAATATCAAGTTGAATTTAATCGTTTATCATTAGCAGTCTATAGGTAACTCATTACCTCATGAAATATTTTTGCCTCAGACGACTCTAACTCTTTACCAGACGACAGAATTTCAGACATTTAAGCCATATTCTGTAAAAAGGGAGTTTAATGCGTGTGCAAAAAGTATCGACCCAGGTTAGCCAGTGCAGTTCGCACGGGCTGACCTGAGCCGAAATATTTTGCTACTGGTAAATTTTCTGCGTCAAATGACCAGGGTCCGTATTCACCAATCATTCTTAAGAATATTCTAAGTCTTGTTCTCCAAGATTTTCTACATCTGAAAGTAACACAACTTCTGATTGGCTAAACCAAATGGTTTAGCCAATCAGAAGTCGTGTTACTTTCAGATGTAGAAAATTTTGGAGAATAAGACTAAGAACGTTGTTAAGAATGGTTGGTGAATACGGACCCAGTTTACCATTTGATTCAGTCGATTGTTAGACAAAATGGATTTTATTGACCAATAAATACGTGATAACTTGCTTGGTATAATCTAATACACAGATACATTTAATCACCTTCTACCAGAGCACGGCTCTTTTGCAGACGACAAATTAACCCTTTCACAACTACAGTTGCCTTTGCCGTCAGTGCAAATCAAGATCAGTCAGCACAAAACATGCAGTCTGATTTTTTTATCTACACTGCCCTCTTAGATCCGAGACATTCTGCGCAAGAGCAGCCTTGAAACTGCAGTGATATGGGTCTCATTTCTGAACAGAAAGTGTATTCGGCACTCAAAGGGTTACATGTGGCTAAAATAATGGACTTTTATTTCAAAGGATAAAACATTGTGGAAAAAGGAGAACATGCTGGTAACCAGTATGTTCTCCTTTTCCCACGATGTTTTCTAATGCCTTCTTCCTCAGGGTCATTAAAATACGGGCTAGTTAGACAATGGCTGAAACCTTTAAGACGCTACAAAAAAAATAGGAAAAAAGATACCAAACAATGAAAAATATCAGGGGTGCTTCATACCTATTTCACAAAATGGCACATGGTATAGATTCAAGATCAGACCGTATGTTCGTTGAATTTTTATCTTGATCTATAATCTCAGCAAATGACCGAGATCACTTTAACTCTTTGCCAAACGACATCATTTTGAACTTGTCCAAATTCAAATTAAAACATGCAGGTCTTTCACTACAGATGGATATAAATGCAACAGTTCTGATAAATAATACCCCAAGGCGGGGATTGAACCAAGCATCTCTAGATCCCAAGGCGAACGTTCTATCACGTCGCTAACATTGCCTTCGGGTACAGTTATCTGTACTACTACAAAAGCTAGCTCTATAGCAAGGCAGTATAAGTGTACCCTTATACAAACACAAGGGTCCGTATTCACCAACCATTCTTAAGAATATTCTTAGTCTTACGCTTCAAGGTGTTGAAAATTTTAAAGTAACACAACTTCTGATAGGCTGAACCAAATGGTTTAGCCTATCAGAAGTTGTGTTAATTTCAAATTAAGCAAATGCTGGTGAATGAGACTAAGAACGTTCAAGATTAAGAATGGTTGGTGAATACGGACCCAGTATACTACATCTGCAGACAACAAATTAAGTGTGGCTCATTTTGTTGGATTTGTCTTTGATAGGATAGAAAACATTGTGGGGAAACTTAGAAAATGCTGGTTACCAGCGTTTTCTCCTTTCGCCATAGTATTTTCAAAAGCATTCTCCCTCATTGTATTTAAAATCTCGGAATCGTTCGTTAACAGGTTAAGCTGAATTAACTGACAATGAGCGCCTAGACCAGACTGTGAGGTCCGCATTTTGAACTTCTTTGCACGTCATATACCACACGACAAATTTTGACAAACGCTTGTCCGAATTGAAAGCTTTTGCAGACGACAAAATAAAAGTGGGGATAAAATGATGGAATTTGCATATGAAAATCAACAAAACATTGTGGGAAAAGGAGAAAATGCTGGTAACCAGCATTTTCTCCTTTTCCTGCAATGTTTTCAAAAGGCATCTTTCTTAAGGGATCGCGCTGTAAAAGGTTGAACTCAGATTACCACGCCTCCAGTCTTGTACAGATAACTGTTCCCGAAGGCGGTTTTAGTTTCTGATGGGTCGCCTTCGGTGCGGTGCATAGTAAATGTCCAAATATGGGGGGGAAAAAAGTACCGTAAACGTCTTATTATTGACACCACTGGTAAAAGAGACTCCAGGAATGCATGTTGAGGTGCACTAGCCGCCGCGATATCACTGAAATAATGTTGAAAACTTTTAAACACCATAAATCAATCTATCAATCTTACCTGTAATAGATGTTTCCTTCAGAGCAAACTACATCCAAGAAGAACATAATATTAGTTTTGACACTGCTAAAAAACGATAGAGAAACATTTCCAGCCAATAGTATACACCCAAATATAGCGACTTTAACTCTGTACCAAACGACAAAATTCTAGACTGGTCCAAATCGAAAGCATTTGCAGACGGCAAATTAAATAAGGTACCATTGATGGACTTTAAACAAGAAAGGATAGAAAACATCGTGGGAACAGAAGAAAATGCTGGTTACCAATATTTTCTTCTTTTCCCAAGATGTTTTCAAAACCCCCTTTCTTCAGGGTTGTTAAAACACGGAATTGTTTAGTAAAGGGTTAGTCTAGTTTAAACCGGCCAAAACATCACTCTGTCGGACAGTGTAGGTCTAAGATCAGACTGCACGTTCGGTGCATCCTGATCTTGGTATGCATTGCCTGCAGTTGCTCACTAAGTGATACACAGCAGTTTAAGACATTTAAAAAAAAAAAACACATAAATTAATATTTAAAAAGAAATACACACGCGCACGTAGCATAAAGAACAGCAAAATAATGATTAGTCCCGCAAACAGGAGCGTCTTTCACTAAATATCTCTCTCCCTAGTCCCTGAAAAACTAATTGTCAAAAATCCATTCTTCTACACAAAATCATATTATCGTACTCGATGCGGGATCGTTTTTACTGGGAAAACCGCGGAGGAAAGCAGACGATCGGTTCTACTGGCTTAGAAACTATGTCACGTGACATGGGAACTCATCACGTCAGTGCAATGTTGACGGCAGCTGGCGTATTTATCTTTCTTGCTCAAAAAATCGAAGTTTTTCTTCCTAAGGAATCCTCCCCCAAGAGAAGTATGAATGATATTGCAATATCATGCGTCTTTGTCGATACGTTTCTTCGAAAATGTTCTGTTATTTCTTATCAATACACGTTTCTTTGTTCGTTGTTTCTATCATATATTTTAACCATGCTCTGTTAAAAGGAGAATTAATGCATTTGCAAAATAGTATCGACCCAGGTCATCCTGCGCACTCCGCACAGGCTGACCTGGGTCGAAACTTTTTGCTATACTGGTCAATTTTCTGCGTGTAAAATGACCAGTTTAACTCATGACCCAGTCGTTTGTATGACAAAATGGATTTCATGGTTCCCTTATTATGTGATTACTTGCTTGGTACTATGTATCACGGAGATACATTAACCCTTTCCCAAACAAGCCCTTGTTTTCACGTGTCTGCAGTACAAGTCTTTTAAAAACACTGTGGGAAAAGGAGAAATTGCTCGTAACGAGCAATTTCTCCTTTTCTCACAGTGTTTTCTACCCTCTTTGAGACCTCTCTGCCATTTTCATCAAATTTAAAATTGTCGTCTGCAAACTCTTTCAATTTGGACCAGTCCAAAATTTGTGGTTTGGGAAAGGGTTAAACACCCTTTTGCCAGAGCGCAACTCATATATTTGAGCCATGCACTGTGTGTGAAAAGGGGGGCATCTTCATGATGCCTTGTACCAAGCAAGACATCATATAGTTAGGGATTCTTAAAATCCACTTTGTCTAACAACCGACTGTATCATAAGGTAGACTGGTCCTTGGAAATACAGAAAATTGACCAATAGCGAAAAGTTTCGGTCCAGGTCAGACTGCGCGGACTGCGCAGGCTGACCTGGGTCGATACTTTTCGCAGCATTAAGCCCCATTTTCACAGAGCATGACTCATTTATATTTACGGTGTCATGCACAAGACGAAAAAAATGGCACCACAAATACACCTAATCTTGTAAAAACCACACTGCACTGGCGTGAAAAAAAATGTGCACTTAGGAATGTAGAGATGTACCACAATCACAGAGACACGAATGCTCTTTAAATAACCTTTTACCAAACAAACGCGAGTTTTAGCGACCCTCCCAGGTAGGCCTTTTTCTTTTGAAAACATTTTGGGAAGAGGAGAAAATGTGGTTTTCTTCTCAGGACTCCTAAAATAAATTTCATAATTCGAGTCACGTTTGTCTTCTGCAAATGCTTTCAGTTCGAGCAAGCCTAACATTTTGCTGTGTGGTAAATAGTTAAACGGTGGACTCGTCCACGGCGAAGGGGCCTAAAGGATATGATGGGTTGAAACATTTGAAATTTTAATCTAAAGAGCAAATTTTTACATTATACAATCTCACATGTCCAAACGCCCAGATTAGTGAAATATCAGGCCCGGGTAGCACAGCAGTTAGCGTATCTGACTGGTGACCTGGTGGTTTTGAGTTCGATATCCAGTTGTGGCGAACTTTCTTTCCGGCGATTTTTTGCCTCTCACCTCTGATTCACGTAGGAAAAGTAGTCTGTGACTTGGAAAGAAAGTTGTGTCAGTACTGGTGTGAGAAAGTCAGAAAACACATGCGTAGTGCAATAATCGCCGTACTATGACCTAAGCTGTTAAAACTGCATTAAACTCCAATACAAACAAATAAACTGAAATATTTCAGATTGTGGAATTAATTTCGATTCCTGCACGGTCAATTTAACGAATACCTATTGTACCTGTTGACCCTCTCAGAAATGTCCAGTCTTTATGGTACAACTATGGCGCAAACATGATATACAATCTCACACGCCCAACCGCCCAGAATTACTGCAATAGTTCATATTGTGGAATTAAGCTCGATTTCTGCATAGGCCGTTTACCGAATACCTATTCTATCTGTTTGCCCGCTCATGAATGTCTAGTCTTTGTGGTACAACTATTTAGTCGTTGATAAAATTACGTTATTATAACACGTGAATGTTTTCACAAATTATCGGTTCGAAATTCTCTCTCACACAATTTTTGTTCACATAAAGTTATGCTGGGCTAATAATGGAGGCTCGTATTCACAAACCATTCTTGCTTTTATTCTTAGTCTTAATCTAGATTTGGAAAGTAACACAACCTCTGATTGGGTAAACCATAATGGTTTAGCCAATCAGAATTTGTGTTACTTTCAAATTTATAAAATCCTTGAGAATAAGACGAAGAATGTTTTTAGAAATGGCTGTTGAATGTAGACCCGGATGCATCATTTTATTAGTTGACAAGACAACTAAGAAAACTGCAAATTCCATGCACATAAAATCTTTTTCGGTATGGCTCATTTTCCGAATTGGTTATGTTACTATAACCACTGATACTGTTTAAAAACAATACCCTATCTAACATTTGTAAAACCCTTGTAAAATTAACATTACGGGTCTTCAAGTTTTAGTCTTTTTAGTACATTGGTATAGAAAAGAAAATGAGCTAGGCTCTATGAAAAGGGATTTAATGCATCTCCATGACGCATCATACCAAGCAGGTTATAATGAATATGATTATGGATCCATAAAATCGACTTTGTCTAATAACCGGCTGAATCATAAGGAAGACTGGTCCCTTGACATGCAGAACATTGACCAATAGCAAAATTTTTCGACCCAAGTCGGACTGCGCGGCTGACTTGGGTCGATACTTTTTGCAGATGCATTAAACCCCCTTTTCACAGCGCATTTCTGAAATCATTTCGTTAGCTACAAGGAGATATATATTTCTTTGCAATTTTATAGAATATGCTCGGTAACATTCAGCATAAAAAAAGGTGCGCTTTTCTTTCGTTTAATGATAGGATAGTCGTTTTTCAATAAGCAACTCAGTCTAATTTTAATTACATCAGCTATGACGTCATCATACTGATTTGAATACGACTTATTGAAATCGAAGCTTGCTATTGATCATGTGACAAAACTTGTCACATGTAGCTAAACTGATCAGTTTTATCGCTTAAAGGGTAGAAAATATTGTGAGAAAAGGAGAAAATGCTGGTTACCAGCATATTTTCTTTTCCCCACAACGTTTTTAAAACCATGTTCTTCATTGTCAATATAACATGGGATTGTTTTGTAAAGGGTGAAATGGGACAGAGTTTTAGCAACCATTATGCTCAAATTCGTTGGCCAAAATTGATCATGGGCACTCGACTTCCGCATCAAACTGTACTCGACTTCTGCATCAGATCTGTAACAAAATCCGTGACCAATTCCATGATTTGATCGGTCATTGTCGCCATGGGCAGAGCTCTTGATTCATTATGAAACGGGTTCCTTGTAGAAATGAGATCTATGTCACGATATTCTGGATCATTCCACATGTTCGCCAGGCCCGGTAGCTCTGTCGGTGCAGTACTGATGAATTAACTATCGCCTTACATAATTCAGAGATGAATAATTTATGAAACGTTGTAAGACTGTAAATATCTTTTAACATCTTCGCGTGCCAAGGGTGACAATCTTAAGATCGCACTGATTGTCAGCATTGGCTTGGGAAGATGCCTATTACAGGCATACGATCGGTCGAGATGATAGGCGTTGGCAGAAAAATGAATTTAAAGGTGTGGAAGTACATTGTAATTGTAAAGATGTCAAACTGTTATTGCACAGTCGGTCCAAGTGCTAGTCGCTGACAGAAAAAAAAGGGGAGCCTATCAAAATGGCGCATCGAAAAAATGAAAATGTTTCAAAGCGATATTATTAAACAGCGATCACGTAATCGCTGTTTAAAAATTAAAATCCGGTAAAGGCTTCTTTCTCGGGGCCATTAAAAGTAATTGTGCGGTAAAGGGTTAAAATTCTCGATTGCCCTCAAATATGATAAAAGTTACGTAGTAAATTTCACCAGCGCTTTCAAGACTTCGCCTTGCGATTAGTGTTTCAAAGGGGAGCCTATCTATACAATTGGCTTTTACATGCACTTTAGCCTTTAATCGCCCATGAATCAAAGAACCTAATGAAATCATGATAGATTTTCATTTAGAAATTAATGACCATTAAACGGTAGGGTTTGTCGATTTGCATCCAATTCGTTAACTTAGGCACTTACATAACACCACATAAAGCACTAGATAAAATCTTTGTTGTGTGAGTAAATTAAAACAAGGATTGCCAGAAGTAGTTTTAACAGGTTAGATTACTTTCCCTCAGCCAATCAAAATGCAATAAAAACAAAACATTTCTTTCTTGCTTTACATTTTAACCCTTTTTCACACAACCTGTGTGCTTTAACGACCAGCATTTTACCGTTTTCCCTCAATGTTTTTATCCTTCCTAAAACATATTTTGACCTATGATTTACATTTATTTTCTCGTCTGCAAATGCTTTCAAATTGACTAGTTCTAAAATGTCGTTTGTTAAAGAGTTACAGGTGCGTTTAGACTTACTACCGAGACCACGCGTACACAAAAACCAATGGCGTCATTCATGAAGTACAGTCAGATGAGCCATGATCTGTGAAAAGTGGACTTAATGCATCTGCAAAAAGTATCAATTCAGATCAGTCTGCGCAGTCCGCGCAGGCTGACCTGGGCCGAAACTTTTCGCTTTTTGGTCAGTTTTCTGTATGTCCGAGGACTATTCTACCCCATGATTAAGTCGGTTGTTTAAAAAAATAGTGGATTATGGCTCCATAAGTATGTGATGGCTTCCTTGGTATAAGGAATCGCGGAGATGCATGAAGCCCTCTTTTACCAGAGCATCGCTCAATGCACTCGTCTGTAGACGATAGCGGGGGCACATTTCATTGCAATGCAGTGTCTAATGAATATAATTCGGCTTTCATTCTTCATTTGTTATCCTCTTTTCGGGTTGGTTAACGTTTTATTTACAATGCAGGTATCGTGCATGTCCTGATAATATGGAACCGAACCAGACATGCGCATGAGTGCTCAAAGAGAGACAACTCCATCGGACTGGTGATAATTTGTACTCACATTTTTCTTTTGACAGCGGTATCTTGCAACAAAACCTGACTTTAAACACTTAAATATACTTTTAAAAAGCTATAAAACTTACAGAACTTATGTGAATTAATTTCTTTATTAAATCAAAAGGAAGAACCAAAGATAGCATCTTGATGTCTTAGGTCAGAAAAAAAATATTAGCATTTATCCTGTTGGATGCGAAACGTATGTATTTTGCGCACAATGTAGACCAAGCTCAGACTTCACAGACGTGTCCTGATCTTTGTATAAATTGAACGCTTCTCTATTAATGAATTCAGTTTTGAAAATCTCCAACATATCAACAGAACCTGATTCGAATATAACTTTTTTATAGATAATTTCATAATTTAATATCGACAGGTTAACCCTTACCCCGCTAAGCGCGACACACTGACCTTTTGCGGACAGCGTAGATCGAGATCAGACTGCACAGAACGTGCAGTCTGATCTTGGATCTACACTGTCCGATAAGGAGATATCTTTCCTCCAAAAATACGTTTGAGATAAGAAAATTTGGGCTTATTATATCGTGTTGAAAGTTTCATTTCTTTTATTTAGCAGGATAAGGCTTACAGGCTAAAGATACTGATAATTCTAGTTTTTAGACTAGATACTTCTTGCTTTTTGATTGCTTGACAAGTACCTTTAGATCGCTATATAAATGAGCCGTGCTTTGTGAAAAGGGGATTTAACTCTTTACCAAATGACAAGATTTTAGACTGGTCCAAATTGAAAGCATTTGCAGACGACAAATTAAAGGTAGTCTAAATGATGAAATCTGCCATTGATAGATTAGAAAACGTTGTGGGAAAAGGAGAAAATGCTGGTTACCAGCATTTTCTCCTTTTCCCACGATGTTTTCAAAAGCTTTCTTTCTCAGGGTCGTTAAAAGTCGGGATTGTGTGGTACAGAGTTAGTGCATCTGCAGAAAGTATCGATCCAGGCCAGCCTGTGCAGTCCGCGAAGGGCCGGAACTTTAAGCTATTTGTAAAATTTCTATATCTGCATGTCAAAGGACCATTCTACCTTATGATTCAGCCAGTTGTCAGACAAAATGGACTTTATGGATCCCTAATTATGTTTTGGGTTACATGGTATAATACATGATGGAAATTTATTAAGACCCCTTTTGCTAGAGCATAGCTCATTTATATAGGGTAGTTTAACCCTTTGCCGAACAATCACGTGTTTCCGTTACTCTGAAGGGGTCCTGCATGGCTCGGTGTCGGACTCGTAACTTACGGTCCCGGGTTCGAGCCTCACAGGGTTTTTCGTGGGAGTAACCTTAGGCAAGACATTTCAGAGCCATAGCCCAGTACTGGTGAAACCAAGGACATACACGAAAAAGCAAGTTGTGGCCGTGATATGACTAAAATAATGTTAAACACTTTTAGATCACTCAACCGTTACCCTAAGTAAGAAGGTTTATGAAAACACTGTGATAAAAACATTGTGGAAAAGGACAAAGTGCTGGTAACTGGCAATTTTTAAAGACCATACTTCACTATCTGTGTAATCTGATCTTGATCTGTGCCCTCCACAAAACTCTGTTTTTCGCCTATGGAACTGAAAGGATTCGGGGCGACATTCTTAATCTTTTTTTTTTAAATCAGAAAACGAATCTTAATGCACGTTAAGTGCAGCTTAATTTTTATGAGAGTAAACCATTCCGTATAATCTCTTGTAGAAGTGCTTTGTGTTATTTTAACCCTTAGGCTGCTACCCAAGGACCTTTTGCAGACAGTGTAGATCAAAATCAGACTGCACAGAGCATCTGATCTTGGATCCACACGGTCCGATAAGGAGATATTTTTCCCTGGACAAATAAATTTGAAACAGCGATATTTGGAATTTTACTATCGGTTAGAAAGTTTTATTTAATTTATTTAGCAGGTAAAGGGTTAACCCTTAACCTGCTAAATAATTCAAATGAAATCTTCAAACCCATAGTCAAAACCCAAATGTTGCTATTTTAAAGCAACTTGGAGGGGGATATATCTCTTTATCGGACAGTGAAGTTCCAAGATCAGACTGCACGTTCAGTGCAGTCTGATCTTGGATCTACACTGTCCGCAAAAGGTAACTGAGTCGTGTTTAGCAGGCTAAGGGTTAAATATGACCCAATAACCCCTGCCCTTTCTGTCTTGCAGCAGACCACTTTTTAATAAAACATAGTGACAAAAGGAGACATTGCTTTCATCGAGGAATCTCTACTTTTGCCACAAAGTTTTGACATTGTATTCGTTTGAAACTATAAATGTTGGTGTCCAGTAACTTTTTACCTCTCAACCCCGAGCTTTAACAACGCTGAGGATGAAGCCTTTTAAATGCATTGTGGGGAAAGGAGAAAATGCATGCAGGTAACCAGCATTTTCTCCTTTCCCCAAAATGTTTTCTACCCGTTCAAGGACAATTCCATCGTGTGAGCCACATTTAAATTGTCGTCTGTAAATGCTTTCAATTTGCACATGTCATCGGGTAAAGAGGTAACGAGCGATATCACATCATGCTCTCATAATGTCACAAAATCTCGAACATGTGTAACGCCTATTGATAGTATGGTCTTCAACATTATTTCAGTTAAATTGCGGCGGCCAGTGCACCTATCATTGCTTTCCTGGAGTTTCTCTTACCAGTACTTAGCATGATATTCCTCGAAAGCCTCGGGCTCCTTTCCACATAACCATTTTCGAAGCTATGATCAGCGGTGAGAGAGGATTGAATCCTGTCGCTACGGCTATCATCTATCCTGGGAAAGCAATTCGCCGATCTGGTGATTTGACCCAACGATCCCCTGTTCTCAAGTCCTGCATGCCGCCGACTTACCTACCCGGGCTCGGCGAACATTTTTACACTATTCATGTATTTCCTGGTTTCACCAGTACTAAGCTAGGGCTCTGAAGCGTCTTGCCCAAGAACACTCCCACGAAGAAACTGGTGCCTTCAGTGAGGCTAAAAACCTGCCCCCCCCCCCCCCCCCCCCCCCCCCCCCAGGTTACAAGTCCTGCACTTTACACTGGGCCACGCAGGACCCCACAAACGTGAATAAGCGACCTGTCGCCATGATTTAACTGAAATGATGTTGAAAGTGGCGTTAACCCTTTACCGCACAATGCCGTCTTTTGACGCCCCTGAAGAAGAAGCCTTTTGAAAACATTGTGGGAAAAGGAGAAAATGCTGGTAACCAGCATTTTCTCCTTTTCCCACAATGTTTTCTGCCCTGTTAAAGAAAAATTGCACCATTTGAGCCACACTGAAATTGTCGTCTGCAAATGCTTTCAATTTGGACAAGACCTTAATTTTGTCGTCTGGTAAAGGGTTAAACTCAATGCAATCTATCAATCAATCAAATGAAACATTTGTAACTAAACCATGCTCTCGCTAAAGGGGGTTTGATGCTATTCCGTGATGTATTATACTAAGCAGGTCATCACAGAATTACGGACCCATAAAATCGTTTTTGGGATTCGAATGAGCAAGTCCTGTACCATATTACCCACTCAGCTACCGGGCTACTAGGTCTCGATAGAAAAAATCAACAAATCACAACAACTCGGACAAGTCGATAAATTTGAGCTATGCTCTGTGAAAAGGGACCTTAGAGCATCTGCGAAAAGTATCGATCCAGGTCAGCCTGCGCAGTCCGCGCAGGCTGACCTGGGTCGAAACTTTTCGCAATTTGGTCAATTATATGTATGTCAAAGGACCAGTCTACCTCATGATTAAGTCGGTTGTTTAAAAAATGTGGCTATCATGGTTCCATAATTACGTGATGGCTTGATAGGTATAATACATCAAGGAAATGCATTAAGCCCCCTTTTGCCAGAGCATGGCTCATTTATTTCTGTCCATGTTCACTGTCTCTCTTTACACTGTATCTTAGTCACTTTTCGGAATGGGCATTCTAAATAATCGACAGCATATTTGCCATGTTAAGGAAAATCCAAATTTCAATTGTCCACTGAGTAAACCTTCATTCAGCGTAAGACCAGTCTCTGGAGTCCTTTGCAAAGACAGTAAATCACAAGATCAGCATGCATTTTGGAGCAGCCGGATCCTTATTTACTTTCTTTGATAGTTTAATTTGCCCAAACAATTTGTTTTCTGCAAATGCTTCGAATTTGGCCATGTCTAAAATTTTGCCATATAGTACAGTGCATATTCAGTTAGACAAATATGACTGTACTGGTGGTTTTTTTGTGTTTGAATGGGTAGAAAGCTATGTGGGAAAAGTAGAAAGCGCTAGCTACCGTCATTTTCTCCTTTTCCTACAGTGTTTCCTACAGACCTCAAATGGACGACTGTTTATACATGTGCTTATATTGGAAAAGGGCAAACACATTAAACTGAAGACAATCTAGCTTAGTCAGAGCTCAACTGTTATGAAATATTTACCAAGTCAATGAAAATATAGACTGATAAAATATGATACCGCTAGAAAAGTAGCCAGAGAAAATAACCGAGAATCACAACATTTATAGGTATTTATAAAAAAAAGTCTCCCCACCCATTTGAACACAAATCACAAGAGGCCCACAAGAGCCTGAAATGCTCTTCTGGCCATCAACCAATGAAAATGTTTTATCCTGTCACCTCCCATAAATTCCGTTGTAAAACACGGAGTCCCGTAAACTTATTGATATATGGTCACTTGACCACATGAACTGATTTATTATGTCAGTTGGTCATGTAATCAAGGTTTATTAGTTGGTCATGCTTCCGCTTCCAGTCGGAGCTACTTTTTAAGTGCTGGTACATGAAATCAATATTTTACAATAAAATCATCACTTAAAATAGGATGCCCATATTATTTTCCACAATATATTGTTTTCCCATATTGATAAGGCAGATCTCTATATCAATGATTTGATTTTGGTTTTGTTTTATTCGTTCACAGTGCTTGACAGGATAAAAAGAACAGATGTTTTCAAAGGCTCTTCTACAGGGTCGTTAGAGGAAAAATTGTGGACATTATCTCATCATGCAGAAAAAAAAGTATTGACAAAAATCACATAAAATTTGTATGGTCTTTGGCCAGAAGCGGTTAAAACAGTTAAACCTGAATCTGATAAATAAGTGAAATGAAACTTTAAAGTCGATAGTAGAAACCCAAATGTTGCTTTTTTGAAGTTATTTTTTTGGAGAAAATATCTCCTAAAAGGACAGGGTAGAATCAAAGATCAAACTGCACATTTTGTGCAGTCTGATCTTAATTTACACTGTCCACAAAAGGTCCTTGAGTCACGCTTAGCTGCCTAAGGGTTAAATTTGTTTGTTTGTATAGGAGCTTAACGCCATTTCAACAGCTCAGGTCATATCATGGCGGTCAGTGATGCATCCATGTGTTTCCTGGCTTTCTCACGCCAGTACTGACACAACTTTCTTTTCAAAGCCACTGACCACTTTTCTCCCATGCGTAAGAGGAGAGAGGTAAAAAATCGCCGGAAAGAAAGTTTGCCGCAACCACCTGGGTCCGTATTCACCAATCATTCTTACGAACATTCTTTGTCTTGTTCTCCAGAATTTTCTACATTAGAAAATAACACAACTCCTGATTGGCTAAACCATTTGTTTTAGCCAATCAGGAGTTGTGTTACTTTCAAATGTAGAAAATCTTGGAGAATAGGACTAAGAATATTCTTCAGAATGGTTGGTGAATACAGACCCAGGTCACAAGTCAGATAATCACTGAGCTACCCTAAAGGACCCTAGGGGTTAAAAGTTTCAAAGCATATTTCTCTACATCTGTTCTTTTCCATGACTCTTTGTAAGACAAAATTTAAGACTACCCCATACTGAAAGTATTTGCAGATGACAAACCAAATGTGACTCACATGATAGAAGTTGTCTCTGACGTGGTGAAAAACATTGTGGGAAAAAGAGGAAATGCTGGTTACCAGCATTTTCTTCTTTTCCAACAATGTTTTCAAAAGCCTCCTTCCTCAGGGCCAATATAACATGGGATTGTTTGGTATATGGTTAAACTTTTCTTTCTGGATCAACTTTTACATAAGACAGCTTCTGCTGTATTGATTTTGAGGCCATTTCATAAAAAGAAAAAAATATATTGACCCTTTACCACACAATCCCGACTTTTAACGACCCTGAGGAAGAAGACTTTTGAAAACATTGTGGGAATAGGAGAAAATGCTGGTAACCAGCATTTTCTCCTTTTCCCACAACGATTTCTACTCTTCCCCCCAAAAAATTTCAATTTTAGAGTCACATATATTGTGTCGTCTGCAAATGCTTTCAATTTGGACATGTCTAAAATTTTGTCGTTTGGTAAAGAGTTAAAAGATAAAAAAGAAAAAAGAAGAAGACAACTCCCTTTCCATCACTTTAATTCAGTTTGAAAAAAAAAATACAATTTAGAAAATATGTTTATGATTTGGACATACATACAGACAGAAACTTAATTACTCAATTCAGTCTTCATCCCTTTTACACCTTTCCAGACAAAACAAAATCAGACTTGTTCATGTTGAAAGCATTTGCAGATAATGGATTAAAGATGACTCAAATGATGTCCTTCAGTTTTGATAGAGTAGAAACAATGTGGGAAAAGGAGTACATGCTATTTACTAGCATTTCTCCATTTTCCGCAATGTTTAAAAAGCCTTCTTCTCCAGGGCTGTTAAAACATGGGATTGTTTGGTAAGGGGTTCAAGAAAGTGTAATGGTCAGCTAACATACTGATAATCCAAATAAATCAAGTTTTAACTCCTATGATGCTAAATAATGTAAATGAAACTTTCAAACCGATAGTAAAAACCAGAATAACGCTATTCTATACTTTTTTTTTCGAGAAAAATATCTCCTTATTGGACAGTATAGATCCAAGATCAGACTGCACATTCTGTGCTTACTGATCTTGATCTACACTGTCTGCTAAAGGTCAGTGAGTCGCCCTAAGGGTAAGGGCGTCAAATATGCCAAAAGACAAAAATGGTAATAAAACGCAATTTCTCCTTTTACTATAATATTCTTTTTCCTTTGAAGAAGTCTGCTGCAAATGGCAAATAAGTGCCTCCATGGGGTTTCTGAGGGAATAAAATGAATAAGTTTTAACTGTTTACCAGCAATCCCATATTTTTTTTTCTGACCCCAAAGAAAGACTTTTGAGACAACTGAGGAAAAATGCTGATAAGAGCATATTCTTCATTTCCCGTAATGTTTTCTATCTCGTCAAGTACTAATCAATCATTTGAGCCACCTTTAACTCTTACAGCCCCTTTCACAACAATACTTACTTCTGCGGCCAGTGTAGATCAAGATCAGACTACACAAAATGTGCAGTCTAATCTTTGATCTACACTGTCCACTTGACGTAAACACTATAATCAAACGTAACCATCAAATTGCAATCTTATTCCTAGTCTGAATATGTTTGTTGGGTTCATTCGGCGCTCTAGAGTTTAATTTGCTGTCCATGAATGCTTTCTGTATTTGAGCAAATCTAAAAGTTTGTCTGGTGAAAGATTAATGTAAATCACTTCACTGAAAATATTGTCATTAACTCTTTACCATACAATTCCAAGTTTTAACGACCTTGAGGAAGAAGCTTTTTCAAAACATTATGGGAAAAGGAGAAAATGCTGGTAACCAGCATTTTCTCCTTTTCTCACAAAGTTTTCTACCCTATCAAAGACAAATTCTATCATTTGAGCCACATTTAAATTGTCGTCTGCAAATGCTTTGAATTTGGACAAGTCTACATTTTTGTCGTGCGGTAAAGAGTTAAATATTATTAGTTTTTACCAAATGACAAAATTTTTGACGTGTCAAAATTGAAAGAATTTGCAGATGACAAATACATGGTGGCTCAAATGACAAAATGTTTTCCATATAGGGTAGAAAACATTGTCTGATGAGAAACCTTGTCTCCCTTTCCCACATTTTCGAATGGCTCCTTTCTCCGGGTCATTAAATCTCTAGGTTATTTGGTAAATGGATGACTAACATTTTCAGCACAAGACTTGATTTTTGTTGCTTGATGGTCAACATCTGATGGTCTGAAGGTCCAGATCAGACTGCAGACAACCCAGTCTTATCATGATCTACACTGTCAAGAATTTTGTAATATATCCAACACCGCCCTCCCCCAAGAAAAAAAAAAGAAACTGCAATATTTCAGACTTCATTTTGTGATCCAAAATCATATTTACTTTGCACTGAAAGATATGAAGAAAAAAAAATCCCCAGTTCCAAAAAAAACTAAACATACCAATTACTAGTATTACAAAAAATACTCAAACGAAACAATATTGTGACTAAACACATTTAAGTATGCAACATTTAGTGTATTCCTACACTCAACACACACACAAGCACACTCCATAAAGCTTTTTATCTTCAAGTAAAATCCTAACAGATGTGCCAATGAATCAATCTTTATAACAAATGTTTCAAACAATGAGTTGAAAAAATATTGTGGGAAAAGGGAAAAAAAATGGTGATTAGTAGCATTTTCTCCTTACCCAAAATATTTTTTACCTCTTTCAAAGACATATCCCATTATTTGAAACATACTGAATTTGTAGTCTGCAACTGCTTTCAATTTTGTTGTTTCTCAGCTCTTTACCACAGCCAACAACAAACAAACATTCTGATGTGGATCTAAACTTACCAAAAAAAATCATCTTATACAATTGCCAAACACAGCCCCAAATCTGACAGACAGGCCTTTCCTACCACCTTTCTACATTTTCTTTTTCCCAGGGATAAAGGATACAAAAAGGTTGAGATAAGGGGGAAAAGATTTTCACTACAAACATACAAATACACCCCATTGGTCATGGTTTAAACACTGCAAAAAGATACAAAATCATCAACATCAAAATTATAAGCCGCTCCTAATTTTCTCATGTATCTTTCATGTATTTTCAATTCCATTCTTAACCTAATGCATCAACCCTTTTCAAAAGAACAAGCTTTTAAACATGTCAAAATCGAAAGCAACAGCAGATTTGACAATTAACCCTTTCCCAAATGACAAATTTTAGACTGGTCCAAATTGAAAGAGTTTGCAGACGACAATTTTAAATTTGATGAAAATGGCAGAAAGTTCTCAAAAAGGGTAGAAAACACTGTGGTAAAAGGAGAAATTGCTCGTTATGAGCAATTTCTCCTTTTCCCAGAGTGTTTTCAAAAGACTTGTACTGCAGACACATGAAAACCAGGGCTTGTTTGGGAAAGGGTTAAATAAACTAAGGCTCTAACCTTGGATATGTCTTAAAAACTATAGAAACCATTGTGGGAAAAGGATGAAAGGCTGGTTACAATCATTTTCTCATTTTTTTCACAATGTTTTCAAGATTCTTATTTCTCAGGATCATTACAATATGAAATTGTGTCATAGCAACTCTACATTAATCTGATGGCTTTCAAAATTACTGTGGCAAATATTGCTAAGAATGAGTGATTTTTGTATATTTCAGATATTTTCTCCACTTCTAAACATCCAAATCTTCATCTGTCAAAATCAACATTTTTCCATTCAATGTCTCTTATACGAGACATCTTAGTCTTTATAAACCACTTGTCACTATCAAAGTTTGAGTGCCTAAATAAGCTGTATTATGATGAAAAATTTCCAGAGTCTGAATACACTTTCTGATGATCAAAACACGAGAGAGTTTGAATACAAACTGTGATGATCAAACAGTAGCAGAGAGTCTAAATACATATATGATGATCAGAAAAGAGCAAATATTATCAAAAAAAAAGACTTATGATTCTCAAAAAGAAGCATAGAGACTGCATACACTTAATGATGCTCAAAACTGAAGGGAGTTGAAATACAAGTTATTATTATCAAAATGTAGTAGAGAGAGTTAATACAACTTATGATGACTAAGAAGTAGCAGACAGTCTAAATACAATTTTTGATGATCAAAAAGTAGCAGACAGTTTCAACACAAATTATGATAATCAAAAAGGAGCAGACAGTCTGAACACAAATTGTGATACTGGTAATCAAAAAGTAGCAGACAGTTTCAACACAATTTATGATAATCAGCAGACAGTCTGAACACAAATTGTGATACTGGTAATCAAAAAGTAGCAGACAGTTTCAACACAATTTATGATAATCAAAAAGGAGCAGACAGTCTGAACACAAATTGTGATACCGGTAATCAAAAAGTAGCAGACAGTTTCAACACAATTTATGACAATCAAAAAGGAGCAGACAGTCTGAACACAAATTGTGATACCGGTAATCAAAAAGTAGCAGACAGTTTCAACACAATTTATGATAATCAAAAAGGAGCAGACAGTCTGAACACAAATTATGATACTGGTAATCAAAAAGTAGCAGACAGTTTCAACACAATTTATGATAATCAAAATGGAGCAGACAGTCTGAAAACAATTTTGATACTGGTAATCAAAAAGTAGCATACAGACTCATGTAACTTAAGATGAACGAAAAGGAGCATACACTCTTAACACAACTTATAATGATCAGAAAGTACTACAGTCTGAATACAACTTATGATGGTCAAAAAGTTGCAGAATCTGAATACTTTATTCGTATAAAAAATATAGGAGACAGTCAGAATACAACTTTGACACAATCAGTCAATCTAAATACATCATATGACATCAAAAAATGAGATATTATGTAGAGTATATGTAATTCTGGCGAAACAATGCAAGTTTTTTACTCTTTAGCAAAAGTAAGACTTTTACTGCAATACAGAAATCTAATATATCTTCTACACCTATTAACAGAACCACCTACAAGCTACTTTGGGCCTTGACAAAATGGCACTTAGTCCAAGGGTAGGGCCATTTTTTCCTTAGCTGTTTACCACACAATCCCGAGTTTTAACTGGGAAAACTGCCTTCTGAAAACCTTGTGGGGGAAAAAGGGAAAATGCTGGTAATCAGTATTTCCCTTTTTCCCCACAAGGTTTTCTTCACTTTCATAGACCAATTCCATCATTTCAACAACATTAGTCTTCTGCAAATGCTGTCAATTTTGACAAGCTTTAAATTTTATTATTTGGTAAAGAGTATAGCTACAATATTTACAGATGTAGTCAAATTTACCTCATGTTCATAATCCACACTTTGTTAAGATATAATAGTTGTCTGCTGTAAGTTTGTTTCATGATCTAATGAATTTGGTATAACTTTCAATTAGCCCTTTATCAAACAACCCTTTTTTGGTATTCCTACTTAAGAGCATCTGCAGTCGACAAATTCAAAATTGGTACAAATCAGCCAAAGATATCCGATGCAATAGAAAACATTGCGGAAAAGGAAAATGCTGGTTGCCAGAAATTTCTTCTTTTCACACTATTTTTTTCAAAAACCTTCTCTTTTACGCTTGCTTGCTAAAACATGGGATTTTTTGGAAAGGGGTTAAATAGGTTGCTCTTAAAATATTAGGTTGTAAAAGGATTGTCTAATCTGAACCTTAAGGGTCCGTGTTCGATTCCCTGGAGCTGGTGTCAACTTTGGGACTGTCCATTAGCCCTCATACTTGGCATGAGTACTGTGGTTTCCAGGAAGCAGAATCAAGAGAGATTGGTACAGGTTTCAGTAATTTGTTTCTCAGTTGATGTAAAACAAAAATGTTTAAATTAAACATGAGCACTGCATGCTGGTGTCAACACTCAGCTTGATTTTGAGTGAGAATTCCAAGTCAAAAAAGGGGCATAACTGTGGCAAAAATACTTTGATGGTTAACTGTCTTTCTTGTATAGGTCCCTTTTGATAGTGAACAACTTGTCCAAGTTTGAAGTAAATATCTTCAGTAACACAGATATTATAAAGTGTCAAAGTTTTTGGACAACGATGCAGACAAGGACAATAGAGACAATGCAACGGCTATGATAATGACTCGATGTTTTCTTTGAAAACAGCCAAGTTGATAAATTAATCTGGACAGAACAGAATCCAATTGCAAATAATAATTATTTCCATGATTGTCTAACGTCTACATGGTGACTTTTTGCTCATACATATTCTGGCATTTTTTCAATAAAAAAGAGCATGATTTCTTTCTAACCTTGGCAAGTAAAATAACTTTGCAAGTTAAGATAATCATTGTCATGGGTTTATGCTTATTTCATAGTACAATTATAACACCATAAGGTCCTTTTGTAGACAGTGTATATCAAGACCAATCTGTATAAAACATGCTGTCTGATCAATGATCCACACTGTCTGATATTTTGAGATATTCATTGGTCAAATCCTTGTTCTGATTCCTACATTAGAGTTTTGTTTACTGAATATCACTGAGCCATGCTCTATGAAAAGGGAGGTTAAATGCATCAGCAAAAAGTATACCCTTGTCAGCAGTCTGCGCAGGCTGACCTGGGTCGAAACTTTTTGTTGTGGGTATATTTTCTGTATGTCAAAGGACCATTTTATCTCCTGATTCAGCCATTTTCATACAAAATTGATCTTTACTTTGCAACAACCTGCTTGGTATAATGCATTGTGAAGATGCATTAAACCCCCTTTTTCCCAGGGCACTACTCAAATCTGTGTTTAATTTGATGTGTTTAGTTTGTTTCGCTGTCTTAACCCTTTCCCAAACAACAAATTTTTTACTCTTTCAAATTCAAAACATCTGCAGACGACAATTTCAAAATTGGTACAAGCAAGCTTATGCTCTCTGATAGAGTGGAAAACAATGTGCACAATGTTTTCAAAAGCCTTCTTTCACAGGACTGTAAAAACCCGGGATAGTTTGGTAAGGGGTTAAAGATCATGCTTTATCAAACATTCCCATGTTTTAATGACCCACAGGACAAAGACTTCTAAAACAATTCTGGGAAAAGGAGAAAATGCTTATGGCCAGCATTTCGTCCTTTTCCAACAATGTTTTGTAGCCTTTCAAAGATAAATCCCAAAAATGAACCATATTAACTATGTCTTCTGCAAATACTGAATTTTGGACAAGTCTAAAATAGTGTCATCTTGTAAAAAGCTAAACTAGTGTCATACAATTCACACTTTACCCAACAACTAAATTTTCGACTGGTCCAAAGTGAAAGCATTTGCAGATGATAAATGAAATTTGCAATGAACAATGATAACTGTAACAAGCGTCGAAAACACTGTGGGAAAAGGAGAAAATGGTGGTTATCAGCATTTTCCTTCTTTTCCCACAAAGTTTTCAAAAGCCCTCTTTCTCAGGGTCATTTGGTAGAGAAAAGGGTTAAACTGCAACGGACCATTTCACAGGAACAGCAAACTCAATTCATCACCAAAAAAAAAAAATGGTGGTCCTTGTTGGAAACAATCAAGAGAATGAATGTGCACAATATAATGTTATTTATTACAGCAAAAATCTATACATGTACATGTACACCAAAAAAAAAATTCAAAATTTCTTTTACAGGGAAAAGGAAAAGCATCCTACGGGTAAATTACAGTTATACAGCTATGAACCTCACTTCCGTAGGGACAACTACAGACCAAATAAAAAAAAAAAGATTAGGAAAACAAAGTAGATTTATTTCATAAATAATGATTAAAAAAAAAAAAAAAAATAGCACCGCATGCTAGTGCTTATGCTTGGCTGCTTTTAGAAATAGATTTTCAGAATAAATTCTGAGTAAAAAAAAATGGGGGGCATAAATAAGTCAAAAATACTTTGATGGTTACCTGCCCTTGTTGTATTGGTTCCCTTTTGATAGTTAAGAACTTGTCCAAGCTTGAAATATATATCTTCAGCATTAATAGAGATACCATAATGTGTCAAAGATTTTGAACAACGACAATGATGCAGATGCTGATGCAGACAACAACAGGGCTATAATAACTCAACATTTTTTTCAACAACAGCTGAGCTAAAAATTCAAAATCCTTCTAAAAGGGAAAGCTTCTTAAAGGTAAATAAGAGTCATACAGCTATGAACCTAACTTTTTAAGAAAAAGCTACAGACTAATGAAAGATTAGGAAAAACAAAGTAGAATTTCTTCAAAAATAATGATAACACAATCAATTCAGGCAATGTATAAATCTGATCTTCAACAACTTCTAAACGGAAAAACTTATCATTTCCTGAAACAAATTTAAAGTAAATGAAATACAACTGTACAAGTGGATAATTAACCCTTTACCAAATGACAAAATTTTAGACTTGTCCAATTTGAAGGCATTTGCAGTTGACAAAATAAACAGGACACAAACATTGAAATTTGTTTATAGAAGGGTAGAAAACATAGTATGAAAAGGAGAAAATGCTGTTATCAGTATTTTCTCATTTTTCCTTAATGTTTTCAAAAACCCTCTTCCTAGGGTTGTTAAAACTCAGGACTGTGTGGTAAAGGGTTAATTGATATTAACCCTGTAAGGCACAATCCTTAGTTTTAATGTCCCTATGGAAGAAAGCGTTTGAAAACATTGTGGGAAAAGAGAAAATGCTGGTAACTATCATCCTACCAACCTTAAAAAAAAAAATCTCTGTCGAGTAAGTCTACTTTGTAAGCTATACTTGAGGTAAAAGAATTACATATAAAAAGATGAAAATACGTGGGCCACACTCTGTGAAAAGGGGACTTAAATGCATCAGCCAAAAGTATCAACCCAGGTCTGCCTGTGCAGTCCGTGCAGGCCGACCTGGGCCAAAACTTTCTGCTACAGGTCAATTTTCTGCAGCTCAAAGGACCAGTGTACCTCAGTCGGTTGTTATAAAAAATGGAATTTTTGAATCTACGATACTGCGATGACTTATTTGGTATCATGCATGGTGGAGATGCATTAAGCCCCCTTTTGCCAGAGCATAGCTCAAGTCTTTGAGAGAAATTTCTTTTTGTCTTTTTTCAAATGTATTCAGATATATTAATCATTACAAAATGACAAAATTTCAGAATTGTTCAAATTGACAGCTCTGGCAGACAACATAATTATTACTCAAATAATGATGTTTGTCTTGGAAAGGGTAGAAAACATTGTGGAAGAAGGGGGAAAATGCTGGCTACCAGTATTTCCTCCTTTTCCAACAATATTTTCAAAAACCTTTTTTTAATCCTTAGGATGGATTATTGCTATTGGCTGGAAAGTTTCATTTATTTAGCATGTTAAGAGTTAAGGGTTGTCAAAACCCGGGATTGTGTCGTTAAGGGTTAACCTGTGGCCAACGTTAATTAGCCAATGTTGATTATCAAAGTCTTCTGCTGCAAAAGTTTATATCGCCTCTGCCAATCAGGATTTCTGCTGCAAAATTAATAAATGGTCCAAAAATGCCTCTGCCAATCAGGTTTTTGGTTGACAAAAAGAAATCCTACAAGTTCTGGTTTGTCCCCATAATGAAAAATGGAATATCTGCATCAATCTTTTACCAAAAGAAAACCTGAATTTTTTTTAATCCAAGGATAGACTTTATGGAGTTTCTTTCACCAGTACTTCGCACAACATTCTTTCAAAACCAGTGGTTGCTTTTCCACATAACCACTGTCAAAACAGTAGGTGTGCAACACATGAAAAGGGGCCTTCGGACATATGCATAAAAGTGTGTGGTCTCAGATCAGCCTGTGCAGTCTGTGACTAATCCGAGATGACACTTCCTGTTTTGGTGTGATTTTCTGTTTCACAAAAGTCTTCTGTATGAAAAAATCTTATGTAGTCGTAAAGTGTGTCTCAGATTAGCCTGCGCAAACTGCACAGGCTAATCCAGGTCTCATTTCACATATTTCGGGCCAGTAGTGAGAGGAATGAATCCTGTCTCACAATGTTTTCAAAAGCTGTCTTCCCCAGGGTCGTCAAAAGTCTGGATTGTTTGCTAAATGGTTGACTGAAATTATTTCAGTCAACCATTTAGCGAACAATCCAGACTTAATTTTAAAAGAAGAGCACCTCATGCTGGTGCCAGTGCTCAGCTACATTCACTCTTATTTTTATTTTTCCCCAAAAAAAAGGGGGCATAATTGTATCAAATATATTTTGATGATCTGGATGCAAAAATATCCCCAACTGCAACCCTGGTAACTCATGAAATAGACAAAGAAAAGGACTAGTTTTTTTACATTCAATACTACGCACATCATGAACCAAACATAAAGATATATTAAACAAAAAACAAAACACTGACACATGTTGCAGTTTAAATTATTGAAAATCATGCATGCAAACTAAATGGATTATATCTTACAGAATTATTTGGCTAGCTCTTCCAATTTCAACAAAACTTCTAAAAGATCTTTTCTGTCATCTTGTCCTGGGATTACCATTTTTTCTTATGCTCATCCATGCTGACCCCGCCAGGGCCAAATGCAACTACCAATAAGAGCCCGCCAACAACTGACAAAGTTTGAAAAAAGTCATATTTGAGGAAATCTCTCATGGGCTTGTATGAGGGAATATTCCAAAATGCATTAAAGTAAAAGTTCAGACAAGTTAACCAGGCAACCAATACAAGGGCAGATAACTTTGTTTTGTATCCAACAGCAATAAGAATAATCAGGGCCGTTCCGACCATGTTCTGTATAATTTGGAGAAAATCCATTTCGAACCGTAGAAGTGTTAAAAACATGAGAACCAACAGAATCCTTCCACTGAGCTGCATGTACTGTTTTGGGTTGTTTTCTCCCATTGATGGCAGTCCGGCAAATAGGCTACGTCCCTCAGCCTTATTTTCTGCTAATAACAACAACACACCACCAGCCAGAGCTAAATTTCTAGGAAAACAACAAAAAAAATTGTTATAAATAGTAATCTTTCTAAAACAAGAAAAAGGTTTACTAATGATACTAAAGAGTTTTTAATCTTTTACTCTTAACGAATTTGATTTACTGTTTGTAACACAAAAAAAAAATGGACTTGTCCAAGTTAAAACCATTTATAGACCAGAAAATAACTGTGATTCAAAAATTGAAATTTGCTTTTTGAAAGGTAGAAAACATTGTGGGAAAAGGAGAAAGTGCTAGTTACTAGCATTTTCTCCTTTTCCCACAATGTTTTCAACAGCTTTCTTACTCAGGGTCATTAAAATTTGGGATTGTGTGGTAAAGGATTAATGAAAAAAGTACTTTAAGTCTTTTGTGAAAAATCTGAATATTGCATTTAAAGACAGTTTTGGTCCAGCTACCGGTATCTAAAAAAGTAATGGATATAATCAAAGATCAGACAGCATGTTCTGTCAAATCTAATCTTAATCTCTGCAGTGGAAGTTAAAATTTTAAATTGTTTCCCAAACAGAAAAACTAGAAGCCCTTGAGGACCTGAATTGCTCTACTGGCAGTGACTTTGCTTATTTTCTTGCATGCATCATAAATTCATGATGCAAAAAGGAAAAAGACAAACATACATTTAAAAAAAACAAGCATTCTGATAGTATTGCATAGCAATACACAGTCCCCTACCGGCTGTATGTATCACTGGCATGTCAGTGGAATTTTTTAAGTCCAAGGCCCGTAAATGCGTCAAAAAGCAGTGGAGCGGGACAAAACTCGAACTTGATATGTAAGTCATGGTGGTTGATGTACACACCAAAAATCAGCTCTATATGTAGCAGCGTTTAAAAAAAAAGTGCGGAAAAATGTTTTATCAGCGAAATTTTTTAAGTCTAAGGCCCGTAAATGCGTGAAAAAGCAGTGGAGCGGGACAAAACCCGAACTTGATCTGTAAGTCATGGTGGTTGACTTACACAGCAAAAGTCAGGTGAATATCTACCAGCATTTAGAAAAAAAAGTCCGAAAAACTGATTTATCAGTGAAATTTTGTAAGTCCAAGGCCCGTAAATCCATGAAAAAACCAGTGGACCGGAACGAAAGTCGAACTTGATCTGTAAGTCATGGTGGTTGAGTTACACAGCAAATCTGAGATCAATAGCTACCAGTGTTTAGGAAAAAAGTCCAGGAAACTGATTTATCAGTGAAATTTTGTAACTCCAAGGCCAGTAAATCCTTGAAAAACGAGTGGACTGGAACAAAACTCGAACTTGATCTGTAGGTGATGGTGGGTGACTTACACACCAAAACTCAGCTCAATATGTACCAGCATTTAGAAAAAAAGTCTGGAAAACTGAATTGCCGGACAGACGGAGTGCAAACCTAAAGTCCCCTTCGGCTTCGCCGGTAGGGGACTAAAAAAGGGATGCAGTTGCAACTGGGCTTGAAACCCACAAGATGGCATAATAAGGAGGCACAGTTCATTTTAATTGAACAAATAGTGAGATAATTAAAGTACAATTTCTCAAGACCATTTATTCGGAGTGTAGCCAAATTTTTAGTACACACCGTATTGAACAATATTTGCAAGTTTCAAAGGCATGGGACTAATTATATGGACTGTGTTAAATAAACAAGAATAAGTCATCAAATGGCTGCTTTCCCTAAACTGATTGCTGGATTTTCTTTATCTTCAATTGGGTTTATTCCTTTGATAATTCAACTGATCCCTGCAAATTTCAAAAGAACTGGATCACAAATGCAGACTACTGCATGAACACAAAAAGTAAACTTTCAACTTACAATGGTTACTTTTCCTTACTAAAAGTCCAATTTTTTTTAAAATCAATAGGTTACCAGCTACTGCTGATATAAACAAACTGTGCAAGTTTCATGGGAATCTGCCCTCAAATGCAGACTCTATCACGTAAACAAGGAATGTGAATTTTCAACACTAAATGGCTACTTTTCCCTTACTACATGTCAGATTTTTTTTTTTAAATCAATATGGTTCAAGCTATTGATGATAAAAAACAAACTGTAAGTTTCATGAAAATCATATCACAAATGCAGACTTTATCATATACACAAGAAGTGTAAATTTTCAATACTAAATGGCTGCTTTTCCCTTACAAATTGTCAGATTCTTTTCAAAGTCGGTATGTTTCAAGCAAATGAAAATATAAACAAACTTTGTAAGTTTCACGAAAATCTGATCGCCAATGCAGACTTTACAGCATAAACAAGAAAAAGACTAACAAACAGACAGATGGAAACCACACCGTGTCATTTGGCCAGCAGAGCTAAAAAAGATTAACCCTTTACCAAACGACAAAATTTTACACTTGTCCAAATTGAAAGCACTTGCAGACGACAAAATAAATGTGACTCAGAAATTGCAATTGTTTCTTGAAGGTAAGACAACATTGTGGGAAAAGGAGAAAATGCTGGTTACCAGCATTTTCTCCTTTTCCAACAATGTTTTCAAAAGGCTTTATGTTCAGGGTCGTTAAAACCAGTGATTATGTGGTAGAGAGTTAAAAGACAAAATATTCATACCTTAACAAAAACTTAAAATCCCACAGAATACTGTAAGCTACAGTCTGAAAGAAAAAACAAGTAAAGAGATTATTTTCATGATGCATGAGAACTCATCTTCTTTTTCAATGCCAGAATGTACTTGAAAATGTACAATCCATTATAAAAAAAAATACAAATCTCAAACTACAACAGCTTAACCCAAATAACCTTTGGTTTTAACAAATCTGAGGAAACATTTTGGAAAAAGGAGAAAATTCTAGTAACTTCCAATTTTTTTTTTTCCTTTTCACTCAGTTTCCCACCCTTTCATAGACAATTTTAATCATTTGAGCTCTTTTTATTTTTCATCTATGAGTGCTTTCAGCTTGTGATAGTCTAAAATCTTGTTGTAATAAGTAAGTTTGATCTTAATTGTTAATTTTGAAATTATTTCAGTTACACTGCAGCACCCATGCTTTCCTGTAGTTTCTTTTACCAATATTTTCCAATCCACTTGCTGCTCCCACATAAAAATCATTGAAACCTTGTTCAGTGCTAAGAGGGATATGAATCCTGTCGCAATTTTATCATCAGTGCTTAGAAAGAATTTGGCCTAGCTGAGAGTACACTGATTAACTGATTGTATAGTGTTTAATGCCGTTTTCAACATTATTTCAGTTATATCGCAGTGGCTAGTGCACCTATCCATGTTTTCCTAGGGTTTATTTTACCAGTACTTAGCACAATATTCTTCCCAAGCCACTGGCTGCTTTTGCACATAACCATCTCCAAAACAACGATAAGCATTGAGAGAGGAATGGATCCAATTGCAATTACTATCGTCAATCCTCAGAAAGAAATCTGCCGAGCTGGGGATTCCAACCAGCAACCCCCTAGTCAAGGGTACAGTACCATATCGACTGCACTATTGGCGCTTGGCAGCTGAGAGTAGAACCTACCACTCCTGGATTATAAGTTCTGTGTATTACGTACTGCACCATCTGGCTTTGCCTTCCAGAAAGGGAACAGCCACAAAAATTTAACTCTTTACCACATGACAAAATTTTGGAGGAGACAAAATTGTAAATATTTCCAAACTACAAATTGAGTGCAATGATGTGCTTTGATAGGTAGCAAACATTGTGGGCGAAGGAGAAAATGCTGGTTATCAGCATTTTCTCCTTCTCCCACAATGTTTTCAAAAGCATTATCTTTCGGGGTCTTTAAATTGATTGAATGGTGTTTGACCGGCTTTCAACATTATTTCAGTCATATCACGGCATCAGCTCACATATTCACGTATTTCCTGGGTTTTGCCAGTACTAGAATAGGGTTCTGAAGTGTCTTGCCGGAGGACACACCCATAAAAAACCCAGTGGATCAGGTGGGGCTTGAACCCGGGGCCTCCAGGTTATGAGTCCCACACTTTATCATTGAGCCACACAGGACACCTAGTGGTCATTAAAATGTGATACTGTTTGGTTAATGAAGAATTAGTCTATATAGATGTACCGTCTACAACAAATTTCTAAAGTCAATTTTGATTCATGCAAAAGTAATCTTCCTAAGAAATTGCATGACAATCAACCCTTGATTTGACTATGTGACCTGTTTTCAAAATCAGAAATATTTGTCACACAAACATTCTGACAAAATTTCATTAGTATTGCACTGAGAATTAGGCCTCTAGAGTGCACTCAAGGATTTTCAAAGATTTGACCTGCTGACCTAGTCTTTGACCTGAAGAGACCCATTTTCAAACTCTTTCAAAATATTATCAAGGCAAAAATTCTGACCATGATTCACGAGAATCAAACTGAAAATGTAGCCTCTAGAGTGTACACAGAAAGTTGATAACGGATGCCGGATACAGCACGGTCACAAGACGTCATCTTGAACACTTTTTACTACTAAAATGGTTGAATTTCAGACATTTCCTACAGCTAAGTATTTATATTGCTCTCTCCAAGCCGTTGGTTTCCATTTCTAAAAATAGATATTAAACCAGTAAATGGCAGCCTGTTAACTATCTTCGTAACAACTATTAGACAGTTTTAGGAGAAACAACTGCTACCAGTTTACTGAACCAAAACTTTCAGAATTATTTCCCTTGAAGTTGATTTGTATCTAATATGTTGCAAGTGGCCAATTTACTTTTCTTACTAGCGTTAAAAAAAAATTGGAATTCATTTTATCTTTGCCTTTTTTTTAAAAACTGAACATGCTGCAGAATCAGACAATGTGAGAAAATTGGAAACTGAATATTACAATTACAATTCTGTCTAATAAGTAAAGCTACCGGTATGTCATAGATCTAGAGAAAGATTTAAATCAAATACCTGTAATGCAATGATGAAAAAAAGAATGCCACATCCAATCTGAACTTTTTGTCGACTAAGAATCATGATACATCCACCTAACTGTCCAACAAGATTGATGATCACAAACAAGGTGCCCAAAAAGTACCCGCAACCCCATGATATATTCATATAATCTCTTTGCTCTCCCCACTGGGTCCACATTCGGATGCCATCCTCTAAAAATGTGCTGATGAGACAGAATCTTGCAACATGAGGTAAAACATGCTTAGAATGCCTCAAAACCTGAAATATATCCCAAAACATTCTTCATAACATATTTATATTCATTTAACTCTTTAATACCCACACAATCTCATGTTTTAACAACTCTCAGGAAGAAAGCGTTCGAAAACTATGTGGGAAAAGGAGAAAATGCTTATAACCAAAATTTTTTTCCATTTCCCACAAGGTTTTCTCTGCCTTTCATAGACAACTTATGTTAGTTAAGGTGTATTTGTCATCTGCAAATGCTTTGAATTTAGAAACATCTTTAATTTTGTTGTTGTTAAAGAGGTAACCCCGAAAAAGCCTATCACAAGTTAAGTGTAGATTGAGATCAGATTGCTTAGAGTCTATGTGGCCTGATCTTGGGTCTACACATTCTGCTATGTAGAGATATTCTAACCATAGCTATTATTTGGATCTTTCGTTCATCACTGAAAAAGTTTATTTGGCTGTCTAAATGTAAAATACCACTGAATTGATGCTGTTGTTCTGTGCACCTACAAAATGGCCAATTATGACATGCATGCAATTTGTATCAGTCTCTGAAACTTATGCAAGCAAAGTCATAGACTTTGGATATATGGTCGACATACCTATTTTCGTGGGGTACCTCTTTTCCAACCCAAAATGATATTTAAGTTTTCTTGCAAACTATGAAGTGAATGATGTCACTGTTTTGTGTGATCCGCCAATTTGAATGTAAACAACAGTGTCACTGCTGCTAATTTATAAAATGCAACAAAAACAAGACAGTGTGCATGTTTCTAAAGGAAAGACTGATTTTAGTGACAAATTTCTTATTACCTTTTTCAACTTGATACGTGCCCAATTTAAATTCTCTGTCTGACACTTAAATTAATCCGGCAAAATTCCCAACATGCGACATAGTCAGTCTTGATGCCAAAAAATCATGTGACCATATTGGAATGATGTGACAAGAGTCCGGTCTATAATTAGATATGGGAATTTTGTGACTTATTTTGTTCAGTTGCTTACGAATGAACCATTTTTCCAGAACATTTGCCACTACAGAGAGAAAATGTTTCCAACCCTTTTATTAAGACACTCAATATTTTCTGATATTTTATGATAAAATGTCGTTTAAAACAATTCTTAATCTGTCCTTGTAGGTGCATATAAATTGACATATAATTTTTGTTATTCTAATATTGAATAATTCTCGTGCTGCCGTCGGAACAGGGCAAATGGCCGCCATGACAGAAATCCATCCTTTTTATCGCGCTTAAAAAAACTTAGGATAATTGACTCTGAGCTGTTCATTTTCATTGTTCAAAACAGTTCCTTCTTGTGATAGTTAATGCTTTTGATGAGTTTTGGTGTACATGATGATTTTTAGTGTTTTATTCATGAGTTGTTATTGAAAGCCACCAAATGAGGGCATGTTTTCCCATACGCCAATTCAGCTTCCGGCACAAGATTGAAGAGTGAAATATGTTCTTTCCCTTGAATGTGCATGATTCAGGCAGAATTTTTGTTTTTATAATATGCAATTAAATTTGATATTTTTGTTTATAAAATGTTTCTTATATTCAATTCTCCATTTAGATATGCATAAGCTAAAACTGTCAATTTAGTCTCACAAAAAAGTTAAGACCACCGTAATATATCAAAAAAATAAAAGCACAGCATGTGAGTGCCAACGCTCCTCTGCCTTTGCTTTTTGAAATAAATTGGTTTTCAGTGAAAATTTATTTGGAAAAGAGGCATAACTGTGTCAAAAATATTTTGATTGTTACTGCCCCTGTTAGATGTGTTCCCCTTGTGATAGTTAACAACTAGTCCGAGTTTCGAGTAAATATCTTCAGTAATGTGAAATATTAATGAAAGGTGTCCTGTTAAAACGTCCCACAGTAAAAACGTCCGACAGTCAAAATGTCCCACTTTTGGTTAAAACATCCCCATTTCCATTCCGAATTGGTTAAAACGTCCCACTAAAATGTCCCACTAAAATGTCCCACTAAAAAGTTTCCGTATATTTTATTAAAATTATTGTTTTGATATTGTTTAATAATTTCAGAAATCATTCGCAGTTTTTTCTTTACATATGGTTGAGTCATTCATTATGACATTCACTGTTTTTTTTTAAATCATATCCTGCCGAAATTAAATTTTCAAAAAGCACAGCATTAATTTTCGATAAAACTTATGACATTTACCTGAATTAGTATGACTTAAAGCATCCCTAGATATCGGAAAGTTCTGTATTTCGAGATCAGACTACACTCATGTACGTATGGAGCTCTTTTTTTTACGGTTTTCGCCAACTAGAATCAAGAATTGTGTAATGTAGGTTAAGTAGAATCTAGATTGTATAATGTAGGCTAAGGGTTAAGGCCAGTACTGTCTATCTACATGAATGTTTATTCGACACGCTCAAATGGCTCCATGTCTGCAATGTTCTCATTGATTAAATTTTATTGCATAAAGTATCCATTTAACCCTTCACCCTTAACCAATCAATCCCAAGTCTTAACAACCAAGAGAAAGAAACACTTTCTAGACAGCGCAAGGAACAGGAAAAAATGCGGATATGAGAATTTTAATCTTTTCCAAAAATGTTTAAAGAAAAAGTATATCTTCTGAGGGCGAATAAAACTGATGTGTTTCACAAAAATCTTTTCATTTCTGCTCGTTACTTTGCTGCTAAAACACCTGTGTAAGTGGATTGGATTAATTTTTTCCATTTTCCTGTGGTGTCCTAGACAAACCCATCATTCTCTGGGAAAAAAAATAAAAGCTTAAACTCTTCCAAAATTAAAAAAAATTTTAACATGAGACCCTACAATTCGAATTCGCTTTTGAAAAGGTAGAAAACATTGAAGGAAATGGAGATTATGTAGATATCTGGCAATATCACTGGTGACATATGTATTCAATCACTATCCTAGGTTTAGTTAAATTGAGATCGGTAAAGTGTAAAAACATTGTGTAATAAGGAGAACACGCCGGTAACCTGGATATTTCTTTTTCTAAAAGCAGGGTTGGTAAAGGGTAAACTAACTCTCTCTCTCTCAAACATTCCCGATGCAAAACAACACGTAAATTTATAACTTACTCATACACATATGTATGATAAAACCAATGTCTTGCCGGAAGTGCTCATTGAGCTCCGACTCCACGGCATGCCAATCTAAACCCACACTACCTGCCATCGAAATTCCACTGAAATGTCCATTATATGCGATTAAACTAACAAATATTTGATAGATCAGATGGTTACCCTAAGAAAGTGCCCTCCCAAGATCCTGAAGATACCCATTTTCAAGGGGAGATCGTTTGTTACTGACTTTTTAACTGCAATGCAAAACTTAAATCGTCCGTGATCATTATCCATCTTTCGTATTTTCCCCTTTTTTTCTCATGGCATTTGATTGTTAGATACATCTCTTTACAAACGATCAAATTTAGACTTAACTAAAATTGAAAACATTTGTGGACGAACAATTACATTTAGCTCAAATGATGATTTTTTTCGTTGATATGGTGGAAAACATTGTGGGACAAAAAGAGCAAAAGCTGGTCCCCAGTATTTACTCCTTTTCTGACAATCTTTTCAAAAGCTTTCTCTTTTAGAGTTACTAAAACTGTGGTAAAGAGTTAATATGTGTGTAATTATTATCTGAGATGGCCTATTAATTTCTTAGCACGAGTCTGTGAGATGTGAAACGCTTTATATGCATAATTTGATAATAAAATCTAGCTATTTTGATTTCCTACACTAAGCAAAAAATAACTTAGCAGTACGATGCCGCCATCGATGGCAAGAACACTGCAGAGCATGCTGCTGTTTTCTGACCTCTTTCTCACACACAAAGCATGAATATTATTCAATGTCACTTTATCATTAAACTTCACACAACACGTAACAAATTGTACAATTCAACAAACTTAACAGTGTACAGAGTTGCATTTTTATTCATAAAATGAAAAGCCGACTGGATAAGCTGCATCATAAATACTAATTAAAAGTCCCTTACTCCCCCACCGCCATACAATCTCAAGATCGGGTAAAGCTGGACAAACGCAGATAATCTGTTTAAATGTAAGGAATAAGTCTTTGAAAACCTGCTTTATCGGCAAAAAGGCATAATTTCAAAAGTAAGTGATTTATATAATTTCGTCTTTATTATCATTCATTTGTCATTACCGACTGATTAACAAGATAGCCTTTTCACCTAAACGATTGATCGTACAAAGGTACTTGCATTTATTTAATGTCAACAAAACTGTTAACAAACAACTTTATTCTTTATAACTCATATCAAAATTGATCAAATTGATTAACCACAACATTTACCAGTAGTTAGTAAGAAGAAAAAAAAAAATCGATGTGTGACATTTTGACCTTTTTTTTTTAACAGTGGGACGTTTTAATCAAATTAGTGGGCCATTTTAACCAAATGTGGCATGTTTTGACTATGGTTCATTTTTACTTTGGGACGTTTTGACTGTAAACCTAATAAAATTTCCGGCCATGACAATGATACCGGCAGGGCATGGCAATATCTCCACTTTTCCTTCTAAAACAGCCTCCATTATCCTTCAGAATCAAATTCCTCTTTGAAATGAACATCTGGCATAGGTTGAAAAGCACTCTGGTTTGATTGCAACAGACAAACGAGTTAAGATAAATGCATTTCATAAATTATCAGGTTGATGTAGACACGGGCTAATAAACTCTCGAAAAAAATCAATTAGGCAATAGTATTAGGACATAAGATTCTAATTTCACTTTCTAGGCTATATAGACAGACTGAAAGTTGGTTCCTGACACTGAAGTAGATAATCGCTTGCCTAATGGGTGGGGTAATAAGAAGTCAAACTATATTTCGCTGGCGTTTCAAGAAATGAGTGAAAAGATCCCTTTGACAACAAAACTAATACCTGATCCGCCACGTCTTCAGCTTTATCCATTAACTCATTTTGTTTCGCCATTCTCGGCTCCTGTACACCAGATCTTGAGCCGGCTCGCCACGTACCTAATTTCTGAAGTTAAAACGGAAGTTGATGTGTCGGCTGTTACGTTTTATGAATACGGACCTTTAAACCGCGTAATTTTGGAATAAACTGTCGATAATCTGATGTTTCTGAGATTTAGAGCTGATATTTTTACATTTTTCAATTATATTCAAAAATTAATTTTTATTGCTATATATATGATTTTTTGTCGCAATGAAATACTTCTATAATTTATAAGTGTACGTGAAGGTTAGGAAAAATTCAATAGCGGGATCGTTCGACACAATCAAGTTTATCCCATTCATATTCGTGCCGAGACAACTCATAATTTTTATACAGAAACAAGAAAAAAAATTTCGTTGATAAATTTGTCGATAAGTGGAACTTTTCAGTTATACCAGTAACCGATGAATGAATCATAAAACAAGATTTTATATATTTTTATGATAGCATTTGCCATCCTCTCCCTAAATACTGAGATTTTGTCCTAAAATCTGACAACGCTGACCTACTTTCGGTTTCTACTTTCACTTTCAGATAGCGGTATTTTGTCTTCTAACTACGCCATACTGATCCAGATCAGCTCGCGTGGGCTGACCTGGGTCAAAACTCTTTGCTATTAGTAGATTTTCTACACAACAACGGACCATTCTACCTCATGATTGAGCCGTTTTTGAAACAAATTAGATCCATAATATGCAACAAACTGCTTGGTTAATTTTATTTATGCATCACGAGTACACAGGTCTACGCATTAAATCCTCTTTTCCTAGAGCGCAGTTCATGTATTGAGCTGTGCTCTGTCAAAAGGGGGCTTCATGCATCTGCGAACAGTCGATCCATGTCGGCCTGCGCGGACTGTGCAGGGCTGACCTAAGCCGAAACTTTTTTCTATTGCAATTTTCTGTATGTCCAAGGACCAGTCTACCTAATGATTTTAGTCGGTTGTTAAGGAAAGTAGCTATCATGGATCCATGATTATGTGATGGCTTGATTGGTATCATGGATCACAGAAATGCATTAAGCTCCCTTTTGCCAGAGCGTGGCTCATATATAAACCACGATGATGTCGGATATTATCCAAAGTGCAGGAATGACATCTATTTCTCAAAGGTCAATAGTTGTTGTACCTAGCACTCGCACGGTTAGTGAGGGCTCAAGTCCCGGTCGGGTCATTACTTTTTTCTGCTCCGGTCGCAGTGTCTGCATAGATTCCCATCACCTATTCAAAATAAACGAGCAATGCTCTGTAAAAAGATGTTGCTGACCTGGCTCGAAACATTTTGCTATTAGTCAATTTTCTACATGTCAAAGGACCATTCCATCTCGTAATTCAGCCGGTTGTTAGACAAATGGATTTCATGAAACAATAATTATTTGATGACTTGCCTGGTATCATGCATCAAGGAGATGCATTAAGTCCCCTTCTCATAATTATGTATAGATCTATATGAGCTATAATTATAAACAGTGTAGTTGCAGTTTGCGTGAGGATATTTGAGTGTCTGATCGTGCGCATAATATTTGGAAACTGTCACTTTCTCCCACGGTGTTTCTGTCATGCAATGCAATGCTATGTGTAACAGGTGGATATATAACCTGCCCAAAAGCGGGGATCGAATCCACATCTCCCCGGCTCATGAGCAATTTATATAATCTACACTTTGCTACAAAAACTTGCTCTATCGCAAGACAGTGCAAACTAGTGCTACAACTGACCACGACGCACTTGTTTCTAACAAACTTTGCTCTATACAACCTAATCTATAAGATGTAGAACTCTATAGGCCAATATCATGAATAAAGACGAAGATTGTTAAAGACCTGTGCCGAAACTTTCGCTATTGGCCAATTTTCTGCATGTCACAGGACGTGTTTACCTCATGAATCAGTTGGTTGTTACACAAAATGGATTTTATTGATGCATAATTATGTGATGACTTGCTTGGTATTATGGATCACGGAGATGCACCAAGCCCCCTTTTGCCAGAGCACAGCTCATTTTTTTCCTGCACTTACAACGACTGTTCGGAATTGCCACGGCTGTCACTGCGCTTTCTAGGCGCTTAGAATTACCGCATGGATCCACCGGTCTTTGCATGACAAAAACGAACATATATCAGACGAAGTATGCAAATAAACATTTATTTCACTGTAATTGATATGGACCCTACCCCAGCAAGCCGCGCAACTACTGGTTGATGAGGTGACGGTGGCTGACTTGCTTCTGTTTGAGGGTTTGTCCTGCCTTTTCCCCTGTCTTTTTTGGGGGGCAAAGAAACGACTGGTGAATAAACGTGTAGCTTATATAGATCTAGTTTGTTTTGAAAGACAGTGCATACGAGCGTCTTGAACAGGCTGTCAGCGCAGTGTGAGCGGGTTGAAAAATCCGTGAAATCTCATTGCAAAGTGTGAGCACTGTGAAAGCGCAGTGCACGCATTGGAAGGGCCATGAGAGTGCAGAGAATCGCCAAGAAGAACTTCGTCGGAAGGCGATAGTTACGCCTTGGGAGCTTCGTGGCAACGCCTTGGTCGCGATGAGAACGCCGTGACATACCCATCTTCGCGAAAAATATCCGGTTTTTCCTCATGGCGCTCTGGGAAATTAAACATGACCGTGCCAACGTAGAGGAAACGCCATATAGTGTGAAAGGAGTTTAACTGATGATCTCGTAAGTCAGACATTTTTAACTCGACCTTTGAATTGTTGAGCACTACTTAATTCATTATGTTGTGGGCAATCTGAATCAAGCATGATTAGGCTTCACGTCACGTGCAGGCAAATCTTGTGCCATAGACACTTATATTTCGCCTGAATTTAAACTTGTATAGTGGAATGTATAGAATAATTATACGTATTATACCACCTTTCAGGCTTATTAACATGTTTTTATTCCTTCAATACCGTAACCTTGTGATGAGGTGTTTCACCAAATATGCATGCAGACTAATGCACGGCTACTTGTTTTTGCGCGCATTACCTTAAAAAAAAAAAAAAAAAAAATACGATATGAATTGTAAATATGACCCAACGAAACAGGAGCTCGGAATAATAGATTAATTGAAAATGTTAGAAAAAACAATCATCGCGGCCGTGGCAACAGTTCTAAATCCTCCACATGGAGTTGGGGGTAATGGTTGTACGTTTTTACAACTTAAAAACGTCTATATTCCTCTTCCATTCCAGTCTTTGTTTTTAATCACATAACCTCCCATACTTTTCGCTAGTTTATCGAGAAATAATGGTGGATTATAGTTTGATATTTCATGGTTACGACCAGTGAAAATATCGATTTTATATTTTCCAACCCTGCAATTGAAAGCTGGAACAGTAGTTTCCGCGCACTAGTTACCTAGGTAATCAGCGCGTGCTATTCAAATGGAGGGAAATATGGCGTAATTTACGCTATATTTCTCGCGCTTTGCGTAATAATGTAATGTGTTGTTATGCAGGTGCAGATCCAGGATTTTCGGTGGGGGGGCGTAAATGGGACCAACGTTTCAATACTGGCAGTCTTAGTGTGCCTCCTCTTTAACTCACCAGTCACTTGCTACAATAAAACTTAATGCAACAGTATGGATTTTGGTGGTATTGTGAAGAAAAATAATTTTCTAACCAAAAATATCGTTAAAACTGATAAAACACAAAAAAATTGGACGGAATGCATGTTACCAAAAGGTAAATCCCTACCTTGGAACATTCAGCCAACGAAAAAAATTTAATGTCGTTCCTTTGACGATGCCATCAGGTAGCAAGACGCATGTAATCAATTTGATAAAATTAATTTTCGCGCCGAAGAGATTATATCCTACCCATTGATCCCGTCCAAAAAATAATCAAATCGATGGTGAAATATAGGCCAATCTCAGAAGAAAACGTCTTAAATCATTCCGACTTGATGGGACATACAAGACGGTGCCATTTTCGATTTGATGGGCCAGACATGCAGAAAATTTATAAAAAAGTTTCGACCTGCGCGGACTGCAGACTGACCTTGGTCGATACTTTTGGCAGATTCACAAAGCATGGCTCATATATTATATTATATAGATCTAATTGGCAAGGTTTGCAACAAAACACATGCACAAAATATTTTCCAAATAACGTTATTTCGGTGGGCGAAAGACTGTAGGCCAGTCAGTGTACCCCATTTTTTTTCTTGGGGGGAGGGGATGTCAACCTAGAACTAATTGCAAAAGTCTGGGAATGTTTTCTACTAGCCTTCGCCATCAGAATAGATCTAGTTAAAATAAAAAAAAAAATGTGATCGCTTGGTAAAGGAAAGAATGGCCACAAAACACCCGTATTATCTCCTTACTAAACGACAAAAATGTAGACTTGTCCAAATTGAAAGCATTTGCAGACGACTATTGAAATTTATGTATCTTAAATGATGGATTTTGTCGTTGATAGACTAGAAAACATTGTGGGAAAAGGAGAAAATGTTGATTACCGGCATTTTTTCCCCACAATACTTTCAAAAGGTTTCTTTATTAGGGTCGTTGAAACTCAGAATTGAGTTGTAAAGGGTTTTTAAAAAGCAATTCAGGGATCGTAAATTATAAATTGTAATTTACGATCCCTGGGCAGTGGGCACATATATATGTAGAGTCTACTCATCGAGTTGTTGCTCTTAAAAAGCTGAAAAAGGTGAACCGTGAAGATCTAGACAAATGGCTGGTTAGGCGTCGTGTCGTCGAGCAAAAGAATTTGAATTTTAAGCCAATGAGATTGCTTTAAACTGCGTTTTATACCGCGAATTATATTGAATACCGTTACCGAATTTGGACCTGGATTAATCAAGTTTCAGAACAGATTTAGATATAGTTGTATCTAAGAAAATGCAAAATTAGATCTATCACCTATTTCTAAATTTAAAATAACAGTCCAGATTAGCGAATAAAGATCTTTACACTAGATCTACTGGATATTATTATCTAAAATTTAACAATATACATGTGCAGGTTGTCAAAAGATACCTTGGCTACCCAACAAGCTTTGAAGTGACGCTCTAAGTTTTGAAATAACAAAGGATAAAAAAAAAATGTCAGTGGCTGATTTTTTTGAAATTTAAGATGATAAACACTGATTTGTGTTCTCTGCATTCAGGAAATTAATCTTTCTGAAATATCACATTTTTTTTTTTTATAGTCGGCGAAAAGAGGACCTCATTCACATTTGTAGGCTGAAGCCAGTGCAAAACTTGCCACTACTACAGTATCATAAACTCAAAACATGGAGGTAACCCCGATAGATCTGAATGCGGCAAAGAAAAATCTCACAGAGGCACTTGGCGATGATATGAAATGGTAGATAACAAAATAATCATGTGAAATGGAAGTGCTCCCCCCCCCCCCATTTTCTATCAAAAATAAAAGTCTTTCCAAGTTATGGAAAAAATTACAGACTTTCGTACTCAAGTGTCATCGACCCAATTATGGATGAAGTTGCCCCCAATTCGGAGGCTTGCTCCGATTGTTATTTTTATAGTGTCTCCGCAAGCCCCTGCAACAGCTATTCTTATGCCCATTCTAAATTGAAACGTGAGAGTACCGGCATCATTTCTAGTGGTTGTACATGTGTGTATATCGTTTCTTTGTCAGCTAACAAGAAGGTCCTTGATCGAATAGACTAATTAGTGATAACTCTTTAAAACACACCAAAGTAATGAAGAAATACCTGCACCTCTAGTTTTAAAATATAAATAACCATTGGCCTATTTGCAAGGGAATCGTAACTAGGCTTGATAATTTTCTTATTAATTCATTACTTCTGTAGTATTTTCAATTCTTTGACCTATTTTTTTTTTTGCACAGAAATTACTATTTACAGAAACAGCTGCAAAATCTTACCCTTTACAAGCATTATCAAACTACTTCGCTTAAAGAGTTATCTTGTTGGTACATGTAGTGTTGTGTCTAGCATAAAGTATCTTGGTTTAACACTACACATGACAAATGTTGGACTTGTCTTTATCCCTTTACCACACAATCCACAACATGTTAACGGCCCTGAGAAAGAATCCTCTTGAAAACATTGTGGTAACCAGCATTTTCTCCTTTTCCCACAATATTTTCTACCCTATGAAAGATGAAGTTTATCATTTAAGGTACATTTAAATAACCATCTGGAAATGCTTTCAATTTGGAATAATCTACATTTTCCTTGAATGGTAAAGGGTTAATAGAGTAGAAAACATTGTGGGAATGGAGAAAAAAGCTTGTTACCAGCATTTTCTCCTATTCCATCAGTGTTTTCTTCCCTTTCAAAGACAAGCCCAATCATTTGGGCCAGATATGATTTGTTTTGTGCAAATGCTTTCACTTTAGACAAGTCTGAAATTGAGTTGCTTGGTGAAGGGCTAAGAGCTTGTGTCACTGTGGAAGGTAACTCCAAAAAATCTGCTATTTTGGAGAAAGACGATAAATTGGGCATATGCAATTGTAGAGTGATCATATTTGTGCCGCAGTTTCTACTTCATTTTTATTTCTGTTTGTTTCAGCTACTTACAGAATTTGAAGTCATGGTTTCGTCAAAAGGTAAGCGTGTATAATTATAGGAGAAACCCAATACCTGTAAATTTGGTTGAAATCTTATCTCTTTACCACACAGTCCTGACTGGTAACAACCTTAAGGAAAAAGGCTTTTGAAAACATTGTGTAAAAGGGAGAAAATGCTTGTAACCAGCATTTTGTCCTTTTCCACAATGTTTTCTACCCTACAGAAGAGAGAAATCATCAATTTAACATTTAATTTGTCGTCTGCAAATGCTTTCAATTTGGACAAGTCCAAAGTCTTGTCGTTTGGTAGAGTAAAGGATGTTCTTGCAAAGAAACAACAAAGAATAAAGAACCAGATGTACAGGTCATGAATTAAGTAACTGTAACTTCATGTAGGAATATTTTTATGCATTTCATTTTTTTAATCTTCAATATTAAATCAGTAGAAGGCAAAAAAGCCAGAAGATACACAAAAGTTTAATATCATATGGCTTTTGTCGGTATTTCTGTTAAGTTCATGGGCTTTTGTCCTATGGGGCTTTTGATCATGAGCTACATTTAACTGTGGTAGTTGTCTGCAAATGCTTCCAATTTTGATGAGTGTTAAATTTGGTCATACAGTTAGAAAGTATTTAGGAAGGAACTTCTTTTATTTCCACCTTGTCTTCCAAACAATTCAATTTAGATATTTTCCTTTCTGTTCCTTTTCTATGGTATTTTGCACATGATTAAGCCTTACCACATTATCCAGAATTTAATGAGCCAGATGTCTTTCAAAAACATTTTGGGAAAAGAAGAAAATGCTGGTAACAAGCATTTTCTCCTTTTCTCACAGTGTTTTCTGCCCTATCAAGGACAAATTTCAGCATTTGAGCCACCTTTAAAATTGACATCTGCAGATGCTTTCAATTTGGACCAGTCTGAAATTTTACTGTGTGGTAAAGGATTAAAAGAGATCATTCTTATATTTAACCCTTTACTAGACGACAAAATGTTAGCCTTGTCCAAATTGAAAGCATTTGCAGACGACGATTCCAATGTGGATCAAATGGCACAGTTTTTCTTTGATAGGGTAGGAAACATTGTGGGTAAAGGACAAATTGCTGGTTACCAGCATTTTTTCCTTTTCCCACAATGTTTTCAAAAGGCTTCTTTCCTAGAGTCATTAAAAGGTGGCATTGTGCAGTAAAGGGTTAACTCGTTACCAAACAAAAAAATTTTAGATACGCCCAAATTGAAAGGATTTGCAACCGACAAATCGAATGTAGCTGAAATGATAAAATTTGTATAAGGATAGAAAACATAGTGTGAGAGGGAGAAAATGCTGGTTACCTGCATTTTTGGCCCTTTCCAACAATGTTTTCAAAAAGCTTTGTTGTCACGGTTGCTAAAAATCTGGACAGTGTGGTACATGTGTAGGATTAAATTTTTCTCTTTGGAGTCATTTATAATAGTTTGTTACTTAGTGTCAAAAAAATAGCCTGTATAATTATAGTTATTGACAACCCTTTACCAAATCCTTAGATTTGTCCAAACTGAAAGCATTTGCAGACAACAAAGTAAATGTGGCTGAGTTGATGGGATTTGATGTTTAAAGGATAAAAACATTGTGGAAAAAGGAGAAACTGTTCTTACGTTTAACTCTTTACCACCTAACAAAATTTTAGATCTTCCAAATTGATATTTGAAGTTGAAGATCATAAATTAAATGTAGCTCTTTTATTTTACATTGATAATAAAAGAAAGTTCTTACAACTTATATTCATCACTGTAGATGATTGCTTCCTGGAAAACTTAACTAGTACTTGCACCCTGATGTGGGTAGTTCCAAGGATTCGAACTCAAAACATTTGGTGTGAGAGGCAGACACTCTACCCATACACCTCTGTTGATTGATTGCATGTAGTTTTATGCCGCTTTCAACATTATGTCAAGTCATATCACAGCAACAGCTCAACTATTCATGTATTTCACCAGTACTAGGCTATGGCTCTGAAGTGTCTTGCCCAAGGACACTCCACGAAAAACCCAGTGGATCCAGTGAGGCTCGAATCTTCCAGGTCATGATGCCTATACTTTACCACTGAGCCATGCAGGAAGCCCAAGCAGTTTTGAAGCAATCGAAAAACTGAATATGAAGTTAGCAGATATAAACATGTTTTCTTTACAGATTTCCAAAGAAGATTTCGATATGGAAGCAAGAAAATTACTAACATCAGAAACAGGCAAGTCATGAGTTCTTACAATAATGAGGAATATATCCATGCTGTATCAATATATACACATACAGATTGGGATGAATTGATGCATGGTGTTCTAATTCTGTCATCATTATTTCAGCCCTAAAATCTCATTATCTGTTTATAAGGTTTGTGTAATTTTACAAGTGATTTTTGAATTAAAGTTTCTATTCACTGAAATTAATACATGTATATCTCTCATGATTAAGTTGTCTTAACCCTTTACCGCACAATTTGGAGTTCTAACAACCTTTAGGTAGAAGGCTTTTGAAAGCATTATGGGAAAAGGAGAAAATGCTGGTAACCAGCATGTTCTCCTTTTTCCACAATATTTTCTACCTTTTTAAAGACAGGTTCTGTCACTGACCCAAGTTCAATTTGTCGTCTGCAAATGCTTTCAGTTTGGAGCAGTCTAAAATTTTGTTGTCTGTAAAATATTAAGCTAAATTTAAAAGCTTAAAAGATAACCTTGTAGCAAATAATCCTGTGTTATAAAGACCCAGAGGCAGATGGAGTGTGAAAATGAGCCATGCTCTGTGAAAAGCGGGCTGCAAAAAGTATTGACACAGGTCAGCCTGCGCAATCAGCAAAGGCTGACAGTGGCCGAAACTTTGCTATTGGTCAATTTTCTGTATGTTTCAGGAATCAGTTAGTCATTATACAAAATGGATTTTATTGATCCATGATTATGTGATGACTTGCTTAGTATCATGCATCACAGAGATACATTAAGCCCCCTTTTGCCAGAGCATTGCTCAAATATTTTGGAAAAGGATCATTGTTTGAGTCACATTTAATGTTATCAACATATATGGGTCTAATGTTTCATGAAATCTGTGAATTGTTGAATTAACCCTTTCCCAAACAACAAGTTTTGGACTCTTCCAAATTCAAAAAATCTTCAGACATCAAATTAGATATTTGTACAAATGAGCTTAGGGTTTCTGATAGGGTAGAAAACATTCTGGGAAAAGGAGAAATTATGGATGACAAGCATTTTCTCCTTTTCCCATTATGTTTTCAAAGGCTTTCTCCTGCAGAGTCAGAGCCCTGTGTGGCTCATTGGTAAAGTGGAGGCCCAAGGTTCCATCCTCATCAAAGCACTGCGTTTTTTGTGTGAGTGTCCTTCGGTAAGATGCTTCAGAGTCCGAGCCTAGTATTGTTTAACCCTTTCCAAAACAAGCCCTGGTTTTCATGTGTCTGCAATACAAGCTTTTTGAAAACACTGTGGGAAAAGGAGAAATTGCTCGTAACGAGCAATTTCTCCTTTTCCCGCAGTGTTTTTTACCCTTTTTGAGACCTTTCTGCCATTTTCATCAAATTTAAAATTGTCGTCTGAAAACTCTTTCAATTTGGACCAGTCCAAAATTTGTCATTTGGGAAAGGGTTAACTCTTTACCAAACGACAAAATTTTAGACTTGTCCAACTTGAAAGCATTTGCAGACGACAAAAATTAATGTGACTCAAAAATTGAAATTTGTTTTGGAAAGGGTAGAAAACATTGTGGGACAAGGAGAAAATGCAGGTTACCAGCATTTTCTCCTTTTCCCACAATGCTTTCAAAAGGCTTCTTTCTCAGGGTTGTGAAAATCCAGGATTGTGTGGTAAAGGGTTAAACCCAGTTTATACATGAATACATGAATGTATGAGCTGTTGCCATGATAGGACTGAAATACTAGTAATGCGGAAAACAGTGTAAACAACTTTTTATCAATCATTCAACCCTTCAGTTTGTTATAACTGGGGCTTGTTTGCTAAAGTGTCAAGTAACTGAAGTTTACTTTGTAAAGAGATATTGTTGTAACAAGATGTCTCTAAATTTATGAATTTTATTTTGTTGTTTCATTTCAGTTCATCTTCATAATGAGTTTCTTTTGGCCATCATTTCAAAATGTCAGACATTGAGTTCATCATTAGGTAAGTGGTTTATTGAATTATTACGAATTACATTGTACCAGTTAACCCTGTACCAAACGACAATTTTTTAGACTCGTCTAAATTCAGAACATTTGCAGACAACAAAATAAATGTGACTCAAAAATTGTTATTTGTAATTGTTGTAATTGTAATTTGCTGTTGGAAGGACAGAAAACATTGTTGGAAAAGGAGAAAATGCTGGTTACCAGCATTTTCTCCTTTTTCCACAATGTTTTCAAAAGGCCCCATCTTAGGGTTGTTAAAACTCGGGAGTGTGTGCTGAAGAGTTAACGACCCTGATGAAAACGGTTTTTGAAAACATTGTGGGAAAAGCCTTTTCCCACAATGTTTTCTACCCCATCAAAGCACAAATCACATCATTTTAGCCATATCATTTTAGCCATATCTAAATTGTCGGCTGTAAGTCCTTTCAGTTTGGACAAGTCTCAAATTTTGTTGTTTGATAAAGAGTTAAAGTGATATGTAGCTTCAGAAAGTGTTTTAAAGTTTTGTAGCAGAATTTCTCCAGCGTTTGTGAGAATTTCAAACGATCAGTAAACATATGCAGTTTATATAGGATCATGTTCAAATAGGTACATTGATGTATGGGTAATATGAAGTCTCATAAAAATAGACTGAGTTCCTGATTGCAAAATGACCGTATCATTATTCAACCTTTTACAACACAATCCTGAGTTTTAACGACCGTGAGGAAGAAGCCTTTTGAAAAAATTGTGGAAAAAGGAGAAAATGGTTGTAACCAGCATTTTCCCCTTTTCCCTCAATGTTTTCTACCCTATCAAAGACATAAATCATCATTTGAACTACACTCCTTGTGTCGTCTGCAAATTATTTCAATTTGGTCGAGTCCAAAATGTCATTTGGTAAAAAGTTAAATGCTAAAATTGTACCTTTTCATTGAATTTAACCATCCAGTTTTAGTATATGCTTGCAAAAAGGTTTGCATGTTACCAGTATTTTCCCTTTACTTGATCCATTTTCGAAAGCCTTTCTCAAGGTCAAGGTCAGTTGGTGAAAAATTGAAGTGCATTTCATTACAAACAAAGGGTTATATTTACCATACCCGAGTTTTAAGGAACCTGCAAAAAGAATCCTTTTGAAAATAATGTGGGAAAAGGAGAAAATGCTGGGAACAAGTATTTTCTCATTTTCCCACAATGTTTTATACCCTATGAAAGAACAAATCTTTCATCATTTTAGCCACATTTGAAATGTCGTCTGCAAATGCTTTCAGTTTAGACAAGTCTACATTTATGTCATTTGGTAGAGTTAATGTCATAGGTAAGAATTAAGTTAGAAGCTGGTGGTGTAGATTTCAGATAAGACTACAAGGTTTGTGAAGTCTGATCTTGATCAACACTATCCCAAAAAGCTGTAATATTATATACATGTAAGCTTCTATATGTATGGTGAAAAAGGTTAAGTATATGAAAGAAAGATGACAGAGTATTTCCTCCTTTCTATTTTATGCCTGTGTTACAGTTCCTCGATCTCCCCCAAGTGTTCATCAGAGTACAGGAAAACTGCCAAAGAAAATTAAAGTGAAGAAGAAACCACAAGTTCTACGAAGTTCATTCCAGGTAAATATACAGCTGAGGAATTAATTTAACCCTTTACCGCACTATGCCAACTTGTAATGACCCTGGGAAAGAGGCCTTTTGAAAACATTGTGGGAAAAGGAGAAAATGCTGGTAACCAGCATTTTCCCCTTTGCCCACAATTTTTTCTGCTCTATCAAAGAAAAATTGCTCTATTATAGCCACTCTGTAATTGTCAGCTTGAAATGCTTTCAGTTTGGACATTGCTAAAATTATATTGTCTAGTAAACGGTTAACTCTTCATTATCTGGAAATTTGGACTGATCCATTTTTAAGTGTTTACCAAATGACAAAATATTACACTCGTCTAAATTGAAAAAATTTGCAGACAAAAAATAATCTGTTGCCTAAAGGATGGAATTTGCCTTTCACAGAGAAGAAAACATTGTGGGAAAAGGAGAAAATGCTGGATTCCAGCATTTTCTCCTCATCCCCTAATGTTTTCAAAAGCTTGATTTTCAAGGTTGTTAAAAGTTAGGAATGTGTGGCAGAGGGTTAAAGTATTTGCAGATGAAAAATTAAAAGCAGCTGAAATAGTAGAATGTGTCTTGGAAAGAGTAGTAAACATTTTGTGAAAAGGAGAAAATGCTGGTTTCCAGCCTTTTTTCCTCAGTATATTTAAATGCAGTTTAACACCCCTTTGTTTACTTTTGGCAGCTATTGTTACTTTAAACACTGACAAATTCAACATGAGCTCATATTGATTACAAGGGTGTTTACAAAGTTGTTTGTTTCATATTTATTTAACCCTAATGAAATAATCCTGTGTTCTAATGAATCTGAGGACAAAGGCTTTTGAATCTACCATCTTAATTGTCTGATTTTATTGTTTTCAAGGAACTCTTAACATATTGGAAAATGTTAATGTTATGTTGATGTTTTGCCTTCATTGATGTCAAGTTGTTTACTTAATACAGCGACGCCAAAGAACAAAAAGGACGTCATGTCGAACATTTGCTGTAACTTTTGTTGGTAAAGTTCTGTTACTCAGTTTTGCTCTATTTCAAATAAGTATGTCTAAAATAGGAGGCATTGTATCTGATAAGATTGTCAATTAGAACATTTGGTATGAATTATCCCTTGAAGAGCTAGATACTAGAAATGGATTTTCTTGATTGGGAAAACGGACAAAAACATTGCAGCTTCAAGTGTGTCGTAAAGAAATAGCTTTTCAGAAGAACAGCGGACATTGTAGATCCAAAGTAATAATACATGTCCTGTGCAGTCTGATCTTGATTTGCACTGCCTGCAAAAACTTTTGTTTTCGCAAAAAATGTTGATCTAAGATTGCTTTTAAAAAGCAATCTTAGATCAACATTCTTTGCGAAAACAAGTATAGTCTTGCTTAGTGCTTTACAGGCTAAAGGTTGGCATATGACAAAGAGATTACTTTGAAAATGGGGAGCACTATCAGATGTTACTTTAGATCAGAAATTAAAAAAAAGAATGTTCTGTTAAAATACCAAAATGTTGGATTTATCAAACAATATTCATTTTATGTTTCTTTTCTTTTAACAGCAAAGGTTTGTTCCTGTAAATCCAATGTCCTGTGCCATCCAAGCCTCATATAAGAATGCAGAAGAAATAGGTATGCCTTTATTTTTGCTATCTTTTATTTCATCTACTCAAAAAGAATGAGTGGTGCTCTGGCAAAAGGGGGTTTATTGCATCTCTGTGATGCAGTATATCTTGCAAGTTATCACATATTAACCCTTTCCCAAACAAGCCCTGGTTTTCACGTGTCTGCAGTACAAGTCTTTTGAAAACACTGTGGGAAAAGGAGAAATTGCTCGTAACGAGCAATTTCTCCTTTTCCCACAGTATTTTCTACCCTTTTTGAAACCTTTATGCAATTTTCATCAAATTTAAAATTGTCATCTGCAAACTCTTCCAATTTGGACCAGTCCAAAATATGTCGTTTGGGAAAGAGTTAACCCTTTACCAGACGACAAAATTTTAGCCTTGTCCAAATTGAAAGCATTTGCAAATGACAATTTCATTGTGGCTCAAATGGTGCAGTTTTTCTTTGATAGGGTAGAAAACATTGTGGGAACAGGAGAAAATGCTGGTTACCAGCATTTTCTCCTTTTCCCCCAATGTTTTCAAGAGGCTTCTTTCCCAGAGGCGTAAAAAGGCGGCATTGTGCGGTAAAGGGTTAAGTAAAGATCCATAAATCCAGTTTGTCCAACAACCAACCGAATCTTGAGGTAGACTTTGACATCCAGAAAAGTATACTGATAGCAAAAGGTTTTGACCCATGTCAGCCTGTGCGGACTGCGCAGGCTGACATGGGTTGATACTTTTTAACAGATGCATTAAACTCCCTTTTCACAGAGCATGGCTCGAATGTTTAGAGGGTAAACTGGAATCAGCCTGTCTGACTGTGTGTGTATACATGCACATAGACATATTAGGTCATAAACTCCTCCTTCAGTGTTGCTATTATTGTACAAGAACTTCATAAATTTGTTTGTTTGTCTATAAGGAAAAGGACCTGGAGATGTGCCAGAGACAATTTTCAGATGTCTGACCTTCAGCTGTGAAAAGGTGTATCTAATATAATACATATAACATTGGTATATTTTTTCAGTATACAATATCTGTAAATGAGCCATGCTCTGTGAAAAGGGGGCTAGATGCATCTGCGAGAAGTATCGACCCAGGTCAGCCTGCACAGTCCATGCAGGCTGACCTGGGCTGAAACTTTTCGCTTTTGGTCAATTTTCTGTATGTCCATGGACCAGTTTACCTCACAATTCAGTCTGTTGTTATTAAAAGTGGCAATTATGGATCCATAATTATGTGATGACTTGATTGGTACAATACATCACAGATATGCATTAAGTCCCCTTTTGCCAGAACATGGCTCAAATATATTTGACTGACTCAAATTTGAGGGTTCTTTATGTCTGATAGAAACCAATTTCAGGTGAATTTATGGACTATTTCATGACCTGCCTATAACTGTTATATCCTTGATCTGGGTATGCGTTCTCCTCATCAACTCACCAGTCACTCACTGCAATAAGGCTTGATGCAACAATATGAATTTTGGTGGAATAATGTAAAAAAAAGAATCATATTTTTACCCCAAAACATTGCTAAAACCAAAAAGTCATGAACACCTTGGGTGAGCTGCCAGTTATGACAAGGTAACTCTCTTGCAAAGTCACCTGACGAAAAAAAAATTTTAATGGTGTTCCTGTGAAGTCATTATCATTGTAGCTAGATACATGTATTGACCAAACTAGTTTTTGGTACGTAAAAGATTAAAACCCATCCATTTAGCATATAAAAAAAAAAATAATAAAGCAGAAAGTTATTGTCTTACATTATAACCAGGTTTTGTAAGCAGAGAGATGTATCTACCAGATGTGACAATGGTTCATGGTCGAGTGTTGGTCTGTGCTTGGGAAGCTGGTCTTACCCACGTTGACGATAACGCTGTTAAACTCGTCATGCAAGCTGTTGAAGTAAGCGCTTTGTTTGCTTTTGTTCAACTCTTTACCAAACAACAAACTTTTAGACTTGTCCAAATTTAAATCCTTAGTCAAATGATAGAAGGGTGAAAGGGAAAAAAATGTCATGGTATTTCCTAGACCCTTTATACGACAACAAAATTTTAGACTTGTCTTTACTTAAAGTAATTATACCCCCCAAAACTCTGTTTGGGGGGTATATAGGAGTCAGCTTGTCGGTCGGTCCGTCGGTCCATCCGTCGGTCGGTCCGTCGGTCGGTCGGTCAGTCTGTAGCTTTTTGTCCGCTCTATTTCTCATAAACTACTGGACGAATTTTATTCAAACTTCACAGGTAGACTCAGTATCAAGCAGAGATGTGCATATGAAATGTTGGTTATGGTTCATTGATTTTTCACTGAGTTATGGCCCTTTCATGAAATTTCTTGTCCGCTCTTTTTCTCATCAACTATTGGACAGATTTGGTTCAAACTACACAAGTAGACTCAGTATAAAGCAGAGATGTGCATATCCTATTTTGGTTATGGTTTATATAGGTTTCATGGAGTTATGGCCCTTTGATGATTCTGGACACCGTCGGTCGGTCTGTAGCTTTTTGTCTGCTCTATTTCTCATAAACTACTGGACGAATTTTATTCAAACTTCACAGGTAGACTCAGTATCAAGCAGAGATGTGCATATGAAATGTTGGTTATGGTTCATTGATTTTTCACTGAGTTATGGCCCTTTCATGAAATTTCTTGTCCGCTCTTTTCCTCATCAACTATTAGACAGATTTGGTTCAAACTACACAAATAGACTCAGTATCAAGCAGAGATGTGCATATCCTATTTTGGTTATGGTTTATTCAGGTTTCATGGAGTTATGGCCCTTTGATGATTCTGGACAAATTTCTTTCAAACTTCATGGATAGACTTTGCACTCAGCAAAGATGTGCATATCATAAATTGTTCTTAGTTAATTAAATAAAATTTCCAAGAGCTAAGCCCTTTTTTGTCGTTCTCTTTATGACGGTGCCCTTGCTGAATTGATGAAAATAAATTATACTTTTGATAGAATACTTTTAACACAGCTGTCCGTCCGTTGGTCAGTCTGTAGCTTTTTCTCCGCTCTATTTCTCATAAACTATTGGACGAATCTTATTCAAACTTCACAGGTAGACTCAGTATCAAGCAGAGATGTGCATATGAAATGTTGGTTATGGTTCATTGATTTTTCACTGAGTTATGGCCCTTTCATGAAATTTCTTGTCCGCTCTTTTTCTCATCAACTATTGGACAGATTTGGTTCAAACTACACAAATAGACTCAGTATCAAGCAGAGATGTGCATATCCTATTTTGGTTGTGGTTTATTCAGGTTTCATGGAGTTATGGCCCTTTGATGATTCTGGACAAATTTCTTTCAAACTTCATGGATAGACTTTGCACTCAGCAAAGATGTGCATATCATAAATTGTTCTTAGTTAATTACATAAAATTTCCAAGAGCTAAGCCCTTTTTTCTCGTTCTCTTATGATAGATTCCTACACCTGTAGATAGTTAACAGTAGACTTACCATCACTAACCATCACTAGTAAGTTTTCATGTCACTTCACTTATGTCATGTCATGTCAATTTCATCTTTTCATCGGAAGTTTACTCAAATATAAGACAGATTAATCTTTCAGATATGTTTGGAAAAGGAGAAAATGCTGATTACCAGCACTTACTACTTTCTACACAAAATTGGAAAGATTAATCTTTGCAGTTACTTTGGAAAAAAATGAAATGATGATTACAAGCATTTACTACGTTCTCCACAACTATTCCAAGTCTTCAACTTGTGATGTGTTAAAATAGATACCAATACCGTACGGAAACTAACGAAAGCAACATTTTTTGCGGTTCCGCTTCGGCTTCGCTGCGGTTTCAGTGCATTCCGTATTATATGATTAAAAAGGAAAACATTGTAAACATCGTGAGCAGTGGCTTCTGTATTTACAATGTTTTCTTAAGTTTATTACTTTCGGTTCAGTTCATTTACTATTACGGTTCCGATTCGGTTCGGAGGTTGCTTTCGTTAGTTTCCGTACTGTATAAGTAAGATGTAGAGTCTGGTCAAAAACATTGCATGAAAAGACATTTGTTGTCTGCAAAACCTTTTCATTTAAACCAATCTCAATTTGTCCAGCTCGTAAAAAAAAATGTATCAAGTAAGTTTTATTCTCTCCAAGTCTTTAGTCTGTAACAAAGAGTAATTCTTTGGCAAGAAGCCATTGCAGGATATTCATCACCTTCAGTGATAGCTCTGGTATAATTGACTCTCCAGTCACTTATTTTGCATTCCTGTGACATTAATCTGTTTTGTGACAAGGAGCTGTTGGGGGGTATGATCACGTTTAGTGATAGCTCTAGTTACAGAAGACCATTCATTGTAGCTGAAACGATGGGATTTGTCTTTGTCTAGAAAACATTGTGGGAAAAGGAGAAAATGCTGTTTACCAGCATTTTCTCCTTTTCCTACAGTGTTTTCAAAAGCTTTTTTGTCAGGGTCATTAGAACTCAGGATTGTATGGTAAAGGGTTAGTAACACATATCGGTTTTGTGGCATTGTATTTAAATAGCTTCGAAGACATTGTTATCAGGTTTCATAAAAAAAATAGATGGAGTTCCCAAATGCAAAATGACTCTTAAAGCGTCTTTCACTTCTATAGTTGCCTTTGCGGCCAGTGTAGATCAAGATCGGACTGCTCAAAACATGCAATCTGATCTTTCGTCTACACTGTCCACTTTGCTGGTGTGAGTGATAGAGAAACTCAAGGGATTTGTCCTTATTTAAAACCAGAAATGACAACAGTGATGCCTGAAGGCTGCCAAAAAATGACATTCATATTTTATCCGTCGTAATCTGTGCAACCTTGCAGCTGTCAGGGGCAACATTTGGTCTTTAGATACAAGAATGAGAACAGTTTCATAAAATAAAGATGAAATGGGTTTAAAACTTGCTTAAAACAAGTATAGATGTATCTTGAATCTTTTACCACACAATCCCAACTTTTAATGACCCTGAGGAAGAAGGCTTCTGAAAACATAGTGGGAAAAGGAGAAAATGGTGGTAACCAGCATTTCCTCCTTTTCCCACAATGTTTTCCAGGCTATAAATTTCATGTTAAGAGTTACATCTAATTTGACGTCTACTTACCAGCATTTTCTTCTTTTCCAACAATGCTTTCAAATGTCTCTTTCCTCAGTGTTGTTTAACTGTGTACCAAATGGCAAAATTTTAGATTTGAAATTAAAAGGATTTGCAGATGACAAAAAAAGTGTGACTCAAAATTAAGAATGTGTTTTTGAAATGGTAGAGAACATTGTGGTAATAGGAGAAAATGCTGGCTACCAGCTTTTTCTCTTTTTCCTTCAATGATTTCAAAGGTCTTCTTCTTTAGGGTCACTAAAAGTCAGGATTGTGTGTTAAAAGGCTAAATCTTGGTCTCTTTATTTTCTGACAGTAATGGAGCATTCTGCATATGTAAGCATTCAGGGCAGTCTGATCTTGAAGTACACTGTCTGCAAAAGAAACTAAAATTGTACTTTGAATCCAAGGGATAATGATTTTTCCTCTTATAGGTACAGTTGAAAAATATCATTACAACAGTACTATCTGGAAGGAATGGTTATAAGTTAAGAGAAAACAGATTTAGATATTTCTTGGGAACCCAAGTGCCCAATCCATATACTCGATCCAGGCAGTTACTTCATACCAGAGCTACTGAAAGGTATGTTAACAAGTTCCTTCAACCCCCTGCAATGAACCTTTTTCTTATTTTAATGCTGCAGAAGAGTTTTTAAAACTTTCTGGCAGTAGGAGAATTTGCCCATAACAAGAGGTTTCTTCGTGCAAGGGATGCCTTTTATGCATGGTCATAAGGTGATTTTTTGCTGTACAATTATCGATTGGCTGTTTACATCATGGGCTTATGTCATCAATTACAAGCCCTTATGTAAATTTTTCAACTTCAGAAATGCATGTATCCTATACTTTTCACTTATCATGTGACACTTACAGTAAAACAGGCATAACCTTTGTTGTATGAAAATCACAGGATAAAATTTTACTGCAATAGTTTTGTAATCAACCATTGATTATAGCATCCTAGATATGCCTGCTTTTAACCCTTAACCACACAAACCTGTGTTTAAATGACCTTAAGGAAGAGGGATTTGGAAAATGTGTGGAAAAAGGAGAAAATGCTGGTTACCAGCATTTTCTCTCTTTCCCCCCCCCCCCCCCCCCCATTAAATTCTATCATTTGAGCCACATTTTAGTTGTCATCTGCATATGTTGTTTAAATGATCTTAAGGAAGAGGGGTTTGGAAAAGGTGTGGGAAAAGGAGAAAATGCTGGTTACCAACATTTTCTCTTTTTTTTTTTCCCCCACACATTAAATTCTATCATTTGAGCCACATTTTAGTTGTCATCTGCATATGCTTTCAATTTTGACGTCTAAAATTTTGCCGTCCAGTAAAGGGTTAAGCAGAATTATCTCATAAAAAATTATCTCTTCTTGAACTCAGACATATTAGTGTGCAATGCATGGTTAGATTTTTCATCTGTCTTATAAGCACTTGATGTGGGTATTATGTCACCTTAGAGACAATTTTAGATATGGTTTTGCTTTTCTTTCCATAGTGATGCTACAATGATAACAGAAAATGGCCAGCATGTTCCAAATAGGAGATTACCAAGTGATTGTAATGAGGGTTATGTTGCACAGGAACTGTCCACTGCCACTTCCTTTCCACAATCTAGAGGACCAATCACATTGTTTCATTTGCTGGAAACTCTACAGGTAGATTTGTTTTACCCATTACCAAATAATGCTGAGTTTTAATGACCATAAAGAAGAAGGATTTTGGTAATCAGCATTTTCTTCTGTTCCCACAATGTTTTCTTTGTCACATTTATTTTTTCATTATAAATGCTTTCAGTTTGGACAAATATAAAATTTGTGGTTGGGTAAAGAGTTAACCCTTTACCACTCAATGCAGAGTTTTAACAACCCTGAAAAAGAAGGCTTTTGAAAACTTGTGCGAAACCGTTAAGCCTCTACCACACAATCCCGTCTTTCAACGATTCTGAGAAAGAAAGCTTCTGAAAACTTTGTGGGAAAAGAAAAAAAGGCTAGTAACCAGCATTTTTTCCTTTTTCCCCATTGTTTCCTACCTTTCAGAGACAAATCATTTGATTCACATGTACTTCGATGTCTCAAAATGCTTTCAATTCAGGTAAGTCTAAAATTTTGCTGCATGGTGAAGGGTAAAGTGAAAATAATGTTGATAGATCTTTGTGGAGGTATGCTGCGAGTGTGTCAACTCTTTACCAAACAATCACATGTTTTAATTACTCTGACAGAAAAAAGCTTTTGAAAACTTTGTCAGAAAAAGAGAAAATTCTGATAACCAACATTTTTTCTTTTTCCCACATTTTCAACCCTTTCACAGACAAATCCCATCATTTGAGCAGCATTTGTCATCTGCAAATGCTTTCAATTTGGATGAGTCTAAAAAATTGTTTTCTTAAGAATTAACCCTTTACCAAACAGTCGCAAGTTTTGGCCTTTGAAACCCATTTCTGTACAAATGAAACTGTAGTTGCAGTTGACGATACTGGAAAATGCCACAATATGGAGTGGATTGTTCTCTCTCAATATTTTTCATACTGTTGGAAAACGTAACCTGTAATTTCATTCCTTTCAAATGTTTGTCTTTTGCATAATTTGTAGATGGGGGGGGAAAAAACATGAATGGTATTGGGATCATAGATCAGAAAAAAGAAACCTTTATGCATGACAAAACTTTAGACTGGTCCAAATCAAAAGCATTTGCAGACAACAAATTGGATGTTGCTGAAGTGATGGAATTTGCTATTGGAAGGGTAGAAAACATTGTAGGAAAAGGAGAAAATGCTGCTTACTGGTAACAACAGTAAACCAATAACCTACCCTAAACTGTAATCAAATAGTTTTTTTTTTTCCAGACATACAAAGGAACAATAGCAGCCCACTCTGTTTATGCAACTGCGGTAGAAAGAATCATTCACAAGCTCTGGCACCAGAGTCATGAAGACCTACAACCAACAACTGATGATAGCAACCAGCCTGGTGAAAAATTGAGCACATTTGCTCCCCCTATTAGATGATGACTTACAGACTCTGTTATTTCTCAGGAAAGTGCAAAGCATGCTAGGATGGTTTGAGAGATAGCTCTTAGTGCTAAAGGAAGTTTGTCACCCTTTACTTAATTGCAATTTTTTTGCTTTAACCCTTTACCACATAATGCCGCCTTTAATGACCCAGATGAAAAAAGCTTTTGGAAACATTGTGGGAAAAGGAGAAAATGCTGGTAACCAGCATTTCCTCCTATTCCCACAATGTTTTCTACCCTTCCAAAACAAATTTTAAGGTTTCAGTCACATTTATTTTGTCGTCTGCAAATGCTTTCAATTTGGACTAGTCTAGAATTTTGTCGTTTGGTATAGGGTTAAAGGCTCAATAGCAGCCAAAATTTAATGCAGGTGTTAAAATGCATTTATTCAAATTTAAAACATACCATTTAAAAAGATTGAAAATATTGTGAGGATGACAATCTGTTATTGTACAGTCAGTCCAAGTGTTAGTCACTTGCAGAAAAATAAATTTCAAAATCAGGAAAAAAGTAAACAAAATATAGAGTGCCCTGGCCGGTTTTAACCTAGTTTTGAAATTAATTTCTCTGGTCACAGCTAATACTGGGATTGACTGTACAAAAAAATAACAAGGTTGCCATCTTCACAATAATTTCCATACTTTTAAATGGTATGATTTAAATTTAAATGCGTTTTAAAACCTGCTGTTTTACTTTTGGCAGCAATTGTTACTTACCGGTAAATTAACACTTTACCAGACAACAAAATCTTAAGACTCGTCCAAATTGAAAGCATTTGCAGACAACAAATTAAAGGTGCTCAAATGGCGGAATTCATTTTTGATAGAGTAGAAAACATTGGTGGAAAAGGAGAAAATGCTGGTTACCAGCATTTTCTCCTTTTCCTGCAATGTTTTCAGAAGACCTCTTTCCCAGGGTTGCTAAAACTGGGGATTGTTTGATGAAGTGTCAAAGCATAATGGCAAAAGAGAAATTAATAGGAACAAATAATTTTCTGTAAGCTACAGTGTTTTATATGTATTTGAGAAGTGCTCTGGCAAAAGGGGCTTTAATGTATCTTAGTGACTGAATCATGAGGTAGACAAGCTATTGACCAATAGCAAAAAGTTTCAACCGAGGTCTGCCTGCTGTGTATCAACTCTCTTCAGCAACTGAAAAGATTTTAAATCAATCCAAATTTAAAGAAATTGCAGGTGACAGAGAGAATGTGGCTTCAATGATGGCATTTGTCTTTTATAGACTAGCTATGTCGGTAAATAGTTGCATTTTCTCCATTGTCCACAATGCTTCAGAGACCTTTTTCTTCAGGTTTGTTAACCCTCAACCAAAGAATAAAGAGTTTTGACATTCCCGTCGATAAAGGCTTTTGAATACATTGAGAGAAAAGGAGAAATTGCTGGTAACCAGCAACTTTAACCTTTTCTGGGATTACAGCAGCTATAAAGGGCTTGGGAAATTTAGTATTTAGGACTAGTGAAATCTTATGCATTTGGGATATGCTCTGGCAAAAGTGATTTTATGCATCCTCCATGATACATTATACTAAGTAAGACATCACATATTTATGGATCCTTCAAATCCATTTTGTCTAGCAACTGACCGAGTCACGAGTTGGAATAATCCTTTGACATGCAAAAAATCAACAGATTGCAAAAACTTTCAGCCCAGGTCAGCCTGTGCAATCTGCCGGCTGATCTGGGTTGATCCTTCTTCAAAATGCATTAAACCCCCTTTTCACAGCACATGGCTCTACTTATTTGCATATGACCTCGCTTGCCACACATGTGCTGTTGGGCACATAGGAGTTTTTAAATCTTTTAGTGTGAAAATAAAAGATGTCAGTCTACAAGATCTCAATATAAAGGAAATGCCATCAAAGTGTTTTTTTTTTTTTAACCTTTTTGATATATCGTTTTTAGAACTGACTTGCTCTATAATTGATAAGATGATGAAAACCACAGCACATTTTAGACTAGTCCATATTGAGAGCATTTGCAGGTGACTTTAGTCTTTCTCAACCAAATAATGAGATTGGTCTTTGAAATGGTACAGAAAGTAGTGGAAAATGGAGAAAATGCTGGTTACCAGGATTTTCTTATTTTTCCACAATGTTTTCAAGTCTTCTTCCTTAGTCATAAGAACACAAGATCATTTAGAAAAGTTTTAATTATCCAAGTCAAACTGTTAATGCATGTTATTGTTGGCTTACCTTTAATGCATGTTACTGTATAATGACTTGTCCAGATGTGCAACATTTTTGAACAAGTAAATGTTAAAAAATATTGAACAAGTTGTCTTAATTACTGTTTACCTTGGATTTCCTTCAAAGCAATTCTTTTTTTAGCTCACCTGAGCACAACATGCTCCATCGTCTGTCATGCGTCGTCCGTCATCAACATTTACCTTGTTGACACTCTAGAGGCCACATTTCGTACTCAATTGACCTGAAAATTGGTCAGAATGTTTGTCTTGATCAAATCTCGGATGAGTTTGAATTTGGGTCACCTGGGGTCATAAACTAGGTCACTAGGTCAAATTAAAGAAATACCTTGTGGGCACTCTGGAGGCCACATTTCTAGCTCAATTGACCTGAAAATTGGTCAGAATGTTTGTCTTGATGAAATCTCGGGATGAATTTGAATTTGGGTCACCTGGGTACATGAACTAGGTCACTAGGTCAAATTAAAGAAATACCTTGTGGGCACTCTAGAGGCCACATTTCTAGCTCATTTGACCTGAAAATTGGTCAGAATGTTTGTCTTGATGAAATCTCGGGATGAATTCGAATTTGGGTCATCTGGGGTCCTAAACTAGGTCACTAGGTCAAATTAAAGAAATACCTTGTGGTCACTCTAGAGGCCACATTTCTTACTCAATTGACCTGAAAATTAGTCAGAGTGTTTGTCTTGATGAAATCTCGGATAGCTTCGAATTTAGGTAACGTGGGGTCATAAACTAAGTCACCAGGTCAAATTAAAGATATACCTTGTGGGCACGCTAGAGGCCACATGTCTTACTCAATTGACCTGAAAACGGATCAGAATGTTTGTCTTGATGAAATCTCAAGTGAGTTCGAATTTGGGTCACTAGGTCACCAGATCAAATTAAAGAAATACCTCGTGGGCACTCTAGAGGCCACATTTCTTCTTCAATTGACTTGAAAATTGGTCAGAATGTTTGTCTTGATGAAATCACGGATGATGTTGAAATTCAGTCACCTAGGGTCATAAACTAGGTCACTAGGTCAAATTAAAGAAATACCTAGTGGACATTCTAGAGGCCACACTTCTTACTCAATTGACCTGAATATTGGTCAGAATGTCTTGATGAAATCTCGGACGAGTTTGAATTTGGGTCACCTAGGGTCATAAACTAGGTCACTATGTCAAAGAAATACCTTGTGGGCAGTCTAGAGGTCTCGTTGTTTGCTCAATTGACTTGAAAATTGGTCAGAATGTTTGCCCTTGTTAAATCTCCGATGAAACTGGGTCACCAGGGGTCGTAAACAAGGTAAAACAAGAGGGCCATGGTGGCCCTAAAGTCGCTCACCTGAGTCTTTTGACCAAATTAATCCATTTTCTATTGTACTGACGCATGCATAACAACATTCCTTTATAGGTCAGATTTTCACTGCAACCTGGGAATTTCTAAATCACGCTCAAAATCAAACATGTCCTAGATCTTCTGTTCAATTCAAATATGGTTATTTTTAATTTAAAAATGAAGGAGCTAGAGAGTAAACAAAGTTAAATTAAGCAATCTTTCAAAATTCAAGTGCAAATCACTGCGGACATATCAAGCTCAAAATGGAACTCGTCCGAGATTTTACAATCATGGAAATTCTCTTCAAATATGATTAGGTTTAGTGAAAAAGTGAAGGAGCTAGAGAGTAAACAAAATCAAATTAAGCAAATTTTCAAAATTCAAGGGCAAATCACTGCAGACATACTGGTCCAATCATTCTCAAAATGGAACTCATCCGATGATTAGGTTTGGTGAAAAATGAAGGAGCTAAAGAGCAAACAAAGTCAAATGAAGCATTTTTCAAAATTCAAGGGCAAATAACTCGGGATATACTACTCCAATCCCGCTCAAAAGGAACTCACCCGACATCTTATTGTCATATATATTCTGTCAAAATATGATTAGGTTTGCTGTACTTTATGTTAAAATGTGACTAGGTTTGAAGAAAAAATGAAGGTGCTAGAGTCTAAATGAAGTCAAATTCAGCAATTTTTCAAAATTCAAGGGCAAATAACTCTGGACATACCACTCCAATCACACTCAAAAGGAACTCAACTGACATCTTATTGTCAAATATATTCTGTTAAAATATGATTAGGTTTGGTGAAAAAGGAGCTTAAGTGTAAACATAGCAAATTTGAGCGCTTTTTCAAATTCAAGGGCAAATAATTCTGGACGTACAGGAAAATCAAGGATCCCACAACATAGGGCAAACTTCCATCCAACGTCCATAATTCAAGGTATTTTGGTAGATGTCTACTTGACGATGCTAAATGCAAAATATGACAGTTCTAGCCCTTCAGTTCAGGACAAGATGATTTTTTTAAGATTTCCTGCTTTATCTCTTTGTAAAATCCTGAACGCCACAACAGAGGGCCAATTTCATCCCTGGACCCAAATTTGTAGCATTTTGGTACAGATCCACAAGACAAAGCTACAACCCAAATATGAAAGCTTTAGCCTTTACAGTTTGGGACAAAAAGATTTTTAAAAAATTTCCTTCGTTATCTCTATGTAAAATCTGGGAACCCACAACATAGGGCTCATTATGACACTATGGTTATAATTTGAAGTCTTTTAGAAGGGGTCCACCAGACAGTGCTACATGCCATATATGAGAGCTCTAGCCCTAAAGGTTCAGGACAAGAAGATTTTTAAAGATTTCCTTCTTTATCTCTATGTGAAATCCAAGACCCAAGAACATAGGGCCAATTTCCACACCAGGGCCATAATTTGAAGTGTTTTGGTAGAGGGTCACTAGAGGATGCTACATGCCATATATGAAAGCTCATGCCCTTACAGTTTGGGACAAGAAGATTTTTAAAGTTTTTTTTTTTTTTTTCGGTTGCCTTGGCAACCAGAGTTCTTCATGGAATTCAAATCCTTGAAGTATTCTGAAAGTGCATCACCTTAGGATCATTTCTGTGAAGTTTCATTGAAATCTGTTCGCAGGTTTAAGAGGCGATTTTTTATGAGAGCTCTAGCCCATAAGGTTTGGGACAAGAAGATATTTAAAGATTTCCTTCTTTATCTCTATGTAAAATCCATGACCCACAACAAAGGGCAATTTCCACACAAGGGCCATCATTTGAAGTATTTCGGTAGAGGTCCACTAGATGATGCTACATGCCAAATATGAAAGCTGTAGCCCTTAGGATTTAGGACAAAAAGATTTTTAAAGATTTCCTTCTTAATCTCTATGTGAAATCTGAGACCCCACAAAATAGGGCCAATTTCCACACCAGGGCCATTATTTGAAGTATTTTGGTAGAGGGTCACTAGATGATGCTACATGCCATATATGAAAGCTCTAGCCCTAACAGTTTGGGACAAGAAGATTTTTAAAGGTTTTTCTTTTGGTTGCCATGGCAACCATAGCTCTTCATGGAATTGAAATCTTTAAAGTATTCTGAAAGTGCATCACCTAAGGATCATTTCTGTGAAGTTTCATTGAAATCTGTTAGCCGGTTTCAGAGGAGAAGATTTTTTAAGTAATTGTTCACGGACAGACAGACGTACAGACGGACGAAGATCTATCACAATAGCTCACCCTGAGCACTACGTGCTCAGTTGAGCTAATTAAAGAAATGCCTTGTGGACACTCTAGAGGCCACGTTTCTTACTCAATTGACTTGAAAATTGGTCAGAATGTTTGTCTGAATTAAATCTCAGATGAGTTCGAATTTGGGTCACTTGGTGTCATAAACTAGGTCACTAGGTCAACTTAAAGAAATACCTTGTGGACACTCTAGAGGCCACGTTTCTTACTCAATTGACCTGAAAATTAGTCAGAATGTTTGTGTTGATCAAATCTCAGATGAGTTTGAATTTGGGTCACCTTGGGTTATGAACTAGGTCACTAGGTCAAATTAAAGAAATACCTTGTGGACACTCTAGAGGCCACATTTCCTAATCAATTGACCCGAAAATTGGTCAGAATGTTTGTCTTGATGAAATCTCAAATGAATTCGAATTTGGGTCACCTAGGGTCATAAACTAGGTCACTAGGTAAAACTAAAGAAATATCTTGTGGGCGCTCTAGCGGCCACAATTCTTACTCAATTGATCTGAATATTGGTCAAGAGTGTTTGTCTTGATAATATCTCGAATGAGTTTAAAATTGGGTCACATGGGGTCATAAACAAGTTCACTGGGTCACGTTGAAGAAATACCTTGTAGGCACTATAGAGGCCACAATTCTAGCTAAATTGACCAGAAAATTGGTTTACATGTTTTACTTGATGATATCTCGGATCAGTTAGAAACTGGGTCTCATAGGGTCATTAACTAGGTCACTAGGTCAAATTAAAGAAATGTATTGTGGGCATTCTAGAGGCCACAATTTTGCTCAACTGACCGGAAAGTTTGTCAGCATGTTTGACTTGATGATATCTTGAAAGGGTTTGAAATTGGGTCACAGTGTCATAATCTAGGTCACTAGGTCAAATTACGGAAATACCTTGTGGGCACTCTAGAGGCGGCAATTCTGGCCCAATTCACCTGAACCTTGGTTTACAAGTTTGTCTTGATATCTTGGATGAGTTTGAAATATGGTCACATAGGGTCATAAACTAGGTCACTAGGTCAAATTGAAGAAATACATTTTGGACACTCCAGAGGCCACATTTTCAGCTCAGTTGACCTGACAATTGGTCAAAATGTTTGACTGAACTCTTTACCAAACAACAAACTTTTAGACTGGTCCAAATTGAAAACATTCGCAGAAGACAAAATAAATGGGACTGAAAATTTGAAATTTGTTACGGATAGGGAAGAAAACATTGTGGGAAAAGGAGAAAGTGCTGGTTACCAGCATTTTCTCCTTTTCCCACAATGTTTTCAAAAGGTTTCTTCTACAGGGTTGTTAAAACCCATGATTGTGTGGTAAAGGGTTAATAGCATCTTGGATGAGTTTTAAATTGGGTCATTATGATCCTGGTGTGAAATTTTGCCTATTGACTCAGGTGAGTGATCCAGGGCCATCATGGCCCTCTTGTTTTTGATAGTAGTGCAGGGGAGCTTTGATGGAATAGCACAGATCTAGTAATACAGGGATCTAGGTTGAAATCCCATCTCTTTTCAAGAATTGGCAATTGTATTTGCTACAGGATTCATTCTTCTCTCATCAGTACCAGCCATGCCCTGTGAAAACAGGATTTATTGCATTTGCAAAAAGTCTCGACCCAAGTCAGCCTGTGCAGGCTGAACCGTGATGAAACTTTTGGCTGTTGGTCACTTTTCTGCATGTCAAAGGACCAGTCTACCTATTGATTTATTGTTAGACAAAACAGATTTCATGGATAAAAATCTATGTGATGACCTTTTTTGTATGGTGGATCAGAGATGCATTAAATCCCATTTTGCCAGAGTCTCATTAAAATTGGCATTAAACATGCTCTCTTTTTAAGCTTACAGCCAAACATCTCAAAAACAGCATATATATTGTTTTGATGATGTTTTGCTGTAAGCTTTGGAAGTGTGTATATGTGTTTAATGCCATTTGTAACCAGAGCATCACATGCCGCTGGCAATGCTTGGCTGCGGATGAACGATTTTCACTGAAAATTTTAAGTCAAAATAGGGGCACAACTCTGTCAAAAATACTCTGATGGTTCCCCGTTTGATAATTAACAACTTGCCCAAGTTTCAATGAAATACTTCATTAAGAAGAGAGATATAATAACCTGTCAAAGGTTTCGCACGATGACGCCAGGGCGATGACAATACCTTCATGTTTTCTTTGGAAACAGCCAAGCTAACATGGTAAGTTTCCTATTCAAGACTGATCTTAGATGGTTCAAGTTGTAAGTGCATGCTAGGAGTGTTCACCTGATAATCCCTTTTTCCATTGGAGTAAAATATTTGCTTGGTTGGTGTATAACGACATTTTTCAACATCAATGAAGGTGTATCACAGCAACAGCTCAAATATTTTGTTTCGGTTTTATTACTACAGGCCGGGCTCTGAAGGGTCTTGCCAGAAGACACCCGAGAAACCCAGCACCCTTAGTAAGGATTGCATCCAAGACGGTCAAACAACAAATCACACACTTTCAACACACAGGATCCCGAATAAAAGATATACTACACCATACACTGTTTCAAAATTTTAATAGAAAAAGTGAGTTTACGACAATGAAGTACAATAAACAACATACTGATAAAAATAATCTCTTAACAAATTAGCTCCTTACTGGAGAACAAAAACTTAAACTTGTCCATAATGAAAGCATTTACAGACCACAGTTTAAAGACAGCTCAAACAATGATTTTTTTTTTTTTTTAAAACTCTTTACCACATGAGAAAAATGGACTTGTTCAAGTTGAAAGCATTTGCAGACAACAATCTAAATGCGACTCAAATGACGAAATATGTCTTTAATGGGTTAGAAAACATCGTGGGAAAAGAGAAAATGCTGGCTACCAGCATTTTCTCCTTTTCCCTCAATGTTTTCAAAAGGCTTCTTTGTCATGGAGGCATTGTGTCTTAAAGGGATGAAAGGATGAAAAAAAAATGTTGGAAAAAGGAAAAAAATGCTGGTTACCAGCATTCTCTCCTTATCTCACAATATTTTTAAAAGCCTCCTCCCACTGGGTTGTGAGGGGATTGCTGAGTAAAGGATGAAATTATTCCTGTATGACAATGTGTAAACATATTTATTGCAGTCTGTTCAAACAAGTCAATAACTTTTAAGCAATGGTTTAAATACTTAACCATCTACCAAATTTTCCCTAAGTAAAATTGGTTTTTGAACACACAGAGGGAAAAGGAGAAATGGTGGTTATCAGCAGTTTCTTGTTTTTCCATAATACTTTCTACTGGCGTATAAACAAATTCCTGTTTTTCAGTTGCATTAAACATGTCCTCTGCAAATGCTTTGAATCTGGTCAAGTCTTAATTGTTGTCGTTTGGTAAAGGGTAAAGTTAGCACTTGATTAAATGATTCCTTGTTTTATGACCTTGAGGAATACAGCTTTTATAAAAGCTTTGTGGGAAAAGGAGAATATTCTGGTAATCAGCATTATGTCCTTTTTCAACAATGTTTAATCTTTTCTCACAGACAAATCCCATTCTTAGAGACACAAATATGTACATGTAATTTGTCTTCCACAAATGCCTTCTATGTTGACAAGTCTACAATTTTGTTGTCTGTTAACCAATCCCAAACTTTAACCACCTTGAGCAAGACAGCTTCTGAAAACATTGTGGGAAAAGGAGAAAATGCTGGTAACCAGCATCTTCACCTTTTCCAACAATATTTCTACCCATTCTGATACAAAACCCATCATTTGGGTATCATTTTAATTGTTGTCTGCAAATGCTTTCGATTTGGACTGGTCCAAAATTTTGTCATTTGGTTAATAAAAGACTTTAAGAGCTATATAATTATAATAGCTTGGGCAAAACAATAGCTAAACTCTTTATCAGATGACAAAATTTTACACTCATTTTAATTCAAAGCAGTTGCAGAGACAGATTAAATGTCGAATGATGAGATTAGTCTCTGAAAGTGTGAAAAACATGGTAAAAGGAGAAAATGTTGGTTACCAGCATAATTCTCCTTTTTTCCACAATGTTTCCCACAATGTTATCAGAAGCTTTCCTTCTCTAGGTCATTAAAACATGGGATTGTTTCATACATGATTTGGTTTTTACCAGATTACAGAATTTTTAAATACACCATAATTATGGCAGGCATCTACAGATGACAAATATGACTGAAATGCCTAGATTGATCTTTTGAAGGGAAGAAAACAACATGAGAAAAGGAGAAAATGATGATGACGATAAGCATTTCTCCTTTCCCCACAATGTTTTCATAGGCTCCTATGGGCCTAAAAAGCATGAGGTTGTTGGTTAACAGTTTACCTATTTCCACACAGCAAGTTCTAGTTCCAAATTCAAAAAATCTGCAGATGACCTTAAAATCATTATAAATGTGCTGAAGTTCTCTGACAGGGTGGAAAACTTTTTGGGAAAAGAAGAAAATGATGATGACAAGCATTTACCTGCAATGTTAACGTAACCCCTCATCCTATGAGTCTAAAAGGTTTAAACATCAGGTTTTTTGGTTAAGCATTTGCCACACTATCCTGACTTAAGAAAAAAGCCTTTTGAAAATGTTGCTGGAAAAGGAGAAAAGCTGGTAACCAGCATTTTCTCTTTTTCTCACAATGTTTTCTTCCTATTCTAGGAGAAAAACTATCATTCGAAAAACATATGGCTTGTCTTCTGTAAATTCCTCCAATATGGAAAAATCTAGAATTTTTCCTTGTGGTAAAGGATTAAAGGTCACTAATGAACATTTTTGAATCCGAAGAACAATCCAATATATGGTAAATGATTAAATCCTCAGCTGGTCAAACTGTGTAGAGAGGTATTGTACTTGTTTCTTGTCAGTGTCGAGTCGTATCAGTTCAGTGTAATGCTATACATCACTTTTCCACAGTTTAATTGTTTTATCGTTTTCAAGAGCTGCTGATGCTATTATATTTTCCGTAGGATGACATGCACAACACAAAACAACATCTGAAAGATAAAAAGGAAAGCAACTATTAGCTAGTTACTGTACAAATACAACTTTTTAGGCTCTAGCAATAAACGCCTTTGGAAAACATGGTGGGAAAAGGAGCTATTGCTATAGACCCCTTGCAACAGAATCTCGAGTTTCAATGAGCCTGAAGGAACAGGTTTTTGAAAACATTTTCTCCTTTTCCCAAAATGTTCCAAACTTTTCAAAGACAATTTCCACAACATGGGCCACATTTAATTTGCCCTCTGCAAATGCTTTGAGTTTGCACAAGCTCAAGATTTTGTCTTTTGGTAAAGACTTAACCCTTTACCACACAAGCACAAGTTTTAATGACCCTGACAGATAAAGCTTTTGAAAAAAATCGTGGGCAAAGGGGAAAATGCTGGTAGCCAACATTTTCTCCCTTTTCCACAATGTTTTCTACCATTTCAATGACAAATCCCACCATTTAAGAAGCATTTAATTTGTTGTCTGCAAATGCTTTGAATTTGGACCAGTCTTTTGTCATTTGGTAAAGAGTTAACAAGCAATTGCTCATTTTCCCAAAATGATTTTCTCTACCCTTGCAAATGGGTATTTTTCTCAAGACATTTGTTCTTTCTTTACTCTGTGATAGTTGTTGGCTTGTTTAATAATAGCTTTACAATAACAGCTCAACACAAGAGGGCCACGATGGCCCTGTATTACTCCAGTGCCTAATAAGTTGAACAGACCATACACTTAACTGGCATCAAGTTATCAAACTGTTGGAAATCTGTATGGCAATAATAGCCCTGAAAAACGCCATGTCTTTCTAACATGCCACCAAGATAATTTTTATGAATTTAAGCAGGTCTAATCCAATATCATTCATACCAAATATCAATAAACTCTCAACAAAAGCATTTCCACAAGAAGATTTCTGACAAAAATGTTAAAAAGGGCCCTTAATCTCTCACTAGAGAATAAATTGTGATGCCCCACCACCTCTGGTGGGACTAATTTTTGACCCAGAGGCAACAATTTGAAGAACCTTGGTATAGGTCCCAGATACCATATTCCAGGAAAAAGGTTTGGAACAAGAAGATTTTCTCCGTTTTTTTTTTTTTTTTTTCCTATAAAAGCCTACAAGAAAGTTGTGACTCCCCAAAACGATTTGCCAAAGTTCCTTAGCATAATGATTCATGTTAGAAACTAAAGATTTCTCAAGTTTTCGTGACAAATGCCTAAGTAAAGCTTTGGACTTCAGCGTTGGGCCAATTTTTACCCAAGAGCTATAATTTGAATAATCTTGGTAGAGGCGTACTGTATGATAACATATACAAAATATTACAGCTCTAGCTCTCATGGTTAGGAATAAAAGGATTTTTTAAAATTAACAATATATAAACCCATATAAAACTTGTGACCCCTGTTTTGGGCCAATTTTTATCCCAGGACTATTATCTGAAAAATCTTGCAAGAGGTTCATTAACCCTTTACCAAACAATCCCGGGTTTTAACGATCCTGGGAAAAAGGCCTTTTGAAAACATTGTGGGTAAAGGCAAAAATGCTGGTAACCAGCATTTTCTCCTTTTCCCACAATGTTTTTTAGCGTTTTTCAGAAACAAATCCAATCATTTGAGCAACATTTAATTTGTTGTCTGCAAATGCTTTCAATTTGGACCAGTCTAAAATATTGCCGTGTGGTAAAGAGTTAACCCTTTACCAAAATGACAAAATTTCTGACTTGTCCAAATTCAAAGCATTTGTAGATGACAAATCAAAGGTGGCTAAAATGATGAAACTTGCCTTTAATTGAGTAGAAAACATTGTGAGAGAAAAGGAGAAAATGCATTTCAGCAGCTTTCTTTCTCAAGCTCGTTAAAACTAGGGATTGTGTGGTAAAGGGTTAAATAAAGCTATGTGCCAATTTTAGGTTACAGTACCTGTATGTCCCTGTAGCTTTTGCACAATCTCTTTAGTCTGAAGATTCCAGATGTATACCATGTTGTCCTCAGAACCAGACACAATCCACTGAAATGTGATTGAAATTTTTTTGTCATTAGCAAGCTAAGACAAGAGCATGGCATGAGGGTGCCTATGCTTGGGTGCAATTGCTTTTAGTGAAAATTTGAAGTTGAAAAAGAGGCATAAGTGTGTCAAAAATATTTTGATCGTTACCTTTCCCAATTGTATGGGTTCCCCTTTTGATAGTTAACAATTAATATCATGAAATATTATGAAATGTCAAAGTTTTTGAAAATTTTGATGGCGCTAGGGCTATGACAATACCTTGACACTTTCTCTGAAAACAGCCAAGTTAAAAAATTATCTTTTTTTCCCCAAAGGAAATTAATGCTAAATTCAATAATATGTAATACTGTCATAATGATTGCAATTATACAATTTACATAATACAATACTTTATTCTGATTTCAGGTGAAATATGCAAACACATGTGAGCCATGCTGTGTGAAAATGGGGTTTAATGCATCTGGGACTAAGTAACAACCCAGGTCAGCCTGCACAGTGCACGCAGGCTGACTTCTGAGAAAACTTTTTGCTTTTGGTAAATTTTCTGCATTTCCAACAAGCAGTCTACCACATGACTTGGCTGGTTGTTAGACAACATAGATTTTATGGATCAAAAATTATATGATAACTTGCTTGGTATAATTTATCATAGAGATGCAATAAACCCTCTTTTACCTGCCCCTGTTGTATGAGTTCCCTATTGATAGCTGACAACTAGACCAGGTTTGAAATACATATCTTCAGTAATGACAGAGATAGTCTAAAATGTCAAAGTTTTTGGACAACGGTGCAAAGGATGACACACACTGTTGCATTTTTAAAAATTTTCAACATACAAGTTACTGTAGATCTTATTTCTTTTTTTAATCAAGAAATGTTAATGTTTCCCTGGAGAAAAGAGAAAGTTTCTTGCTTTATAGGAATCAATTTATACCCAGAATAAAGTAGAATCATAAATAACTCTTTACCATACAATCACGGGTTTTCATGACCCTGAAGAGGAAGCCTTTTGAAAACATTGTGGGAACAGGAGAAAATGCTGGCAACCAAAATTTTCTCCTTTTTCCACAACGTTTTCTACCCATCCCCTAACAAATTTCGATTTTTAAGTCGCATTTAATTTGTCATCTGCAAAAGCTTTCAATTTGGACTAGTCGAAAATTTTGTCGTTTGGTAAAGAAATAAGGGTTCACTTCTTTCTCTTATCTCTAATTATGCAAAAGGCAACTATAATTCTTTACCAGATGACAAAACTCTTGACTTGTCCAAATTGAAAACATTTCCAGACCAAATAATAAAATATGACTTGAAAATTGAAATTTGCATTTGGAAGGATAGTAAATATTGTGGCAAAGGGAGAAAATGCTGATTAGCAGCATTTTCTCCTTTTTCCACATTACATTTTTGAAGGCTTTTACCTATGGGTTGTTAAAAGTCTGGATTGTGTGGTAAAGGGTTACCTCTATACTAGACAACAAAATTCTAGAGCCGTCTACTCGTTTGCACAGCACATATTTCCTGTTGTTCAAATATAAAGATTTATCTTTATTAAGGTAGAAAATATTCTGGAAAATCGAGAAAATGCTGGCCATCAACATTTTCTTGTTTTCCCACAATGTTTTCAAAAACCTTTAACCCTCTTTCTCAGGGTCATTAAAACTCAAGATTGTCTGTTAACGGGTTAAAAAATGTTCATCTAATCTTCTGACATAATATTAACAGAATTTATTTTTAACAGAATCTATTGAATTTTAAACGGAATCTCTTTTCCTCCCTACTTACTTTGCCTCCAGTGACAGAGAAGTTGGCAAAAATACAGTACTTTTCATTTTTATGGCCTGTGTAGGTTTTTAAACACTGAAATGTAAGAAAACAGAATAAGTCTGCTTCTAACTTAATAAAAAGAATCAAAAAAAAAAAAAAAAAAGAAATGTTGAAATATTGTTAATAACTATACCCTCAGGGGGTCCATCAAAACAGGTCACTCTGGCTTCTAACTCTTTACCATACAATCCCAAGTTTTAATGACCTAAGGAGATAAACTTTTGAAAACATTGTGGGAAATGGAGAAAATGCTGGTTACCAGCATTTTCTCCTTTTCCCACAATGTTTTCTGCCATATTGAAGACAAATTCCATCATCTGAGCCACATCTAAATTGGCGTCTGCATACACTTTCAATTTGGACAAGTCTACATTTTTTTGTTTGGCAAAGAGTTAACTCTTAACCACATGAAGAAAGTCTAGAGCTTTCTGCATTGAAAAGACTTGTACAGGATAAAACATGGCTCAAATTCTCAGATTTGTTTGTGATAGGCTTTCTCCATCAAGGTCCTTGACACTTTGGATTGTGTGGTAAAAGGTTGATGTAGAATATAAGACTTTTTTGAAGCCTGATCCTGGATCTAAATGGCATTCTTGCCAAAAACAGCACTGAAACTGTAATATTGAGTGTACTTTAAAGTTCCAGTAGCGAGCATGTGTAAACAATGCAGGAGTTAAAATGCATTCAAATCTAAATCATACCATTTAAAAGTATGGAAATTATTGTAATCTGGTAATTGTGCGGTATGTCCAAGTGCTAGTCACTGGCAGAAAAATGAACATTAAAACAAGGTAAAAATTTGCCCTATCTTTTGTTTACTTTAATCTAAGCTCTACCACATTCCATCCAAGGATTGATGATAGTCATTTTGACAAGATCTGTGCTTCTCATAGCTGGAAATGATTCAGCCATCTTATCTGATTGATTGACTGTACAGTGTTTAATGCCCTTCTCAACATTATTTCAATTATATTGTGGTGCCAGTACACCTACCCATGCTTTCCTGGAGTTTCTGTTACCAGTGCTTTGTAAAATACTCTTCCCAAGCCACTGGCTGTTTTACAAAATAACCAGCCTCAAAACAATGATCACCAGTGAAAGACAAATGAATCCTGTCACAATGATAATCATCTATTCCCGGAAAGAAATGGGCCAAGCTGGGGATTCGAAACCAGCAACCCTTTATTCACAAGTCCTGTAGGCTATCAACTGCGCTACTTGGACTTGGCCCATCTTTGAGAAAGCAGCCAGAGCCTTAAAAAGAGAATTGTTCAAAGTACTCGATAAAGTACTCATGAAAGTTCTCCACAGAGTACTTGTAAAAGAAGTACCCAACAAAGCACAAAGTACTTGTTAAATAGTACTCGTCAAAGTACTCATAAAAGAAGTATTGAACAAAGTACTTGTAAAAGAAGATCTATGAACACACAGACAGGTGTACTTGCTGCCATAATGTAACTGAAATAATGTTGAAACTTTGTCAAACACCAAACAAACAAAGATTAAGACTAACAGCTTACCTTTCCTTTGCTGTAGTCCCATAATTTTAAGGTACTGTAAAAATGAAAGAGCAGGTCAGAAAATGGTATTTCATGGCCCACTGATAGCCAAGGTCATTTAACAATATTAAATGAGCCATGCTCTGTGAAAAGCAGGTTTAATGCATCTGCGAAGAGTTTTCATCCAGGTCAGCCTGCACAGTCCACCCTGGGTCGAAACTTTTTACTCTTGAAAAATGTTTTACATGTAAAAGGACCAGCTTACCACATGATTCAGTTGACTGTTAGACAAAATCGATTTTATTGATCCATGATTGGTATAATGCATCACAGAGATGTATTAAACCTCCTTTTATCAGAGCATGGTTAAAAAAAAAAAAAAAAAAAAAAAAAAAAAAAATCCCCAGAAAACTAGTGCAATGAAAAGCTCCACGGCTTGACTGTACTCATTTGGAAAAAGAAATGGATACTGAAACTCAAAGCCAAAACATTTATAATTTAGAAAGTCTGCAATAATTGTCTAGAGAGGCAGTAAAACAGTCCTTCTTATTTTTAGATTACTATCCTGTGCCTATATTAACCCCTAGGCTGCTAAGCTCGACTCATGGACCTTTTGCGGGCAATGTAGATCAAGATCAGAGTTGACCATCTGATACGACAATATCGCTATGAAAAATATACCTTTGAAATAACAGCTTGAAAGTTTCATTTCATTTATTTAGCAGGTTAAGGGTTAACCCTTAGTGCTTTTCACAATGATTGTTTCCTTTGTGATCAATGCAGATCAAGGTCAGACTTGCACAAAACATGCAGTCTGATCTTTGATCTTGATGACACTGTCAACTTTGCTGAGACATCCTGGAAAAGGGCAACCTTTAAAATTGCAATTGTATGGGTCTTATTTCAAGACTGAAAGTGTCTGTAAGGTTTAACAGTTTTTTAACAGTTACCTTTTTACCACACAACAATAATTTCAGATCGGTCTATATTGAACTTGGTTGGTTGCATGGTGTTTAATGCTGTTTTCAATATTATTTCAGTTACACTGTGGAACCAGTGCACCTATCCATGATTTCCAGGAGTTTCTTTTACCAGTACTCTGCACAATACGATTGGATTTATTTCTGGAAGGTTAGAAAATGTCATGGGAAAGGAAGAAAATCCTGATTACCAGCATTTTCTCCTTTTTCCATGATGTTTTCATAAGTCTAATTGCCCAGGGTCTTTAAAACTCAGGATTGTGTGGTAATAGGTTAAGCAATATCCCCATTTGCCTCATTGTCTGACAAAAACTGGATTTTTCTCAATTTCTTAAGATGTTTTCAAAAGTGGTCTGCTGCAGTAAAAGCAAGAACACTGACTGCATGTGGGTGCCAACACTCGGCTATAGTTGCTTTAAGTGAAAATTTTAAGTCGAAAAAGGGACATAACTATGTCAAAAATATTTTGATGTTTACCTGCCCCTGTTTTGTATAGGTTCCCCTCTAAATAGTTAACAACTAATCCAAGTCTGCAGTAAATATCTTCATTAATGAAGTAGATGTTACAAAATGTCAAGATTTCTGCACAACATCGCCACAGAAAACACAGATGATGACAGGGCTATGATAATACCTCAACGTATTCTTTGAAAAACAGCAAAGCTTAAAACTTACCTGTATCTGGGATTGTTTCAATAGTAAGATGGAAATTTCGAATTCAAAAGACTTACTTGTCTAGGGTAGCAGCCAAAATATATTTTCCATTTGGAGAGAATTTTACAAAAGACACTGGTGGGTTGTCATCATCTATTAAAGTTTTTAAACACTGCCCAGACGCTGTATCCCATATACGACTAAAAAAAAAAAAAAGTTTCCTGTATTTTCTTTTTGTATTTAACCCTTTAACATACGATCCCTGTTTTCATGGCCTGTTGTATAGACCTTTTAAAAACATTGTGGGAAAAGGAGAAAATGCTGGTAACCAGCATTTTCTCCTCTTCCCACAATGTTTTCTACCCTGACAAAGAACTTAACTTCATTTGCACTACTTTCAAATTTGTTGTGCGCAAGATGCTCTCAATTTGAAAGTGTGTGAAATATGTCTTTCGAGACGAGGCTAACTTTTTGATACTTCTAAATTTCTGCCATTCCAATTCATGATTCACATGATACAGTTGGTTGTTAGACAAATAAGACTGTATGGATCAATAATTCTGATGACTTGCTTGATATAATGCGTCAGAGATGCAAGAAAACCTCCTTTTACCAGAACTCTGCACAGCCAATCAGATGGCATTTTTGGAATTGAGAATTAGAACAATGGTTGATTAACTCTTTACCAGACAATGAAATTTCAGACTGGTCCGTATTGAAAGCATCTGTAGATGACAAAGGTGGCAAGATGACAAATTCTGTCCTTGATAGGGCAGAAAAACGTAAGTGGGAAAAGGAGAAAATGCTGGTTACAAGCACTTTCTCCTTTTCTTACAATGTTTTCAAAAACTTTCTTTGTCAGGGTTGTTAAAAGTAGACATTGTGTGATTTTGGATTAACGTGAACAGTACGGCAGGTAACTTTAAACTTTGATCTTCAGATCTGGGGGGGGGGGGGGGGGGGGGGGGAGGGGAGAAGGGAGAGAGTGAAAGAAAAGGAATGGAAGATAAATTACTTAACTCACCATCATCAAAGGGAGGGGGAAAAGGGCATCTGAGAGAGAGAGAGTGAGAGAGAGAGACAGACAGAGACAGAGAGAGAGAGAGAGACAGACAGAGAGAGAGAGAAAGAGGAGAAAGGGCTGATTAGCTGTATGGTGTTGAAGCCATTTTCAACATTATTTCAGTTATATTGTGGTGGCCAGAGCACCTATCCATGCTTTCCTAGAGTTTTTGTTACCATTTCTTTGCACAACATTCTTTCCAAGCCACTGGCTGCTCTTCCACGTAACCATTGTTAAAACAATGACATCTAGTGAGAGTGGAATGAATCCTGTAACAATGACTATATCATCAATCATCCAAAAGAAATTTGCCAAGCTTGTGATTCAAACCAGTGACCCCCTGTTCCCAACTCCTGAATGCTACTGGGTTGTAACTAATGTGCAACAGGGGCTGGGGGAGGGGGGGGGAAGAAAAAGAGAGAGAGAGAGAGAGACAGAGAGAGAGAGAGAGAGACTCACCACAAACCATCATAACTACTGGATACTATAAGGGAACCATCACGGTTAAAATGTACCGCTGTAACAGGGTCAGAGTGTGCTGGTAATGTCTTTAGACACTTCCCTGTCTTCACATCCCAGATACGCACACTCTCATCAAACTGTAATACACAATGGAAATCAAAATTTGCAACAAGGTACGGTATTCACCAACCATTCTTATTTGCATTTCAATTCTACAGTTAACCCTTTTTCCACAAAACCCCGAGTTTTAATGACCCTGAAAAAGGCCTTTTGAAAATATTGTGGGAAAAGGATAAAATGCTGTTAACCAGCATTTTTTCTTTTCCCACAATAGTTTTTTTTTCTTTTAACTTATCAAAGGCACAAATCATTGATAAAACTACACTTTATTTTTATGTCTGCAAATGTTTGAATTTTGGACCAGTCTGAAATTTTGTTGTTTGGTACAGGGTTAAAGGCCCAGTGGTAGCCAAAGGTAAACAATGCAGGTGTTTAATTGCATTCCATATCAATTCATACCATTTTAACCCATTACAACACATTCCCCACCTTTAACGACCCTGGGTAAGAAGCTTTTTGAAACAATGTGGGAAAAGGAGAAAATGCTGGTAACCAGCATTTTCTCCTTTTCCCACAATATTTTCTAACTTATCATAGATATATCCTACCATCTGAGTCAGATTTGATATGTCATCTGCAAATGCTTTCAACTTGGACAGGTTGAAAATTTTGCTGTGTGGTAAAGAGTTAACTCTTTACCAAACGACAAAATTTTAGACTAGTTGAAATCAAAGGCATTTGCAGATGAAAAAATAAATGTTACTCAAAAATTTGAAATTGTATTATGGAAGGTAGAAAACGTAGGAAACGGAGAAAATGCTGGTCACCAGCATTTTCTCCTTTTCCAACAATGTTTTCAAAAGGCTTCTTCTTCACAGTCGTTAAAAGTCATGATTGTGTGGTAAAGGGTTAAAATATGGAAATTGTAATGAAGATGACAACTTGTTACTGTATGGTTGGTCCCAGTGTTACAAGCTGGCAGAAAAGGAAAAAAAAAAAAAAAAAAAAAGCCCCTTGAAAACATTGTGAGAAAAGGAGAAAATGATGATTTCCAGCATTTTCTCCTTTTTCCTGTAATGTTTTGCACCATTTTTAAGACAAATCCCATGTATTGAGCAGGACAAAATTTATCAGACAACAAATTTTAGACACTGGTCCAAATTGAAAGCATCTGCAGATGACAAATTATATATTGCACAAATTATGAAATTCGTCCTTGAAAGGATAGGAAACAATTTGGGAAAAAGGAGAAACTGCTGGTTACCAGCATTTTCTCTATTTCCCACAATATTTTAAAAAGTCCCTTTCTTTGGGGTTGTTCAAAGTTGGAATCATGTCGTAATCAGTTACACAATGCTGCACACAATCTTTTCAAACCAATGGCTGCTTTCCCATGAAACTTGAAACTGTTGAGCAATGAATATGAGAGAGATGTAGGAGGAAAAAAAGAAAAAGGAGGAGGAGCAAAAGAGAAATAATAACTTACAGATCCAGATACTATAAGGTTTGACTGTGGGTTAAAATTACAACAAAATACATAATTACTGTGGCCCTTTAGTGTCTTCATACATTTACCCTGGAAAAAAAAAAAACATTCCACAGCAAAATAAATAGCATTACAATCAAGATCCTAAGGTTACTACTGCACTATAGTCAAGCACTAGTATATCAGGGAAAAAGACTAATTCTTTTCCTATAGGGGCCAACTGGGACCCTAACTTAAACAAGAGGACCATGATGGTCCTACATCGCTCACCTGAGTACTAAGCAGTACAGGTTAACAATGAAGATAAATACCAAATACTGAAGTTCAAGGCCAAATGATTATGAAAGAGAGACAACTCACAACTTTAACAGAGGTCTAGGCCTTTGGTTACCCAGAAAATTTTCTTATAATTGCACGTAAGATACCTAAGTACAAACGTCTAAGCCCCGCGGCTGGACCTGTAATGATCAATATTTGCAGATGCTAGAGTGTAAACAAAGTCAAATATGGCAAATTTTCTAATTCAAGGGCAGACAACTCAGACAGTTCTGGTCCAATTAGATCCATAATTGAACTAATCTGAGATCTTATGATCACACACGCTTTGACAATGTTTGGTGCTGATTGAGTAATATTTGTAGATGCTAGAGTGTAAACAGTCAGATTCAGTAATTTTTGCAAATTCAAGGGCAAATAACTCCTGATGTTCTAATTGGATTTGATCCAAAATCGAACTCATCCGAGACCTTATGGGCATATACATTGTGGCCAAGTTTCGTACTGATTGGTCAATATTTGTAGATGCTAGAGTGTAAACAAGAAGATTTTTAGAGATTTCCCTCTTTATCTCTGTGTGAAATCCGAGAACCCACAACATAGGGCCAATTTCAACAACAGCGCCATAATTTGAAGTATTTTGGTAGAGGGCTATTAGATGATGCTACATGCCAAATATGAAAGCTCTAGCCCTTACGGTTTGGGACAAGAAGAATTTTAAAGTTTTTTCTCTCGGTTGCCATGGCAACCAGAGTTCTTCATGGAATTCAAATCTTTGAAGTATTCTGAAAGTGCATCACCTAAGGATCATTTCTGTGAAGTTTCATTGAAATCTGTTGGGCGGTTTCAGAGGAGAAGATTTTTTAAGTAATTGTTCACGGACGGACGGACGGACACACGGACTGACACACAGACGGACGCCGGACAACGATCGATCACAATAGCTCAAAACAGCCGAGCTAATGATGTTAAAAACACCACTTAACCAATCAATCATTATATATATATATATATTTCTTTTTTCATGCAAGCCTGACCAAAATGTTTTCCTTTCTATTGATAAGGGCTTTTACAAACTCGAGACAAACCAAACAAATTATTTTTTAGTGCAATAGCTGTCTTTGTACCTCATAACTCTGTCTCATACACTATTTGACTAAAGACAAATGAACCATGCCCTGGCAAAAAGGGATTTAATGCATCTCCATGGTGCACTATATCAAGCAAGTTATCACACCATCAGGGATCCCTAAAATCCATTTTGTCTAATAACCCACTGAATCACCAGGTAGAATGGTCCTTTGGCATGCAGAAAATTTACAAATAGCAAAAAGTTTCAACCCAAAACAGCCTGCACAGGCTGACATGGGTCAATACTTTTAGCAGATGCATTAAACCCTCTTTTCACTGAGCATGGCTAAAAAATACTTACAGTTGCAAAGTCCCAGATTTTTAGCGTTTTGTCATCTGATGCACTACACAACAGTTTACTATCTGTTGACCAAGCCACATCTGATATCCCCTATAATTAGAATATGACTGAATGTATTAGAATATACAAGCTGGACTATTCTAATCTTCTCTGATTTTCATGATAGAAGAGTAAACTATATTTCTACAATGTAGCACCGCTTCTCTTTCGTTTAACTCTTTGCAAGGAAAAAAAAAAGAATTTTGGTCTATTCTAATTTCAAAGCATTTGCAGACAACAAATTAAACATGGCTCAATTAGTGCAAGTTGTTTTTGAAAGGGAAAAAAACATTATGGGAAGAGGAGAAAATGCTGTTTACCACCATTTTCTCCTTTTCCCACAATGTTTTCAAAAGGCTTCTTCCTCAGGGTCGTTAAAAGTCAAGATTGTGTTGTAAAGAGTTAAAACCATCTTGCTGACATTTTTATAGACTTAGAATATCCTTTTCCATATGTGGTCCTTTTTTCCTGTTAATGTATAAATGTTAATTTACAGGCCCCTGTAGTCGACACGAGTGATTAACAATTGCACTTTTTCTCATAATGTTTTTCATGCCATCGAAAAAAACATTATTTTCCTCACTTTTAATTTTTGTGTCATTTGTAACAATTCTAGCAAGGTCTTGAAACATTCTATCTGGAAAAGGACCAACTCTATACCAGACAAAAAGAAGTTTGACCTGTTCAAATTGAAAAGCATTTGAGTACTTAAGAAAATGGACATACATAAATGAGCCATGCTCTGTGAAAAGGGAGGCTTAATGCATCTGCGAAAAGTATTAACCCAGGTCAGCTTGTGCAGTCTGCTACTGATCAATTTTCTGCATGTCAAAGGACCAGTGTACCTCATGAATCAGTCAGTTGTTATACACAATGGATTGTATTGATCCATAATTCTGTGATGACTTGCTTGGTATCATGGACATGCTTTAAGCCTCCCATGCCAGAGCACAGCTCATATCATTATTAAATGTCTTACCAATTTGTGGCCACTAACAGTTTTTTCAAACTTGCCATCATAAGCTCCCCAAATTTTGATTAACTTGTCAGCAGCTGAAACACACATCATATTACAAGAAAAAGCATAATCATTTTGTTTGAAAAATACCTCTGTAGTGTCATTTTTACAGCTTATTAATTCCAGGCTTTCCTAGGTTTTCCTAGGTTGGGGTCTAACTAGGTTTTCCTAGGTTGGGATCTAACAAGGATTTCCCAATGACAAATTTACTGCTTTCATCAACTAATTAGGGGTGGGATTGATGAAAAATGAGGTAAGGAGAATGCCATGACCTTCCCGTTCACATACTTAGATAAATGCATAACTTCTCAGCTGATCCTAATGACCTCTGACAAAGGGAGGTAATCCTATCAAAGGAAAAATCTCACTCCTGCTAAACTTTTACAGGCTGAGAAATAACCAAAACTAGTTGCCTGGTCAATAAATTAGGAAAATAAGAGCACCATAAGAAGGTGCCAACACTCACATGCATTTGCTTTTTCAGAGTTCTATAGGTTGCCCTTTAAAAAGATAACCCTTTACCAAACAATCCCAAGTTTTAATGACCCTGAGAGAGAATGTTTTTAAAAACATTATTGAGGGGAAAAAGAAGAAAATGCTGGAAACCAGCATTTTCTCTTTTTCCCACCAATGTTTTCTACCATTTCAAAGACAAATTCCATCATTTTAGGCACACTGAATTTGTCGCCTGCAATTGCTTTAAAATCCGTTAAGTGTAAATTTTTGTAGCTTGGTAAAGAATTAACATGAAGACCAAACTTGAAGTAAATGTCTCTAATTATGATAGAGATAAGGGAAAATGTCAAAGTTCTGCAAGACAATCTTAAGAATGCAGACCATGCATGCAAGTCATCACATAACTATGGATCCATAAAATCCATTTTGTCTAACAACCGACTGAGCCATGAGGTAGAATCATTCAATGATAATTACAAATAGCAAAATGTTTTGACGCATTTCAGCTGGTGTGGACTGCACAAGCTGTCATGGGTCGTTACTTTTTGCAGATGCATTAAACTCCCATTTCACATAGCATGACTCAAATGAATTTGACATTTTAGTCAGTAATGAAGATGAGACATTGCTATTTCAAGCCTGTTTTGACCAGAGTATGTAAAAAAAGTACTAGACAGAGTAGATCCACGATCAGATTGCACAGAATATGCTGCCTGATCTTGATCTACACTATCCTCAAAAGCAACTTTAGCTGTTTCCTGCTATTTACAAGTTAAATACTCTACTTACATGAGCTTGCCAACCATTCACCACTTGGACTAAATTTTACAGATGAAACTGCTTTTGTATGGCCAGCCAATGTAAACTTCAGTGTGTAATTTGGTTTCTATAAAAGAGAAAGTCATGTTTAATTCTTTACCATACAATCCCGACTTTTAATGACCCTGGGAAAGAAGCCTTATGAATACATGGTGGGAACAGGAGAAAATGCTGGTAACCAGCATTTTCTCCTTTTCCAATGTTTTCTACCCTTCCAGACACAAATTTCAATTTTTCAGTCACATTTATTTTTTCGTCTGCAAATGCCTTCAATTTGGACCAGTCTAAAATTTTGTAGTTTGGTAAAGAGTTCAGCATAATAGGGGTATAAATCACTAAAACACAAAGAAACAGGAAATGATTCATGGTACCATTTAACCCTTTACTGCACAATCCTGAGTTTCAACGAGCCTTAGAAAGAGGCATTTTGAAAACATTGTGGGAAAAAGGAGAAAATGCTGGTAACCAGCATTTTCTCCTTTTCCCGCAATGTTTTCTTTCCTTTAACAAACCTCAACATATGACCCATATCTAATTTGTCGTCTGATATGCTTTCAATTTGAACAAGTGTAGAAATTTTGTCATGTGGTAAAGAGTTAACTCTTTCACCGAACAATCCCTGTTTAACCCTTTACCATAATGGCAAAAATTTAGACTAATCATAATTGAAAGAATTTGCAGACAAGCATCTATATGTAGCTCAAATGATAGAATTTTTTTCTGAAAGGGCAGCAAACTTTATAGGAAAAGGAGAAAAATACTGCTCACCAGCATTTTCTCCTTTTCCCACAATGTTTTCAAATGCCTTCCTTTCTCAGGGTTGTTAAAACTTGGGATTATGTGGTAAAGGGTTAAAGATCCAGAGGAAAGGGTCTTTTGAAAACATTGTGTAAAAGGGGAAAATGCTGATAAACAGTATTTTCTTCTTTTCTAACAATGTTTCTTGTTTCTGCCCTGTGGAGGCACTGAGGTTCATTTATAACACTTTCAGATTTTTCGTCTGCAGATGCCCTCAAATTGGACTAGTATAAAATTTAGTTTAAACATATTTATTTTACATCGATTGAGAAACAAGTTCTTACAACTTATACTAATCTCTCTCGATTCTGCTTCCTGGAAACTACACCAGTACTCGCGCCGAATGTGTGGGCCAATGAACAGTTGCAAAGTTGACACCTGCTCCCGGGTATCGAACTTAGGACCTTTTGATTACGAGGCCGACGTTCTACCTCACAACCACGAACACCAGTATAAAGTATAAAATCTGTTACGTGAGAAGGGCTGAATTTAATACATGAGTTACATATGCCACTTTAGACCCACAAGAATCTTCTGTAAAACACCCTAGTTTGTAGTGCAAGGGACCAGAATTTTTATATGAAAAGAAGGCAGTATGAACCAAAAAGTGCAACTGCGTTGGGGTATTTATGGAGCCAGTAATATAGAGTAACAATCAGAATTACACAGCAAGTCATTGTAGTACCCCATTGTGTATCTTCCATTGCCTCTTCAACCTGAAGGCTTTCTCCGATATTATCTTTATGATTGTTTCTCCTCTCACCTAGCGGAGACTCAATAAGACAAAAATAACATTTGAGCAAGCTCCCGAATTTGGGGTAATCTCCAGTGACTGTCCGAAATAAGGAAATCTACTTATGTTTATTTTTCATCCATATAAAAATACATGTGTATCCAAATAAATACATGAAACAAATTTATCCCCTGTCTTTGCATTTGTTGAATTACGTCAGAGTGATTTCCACTTCTAGAGATCAAAGCACTCAGAGGACTTCTGACCATTATCATCTGTTTATCCCTTGTTAGATGTTTTAAGGAATTTCGGAGTTGTTAATTGTCGGTTTTGATTGATTAATTGACGTAAAAAACAAATTACACCTTTACTTACATTTGCAGCTAACAACTGATCAGTTCCAATCGACATGGCCAATCAACTAGTGTAAAAATCAAGGATGGTCACGAGTTTTCACACCTTGTAAGTTTTCAAATGGATTAACTCTTTACCACACAATCCCGAGTTTCAATGACCCTAAAGTATAAAACTTCTGAAAACATTGTGGGAAAAGGAGAAAATGCTGGTAACCAGCATTTTCTCCTTTTCCCCCAATGTTTTCTACCCTTCTCAAAACAAATTTCAATTTTTCTCCACATTTATTTTGTCCTCTGCAATTGTTCTCAATTTAGACTAGTCTTAAATTTTGTCGTTTGGTAAAGAGTTAATTATATACCAACTAAAAGTAAGAGTTTCTGTTCAAAACGTAATTGGGGCATGAAATATGGTTTGTCTCTGACCTAGTTTTTGACCCATTGTGACTCATTTTCAAACTTATCAAAGAACTCATCAATACAAACATTACTTACTAATTTTCATGAGCAATGGACTGAAAATGTGGACTCCAGAGCTTATGTAAGATTATTCAAAGATTAAGCCAGTGACCTACTTTTTAACCCGTCATAACCCATTTTCAAACTTGTCCTGAATATCATCAAGAGAAATATTCTGACCAACTTTTATCAGTATAGGACTAAAGATGAGGCCTCCAGAGTGTACACAAATTTTCTTTTCTAAGATTAGAAACGGTGACCTAGTTTTTGACTTGACATGTCCCATTTTCACACTCATCTGAGATATCATCTAAACATGCATTCTGACTGACTTACATGAGTACTGGCCTAAAAATGTGGCCTCAAGTGTGTACATAAGGTTTTTCAAAGATCTGACCTAGTGACCTAGTTTTTGCTCACATGCGATCCATTTTCAAAATTGTCCGAGATATTATCAAGACAACAATCTGACAGTTTCCGAGTATCGAAGTGAAAATGTGGACACATGGTTTTTTTAAGATTTGACATGGTGACCTAGTTTTTACCTGATATGACCCATTTTCAAATTAGTCTGAGATATCATCAAGACAAACATTCTGACCTGACAAATTTTGTGTTACCAGAAGTTTATAATGTTATCAGATGTGTATGTATATTTGGATAGTCAGGTGTTGATGACGTCGATTTGTGAAATAATTAGGATTATGCCAATGCCGTAACTTTATTCCAGCTGATTTATTCCAACTTAATAAATTGGGCATCTGATAAGCTATTTTTAGTTAGAAAAAAAAAAAAAGCTGTGGGAGCGTCAATAAGGGAACTTATGTTAAGTTAAATATCAAATGATCAACTGGTGAAAAAAATGTTTAGGCTCAGGTGTAAAAATAAGATATGGTCTGGTTACCAGAACCATATGCATATATTTTATTTTGGCCTAATTCAGTTGTTTGTTAGACACAAGAGAACAAATACCAACACTTGGCTGCCATTGCTTGACTTTCAGTGAAAGTTCTAAGCAAAAAAAGGGGCATAACAATAGTTAACAACTTGTCCAAGTTTTCAGCAAATATTGTCAGTTATAATAGAGATATAACAAAATGTCCAAGTTTTTGCATGGCAATGCAGACGACGATGCCAAGGCTACATCATTACCTTAACATTTTCTTTAAAATTCTACGGATCCGTAATTATGGGACAAGATGCTTGGTATAATGCATCAATAAGGTCTTTAAACCTCCTCTTGCCAGAGCACAACTTACATACATTATAAGGCATATGCTCCGCCAAATCTTTTTCAGGGAGCATAAAAAAGTTGTCAAATGTGGTAATGGATGTTTTGATCATACCATTGGTTGAGACTGTGTTTTGGACGCTGACGAAGCTGTACTAGATGGCACTGTGGTGGGCGGGGCTGTCATCTCCGATGATGTGGTGAGGGGTGGTTTCACATCCGCAGCTTCAGACGAGGCCTTACTTTGTGTCTCACTGGACATGACTGGCTCGTCACCAATCCCTGTCAATAATATAAGGGATATGATGAATTTAAATTGCTCTACAGGCTTTAGAAAGTGAGTCATAATTTAAAAAAACAAGGGGGCCATCGGCCCTAAAGCACTCACCTGAGTAAAGCCATCTACAGTTGATAAAGCTGAAGCGAGCCTGGTTTTAAAGATGAAAAACAGATGAGTGTAAGTGACCTACTTTTTGAACCAATGTGACCTAATTTCAAACATGTCCAAGATATCACTGAGACAAACATTCTGACCAAGTTTCATGAGAATCAGGCTGAAAATGTGGCTTCAATGGTGCACACAAGGTTTTTCTAAGATTTTGACCAGACATTACCTATTTTGAACTTGTCCAAGATATCATCAAGACAAACATTCTGACCAAATTTCGAGAGTATCAGGCTGAAAATGTGGCCTCTAGAGTGCACACAAGGTTTTTCTTATATTTAGCCCAGTTTCAAGATATCACAAAGACAAAATTCTGACCAAGTTTCAAGACTATCAGGCTAAAAATGTGGCCTCTAGAGTGCACACAAGGTTTTTCTAAGAATCAGCCCAGTGACCTACTTTTTGACCCGACATGACCCATTTCGAACTTTTCTATAAATATCATAAATACAAACATTCTGATTAAGTTTAAAGAGCTTCAGGCTGAAAATGTGGTCTCTAGAGTGCACACAAGGTTTTTCTAAGATTTAGCCGAGTGACCTACTTTTTTACCCAACATGACCCAATTTCAAACTTGTCCGAGATGTTATCAAGACAAACATTCTAAGTTTCATGAGTATCTGACTGAAAATGTGGCCTCTAGAGTGCACACAGGGTAAATGTCCCTGACAGCATGCCAAAGAACAATCACAATGGCTCACCTTGAGTACTTTGTGCTCAGGTGAGCTAAAAACAGGCAGACTTTTTTTTCTGCTGACTACACAAGTTGTGACATGACTGCCTATGTGTTCAAGAAACAGCCATTACTAAATGCAAAAAGGCACTATCAGCTAGTGTAAAATGGGCATGATATAGGCTTATTGCATGGTCATTTTGTGTTGATTGGAGGTCAGCCTGTAACCAGGTAAATCTTTTTAGCAGAGTGTGTACAAAAAACAGGTGCTCGCTCTGGATGATTTGCATGTTACATCATACCGCTAATCCAAATTTTACCGCAAACATTTGTGTATTTGTGTAACCCCCCCCCCCAGCGTGAAACCCAACAGGCGTGAAATCTTGTTGACAGATGGCTTGTTACAATTGGTCTGTCTAATTTACTCTGTTGATGGCAAGATGGTTGACTTCAAAATGTTGGCGGACGTTGTGGATAGACATCAGATTATACAGAATATGCAGTCCGATCTTGATTCTATAGCATCCACTACTGAAACATGACTTTAGAAAGCTACTACTTTTAGGTAAAAAAAAAAATTAAGAAAATATTTAAAACACATGCTTTTAAGACTGCAAACACGCCGTAATTTTACATACTAATATACTTCAAAAATTGTTCAAATAATTATCGTATAGCGGGTAAAAAGAATGAAACCAAAGATGCATTGTGTCTTCACTGCTGTATATTTTTGTCTTCAGTTTTCTAACGGTTTCTTTACATGTATACAAAAACAAAGTGACGTCGCTGACGTCGTACGATTTCCCGCGTAACGTGCGCGGCTGCGCTAAAACTACAGTGATTCACGACATACTGGGGGCCACAAAAAGTTACTTTAACGAGAAAAAAGTGCACGTATCCTAGTATTAAACACATTTGATATAACCATACTAATCGAATCAAATTAATCAAAACATTAATATAATGCAATTAAGTCTAGGTTTCTTAATGTAAGAAAAGTTTGCAGTTAATTAAAGTTACAAGTGGATAGGTTATTCTTGCATTAATCAAGTCTCTGCAAGAAAAATCATTATAGTCTCCTTTAATGTCATAATGCTCACGAGAGATTAATGAACTTATCACTGAATAATATCACGAATGTGTCTATCACTAATCACTATTTTCGGCATTGTCTATCACTTCAAGTGGATATAACTTAATAATTGGCCTAGTCGTGATAAGTCCATTTGCAAATTTAATTTTCGTGGCGCGGACTAATCTGTCGTTCCCGTAGATGAGGCTCTCCACCACAGCAAGTTTCCAACGTATCCTGGTGAACTCGTCATGGACCTGTACGACCTCACCAACACGGATGGTCTGGGAGTTGGACCTGGGTTTGTCGCTGCGCTCACGAAGTGCTGTCAAGTATTCGGTCTTCCAGCGAGTCCAAAACTGATCAATCAAGCGTGACCCGATTCCTCGCTCGCTTCGAGATGTCGTTACGATCCACCAGCACTGCTCCATGATCAATGTCAGCTCTAGCATGAGGCAACGATCAGATTTTACGACCTGATATCAAGTGTGCTGGGGTTAACGGCTCAGGATCCTCAAGGCTCGAAGAAACATACGTCAGCGGGCGGTCGTTCAAAATGGACTCGACTTCCGTTATGAACGTCTGTAGTGTCTCCAGGTCAACCAAGGCACGGCCAAGGATCTTCTTGAGAGTTTGTTTCATTATGCCTATTAGTCTCTCCCACCAACCGCCGTACCACGGCGCTCTCTCAGGTATAAACTGCCAGTCTACTCCAGCATTTGTTAGGTGGTCTCTAACTCTCAGGGATTCGAACATGGACTTCAAATAGGTAGACGCTTTCTGGCAAGTTTTAGCATTGTCTGATACCATCAAAGAAGGTAAAGACTTTCGACTGGCGAATCTCCGGAAGGCTTGTAGAAAATAGTCGACGGACATGCTGGTTACCACCTCTAGATGTACGGCTCTGGTGACGGCACATGTAAACAGGCATACGTATGCTTTGGTTTCTGTTCCGGTGGGGTTCTTTATGTACAGTGCGCCTGTGAAATCTACACCGGTCACAGTAAAGGCAGGGGCTTCTTTGACACAAAGTTTCGGCAGTGGCGGTACTTCTGGCGACTTGTATGGGTTTCCTTGGACCTTGCGGCATATGACGCACTTCCGGATGACTGCATTGACACACTGCCGCATTGCTGGTATCCAAAACTTCTGTCTGATATTTGTAACTGTAGAATTAAAGCCAGAATGTCCATGCAATTCATGAGCTGCTTGAATCATCAACGTCATAAGTATGTGTTTCTTTGGCAACAGGTAAGGGAATTTTGTGACGTCGTCAACTTCTGCGTTGTGGATCCTGCCGCCACATCTGATAGCTCCGGTCGGATCCAGGAACAAACGTAGTTGTCTAATCAATGAGACCCGTGTCTTGCTGGTCTTCAGCTCCTGTAGTTCTTCTCTGTAGTATGTTGTTTGGCAACCATGTATCCATAGCAACTGAGCTTGCTGTAGTTCACTCGCAAATAGTGGATCAAGGTTCGCATTCGCTCGGCCTGCCTTGCAATTTTTGATGAATCTCAGGATGTATCCTGTAACTTGTAAGAGTTTGTTGAGTCTGCTGTACTTCTGTATGCTCATCACATTTTGTATATTTCCCTCTGGTGTGGAACGAGCTGTCTGGTCAGTGATTAACATCCGTGTACATCCAGGTTCTTCCAGCAGGATCTGCACTTGGTTTTCCGAGAATTTCCACATCGGCCATCGACTTCTGTCACATAACCATTCAGGTCCTGTCATCCAGAGGTCATTCTTCATAAAGTTGTTGGCAGTTATGCCCCTTGTAAGTAAATCTGCTGGGTTGTCTTTCGTAGGGCAGTATTTCCACTTGTGCTGCCCTGTCAAATCTCGGATCTCTTTCACACGGTTTGCCACAAATTTTGGAAGTACTTTCTGGGTAGCTATCCAGTCTAATATTATCTAGCTGTCTGACCACATAGTCACATTTGTTGCAGGAAATGTCGTTTGCAAATGATCAGCCAGTCGTGCGCCAATCAGGGCTGCCATCAATTCTTGTTTCGGGAGTGTCAAAGTCTTGAGAGGGGCAACTCTCAACGGATTCACTGTAGAACTGGACGCACTCGTTTTCGTCATGGAAACTCGAAATGACGTTATCAACGTAAAGATCTCGCCGTAGAATTTCCGAGGCAGGTACGTCTGGATTGGATTCTAGATGCTTAAGTATGGTGGCATTGAGTATAAATGGCGATGATGTAGCACCAAACAGCACCGCTCTGAAACAGTAAGTCACGAATCCACTGTTAGGGTCACGCGGATCTCGTAGCCATAGAAATCTTGTGATGTCACTGTCGTCAGGGTGAAGGTTAACGTTTAAAAACGCTTTCTCTATGTCGGTAGTGACTGCAAATCTATGCTGTCGAAATCTCAATAGAATAGAAGTGAGTTCATTTAGAACCGGGGGTGTTGATTTTAGACAATCATTCAAACTCGCTGACTCTGGAGTCTGTCTGCAACTACAGTCGTAGACGATTCTAATGGGCGTGGTTGACGACTCTTTCTTCACAGGGTGATGAGGAATATAGTGGATCTGCTTGTCGCTGTCGAGGTCTGTGTCCGGTACCTTTTCAATGAAACCTCGTCGCTCCTGCCCGGCAATGATTTCACCGTAGGTTTTCAACATTGCAGGTTCTTTGGCAAGTCTACGCACGGTATTTTTGGTTCTCTTCAGCACTATGTTGTAGTTTGTCAGTAAGTCTGGATGTTTTGGTCTCCATGGTAACCTGGCAATGTACCTTCCATCATGGTATTCAACCGATGTCTTCTGATACTCTTAAAGTTCTTGTTCTAGCTTACAATCGGGCTCGTTCTTTATGATCCCGAGACTCTCTAAGTTCCAAAACCTTTGCAATGATTCTTCTTCTCGGATTCTCGACACCATCACGTTCAGAATGTGTTCATTACCCCGGCCCGGTGTAGAACTGTTGAATGGCCTGGAGAGTAGGTAACCAAGCTAAGACTTGACAGCTGTTGGACCGTTACCTCGAATGATTTCGTCCTCAATGAAATCCCAATATAAGTCTGCACCGATTAACAACGAAATTGGGAATTCATGAGCATATGAGATGGGATGGGCTAATTTTAGTCCCTTCAAATAACATAACTTTGTAATGTCTGATCTGAGAATAATGTCAATTGGCGTAGCTATCGTCGGCACAATTAGAACACGGATAGGAATCTTCTGCTGCTGCTCTGTGACTACGGACACGGTCGAAGTGTCTATGTGCTGATACTTTTCACTGCTACCACCGAAAGCAGATAAAACTAGAATAACTATCACTAAAGGTGATAAATACCCCCGCCCCTTTATTTCATGTCACAGGGGCAATAACTCTGCAATGTCAATTTAGGGGCAATAACTCCATAATCATTAGGCCAACACTCATGAAATTTGTGCTTTGCACATCTACTGCTCCTGGTGAATATCATGATAAATATCAAGTGAATAAGACTTAAACTGAAGGAATAGTTCTCTGGACAAGAAGTTTTGAGTAAATTCAGGAGTAATTAATTTGGCAAACATTTGAGAAAAATGCATCTTGAACCTCTACTGCTCCTGGTGAATATTTATGCAAAGTATCAATTTAATTGGACACAAAACTAAATGAGTGTAAAAAAGTGTAGACCATGATCTGACAATATGTCTGAGACACAGCGGCTGGTCTTGATCCACGCTTGTTGCAAATGTCCAAAGGTGCCTTTTCGCATAATGTTGGCTAACTATACATACGACAGAAAAGACCTCCTTAAAGTGAATCAGACAGAAACTGTAGGAGGAGTTGTCCGGACAAGCATTTTTAAGTCAAATCAGGGGCAATAACTCAGTAATTCTTGATGGAATTTTTACAAAATGTGTGTCTTGCACATCTACAACTCCAAATGGACACTTCTGCCAAGTATAAAGCGAATCAGACTGAAATTGTCGGAGGAGTTGTCCGGACAAGCATTTTAAATGTGAATCAGGGGCAATAACTCATTAATTCTTCATAGAATTTTCACGAAAGTTGCGTATTGCACATCTACAACTCCTAATGAACACTTATGCCAAGTTTAAAGTGAATCAGACAGAAACTGTAGGAGTTGTCCAGACAAGCATTTTTAAGTCAAATCAGGGGCAATAACTCAGTAATTCTTGATGGAATTTTTACAAAATGTGTGTCTTGCACATCTACAGCTCCTAATGAACACTTACGCCAAGTTTAAAGTGAATCAGACAGAAACTGCAGGAGGAGTTGTCCAGACAAGCATTTTTAAGTCAAATCAGGGGCAATAACTCAGTAATTCTTGATGGAATTTTTACAAAATGTGTGTCTTGCACATCTACAGCTCCTAATGAACACTTCTGCCAAGTTTAAAGTGAATCAGACAGAAACTGTAGGAGGAGTTGTCTGGACAAGCATTTTTAAGTCAAATCAGGGGCAATAACTCAGTAATTCTTGATGGAATTTTTACAAAATGTGTGTCTAGCACATCTACAGCTCCTAATGAACATTTCTGCCAAGTAGCAAGGGAATTGGATTGAAACTGTAGGAGGAGTTGTCCGGACAAGATTTTGCGGACAGACTGACCGCCCGACCGACCGACTGACAGGCTGATTCCAGTATACCCCCCACAAACTTCGTTTGCGGGGGTATAATGACGGCTTCTGTACTCTGCCTAGGTAGCTGTAACTCGTTTGCTAATGTTTCTGTAATAAAACTTCTCTGAGCGCCCTCGTCAAAGAGTATTGCTGCTGAACTCATATTGTGTTTATAGCACACGTCCGTAACGGCTGTTTTCAGCAAAACGCCTGCTCGTAATTGTCGTGCGGATGTATACAACACGACCGCATCCCTCGTCGTTTGATGATTTCTTGTCGTCTGCAGCTGAGGGTCAGCCGTTCTAGTTGTCTGAGAATTACCTGTGTTTGTCTGGCAAATGGTTGTGTGGTGCCTTCTGCCACAACGTTGACAACAGTTCTTATTTTCACACGAGAACACTGCATGTTTTCGAAAACAGTTAAAGCACAGTTTCTTCTCCTTCACAACTTTCAACTTTGACTGTACATCGGGGTATTTCTTACACTGACTCACAACATGCGAATCTCTGCAAAATAGACAGTTTAATGTTTGTTTATTGTCTCTCGGACTCTCTGCCTTACCATCACTACCATGTTTTGCGCCCGCAAACAACGATGCAGCAGACCCGTATGACTCTACTTCCGGTTGGAACACGTTTGATGGCGCACCGGCTTCTTTAATGTTTATTTCCTTGAAAATTGCACGACTTAAGTCACTCAATAACCAGTCATCATCACCGTGCTGATGCGCTAAATGTTCTCTTATATCAGCGGGTAATTTGTTGAGTACGATCGGCACGAGCACGTCGCCGTAAGCCTCTTGCTTATATGCTGAAAAAATGAAAAACTCTACTTTCTTTGAAAAAGATCTTTTTACTCGCATCACTTGGGAACTTTACCCATATACGTTGTATTGTGATTTTGCATGAACTTGTGATCATTTTATTGTTCATGCGCTAACAGTTTAGACAAGCCAAAGTTCATACAACTGCTTGTAATGAGGTTCAGTTTCTTCGTCTTCAGTACATTTTACCTTCTTTAAATGACTTAAAAGTCTTAAATGGAAAGCTCCACTTCGTTCTGTGGCAGATGGTACATTCCCGTCGGAATCACTGCTTGATGTAGCATGATCATCAATGCTGCTTGAAGCAGACGCTAAAAATGCTGCAGTTTATTCCGACATGAATTTTTTTCCCGCAAACAGAACAAACTGGTAACTAGGGCTGTCACGATATACAGGTATATTGCAATATAATTCAAAGTCAATACGCACCGCGATACCAACTTCATGTACTGTTTTTTGTGTGACATTTTCTAGTTTCAATGTATTTCGGTTTATTTTGATCTGGTGGTTTCTAAAACGTCGCGGTTATGCAAACGCTTATCACTATTATAATCGTAGGGTGTATGGAAGTAAACTGGCAGCCTGTTGTCTGTCGGACGTTTACGGGTACCAGTTTAGCATGAAAGCAGACTAGGGCATGCTTGATTCGTGATTGTCAATGTTTTATGGTCATCAGTTTAATCCAAACCACGCAATGCCGAGTCACCAACGTAATGTTTAAAACATCAAAAGTTACAGATTTTTAAAAACAGGAATACAAGAATAAAATTCATTAATATGTTAATTAAATTAATGGAAAATGTGTGCAAAATATACTTAAATATTTTCTTGTAATCCTACTTGATTGTGTCTACATTTTCTGAATAGAGCACAACCATATCAACAATGGCTGCCAATGCTAATGCTATAGAAGAGACGGAGGACGGTTACGGTAAAATACCAAATAAGAAGGCAAAATCTGATATTTGGAATCACTTTTGTTGAGATTCGGTCATTTAACTGATTCACCTTCTCTTGTTCTGGAAGAATTAAACCTGAATAATGAATAACAAAGGTATTAAAAAAAAAAAAAAAAAAATTATTAATAAATTTAACATGGACGCGATATATTGTGGTACATACCACAATACAGTTTCTGTGTATTGCAATATATTATGGTACACTTAAGGCGTATCATGACAGCGCTACTGGTAACATGTATTTTTATCTACCGGAAGCCACGTTAAATGTGATGTAAAATACAGAGAACCTGACGAAGAATTTGAAGGAACCCGTATTTATGACAACTGTTAGCGGTGCTTTACTTTAATAATGCATGAACCATTCGTATTCTATAAATAAATTACTGGAAAACCACTTTTATCTAAAATAACCCTGTAGTGGGAAAAAAAAAAAAAATCATGTTCGTCTGATTCGTGTAATCATATTGACACATGGTGTACCTAGAACAGACCTGGATTAATGATTATTTATTCAATTTCTAAGATGATTTAGATTTAGAGAAGTTGGGTCACTGATGGCGTACTGTTATTTATTTTAGGGGTCATTTGAAATAAAATCACATCATTGAAGCAGGATTTGTGCGTCTAGTAAACCCTGGACCACTTCTCCCTATTTTGAAAAACTTCTCGAAATTCTAAGACTAGGGAAGAGTTACTTCTCCCCCAAGTCTGAGAGTTGGCAGCGGCCTGATAGACAGGTGAAACTGCAATAAGTCAGTCTGCTGTTTGTTTGCTTTGTCAGCGCCCCACATAAGCTGCGTATTTGCTTATTTTACGCTATTCGGAACAGCGAATACGCAACAAAACTTATTTTAAGGCGTAACAAATACGAACATGCTTCTCACGATACGCAATTCAACTGATTTTGATTGCGTATTTTGTTGGCAAACGAGATCGTCATCTTGATCAGCTTTGTTGTCACTGAAACGCTCGCATATCATTTTCTGAACGAACTGCAAACTTCTTAGATCAGCTGGTTTTACCACTCGGCCAATTCCATACCTACATCTAACTTGATGAAAAGATCACCAGAGGTTTGCCGAATGCTTATTATACGTGTACTTGGTTTTGCATTCGGCAAATCTCAGGTGGTCCTTTGATCAAATTCCTCGGCTGTTATCACATAGACTGATATGCACCTACACAGTACATTTCTTCTCACAAAATACATTGCTTGAAATACCGTTTTTAAATCGTAATACTCCACTTATAAAAAGAACACACTCGTCACAATTTTCTATTAAAGTCTTTTTTAATATTACATTTCGGTTGGAAGATATTTTGCACATTAATTTTCTAACTTGGTGTATCAGTTCTCATTGACGTTTGGAAATTTGAAATGACCCAGGTTTTTTTACGTTCAACATTATCTGCCTAAGTGTGAATCTGGCACATGAAATTATCGGATAAAGCTTCAGGTGAACTAGCTTGTGAACCTGTACCCGGCAGATATATGGGCTTTAATAAGTTACACAAGCAGTATCAAATGTGAAGGAAGCACACGGCTCTGTTTATCACAGCTAATCAAATTGGCGAGTCATTTTATGAAAATGTAATAAAAGTGTTCATTCCTTATCTAGTGTAAAATGACAGGTTTTAGAGTTACCTGCTATCCTAATTGAAAATTCATGTGAAATGATCAGGGTGCCCAATCACGTACTGCAGTACGTAATTCATGTATAAATTCTACTCTGTGCATACAGATTTTTTTGTGCTTACGTGCATGCACATACTGTCAAACATATGCACGTACAAAAAGGAAGGTAATTACGTAAACTGCACATACAAATTAGATACCATTTCGTATCACAATTGCCAAACAAACAAAAGGAAAGTAATTTTCATCATAAGTGGGTAACACGCTTTGTCTTCAACACAGAGCAGGTAACCAAATATTTCCACTGTATATATTTTGAGGCTCCCTCTTCTGTGTGAATAATTTTCGCTACAATTCTTTAAGGTGTTAAAATGTACCACAAGTACAGGAAATCTGGTAATTAATTTTCAATGAGAAATTAAAATCATTTGATAGTATTATGATGTGCAGTTTTTGTTAAAAACACATCTTGTGACATACGAAAGCTGAAAAATTGAGCCGCAAATTAAACATGTAATTTTTGTATGTATGGTGTCTGCTTCAGAAAAAATGTCATCACAGCAAAAGCTGTTAAAATATTTTACAGTGTGAAGATCTGAGAAAGGTAGGTTTACACAAGTGATTCTACCATTACACATTTTGTTTTATTTTGCCCAAACGCAACATGGCCTTTATTTCACAGAGTTTGAGTTTAAAATGAGCCGATCGGCCTGCTCCTCTGTGATTTTGAAATAGCTAGATCTACGAACATCATCTTGAACAACGAGCATCAATCTGTCTACGCTTCCTTTTTAAAGCAGTTCTAATGCACTTTGCAACTTTGAGAAAGGTATAAAGGTGAAAAATCTTCCACAAAGGCGGTCGATTATCAAGACTCATGGCCCTGTTCGGCTTTTAGTTTTAAACCATGACCGCTGTTGCGATTATATCTAATGACATATGAGACATATGATGCATCCATATAATCACACAATTTACTAATTTAATAAAGATCCCATTCATTACTAAAAAGGAGCTAGGGTGTTAAAATTCATAAATAAAACTGAAACAGCCTGAAGTTACTCTGTACCCCCTAATTTTCTTTGTACCCCCAATTCAAAACCTAGGGAGTACATTGTACCCCCAATTTTTTCTTTGTACCCCTAATTCAAAACCTGGAGGGTGCATGTACCCCAAACTGAAAACCCAGTGGGCATGCTGATGATGCAGAAATACTTCTCCAAAAATTAATTCACATGAAAAATCAGACGCTGAAAAAAAAAATGCGAAAACCCATGACACAACAATGGTCAGTTTGATGTCGTCCAATAAGAGGCCCTTCAATCTGTCTTATCGTCTTTAATTATAAATTTTAACAGTGAATTCACACAAATCTCTGTATAAATCAAGAGGTGGAAGCCAAAATATCTGTTCTGTTGTGAGTAAAAACCATTGATTGCTTTATGAAACTAGAGGCGCTTGAGCGCCTGTATCGCTCCACAGGCCTGATATTTCTATAATGGCGAAAAGAAGTTTTTAACAATTACCATTCAATCCTGCATTTTAGCTCACTGAAGAAAAAAGGTATGGAAAAAACTTGTGAGAAAAGAAGAAAAAAAATGGTAACCAGCATTTTCTTAGTTTCCCACAATAATTTCTATCCTTTTTTATATATGTCTTACTAATTTGAAGATATGTTGTCTGCAACAGGTCCTTTCACAAACCATTTTGGGTGGGGAAACATCAAAATATAGAAAATATGTCTTTCTCAGGGTCGTTAAAAGTTGTGATTGTGTGGTAAAGGGGTAATCTAAAAGAACAGCTAGGAGGGCAAATGAATGAATGTTATAGCAATATAGATCAACTTACATCAATACACCAGATAGAACTAGAGCTATCACTAAACGTGATCATACCCCCCAACAGCTCCTTGTCACAAAACAGATTAATGTCACAGGAATGCAAAATAAGTGACTGGAGAGTCAATTATACCAGAGCTATCACTGAAGGTGATGAATATCCTGCAATGGCTTCTTGCCAAAGAATTACTCTTTGTTACAGACTAAAGACTTGGAGAGAATAAAACTTACTTGATACATTTTTTTTTACCAGTTGGACAAATTGAGATTGGTTTAAATGAAAAGGTTTTGCAGACAACAAATGTCTTTTCATGCAATGTGTTTGACCAGACTCTACATCTTACTTATACAGTACGGAAACTAACGAAAGCAACCTCCGAACCGAATCGGAACCGTAATAGTAACTGAACTGAACCGAAAGTAATAAACTTAAGAAAACATTGTAAATACAGAAGCCATTGCTCACGATGTTTACAATGTTTTCCTTTTTAGTCATATAATACGGAATGCACTGAAACCGCAGCGAAGCCGAAGCGGAACCGCAAAAAATGTTGCTTTCGTTAGTTTCCGTACGGTATTGGTATCTATTTTAACACATCACAAGTTGAAGACTTGGAATAGTTGTGGAGAACGTAGTAAATGCTTGTAATCATCATTTTATTTTTTTCCCAAGTAACTGCAAAGATTAATCTTTCCAATTTTGTGTAGAAAGTAGTAAGTGCTGGTAATCAGCATTTTCTCCTTTTCCAAACATATCTGAAAGATTAATCTGTCTTATATTTGAGTAAACTTCCGATGAAAAGATGAAATTGACATGACATGACATAAGTGAAGTGACATGAAAACCTACTAGTGATGGTTAGTGATGGTAAGTCTACTGTTACTATCTACAGGTGTAGGAATCTATCATAAGAGAACGACAAAAAAGGGCTTAGCTCTTGGAAATTTTATTTAATTAACTAAGAACAATTTATGATATGCACATCTTTGCTGAGTGCAAAGTCTATCCATGAAGTTTGAAAGAAATTTGTCCAGAATCATCAAAAGGCCATAACTCCATGAAACCTAAATAAACCATAACCAAAATAGGATATGCACATCTCTGCTTGATACTGAGTCTATTTGTGTAGTTTGAACCAAATCTGTCCAATAGTTGATGAGAAAAAGAGCCGACAAGAAATTTCATGAAAGGGCCATAACTCAGTGAAAAATCAATGAACCATAACCAACATTTCATATGCACATCTCTGCTTGATACTGAGTCTACCTGTGAAGTTTGAATAAGATTCGTCCAATAGTTTATGAGAAATAGAGCGGACAAAAAGCTACAGACTGACCGACGGACGGACAGCTGTGTTAAAAGTATTCTATCAAAAGTATAATTTATTTTCATCAATTCAGCAAGGGCACCGTCATAAAGAGAACGACAAAAAAGGGCTTAGCTCTTGGAAATTTTATTTAATTAACTAAGAACAATTTATGATATGCACATCTTTGCTGAGTGCAAAGTCTATCCATGAAGTTTGAAAGAAATTTGTCCAGAATCATCAAAGGGCCATAACTCCATGAAACCTAAATAAACCATAACCAAAATAGGATATGCACATCTCTGCTTGATACTGAGTCTATTTATGTAGTTTGAACCAAATCTGTCCAATAGTTGATGAGAAAAAGAGCGGACAAGAAATTTCATGAAAGGGCCATAACTCATTGAAAAATCAATGAACCGTAACCAACATTTCATATGCACATCTCTGCTTGATACTGAGTCTACCTGTGAAGTTTGAATAAAATTCGTCCAGTAGTTTATGAGAAATAGAGCGGACAAAAAGCTACAGACTGACCGACGGTGTCCAGAATCATCAAAGGGCCATAACTCCATGAAACCTAAACTAGAGGCGCTTGAGCGCCTGTATCGCTCCACAGGCCTGATATTTCTATAATGGCGAAAAGAAGTTTTTAACAATTACCATTCAATCCTGCATTTTAGCTCACTGAAGAAAAAAGGTATGGAAAAAACTTGTGAGGTCCCACTCTGTACCAGGTCACCAGGATTTACACCCCTTCTGTCCACTCTGCATTTATTCATTAGTAGGTCAACAAACCTTTACCAGAACTAATAAAAATTGAAAGTGCAGAGGTTCTCTTGTTCTATATCAAAAGGACTATAAAGTACCTACAACATGGGGGTTTTGTTATTAAAATACTTTTTCTTTTTTATCTTGGCATGGTTACTCAGGCTTAGTAATAAGGCAAAACTGAAAAGCTCAAGTTGTGAAAGGTGCTCAAGCTTTTATCTTATTTATGGCCAGTGATATTTTATTACTAGTACTAACTAATAGCATATCATTGGAGTAAATTGTGATCTTAATACCAAGGAAACTGTGTGGGCTTAAATAGGACAGCCCTGACTAGGTCAAGTCAATCCAATTTTCTTCCTTTTTCTTTGTTAGTCGATAAAACTAACACAATAAATAGTTTTGGAGAAGAACATTTTTTTGAAATATAAGCCTTGTCTATAAAAAAATGTGTTTTTAGGTGTATCATTTTTTTAAAAGGAATTTGGTATACAACCACCATAGAAACAATTTGGCAGACAACCACCATAGGAACTTACCTGCAAAACAACAATGAAATCCAATGAATAGTTTTAGAGAAGAAATTTTTCAAAGATTTTACTTTATACCATAAAAGGAAAATGAGTCTCCCATAAAAGCCATGTTTTTTGACAGATCATTTTTTTTTTTAAAGGAATTCTGTAAACCTGTATCTAAGGAACATTCCTGCAAAATAATAATGCTATCCAAATAGCGGTTTGGGAGGAGAAGATTTTTAAAGGTTTTTTACTTTGGTTGCCATGGCAACCAGAATTCTTCATGGAACACAATTATTTGAAGGAATTTGAAAGAGGACCACCAAAGGAACATTCATGTGAAATTTGGTAAAAATCCAGTCAATAGTTTCTGAGGAGAAGTTTTTTAAAGAAAAAGTTTACGGATGCACGCACGGACGAACGGACGGACGGACGCACGACGGACACAACGCCATGACAATAGCTCGCTGGCCTTCGGCCAGTGGAGCTAATAAACCATAACCAAAATAGGATATGCACATCTCTGCTTTATACTGAGTCTACTTGTGTAGTTTGAACCAAATCTGTCCAATAGTTGATGAGAAAAAGAGCGGACAAGAAATTTCATGAAAGGGCCATAACTCAGTGAAAAATCAATGAACCATAACCAACATTTCATATGCACATCTCTGCTTGATACTGAGTCTACCTGTGAAGTTTGAATAAAATTTGTCCAGTAGTTTATGAGAAATAGAGCAGACAAAAAGCTACAGACCGACCAACGGTGTCCAGAATCATCAAAGGGCCATAACTCCATGAAACCTAAATAAACCATAACCAAAATAGGATATGCACATCTCTGCTTTATACCGAGTCTACTTGTGTAGTTTGAACCAAATCTGTCCAATAGTTGATAAGAAAAAGAGCGGACAAGAAATTTCATGAAAGGGCCATAACTCAGTGAAAAATCAATGAACCATAACCAACATTTCATATGCACATCTCTGCTTGATACTGAGTCTACCTGTGAAGTTTGAATAAAATTCGTCCAATAGTTTATGAGAAATTGAGCGGACAAAAAGCTACAGACCGACCGACGGACAGACGGACCGACGGACGGACGGACCGACAAGCTGACTCCTATATACCCCCCCAAACTGAGTTTTGGGGGGTATAATAAAATATGCTGGCATACAATGAACACCTAATCCCTAATAATCAACTTTTCACAGTCACAGTTAGAATGTCTTCTGTGGCAAACAACACAAAATGGTCTACAAATGCATTTACATAAATCAAATATCCTGCTCCAGGGCACAGATTAATTCTGGTGTACTGAAGTTGCGGGATCAGTTTGACTGGATAACATTAATGCCTTATCACAAATGTAAAGCCCTGTCCCACTTTGTACCAGGTCACCAGGATTTACACCCCTTCTGTCCACTCTGCATTTACTCATTAGTATGTAGTGGTGTACCTATAATCGGCAAGTATCGATTAGCGGCGTGTTGGAAGCTCCCGATGTCGATTATCGATTGAACTTTGTCATAATCGATGATCGGCAGGAAGTCTGCACCGTCGGTCGGGTACCCGATTTTATATACCGGTGTCTGTTACAGCGTTTTTTTTCCTTCTATGAACGGTCCGTAAAACGGACCAGTTCCCTATGCCAAAAAATGACCTTTTTTCCCAAAATCCAGTTTAAGAAATTCCCAAAATGAAAGACCCCCAGTCGTGGGCTATTTTTTGGATTTCCCATAGCTATATATATATTCCAATTATCAGCGATGTCATTGGTCAAAAAAAGGTGAATTTCCCAAACACATGCACTTCCTTTTTTCTTTTAGATCAACTGGTCCCGGAGTGTGCTCTCTATTATTAATATAAGCCGGGGTCCAGGGTATTTAGTTCGGAGAACTCGGTAGTGAACGGCGCTTCGTTTCTGTGGCGCCAAAAACTTGCGATTTTCCCCGCTCGGTCTGACATGTGATTTCGCGGAGAGACGAGAACGGTAAATTAACGTGAAAATGAGCCACAACAGCAAATATTACCGAAAAAAGTTAAAACCAACGGGGTGTAAAAGGTTAACAGACTTTATCTGTAAGAGGCCAAGTCATAATTCTAGCCAAGATGAGGTTGAGTGAAAGTGAAAGTAAGCGCTCGTCTGCAATCGTAGATCGAGATCAAAACACTTCAAGTACAAGATGTAACTAAGTTATCCCGTTCACAGCAGGCTCGAGTTTTGCTATGTCTGCCATTCAGTGTGAATCTACCTGCCACCCTGATCCCACTGTCAGTAATGAAACTCTGTTTGCCTCTAAAATAGACCATCTACCAGAACCCAGTCCCTCTACCATATTCCCTCTTACTAATTTTATAGAAAATGACGCATTTTTCCCAATTTGCCTGGTTTCGGGCCCGTTCCCTAAACTATCAGAAACAAGAGGGCCATGATGGCCCTGTATCGCTCCACTGGCTTATAAATATAAACCACGAAGAAAAGTCTTCACTATATAAGCCCTTATAAAACTTTGACCTCATGGCTACAGTCTGACTAAATGGGGAATATTGTATTAGAAGAATAACATGCCAAATGTGGGAGTTCTTGGCCTTATGGCTGGTAACAAGATGGTTTCTGAACTTTTCACTCCATAAACCCATGTAAAACTTGTGATCCCTGGTGCAGGGCCAAACTTGATCCTAGAGCTGTAACTTGGGCCCTCTTTGTAACTGTCCACTAAATAATGCTATAATTATATGCAAAATTTGGTAGCCTAAGCCTTATGGCTGTGTACACCAAGATTTAAAAGTTTTCCCTATGTAAGCCTATGTAAATCTTGTGAACCCCCCCCCTCCAAGTATGAGGCCAAATTGACCCCAGGACTATACTTTGGACACTTTTGGTAGACTCCAACTAGATCAAGCTAAATGCCAAATTTGGTAGCTCTAGGCCTTATGGTTTCAGACAAGAAGATATTTAAAGTTTTCTCTATATAAGCCTATGTATAAAACTTGTGACCCCTGGGGAAGAGCCAATTTTGACCCCAGGGCTATAATTTCAAGAAACATGATAGAGGTCTACTACATAAAGCTACATGCCAAATTTGGTAGCCCTATGCCTTATGGTTTCAGACAAGAAGATTTTTAAAGTTTTCTCTATATAAGCCTATGTAAAACTTGTGACCCCTGGGGAAGAGCCAATTTTGACCCCAGGGCTATAATTTGAAGAAACTTGATAGAGGTCTACTACATAAAGCTACATGCCAAATTTGGTAGCCCTATGCCTTATGGTTTCAGACAAGAAGATTTTTAAAGATTTCCAATATTTTTGAGTTTTGTTGCCATGGCAACCAGAGTTTTTGAAGGAATCAAATTCTTTCAAGAAATTCTGAAGAGGACCATGTCAGGATCATTTCTGTGAAGTTTCGTGAAAATCGGATGAGTAGTTTCAGAGAAGAAGATGTTTGAAATAAAAGTTAATGCACGGACGGACGGACTGACGGACGGACGGATGGACGGACGGACGACCGGACGGACGGACGGACGCACGACGGACACCGGGCCATGACATAAGCCCGCTGGCCTTCGGCCAGTGGAGCTAAAAACGCCGTGTTAACTGGGTTTTATCACTCCCACGATAACAACAACTCCCTTGATAACAACAACAATCAGCCGAAATACTTCTGTGTTACAAAGCCAAATAGCACAAAGCAGAGGTGGTTAAAAACCAAAAGGTGTATAGAAAGCAGGTGCAAAGGTAAAACTACAAAAAGTCTATCTGCAACACAAACAACAGCATAATACATTAATGGTACAAGGGTTTACAATGAAACATGCAAATTTATGAGGAACCGATTATAATCGGAAGAATCGCATCGGTAGCAGCAACCGATTCCAACCGATGATCGATTATGATTTCTAACCGATGTCCCATCACTATTAGTAGGTCAACAAACCTTTACCAGAACTAATAAAAGTGCAGAGGTTCTCTTGTTCTATATCAAAAGGACTATAAAGTACCTACAACATGGGGGTTTTGTTATTAAAATACTTTTTCTTTTTTATCTTGGCATGGTTACTCAGGCTTAGTAATAAGGCAAAATTGAAAAGCTCAAGTTGTGAAAGGTGCTCAAGCTTTTATCTTATTTATGGCCAGTGATATTTTATTACTAGTACTAACTAATAGCATATCATTGGAGTAAATTGTGATCTTAATACCAAGGAAAATGTGTGAGTTTAAATAGGACAGCCCTGACTAGGTCAAGTCAATCCAATTTTCTTCCTTTTTCTTTGTTAGTCAATAAAACTAACACAATAAATAGTTTTGGAGAAGAACATTTTTTTGAAATATAAGCCTTGTCTATAAAAAAATGTGTTTTTAGGTGTATCATTTTTTTAAAAGGAATTTGGTATACAACCACCATAGAAACAATTTGGCAGACAACCACCATAGGAACTTACCTGCAAAACAACAATGAAATCCAATGAATAGTTTTAGAGAAGAAATTTTTCAAAGATTTTACTTTATACCATAAAAGGAAAATGAGTCTCCCATAAAAGCCATGTTTTTTGACAGATCATTTTTTTTTAAAGGAATTCTGTAAACCTGTATCTAAGGAACATTCCTGCAAAATAATAATGCTATCCAAATAGCGGTTTGGGAGGAGAAGATTTTTAAAGGTTTTTTACTTTGGTTGCCATGGCAACCAGAATTCTTCATGGAACACAATTATTTGAAGGAATTTGAAAGAGGACCACCAAAGGAACATTCCTGTGAAATTTGGTAAAAATCCAGTCAATAGTTACTGAGGAGAAGTTTTTTAAAGAAAAAGTTTACGGACGCACGCACGGACGAACGACGGACACAACGCCATGACAATAGCTCGCTGGCCTTTGGCCAGTGGAGCTAATAAAAATATATGAAAGACAAACCCAGTCATTCAAGCCACATTTGAAATGTTGTCTGCTACTGCTTTAAATGTGAAAGGGTCTAAAATTATGTTGTTTGGAAAACTGTTAAAACATAATTTGTGTCCGTTTATTCATAATGACGAACTGCATGCTAGGGCTGCATGTTAAAATTCATCTCGCCATCTTTTTGATGATCATGTGTTCAGAATTACTAAACAGTTGTAAAAAGCACTCATAAATGTGAAAATGAAGAACATAATACATGAACAAGAGGGCCATGATGGCCCTGTATCGCTCCACTGGCTTACAAATATAAACCATAAATACTAAACATTTTTTTGAATTTTCACGCTATAACCACATGTGTATGACCCATGAGATTGGACTAATTTTGACATAACTTGAAAACCTTTGGAAGAGGTTATTTAGATTACACTCATACAATATTACAGCTGTAACTCAAGGTAAGGAACAAGAAGACCTTTTAAGTTCTCACTATATTAGCCTATGTAAAGCTTGTGACTTATTGGGTGAAGCAGTTTCAGAGACGATAAGCTTAATGGCCTTAGGCCTGTGGAGCTAAAAAGCAGTATCTTTTTCATGAGCTACAATGATGTTAGTAAATACAAGCTTTTGGTAAAGATTTTTAAAGGTTTTTCCATACTTTTCAGTTTTGTAGCCATAGCAACCATAGCTTTTAACAGAACTTGATTCTTTGAAGACATTTTGAAGAACATCATGGCAAGATGATATCTGTAAAGTTTGGTCAAAATTGGAAAAGAGGTTTCAATGAAAAAGATGGAACAATCTTGGTAGAAGCCTATAATATGAATCGGCATGCCAAATTTTTATAGCCCTAGGCCTTACAGTAAGGATAAAAAAAGATATCTTAAGTTTTCACTATGTAAGCCTATCTAAAATTTGTGAACCCTGGTGTGGGACAAATTTTGATCCCAAGGCTCAAAACATGCCAAATTTGTTAGTCCTATGCTTTATGGTTAGAAAAAAGAAGATTGTCGAGAGGTCTTCACTATATAAGCCCTTATAAAACTTTGACCCCAGGGTTACAGTCGGACTAAATGGGGAATATGTGTATTAGAAGAATAACATGCCAAATTTGGGAGTTCTTGGCCTCATGGCTAGAAACAAGACGGTTTCTGAAGTTTTCACTCCATAAACCCATGTAAAACTTGAGACCCTTGGTGCAGGTCCAAACTTGATCCTAGGGCTGTGTAACTTGGGCCCTCTTTGTAGTTGTCCACTAGATAATGCTATAATTATGCAAAATTTGGTAGCCCTAAGCCTTATGGCTATGTAAGATTTAAAAGTTTTCCGTATATAAGCCCAAGTAAATCTTGTGAACCCCCCCTCCCCCAGCATGAGGCTAAACTGACCTTAGGACTGAAATTTGGGCACTTTTGGTAGACCCCCACTAGATCAAGCTAAATGCAAAATTTGGTAGCTCTAGGCCTTATGGCTAGGTACTGGAAGATTTCTTAAGTTGTCACTATGTAAGCCCATGTAAAACTTGTGACCCCTACGACGGGGCCAATTTTGACGCCAGGGCTAAAATTTTGGCCTGCTTGGTAGAGGCCCACTAGATATAGCTACATGCAAAATTTGGTAGCTCTAGGCCTTATAGCTAGGTACAGGAAGATTTTTTAAGTTTTCTCTATATAAGCCTATGTAAAACTTGTGACCCCTGGGGCAGAGCCAATTTTGACCCCAGGGCTATAATCTGAAGAAACATGATAGAGATCTACTACATAAAGCTACATGCCAAATTTGGTAGCCCTATGCCTTATGGTTTCAGACAAGAAGATTTTTGAAGATTTCCAATATTTTTCAGTTTTGTTGCCATGGCAACCAGAGTTTTTGAAGGAATCAAATTCTTTCAAGAAATTCTGAAGAGGACCATGGCAGGATCATTTCTGTGAAGTTTCATGAAAATTGGATGGGTAGTTTCAGAGAAGAAGATGTTTGAAATAAAAGTTAACGCACGGACGGACGCACGCACGCACACACGGACGGACGCGCGACGGACACCGGGCCATGACATAAGCCCGCTGGCCTTCGGCCATTGGAGCTAAAAAATCAAAAGTGATCCGGATTTGGTAGCCCTTGGGTTTGCGGTTTGGAGCAAAAAGATTTTTTGAATTTTCACGCTATAACCACATGTTTATGACCCATGAGATAGGACAAATTTTGACATAACTTGAATAACTTTGGAAGAGGTTATTTAGATTACACTCATACAATATTACAGCTGTAACTCAAGGTACGGAACAAGAAGACCTTTTAAGTTCTCACTATATCAGCCTATGTAAAGCTTGTGACTTATTGAAGCAGTTTCAGAGACGATAAGCTTGATGGCCTTAGGTCTGTGGAGCTAAAAAGCAGTATCTGTTTCATGAGCTACAATGACATAAGTAAATACAAGCTTTTGGAAAAGATTTTTACACGTTTTTCAATACTTTTCAGTTTTGTAGCCATAGCAACCATAGCTTTTACCAGAACTTAATTCTTTGAAGACATTCTGAAGAACATCATGGCAAGATGATATCTGTAAAGTTCGGTCAAAATTGGAAGAGTAGTTTCAATTAAAAAGATGGAACAATCTTGGTAGAAGTCTACAATATGAATTGGCATGCCAAATTTTTATAGCCCTAGGCCTTACATTAAGGATAAAACAAGAGGGCCATGATGGCCCTGTATCGCTCCACTGGCTTATAAATATAAACCATAAATACTAAACATTTCAATTCTGAGCCAAATGGTTTCAAAATGAAAACTTACAGTTTTCTCTGTAAAAGCCCATGTAAAAGCTGAGACCCGCACCGCAAAGCCATTTTTGATCCCAGAGCTATAATTACTTGAACCCTGGTAGAGGTCCACAAGATAAATCCACATGCCAAAATAATACAAGTCTATGCTGTATGGTTATAGATAAGGTGATTTTCAAGTTTTGTCCATATGAAGCCTCTGTAAAACATAAGACCCCTGATGCAAGGCTAATTTCGAAAAAAAAAAATCAAAACAGGAAGATTTCTTAAGTTGTCACTATGTAAGCCCATGTAAAACTTGTGACCCCTGCGGCGGGGCCAATTTTGACCCCAGGGCTAAAATTTTGGCCCGCTTGGTAGAGACCCTCTAGATATAGCAACATGCAAAATTTGGTAGCTCTAGGCCTTATGGCTAGGTACAGGAAGATTTTTAAATTTTACTCTATATAAGCCTATGTAAAACTTGTGACCCCTGGGGCAGAGCCAATTTTGACCCCAGGGCTATAATTTCAAGAAACATGATAGAGGTCTACTACATAAAGCTACATGCCAAATTTGGTAGCCCTATGCCTTATGGTTTCAGACAAGAAGATTTTTAAAGATTTCCAATATTTTTCAGTTTTGTTGCCATGGCAACCAGAGTTTTTGAAGGAATCAAATTCTTTCAAGAAATTCTGAAGAGGACCATGGCAGGATAATTTCTGTGAAGTTTCATGAAAATTGGATGGGTAGTTTCAGAGAAGATGTTTGAAATAAAAGTTAACGCACGGATGCACGGACGGACGCACGGACGGACGCACAACGGACACCGGGCCATGACATAAGCCCGCTGGCCTTTGGCCAGTGGAGCTAAAAAGATATCTTAAGTTTTCACTATGTAAGCCTATCAAAAATTTGTGAACCCTGGTGTGGGACAAATTTTGATCCCAAGGCTCAAAACATGCCAAATTTGTTAGTCCTATGCTTTATGGTTAGAAAAAAGAAGATTGTCGAGAGGTCTTCACTATATAAGCCCTTATAAAACTTTGACCCCAGGGTTACAGTCGGACTAAATGGGGAATATGTGTATTAGAAGAATAACATGCCAAATTTGGGAGTTCCTGGCCTTATGGCTAGAAACAAGATGGTTTCTGAAGTTTTCACTACATACACCCATGTAAAACTTGAGACCCTTGGTGCAGGGCCAAACTTGATCCTAGGGCTGTAACTTGGGCCCTCTGTGTAGTTGTCCACTAGATAATGCTATAATTATGCAAAATTTGGTAGCCTAAGCCTTATGGCTATGTACACCAAGATTTAAAAGTTTTCACTATATAAGCCCATGTAAATCTTGTGAACCTCCCCCTCCCCAAACATGAGGCCAAATTGACCCCAGGACTGTAATTTGGGCACTTTTGGTAGACCCCCACTACATCAAGCTAAATGCAAAATTTGGTAGCTCTAGGCCCTATGGCTAGGTACAGGAAGATTTCTTAAGTTGTCACTATGTAAGCCCAAGTAAATCTTGTGACCCCTGCGGCGGGGCCAATTTTGACGCCAGGGCTAAAATTTTGGCCCGCTTGGTAGAGGCCCAATAGATATAGCTACATGTAAAATTTGGTAGCTCTAAGCCTTATGGCTAGGTACAGGGAGATTTTTAAAGTTTCTCTATAAAAGCCTATATAAAACTTGTGACCGCTGGGGCAGAGCCAATTTTGACCCCAAGGCTAAAATTTTGGCCTGCTTGGTAGAGGCCAACTAGATATAGCTACATGCAAAATTTGGTAGCTCTATGCCTTATGGCTAGGTACCGGAAGATTTTTAAAGTTTTCTCTATGTAAGCCTGTGTAAAACTTGTGACCCCTGGGGCAGAGCCAATTTTGACCCTAGGGCTATAATTTGAAGAAAAATGATAGAGGTCTACTACATAAAGCTACATGCCAAATTTGGTAGCCCTATGCCTTATGGTTTCAGACAAGAAGATTTTTAAAGATTTCCAATATTTTTCAGTTTTGTTGCCATGGCAACCGGAGTTTTTGAAGGAATCAAATTCTTTCAAGAAATTCTGAAGAGGACCATGGCAGGATCATTTCTGTGAAGTTTCATGAAAATTGGATAGGTAGTTTCAGAGAAGAAGATGTTTGAAATAAAAGTTAACGCATGGACGGACAGACGCACAGATGGACGGACGGACGCACGGACGGACACACGACGGACACCGGGCTATGACATAAGCCTGCTGGCCTTCAGCCAGTGGAGCTAAAAATCATCATGCATGGCTTTAGTTAGACCCGTAAACCCGGGTTTTCAAGTACAATAATCTTCAAATACACGTTTTTGATGCACAGAAATTTCCAATCAAGGGGTCATTTTGACCCCCAAAAATTTCCAGAGATGCATCAAAAAATATATACAACAACCATACCAAAAGCTAATCCAGAAGTTTTCTCTTGACAACAAAAATAGGGGGGTCATTGTGACCCCCTAGCCATAAAAAATGGGGGTCATTCTGGACTTAGTGGGGGTCACAACCAAATGTAATTAGGTTAACTCTTAACATGCTAAGTAATCAATAACATGTTATGTAATATCTCACTATGTAATTATTTACAAATTTAGTTGTTATTATATTGAATTTTGTAAACATTATTTAATTGCATTAAAATAAGAAAACAGAAATGTGTTGTTGTTACTTCATTTGATATACCATGTATAAGTTATGCGAGTCAAATTTATGAAAAATTTCATTCTGACAAACAGTAATTTTGGGGTAAAAAGTCTGTTTTTTGTTAGAAAATCACTGATTTTAGAAATTGAGATCATTGCACTCTGTTTTTGTATATATAGACTGTTTCTAAATACTCAAAACTAAGTATTAACTATTGTCTATTTATGGAGATCAGCTGTACAGTTTATTTTGTAATCCTTCATGGAGTGGTAGCGCTCGAAACAAGGATATGCACACATGGGTTTCTCACATTCTGCACAGTAAAATTGAGTTTGAGGGCGCTTTACAGCCCTGTTACTACAAACTTCACAATCAGGATTTGATCTTCTACCACCACCAATTGTTTTTGGATTTAACTTGGGAAAATGACGAGATGTTAGTTTCATTGGTGGATTTGCCACAGGTTGACGGAATGGCCGAGCTTGAACATCATACCCATCCAACAGACCCTCAATGATTTTCAGATGGAATTTCTCAGTCTTTACACGTTTGTTTACATTCACTGGAAGTTGTTTGTAAATAACCTTTGCATTTACAATTGACACTTCAAGTAGATTGCACAGGAACAGTTTCTTCCACCACTTCAGCATCCTGTGCAACGTTACACAATATTGAGTTTGTTGGTCCGCAAGATCAACCCCACCCATACAATGTGTGTAGAGCTGAATAGCTTTGCAGGGTTCTCCCCAGGCCCTTAAAGCGTATCAGCCCGATACGCCTTCAAAAGATTTACCCTTTTTCCGATACGCCTTTGAAATGCCGCTACAGCTTATTTGCAAGTCCGATACTCCTTACTATTATACCCTTGAGAAAAGTGGCAAATACCCTAATTAATCTGTAAATTAGAGGCCCTCATGCTGTTTTGTCAATAAGGGGTAATAAAACAGCATATACACATCCCTAGAATCACTCAAGCATTGACCAGGTAGAGGGAACCAATATTTCAAGTAAAATTGGTTCCCGGATGTCATGTCGTAAACTAGAACGAAGTTAATTTGTCATGGTTCCCAGCTGATGGTCGTAAAAACAGTTATTAATCTGTGGTACTCTGGTACTCGGAAGCCACAGACTCGCGCGAGATTACTTTGAAAGGTGTTAAGTTATGAACCAGTCTGTCTGTAGATAGGTAAGCATCCTATTATATCCCATGTATACCAGACGTAAAGGTGAGAATGCCGTGGTAAATCACCGAAAATGTGTAGCCCTTATTTGTATGACGTAATTTTGTTATTGTGTGAAAGGCCCTTCTTCCAACCTGACAGGCTAAGTGATTATGTATAAAATGAATTACCAAACCTATTTTGTCAGTACTTTTCATTGTGAGAATTCAGTCTGATCTTGGATATTTTCAGTGGGTCAATACTGTGGGCCTCGATTCTGCATTTCTAAATGGTTGGTTGATTTTGTGATGGCCTTATAATGCAAGCAAAGATCAGTCTGCACATCTGTACATTCTGATCTATAGTTACTGCTTATTGCTCTATTACAATCAATCGTACCTAATTAATTTCATGAAAGAACTGACTATCTGTATCTCTTTAGATTGGATTTATAAATTCATAACCCTGAAGAACTTTTTTTCGTAACTCTTTACCACACAAAATTTTTCTTTTAATAAATTTTAAAGGGTTTGCAGACGACAAATTAAAGGTGACTCAAATTGTGACAATTGAAATTAATATGACAGAAAACATTGTGGTAAAAGAGGAAGATGCTGGTAGCAGTATTTTATCCTTTTCCTTCAATGTTTTCCAAGGCTTTCTCTAAACTAAAGGGTTGTTAAAACTTGGGATCGTTTGGTGAAGGCTAAATCATTAATCAAGCTAAATCCTTATTCAAGGGAAACAGGAAGTTAACTCTTTACCAAACAACAAATTTTTGGACTTGCCAAAATCGAAAGCTTTTGCAGACGACAGATTAAATGTTGCTAAAGTGATGATTTCCCTCTTTGATAGGGTAGAAAACATTGTGGGAGAAGGAGAAAATGCTGGTTACCACTTGGAGTTAAATCATTGTAGCATTCTGACTTTGGCAGAACATCATTGGTAGAATTGTAAGTTTTGCAGATTTAATTTTCAATACTTTCATTTAACGAGAAAACATTTCACATTATATTTCAGACTGTGAAAGAAGTTTTTCTACACTGAAAAACAGCGCGCGCTGGGCTGGGCTGGGCTCTACAGAATTATCACAAGCATGTAAGAATGAGAGTATATTATAAAACCTGTCCCTTGTCATGTAAGATGATAGACTTTTCAAGTTGATAAGATGGTGTGTACTACAACACATGTCATAATTTGGCAATCTAACTAGTCCTTGGTACAAAATTATAGCCAAAAAACTTTCATTTCAGAAACGTTCACAGCATCCATGATCGTACTCTGGCATATCTTGGAAAAGTGTCAATTCCTCCTTTTGCCATTATATATTGATCATAGTACAGATTTGTTTGGTCCACTAACAGTTCTAGCACTTCGTTGTTAAAAAACAAACTAAATATTTCATAGGGGGAGCTTTCATCATCAATATTTCTTGGTCCAGTGACAACATCAAAATTACGGAGCCAATCGTGATCGTAAGCTTCATGAAAAACATCCCTTTCTTTCGGATCAATCTCGTCCATGATCCCTCGTAGATCTTCATTGTCCAAAACAACATTATTTATGTCCACTAATTCATCGAATTCTGCGTTAATTAAGTCATTTTCATCAAAACCAGCAAAATCCTCGTCGTCACTATCACTAATAAGCAAGTCGCGAAACTCATTGTCACCCATGATCCAAAAACATTAAACAAGAGGGCCATGATGGTCCTGGATCACTCACCTGAGTCAACAGGCGAAATTTCACTCCAGGGTCACTGAGACTAGAGCGCACACAAGGTTTTTCTAAGATTTGACCTAGTGACCTAGTTTTTGACCCCACATGACCCAATTTCGAACTCATCCCAGATTTTATCAAGACAAACGTTCTGACCAAGTTTCATGAGGATCGGACCGAAAATGTGGCCTCTAGAGCGTACACAAGGTAAAAAGTTGACGCCGGACGCCAGACAACGCACGCCGCACAACAGACGCCGGACACAGCACAATCGCAATAGCTCACCATGAGCAGTTTGTGCTCAAGTGAGCTAAAAAACATAAGTCAAAAAAGAGCACCACATGCAGGTGCCAACAAATGGCTGTTGTTTTTCGATGGATAAAAATTACCCTGACAATTTTTTAAAACGGTCCCCCTAGGAACATTGCTGTGAAATTATTTCAAAATCTTATCAGCCATTCCAGAGAAGAAAAATTAAGAAATTCCTCTTCCTGTCCCTATGGTGCAAATAGCCCCCACCACCAGAGCCATGTTTCTTGACACAGGGATCATTCTGGGCAGCGAAATCGTGAGATTCTCTCATTAAAATTGCAAAAATCGCATTTCTAAATCTCAATTGAAACAAAATCTTGCATACCGATTTTTGGCAGATGATAGGGATAGAATTCGAGTGTCAGTCCTTACATAGCAGAAATCTGCTCAATAAACTAGTCTATACACTGGTTCCCCGCGTCGTAAAACAAGATGTACGGAAAGCAGATTACCATTTGCAACATTCGGGTTGTTCGGTGTTTTTCCTTATCATTAGCGGACCGTGATGTTGCGTACGAATGCAGTTCGTGTTTAAGTCGTCTGCAGTTCTGTCTTGTGGAAGCTTATTATGACTTACCATTCAGAGGAATACCCAAACCTATGCAAACTTGCTAGTCTGGCTCTGACACACCCTGTACATACAAGTGATTGTGAAAGGGCCTTCTCTTCCCAAAACAAAATTACAACCCCTTTAAGAAACAGAATTCCCTCAGATCACTGTGATCAGCTTATGAGAGTTGTTATTGAGGGGCCCCCTTTACATAAATTTGATTTTAGATCTGCATTGAGGGTGTGGCCGAGCCAGAAGTCAAGGCTTATTTTGAAAAAATGTTGATACACTGGTTTTTAGTTGTAAGACTTGTGAAAACAACGTGGGGAAAGGAGAAATTGCTCAAATTGAGCAGTTTATCCTTTTCCAACATTGTTTTCTCTCATTTCAGAGAAAGTAGTCACTTTTAAAATAGTGTCTTAAAGAGGTTTGGATTTGTCGTTTGGAGAAGAGTTAGATTTCTGAAAAATGAAACATAAAAAATCTCATTAAAATTTTAAATCTCTCATAATTTTTGAGCAAATGGAACATTTTCTCTCATATATATGTCCAACCAGAATGATCCCTGTTGACAGATCACAATTTTGCAAACAATTTTTGAAGAGGGTCACCCAAGGAACATTTCTGTGAAATTATTTCAAAATCTGACCAGCAGTTTCAGAGAAGAAGAATTTTTAAGAATTTCTTCATGTCTGTGTAGTGTAAGTAGCCCACAGCCATCTGAGCCATGTTTCTTGATGGATCAAAATTTCTCGAACAGTTTGCGAAAAGGGTCACCCAAGGAACACTTTTGTGACATTATTTCAAAATCTGACCAGCCGTTTCAGAGAAGAAGAATTTTTAAGAATTTCTTCATGTGTGTTTAGTGCAAGTAGCCCCCCGCCCCATCAGAGCCATGTTTCTTGACGGATCAAAATTTTGCGAAAAATTTTTGAAAAAGGTCAACAAAGGAACATTTGTATGAAATTTTTTCAAAATCTGATTGGCGGTTTCAGAGAAAAAGAACTTTTAAGAATTTCTTCATGGCAGTATAGTGCAAGTAGCCCCCATTCACCAGAGCCATGTTTCTTGACAGATCATAATTTCGCAACAGTTTTTGAAAAGGGTCACCCAAGGAACATCTCTGTGAAATTATTTCAAAATCTGACAAGCCGTTTCAGAGAAGAAGAATTTTTAAGAATTTCTTCATTTCCGTATAGTGCAAGTAGCCCCCATTCACCAGAGCCATGTTTCTTGACGGATCAAAATTTCGCTAACAGTTTTTGAAAAGGGTCACCCAAGGAACATTCCTGTGAAATTATTTCAAAATCTGACAAGCGGTTTCAGAGAAGAAGAATTTTTAAGAATTTCTTCATATCTGTATAGTGCAAGTAGCCCCCATTCACCAGAGCCATGTTTTTTGACAGATCAAAATTTCTCGAACAGTTTTTGAAAAGGGTCACCAAAGGCACATTCCTGTGAAATTATTTCAAAATCTGACCAGCGGTTTCTGAGGAGAAGATTTTTAAAGAATTTCTTAGAAAACTTTTCCATGGCAACTAGAGTTTTTGATGGAATCGAATTTTGTGAACATTTTTTAAAGAGGACCTCCCAAGGAACATTCCTGCCAAGTTTGGTCCAAATTGGCCCAGTGGTTTAGGAGGAGATGATGTTTAAAGAATTGTTGACGACGCACGGCGCACAATGAACGACGGACACCGTGCGATCCTAAAGGTGAGCTAAAAAAACATCGCTCAAAGTTTAGCATTGTAGCGAAAACACAAAATTATGGGGGCAGCCATGTTTAAAATGCCCACAGTAAGCTATCATACTGCGCATGTGCACCCGGAATCCCCAAAACTAAAAATATGGTATGATGTATTGAGGGTATTACCTGGGCGGGTTTTTCCGCCGCTCGCTTCGTCGTAGTAAAAATCGACCGGAGGATCATACCGCTGATAGCATGGTAAGAGTTAAACATTAAAGGCTACTATGCATGAAACAGTGTGTGTTTTTGTGTTACTTATTCACCCCAAAGCTTTATATAACCTAATTATGAATTATTGCATGATGCAAGATACATTGTAACACCAGTGATTCTCTGTATAGAGGGGCTTAGAGTCTACATGGCATTTTTTTTCATAGAGTATCATGAGTATGCTTTATTAAAAGCCTGTTCTTAACAGGCAAAAATGCTCTACCTGAAGACAAGCTGTCATTTATTTATGTAATTTCAATCTATCAATGCATCAATGAGACCACAGTGTTTTGGTGATGCACATAAGAGTTGAATTGCGCAAGTTTGTGCAGCCAATCTCTGTGGTAAACAGGTTATTGCCTTTTGTTTTCATCACAGGAATCAACCGTTTAATTGATACAAATAGTTTGTTGTCGGCCGGATTTGTTAACCTCTGTGTTATGTTTTTTTTTTTTAGAAGAGAGTATCCATCCGACAACAAACCATTTTCACCAAACGGCCAATTCCTGTGTTTTGATACGCCAGTCGCATGAATTCATGCCACCGTTTTTGATGAATAATTAGGCATATGTCTCTAACCAATTTTCAGTAAACCCTCAGCCTTTGAAATCTTTTACTCGCTACTTGAACAAGGCAATCATCATCTGATCATTGTTCAATGTCTCTTTTCCTTGCAGACAGCAAGAATGATGTCGATTTTGACTGATCCACATTGTTTTCATTTGGGATCGACTGGTTTAGTTAAGACGAGTTTAGAGACCAACTGTATTCTCACAAAATCGATACACAGTCTACTTTTTTGTCCCATTTTCTTCTCATACTTCAGCTTTCTTATGTACTCGCGATGTAACATTGTTGGTAGAAAAGACGATCGTAAGTAATCTTTATTGTATTTGTGCGTCCACAATGATGCACTATTGAAAAAAATACGGGTCATTTTCCTTAACAAGAGGACCATGATGGTCCTAAATCGCTCACCTGAAATGCAACTCAGCTGTCATTGTTATGGCCACTTGCCTCTTGTTTTTTGCTGGAATGTTTTAGTTTTGAAAATGATTCATCCATATGACAATACCAACAATCAGAGCAGGTAAGAAAATGATAGTCGAAATTATAAGCCCTATAGTGTAAACAATGGAATTGTCATCAACATCCCCTATTTTGATGCTTTTAGCTTGTCCCCATTTTGATCAGATTTGTCCTTAGGTCGTTATGAACATCCAGGGAAATTTTGAGTATGACTGCGCCAGAATTGTGGTTGCTGAGTGTGTTTATGTTCATGTTCACAACCTTACAAACATTCTGGGTGATGGATCAAGATTATGCTTGAATTATGATACTTATATAATAAACAGTGGAATTTTGGCGACGCATATTCAAGGATACATAAAAGCTAACCATGAGTATGTTATGCTCGGGTGAGCTGATAATGGGTTTTCAGACAGAATCACATGCCAAATGTATGTTGTGGGCCATACAATATGGAACAGGAGGATTCCAAGAATACACTCTTTACATATTTGATCCCACATTGTGACTATAAAGGACTCTTTGTGATTCCAAGGAAGAAATTTGGTAAATGCTATTAGCAAACAAGACCCGTCAAGTATTGTTGAGAAATCACTTCGGACGGACAAACAGACAAAGTGGCGACTATATGCTCGCCCTTACGGGAGCATAACTATCCACCAGTCCATGCTGAATATGAAAGTTCTAGGGTTAATGTTTGGATGAAAGAAGATTTTAAAAGATCTTTTACACTGTATTTGGATGTGGAAACTGGGATCCAACAACAAAGCACTTATTTTTTTTTCCTAAGGTCACAATTTGATGTACTTTGGTAGAGTGTTACTGTTGCCAATTAAGTTGTAGGCTTTGTGTTTGGGTTGATTTTTTTTTTTCCAGCAGATGACATGGAAACCAGAGTTGTTCATGAATTCCAATTTGTCAAAGGGCAATACAGTTGATCTTGCTTAGCTAAGAGACTACGTTTATTAAGCCAACACTTTTATTAAGCGATAGGAATTCCAATGTCTCTGCTGAAATATATAAGACTAGCTGGAATTGAATGCCCCATGGATTAAAGCCTTTACATTTAGTCTTAATATTGTGATTATTTTTATGAGTAGGTCCAAAAATAAATTAGATACGCAATGACCTTTTGATAGACAGGCGAATGAAAAGTTGACAATAATTAGACAATAATTGCAGTAAGCAGTTAAAAGACTCAGTGTTTCCCAATAGTGGCACATAGTTACCTGGTACGGGTTGACATCTGCGACAGCCCAAAATAGGGTTCCACTTATAATGATACTCAGGGGACCGAAGAAATCATATTGTTTTATCTGAATATCGTTTTAACTGATGTATTTTCTTATAAAAAGAGACCCTGTTGGGAACAAGGGATAAATGTCATTATAAGCAATATATCGTATTAAGCAATATAGTAATGAGCAAAGTTTACTGTAATTATTGCAGAGATGCTCAAGAAATTAATTAATATTTTAGCAGATCAGTATTGAGATTTTTAAAGATTTCCCTCTTTATCTCTATGTGAAATCCGAGAACCCACAACATAGGGCCAATTTTTAACACCAGGGCCATAATTTGAAGTATTTTGGTAGAGGGTCACTAGATGATGCTACATGCCATATATGAAAGCTCTATCCCTTACGGTTTCGGACAAGAAGATTTTTAAAGATTTCCATCTTTATCTCTATGTGAAATCCGAGAACCCACAACTTAGGGCCAATTTCCACACTAGGGCCATTATTTGAAGTATTTTGGTAGAGGGCCACCAGATGATGCTACATGCCATATGAGAGCTCTAGCCCTTACGGTTTGGGACAAGAAGATTTTTAAAGATTTCCTCCTTTATCTCTATGTGAAATCCGAGAACCCACAACATAGGGCCAATTTCCACACTAGGGCCATAATTTGAAGTATTTTGGTAGAGGGCCACTAGATGATGCTACATGCCATATATGAAAGCTCTAGCCCTTACGATTTGGGACAAGAAGACTTAAATTTTTTTTCTTTCGGTTGCCATGGCAACCAGAGTTTGTCATGGAATTCAAATCTTTGAAGTATTCTGAAAGTGCATCACCTAAGGATCATTTCTGTGTTTATTGAAATCTGATTGGCAGTTTCAGAGGAGAAGATGTTTTAGCAATTGTTTACGGACGGACAGACAGACGGACGACGGACATGAACCGATCACAATAGCTCACCCTGAGCACTATGTGCTCAGGTGAGCTAAAAATGCGTCAAAATGCACAAAATCATGCGTCAAGGAAAACCCTGATAATCATTTTAAAGGCATGAAAATCACCAGAATGGTGTTAAACATCAATTAAACTGCTGCATACAATCAGTGAAGTGTGACTGGAAGGTGTTAATTAACTTGTTACCTATGATATGCATAGGTTGACAACTGGCACTAACCTTGCTAAAAGCGATAGACAGGGTAATAAATTCAATATTGGTGTATCCTTTTGAAGTTAAGCATTGCTGTAAGGATATTTTAAAACATCTTCACTCGACCATGTCCACCATTTTGTTCAACATTTGTACCCAATAATGATCGTACTTTTAATTTTATTAAAAACAGTAATGAAAGTAACCTATGAAACATAGATCTGCATCTCATTTCAAACGAAAAGATACCTTAAACTGTCCTTATGAATAAAGATAACTTTAATTACTCAGGCCCAAGAAAATTAGAATACTTTACATATTTCTGGATGTTACTAGAAAGTGGATAAATAAATCTTATCTTTACTTCAGCAAAGTTTTAAAAAGGAATTCTGAGTGAAATTTATTAACCATAGTTTTCTTATCAATTGGTTAGGATGACAAAGTTTTAACCTTTGCCTCCTTGAACATATTGTGTGTGGGGGAAATCCCCTTTGAAATGTAAAATTTTACAAATCAATTGTTGATTTCACAACTTTATTGCAATATTAATGATAAAAACAACAACAACAATAAATTGTTGAATAAAGACTCTTAAATTTTCCATTTTGACTCTTGAATTTTATTGGTTTTACTCTTGAAAAATTAGAGCTGACCCCTAAAAATTTAGGGTCAAGGGGTCGATGACTCCTGATTTTCAGAGGCTAGCTAACACCCTGTCATGTACATCAAAACTCATCAAAAGCGTTAACTATCACAAGGAGGGACTGTTTTGAACAATGAAAATGGACAGCTCTGGGTCAATTATCCTTAATTTTTGAAGCGCGATGAAAAGGATGGATTAGTGTCATGGCAGCCATTGGCCCTCAGGTGAGGGCAGCGCCAGGATACCAGAATAACAAAAAATAAGGTATTCTGGTCCCTTCTATCAATTTATATGCACCAATGAGGACATTAGGAATTGTTTTGAACACTATTTCATCATAAAACATCTGCAAATATTGAGGATCTTATTAAAAGGGCTGGAAACATTTTCTCTCTGTAGCAGCGAATGTTCTGGAAAAATTGTTCCCTCATAAGCGACCAAACGAAACAGGTTACAAAATCCTCTGCTCTACTTATAGATCGGACTCTTGACACATTTTTCCAGTATGGTCACATGACTTTTTGGCATTGAGACTATGTCACATGTCGGGAATTTTTCAGGATTAAAATTAGATATCAGACGGAGAATTTAAATTAGGCGCATATCAGGTTGAAAAAAGTAATAAGAAATTTGTCACTAAAATGGATCTTTCCTTTAGAAACATGCATACTGTCTTGTTTTTTTGCATATTATAAATTAGCAACACAGACACAGTCGTTTACATTCAAATTTCAGTTCACTCAAAACAGTGACGTCATTCACTTCGTAGTTCGCAAGAAAACTTGGATGTCATTTCGGGTTCCAAAACAGGTATCCCACGAAAATAGGTACGTCGACCATAAAACTAGGTACGAAATGACAAAAGTGGGTACAAATTGACCAAAGTGGGTACAAATTGACCAAAGTGGGCACGAAATGACCAAAATGAAAAATCAATTGGGTACGACACAACCACAACCGTACGAAATGACCTGGGTACGAAACGACCTCGGTACGAATGACTGGAACCCCTCGAGTATCATGTTACCCCACCCACTATTTAATAATTGATAAATTATCTTATGTTTAGATGTGAACGAACTGGCAAAACAATAATTAGAAAAGGCTATGCGTACATAAAGTATATTTCGAACCTTGTAAATTAAACTCTCCTAGGTCGTCGGATTTCTTGTCTTGCCGTCTTTCTTTCCACTTTAAATGTTTGTTTTGGTTCTACTTCCCGCAACTCCACATGTAACAGTGAGCATGCGCAGAGTAATTTCTCGCAGACTCTCACTTTTACATGTATCGCTGAAAATTAAAAACGATTTTAATTGATTATATTGGAGCGTTATTGACTAGGACAAAATTCTAACTTTAGTTGGATGAACATTTGTTTAATAACAGTCAAAAATGCATTTTTTTCTTTCTTTCAATTAAAAATGCAGCCAGACAAGTCACATGATCGAAGTAACCAATCATGTCAGTGTTCCCTGATTATCAGGGACGCTACAGACGGAAGAGTGTGTCAGATAAACACAAGCCACCAAGGCGTGTCAGAGCCGATTGAAATGATGATTCTGTTTAAAACAACATTTGATAACTCTACCCATCTTATAAGAACCATAAAGATGGCAATGGAATCTGTTTAGGGGAAAAGATAGTTAAAATTATGAGTAAATAGATAGTCACGTGACTTGAGCATCCAATCAGAGACCTCCGATTTGAAAGCATCTTATAAAAGGTGTAGATCTCGCTGGGGTCACGATAGCTCAGTAAGTGAAGGAAGGCCATGTCTCTGTACGGTATCCGCGAGATATTATGGACACGAACTGCCATCCGTCACTGAAAAGGTATCAGAAGCATGCCCCAGTGAGCCACAAATGGTACTTTATATTCATTTTGCTTTTCTTGTTTCGTAGACGTGAAAACTTAAATATTTCCTCACGCGTAGTTGACGGAAAGCCGCCATTGCAGGGTGTACACGACGCGTAGTTGAGCTCTCAAGAAGCGTCCAATATAGGGTAGAACCAAGGCCAAAATGGAATCCATTTATGAGATAAACATACATGAACATATTATCGAATAATTGAAGGGTCTAATACATGTTCTCTTCGGCAAATTAAGGTGTTCTACGCGTTTAAATTCAGCGACTAGAATAGCGTCGTCTATCAAGACAACAAAGAAGATTTCCATTTAATTGTCTCGGTTTTTCACACGATTCTGATTTATTTCCCATTAATTTAGGTGTAGAAGTTTCCATTATAGCAAATGCTAATACGTCTAATCGTCTGAAGGGCAAGAAATTTACGTACTTGGCGTTTCCCGCTGGGCAGACAAGACCCCGGCAATTTAATGCCGCCATTGTGTAAATTATTGACTGATTGGTGTCTGTATGACTCACGAGTCGTGTGACCATAGGAAGTCCTGACGCAACGAAATAAGAAGTTGTGAAACCATCCAGAAAACGTTGAGGAGGAAGGGATTTTGTAGTACTTTCCGATTTGCGTACACCACCCGCCTGTGGTTCTAAATTGCAGACAGACTGAAAACTGAAAAGCTCACCTGAAGTTGACACTCGAACCCAGGGTAAAGATTTATAAGAGATGCATCCTTTGTTATAATGTTTAGATCTACCGATCATCTGTTTTAACCTTTCACCAGCCATCAAAGTTTTGAACAAACCCAAATGCAAGGCATTCATAGGCAACAAAGTGGCTCAAATGATCCAGTTTGTCATTTATAGGGTAGTAATATTGTGGGAAATGGAAAAAACGCTGGTTACTAGCAATTCCTCCTCTTCCCACAATATTTTCAAAATGACTTTTACCTTGGGTCATTTAACCCTTTACCACACGATGCTGCCTCTGAATGGGAAAGAAGCCTTTTGAAATGTGGAAAACGGAAACATGCTGGAAACCAGCATTTTTTTTTTCCTTTTCCACAATGTTCCCTAACAATGAAAAATTGCACTAAATTGGGTCTCTAACAAGGTTGGTATTTACAGGGTCAAAGTTAAAAATAACATCCAATTTGGCTTTCCCAGGATTCTCTGAGCATGGCCCTAACAGTCTCAGATAAGGCATTTAGCTCTTTACTGCACAATCCGTACTTTGAACAACCCTGAGACAGAGGCTTTTGAAAACATTGTGGGAATTGAGAAAATGCTGGTGACCAGAATTTTCTCCTTCCATCCCAAACGTTTTCTGCCCTTCCCGAAACAAATTTCAATTTTTGAGTCTCATTCATTTTGTCGTCTGCTTATGCTTTGAATTTGGACTAGGTTAAAATTTTGTCTTGGGGTAAAAGGTTAACTGTGCCCTAAAAGGCCCCGACTGTGCATTCTAGTACACACTGAAATTTTACTGTGCTAAAAATATGTAAAAACGCAGGCTGCAGGAAACACTGTTATTCTTGATTGATAAAGTAATACAATTTTTGATTGGCTAGTTCATTTGGTATTAAAACGGCCATTCACTACAAATTTAGAAAATTCTGGAGAAGTAACCTAGGAATGGTTGGTGAATACGGGCACTGACCTTCTAAATATCCATATTTAAAATTTCAATTTATTTTCCAGGTAATACAGCACAAGCAGTGCAGTTTCTCCCTAACTTGGTGAGGCTGATGTGCAATAACATGATGAAAGTAAACACAGTTGGTTAGTGAACCTCATGCGGTGAGTACTTGTTATTCTGCTTTTTTACTTTCCCACCGGCTTTACATCCCAAAAGGGTGGGGGGACACCTGCACTTTGAAATTGTGTCATAGATGGTCAAAAAGTAGATTGCTGGGCCAAATTTTATAAGAGCCATGTGTGCACTCTAGAGGCCAGGTCTTATGCTTGACAGTCATGAAAACTGTTCAGTATATTCAGTGCTTTAGATTGAGACGTAAACCGGGAGCCTTGACGCACAAAAATTCTAAAATGCCCCTTTTTTGACGCACAGAAAAATCAGATCAAGGGGTCATTTTAAAACCCCCCTCCTCATTTTCCGATATGCATAAAAAAATATATGTCCATGCAAAACCCTAACAAGGTCCATGAAAGCTCCCCGCATCAAGAGCGAAGAGTATCCTTCTTCGCATGGACAGTTAAATGTCCATGCTCAAACAGTAAAATGTTTGGGCCTGAACAATGAAATGTTCGAAAGTGCGCGCAAAATCATTGTGCAATGTATAGGGGCAAAGTTTTCCAGTAAAATGATCTTTGTCGAAGAAAGGCAACTTCATCCTTCCCTTAACTTTTCATCGAAGGTTCTACATTGATCAGTTGGGTTCGGTTGTTACCAAAATCGGCTTACTACAATCTGTAATTGATGGTTTAGTTTGTTTACTTGGATATCTTTGTGTTTGTTACCATGTCAGATTAGTTATCAACTTGATATGCACTAGCCTTGGTTCCAGTGATTGTGTTGTAAAGGGTTAGTGAAACATCTACGGTAATTTGGTTTGCCTGGAAATTTTTTGTCCAAATGGAAATTGTCCTGATCTGAAATTGGCATTTAAATGAATATTTTTATCACAAAAAGTTAATGATATTATTTGATCATTTTTTGAAGTATATCAGGGGCAGGGCTTTAGTTAGACCCCTAAACCCGGGTTTTGACACACAAAAATCTTCAAATACCCTTTTTTGATGCACAGAAAATTCCAAACAATAGGTCATTTTGACCCCCAAAAATTTTCAGAGATGCATCAAAAATATATTAAACAACAATCATATCAAAAGATAATCATGTTAAAGGCGTGAAAATCGTCAGATTGGTGTGAAACTGCTGCATAAAATCAGCGAAGTGTGACCGGAAGGTGATAATTGACTTGTTACCTATGATAATCGTAGGTTTACAACTGGCACTAACCTTGCTAAAAGTGATAGACAGGGTGATAAATTCAGTACTGGTATATCCTTTTGAAGTTTAACCATTGATGTATGTTGTAAAATATCGTCACTCGCCGATGTCCACCATTTTGCTCAACATTTTTACCCAATAATGATCATACTTTTTTTTTAATTTTATCAAAAACAGTAAGTTGAAAAAAGTAACCTATGAAAAATGTATCTGCATCTCATTTCACATTAAAAGATACCTTAAACTGTCCTTATGAATAAAAATAACTTTAATTATTCAGGCCCAAGAAAATTATGATACTGTACATATCTCTGGATGGTACTAGAAATTGGATAATAAATCTTATCTTCATTTCAGCAAAGTTTTAAAAAGGAATTCTGAGTAAAATTTATTAACCCAACTTTTTATTGATTGTTTAGGTTGACAAGGTTTAACCTTAGCCTCCTTGAACATATGGGGGGGGGGGGGGGGAGGAAAGTGGGGTTCTCTTTGAAATGTAAAATTTTACAAATCAATTATTAACTTCATATCTTTATTGCAATATTAATAATAAATCCAACAACAATAAATTGTTGACTAAAGACTCTATAATTTTCCATTTTGACTCTTGAATTTTTTTGGTTTGACTCCTGAAAAATTAGATTTGACCCCTAAAATTTTAGGGTCAAGGGGTCAATGACTCCTGAATTTCAGAGGCTAGCTAAAGCCCTGCAGGGGTCTGAAGAATCAGTGAAATACCGGTCCAACAAATCACTGAGATTGCGAAATGCCACCGAAACACCAAAATAGCCCTACTTTTTCATTATTGAGATCAGATAACTGATACAAGTATGCAGGATATTTTTTTTTAAATAGAAGAAGTGCTTAATCAAAGTTTTAATAATTATTGAGAAGAATGATGTTAATATATTATGATCGGTCCGACGAATCACCGAAATACCCCTATTTTTTTTTTCAATATTAAGTTCAGATAACTGATATTAGTTTGCAGTATTTTTCTTTCTTTTTTCTTTAACTGAAAATGCACTCAATGAAAGTATCAATCATTAATGAGAACAATGATGTTGTTAATATATTCATCATTAATTTACGTGGAGAACAATCACTGAAACACTCGCGTGTCTGATCTGTTACACACCGAAATACCTGATCTTGATTACGCCAATCTAGACCCGAAGAATTATCAGTATCATATGATCACATGAATTTATTATTTCTTTGAATGATAAACACACAAAATCATTTGCGGACGACGTAGACCTAAATCAGAATGTAGGTCTCCGATCCATCGAAATGCACAAATACCTCTGTTCTGTTCTGTTAAAGTGATGCAATTGTAATTGAAGGCGTTCGGCTGATATGATCAAACTTCTTTTGTGTAAGTTTGTCATTATGATTTTTAAAATGGCATGGTTATTAATAATAATCTTATCGGTGGAATTATAATTGTCTTATCAATTTACGCCTGGTAACGTGTTAACAACAGATTTAAAAAGGCTGCCGGTTTTCCGATTTGGTGATTTTTAATTTCATCTATATCCAACATAAAAGTGAAAACTATTTTTGCCAGCATAGTTATGGATAAAAAGCAGAAATCAGACACATTAACCTTGTGCACAAGCACAGCTACTGTAGTTAGATCGCGCAATGTAGAATCGCTGAATCGACAAATTTTACTACGTCGGGCGGGTATTTCAGTGAACATTTACAGCACTGGTGGGATATTCCGGTGCACATTCTTCACGTCGGGCAGCACCAGTGGGATATTCCGGTGCACATTCTTCACGTCGGGCTTCAATGGCATGTTGTAATTTTGTCATTAGGTTTTAAACTAACCCTCCTTCATCAGTATGATTACAATTTGTGTCAAACACCACAACTTCAGTTGTTTGAAATCAAAAATAATAAAAAAAAATCTGGGGTGTTTCGGTGGCATATTGGTGATTCGTCGGGTCCTATTATGATCATTGATTTACATGCACAACTATCAAAGAAACACATGTCTAGTCTGTTACACACCGAAATACTTCATCGAGATTACGCAACTCTAGACTTGAGAATTATGAGTATGACACCACCACTTTCATTTATTGTTTCTGTGAATGATAAACACACAAAATCATTTGCGAAGAAAGTAAACCTAAATCAGACATGCATGATGCAAGTCTGTGTTCATTGAAATGCACAAGTAGCTTGGCATGTTCTGTTTTGTTAAAGTGAAGCAATCATAATTGAAAGCGTTAGGCTAATATGGTCCAACTTGTTTGATGTGCAAGTTTGTCATTGTAATTTTTAAAGGGACACAGTTGTTATTAATATTCTATCAGCAGAGTTACCAATTGTCTTAACAGGGTTCTCCCCAGAAAATTTGGAAGGCGTAGTGCTACTTTGCTGCAAAGACGTGTCCAAAAGATTTTGAAGGACACGTAAATATTGTTAAAAGAGGGATATATGTATTTCAATTTTATATCAATCCTTGTCCTGCTAAATAAAATTCAGTTCCCAACTGTTTTTAATATTCAATGCATTTGTTACAATTTTGTAAAGGAAAGATACTTTAAAATGCTAAAATGACAAGCAGGTAGTTTAGACTATGATTAGACTGCACACTATCATATGTTAAGGCTGATCTTTGTCTATGCTGCCCGCCAAAGCAGGAATATTTCGAGATCAGCAGGAGAAGGGTTAAGAAATAAACAAAGATATGGGGTACATTTTTGTCTTCAATTTATTCAGTTGTGTTATTTCAATAGTCATTTGAAGAAAAATAAAATTTAAACTAAAGAATGTAATCAGTTATAAAATTTAAAAAAATAACAAATTTATAATGCTACCTGGCCACATATTTTAACCTTTTACTACACAATCCCAAGTTTTAACAACCCTGAAAAAAGAAGGCTTTTGAAAACACGGTGGGAAAAAGAAAAGATGCTGGTAACCAGCATTTTCTCCTTTTCCCACAATGTTTTCTTGCCTTCCAAAAACTAATTTCAATTTTTGAGTCTCATTTGTCATCTGCAAATGCTTTCAAATTGGACTAGTCTAAAATTGTGTCATTTGGTTAAGAGTTAAAGAACTCATGTTTGTTAATCTCGCATTTGTCCTTAACACAGTTTAATTCTACTGTTTTTTTCTTGAGACCAAACATTTACACATTCTTTTATGTCAAACTCATGTACTGATTTTCCTCCTAAAGAGACAGTCAACAGACAGTTTTAAATATGGCCTGAATGATTTTATCTCAAGTCAGTTTTTATCCTTTTCAGTGTAGAAAAACCTCTTTCACAGTCTGAAATATAATTTGAAATGTTTTCTTGTTAAATGAAAGTATTGAAAATTAAATCTGCAAAACTCGACAATTCTACCAATGATGTTCTGCCAAAGTCAAAATGCTTCAATGATTTAACTCCAAGTGGTAACCAGCATTTTTTCCTTCTCCCACAATGTTTTCTACCCTATCAAAAAGAAATCATCACTTTAGCAGCATTTAATCTGTCGCCTGCAAAAGCTTTCGATTTTGACTAGTCCAAAAATTTGTTGGTTGGTATAGAGTTAAATTTCCTGTTTCCCTTGTATAAGGATTTAGCTTGATTAATGATTCAGCATTCACCAAACAATCCCAAGTTTTAACAACCCTTTAGTTTAGAGAAAGCCTTGGAAAACATTTAAGGAAAATGATAAAATGCTTCTACCAGTATCTTCCTCTTTTACCACAATGTTTTCTATCATATTAATTTCAATTTTCACAATTTGAGACACCTTTAATTTGTCGTCTACAAACCCTTTAAAATTTATTACAAGAAAAATTTTGTGTGGTAAGGAGTTACGAAAAAAAGTTCTTCAGGATTATGAATTTATAAATCCAATCTAAAGAGATACAGATAGTTCTTTCATGAAATTAATTAGGTACGATTGATTGTAACAGAGCAATAAGCAGTAACTATAGATCAGAATGTACAGATGTGCAGACTGATCTTTGCTTGCAAAATCAACCAACCATTTAGAAATGTAGAATCTGGGCCTACAACATTGACCCACTAAAAATATCTAAGATCAGACTGAATTCTCACAGTGAAAAGTACTGACAAAATAGGTTTGGTACTTCATTTTATACATAATCACGTAGCCTGTCAGGTTGGAAGAAGGGCCTTTCACACAATTACGTCAAACAAATAAGGGCTACATATTTTCGGTGATTTATCACGGCATTCTCACCTTTAAGTCTGGTATACATGGGATATAATGGGATGCTTACCTATCTACAGGCAGACTGGTTCATAATTTAACACCTTTCAAAGTAATATCTCGCGAGTCTGTGGCTTCCGATTACCACAGATTAATAACTGTTTTTACGACCATCAGCTGGGAACCACAACAAATTAACTTCATTCTAGTTTACGACTTGACATCCGCAGGGTTCCCATTCACGCACATATGTGCGTGATTCACGTACTGAATTGAATAATCATGCACAAAAATATGAAGTGAAACGTGCATGCACGCACAGATTTCAGGGCTCCCATTGTCGATCACCAGTGGCGCCAGTTGGAACAAATTAACAAGTGTGAAAGTCACTGTTTATCACCGCTAATTAGTGGTGTACCGATAATCGGCAAGTATTGATTAGCGGCGTGTTGGAAGCTCCCGATGTGGATTATCGATTAAACTTTGTCATAATCGATGATCGGCAGGAAGTCTGCACCGGCGGTCGGGTACCCGATTTTATATACCGGTGTCTGTTGCAGCGTTTTTTTTTCCTTCTATGAACGGCAGTGATTCAGATTGCACATTATTTTTACCAGACAGCTGTCCTAAGTGTGAAATCTTTTATAGGCCATTTTGTCCTGACCTAGAAAAAAAACTTCGGCCACAAAATTAATAATAAAATACCGCTAGGTAGGTGTTAACATTTAAACTGAACAAACAATGTGAACTCAAACAGAGTGTTTTATTGAACAGACCATCAACAGTAATAATCAGTTGTTTACAGAGTCAGGGTTCCAGTTTAGCACTTGCATAGATCTACTCGCAAAATGCGAGCTGAATTATGCAAAGCATAAATACAGTAGCTTATTCATCTAGTTATGGCTACATGAATAAGAAGATTATGTTTTAGCAAGTAGAAATTATGGTTTAGCAAGTTGAAAAGGCAGGAACTTGCTAAAATTAGCAAGTGGGGGAAAAAGTTAAATTAGAACCCTTGAAACAGTGAAAAATAAAGGATATTTCTTTGCCATGCAGAATGTGTAGAGTCCGAGTTATAATAATATTGTAAGAGAAAACAGAGGAGACCCACTCAACAATATTTAGACTCTCCCAAATTGAAAGCGTACGCAGACGACAATTTCAAAATTTGTACAAAGGAAACTTAATGCTCTAATAAAACAAAACATTTTTCCATCTTTGAACCTTAGCCATTTATGCAGCAAAAGCCATTCAGTTTGGAACTTGCGGGGGTTTTTTGTGTGGGCCGCTTGACTGTTCATTGTCTTCGAGTTTTTTTTCTTCATTTTCAGGCCGAGAAACACCAACGGCGAACAAAGTTTTCTGACCCGAGTCAAGTATTCTTTTTCTGGTTGCCATGGCTTACTGACGCAATCATAAGACGCTTGATTTTCTTACTGCGTAGTCTAGAGCAGCTACAAGACATTGACCGATCACAAGAACGCTTTAAATCACAAACACCCAGAATCCTTTGCAAAGAATCAAAGGAATTAATCGTGCAAATAAAAAAAAAAATGAATTAGGGGAGATCACTGCACAAGAAAAATCGTAATTCGGCTTCGTACTGAACGTATTTCGACCTGAAATATAGCGTTGTCATATTTCTTGAAAAAACGGTCAGCCATTTTGTCCCACAAAGTAAATTTTTATCGGCAATTTTGTCCTGATTCTTGAAAAAAAATCGGCAATTTGTATTTTTTATCGGCAATTTGCTGAGGGCCGACGCCAATCTGAATCACTGGAACGGGTCCGTAAAACGGACTAGTTCCCTATGCCAAAAAAATGACCTTTTTTCCCAAAATCCAGTTAAGAAATTCCCAAAACGAAAGACCCCAAGTCGTGGGCTATTTTTGGATTTCCCATAGCTATATATATATTCCAATTATCAGCGATGTCATTGGTCAAAAAAAGGTGAATTTCCCAAACACATGCACTTCCTTTTTTTTTTAGATCAACTGGTCCCGGAGTGTGCTCTCTATTATTAATATAAGCCGGGGTCCAGTGTATTTAGTTCTGAGAACTCGGTAGTGAACGGCGCTTCGTTTCTGTGGCGCCAAAAACTTGCGATTTTTCCCGCTCGGTCTGACATGTGATTTCGCGGAGAGACAAGAACGGTAAATTAACGTGAAAATGAGCCACAACAGCAAATATTACCGAAAAAAGTTAAAACCAACGGGGTGTAAAAGGTTAACAGACTTTATCTGTAAGAGGCCAAGTCATAATTCTAGCCAAGATGAGGTTGACGAGCCTGAGGAAAGTGAAAGTAAGCGCTCGTCTGCAATCGTAGATCGAGATCAAAACACTTCAAGTACAAGATGTAACCAAGTTATCCCGTTCACAGCAGGCTCGAGTTTTGCTATGTCTGCCATTTAGTGTGAATCTACCTGTCAGCCTGATCCCACTGTCAGTAATGAAACTCTGTTTGCCTCTAAAATAGACCATCTACCAGAGCCCAGTCCCTTTACCATATTCCCTCTTACCAATTTTGTAGAAAACGACGCATTTTTCCCAGTTTGCCTGGTTTCGGACCCGTTCCCAAAACTATGAGAAAAAACGCTGTGTTCACTGGGTTTTATCACTCCCATGATAACAACAACTCCCTCGATAACAACAACAATCAGCCGAAATACTTCTGTGTTACAAAGCCAAATAGCACAAAGCAGAGGTGGTTAAAAACCAAAAGGTGTATAGAAAGCAGGTGCAAAGGTAAAACTACAAAAAGTCTATCTGCAACACAAACAACAGCATAATACATAAATGATACAAGGGTTTACAATGAAACATGCAAATTTATGAGGAACCGATTATAATCGGAAGAATCGCATTGGTAGCAGCAACCGATTCCAACCGATGATCGATTATGATTTCTAACCGATGTCCCATCACTACCGCTAATCAAACTTGGTATCAATCCGCTTTTCTAGTGTAAAATCAACGGTTTTGAAGTTACATGCTATTCTTATTGACAAATCTATGTCAAATCATACGGAAATACTACTGCAAAACTTAACAGGCATGAAAAAAAGATCGCTGCAAGAAAAACGAAAACCCATGACACAACAAAAATCGGCTTGACATCGTCCGATCATAGACATTTCAAACTCTCTATTCAGTTTTATCAGTGACTTTGAACAGTAAATTTACATAAATATCTCTATAAAACACTAAGTGAAACCTAATTAGTGTCTGAAATTGACAGTGAAATGGAAAATTCTTCTGGCCGTCAGGCTGTAACTTGTCCCTCTGAAACTGGTCCCGTGAGTAAGGAAATTATAACAAGCATCTTCTTTTTTTAAATTACCCACATTGTTTTCAAGAGTAGCTGACTGCAGAGTAAGACTCATAAAAACAAATTTTCAATACAACAGACCCTTACTGTCCTCCATAGATGCTCCATAATTGTCAATATTAAGTGCACTCCTAGAATTGCTCTTGCACACCCGAATTTGTATTCCAGGGAGTGCATGCACTCCCAAAAAGAGATGTGAGTGGGAACACTGCATCCGGGTACCAATTTTACTTGAAATATTGGTTCTCTCTACCTGGTCAACGCTTGAGTGATTTTCTAGGAATGTGTATATGCTGTTTTATTACCCCTTATCGACAAAACAGCGTGAGGGCCTCTAATTTACAGATGAAGTAGGGTATTTGCCACTTTTCTCAAGGGTATAATAGTAAGGAGTATCGGACTTGCAAATGAGCTGTAGCGGCATTTCAAAGGCGTATCGGAAAAAAGGGTAAATCTTTTGAAGGCGTATCGGGCCGATACGCTATAAGGGCCTGGGGAGAACCCTGCTTAATCAATTTATGCATGGAAAGGTGTTAACCACAGATTCAAAATGGCTTTCAGTTTCCTAATTTGGTGATTTTTTTATTTCATACACCCAATGCAGGGTTCTCATTCACGCACATATGTTCGTGATTCACACACTGAATTGAATAATCACGCACAAAAATATGAAGTGAAGCGTGCATGCACGCACAGTTTTCAGGGCTCCCGTTGTCGATCACCAGTGGCGACAGTTGGGACAAGTTAACAAGTGTGAAAGTCACTGTTTATGACCGCTAATCAAACATGGTATCAATCCGCTTTTCTAGTGTAAAATCGAAGGTTTTGAAGTTACATGCTATTCTTATTGACAAATCTATGTCAAATCATGCAGAAATACTACTCCAAAACTTAATAGGCATGAAAAAAAGATCGCTGCAAGAAACACGAAAACCCATGACACAACAAAAATTGGTTTGACATCGTCCGATCGTTGGCATTTCAAACTGTCTATTCAGTTTTATCAATGACTGAACAGTAAATTTACATAAATATCTCTATAAAACAGTAAGTGAAACCTAATTAGTGTCTGAAATTGACAGTGAAATGGAAAATTCTACTGGCCGTCAGTTGTCCCTCTGAAACTGGTCCCGTGAGTAAGGAAATTATAACAAGCGTCTTCTTTTACCCATTTTGTTTTCAAGAGCAGCTGACTGCAGAGTAAGACTCGTCAAAACAAATTTTCAACACAACAGACCCTTACTGTCCTCCATAGATGCTCTATAATTGTCAATATTAAGTGCACTCCAAGAATTTCTCTTGCACTCCCAAACTTGTATTCCAGGGAGCGCATGCACTCCCAAAAAGAGATGTGAGTGGGAACACTGCCAATGTAAAAATGAACACCATTTTTTAGCTCTACTGGCTGAAAGCCAGCAGAGCTTATGTCATGGCGGGGTTTCTGTCCGTCCGTCCGTCTGTTAGTCTTTTTCTTGTTTACGCGATAAAGTCTGCATTTGTTGCCGGATTTTCATGAAACTTGCACAGTTTGTTTATCTCATCAATAGCTTCAACCCTATTGAATTTGAAAAAAATCCAACAAACAGTATGGGAAAAGTAGCCATTTCAAGTTGAAAATTTCCAGTTCTTGTTTACGCGATAAAGTCTGCAAATAACTTCAGATTTTCGTGAAACTTGCACAGTTTGTGTATTTCATCAATAGCTTCAACCCTATCGACTTTGAAAAAAATCCAACAAATAGTATGGGAAAAGTAGCCATTTAAAGTTGAAAATTTAAATTTTCTGTTCTTGTTTACGCAATAAAGTCTGTATTTCTGGTCAGATTTTCATGAAAATCACACAGTTTGTTTATCTCATCAGTAGCTTCAACCCTATTGATTTTGAAAAAAAAATCGAAGAAACAATGTGGGAAAAGTGGCCATTTCATGTTGAAAATTTCCAATTCTTGTTTACATGATAAAGTCTGCATTTGTAATCAGATTTTTGTGAAATTCACCCAGTTGTTTTGTCTCATCAACAGCTTGAATCCTATTGATTTTGAAAAAAAATCCAAGAAACAATGTGGGAAAAGTAGCCATTTTTTTTTTGTTGAAAATTTACATTTCCTGTTTAAGGGATTAAGCTTGTAGTTTGGGTTGGATTTTGGTCCCTGCCAGTAGAGCATATTCAGGGCCTTCTAGTTTCTAGAATACTTATGGATTAAAATCAGACATCAACCTTGTATTAAAGCTACTGTAGTGAGATTGCAGAGGTAGAATCGACAAGTTTTACTAGTTTGAGTGGGTATTTCGGTGGATATTTACAATATGGGTAGCATATTCCAGAGCATGCCCTTCATGTTGGGCCTCAGTGGCATGTTGTTTTGTCATTAGGTTTTAAACTAACCTTCCTTCATCAATATGATTACAAGTGTCAGAAACCACAACTTCTGTAGGCTTAAATCAGTAATAATATAAAAAAAAAAATGAGAGGGGTGTTTTGGTGGTATTCTGGTGATTTGTCATACCCCATATTTAGTCCCCTACCGGCGAAGCCGAAGGGGACTTTAGGTTTGCACTCCGTCCATCCATCTGTCCATCAGTCCAGCATATCAGTTTTCCGGACTTTTTTTCTAAACGCTGGTACATATTGAGCTGAGTTTTGGTGTGTAGGTTACCCACCATCACTTACAGATCAAGTTTGACTTTCGTTCTGGTCCATTGGTTTTTCACAGATTTACGGGCTTTGGACTTACAAAATTTCACTGATGAATCACTTTTCCGGACTTTTTTTCTAAACGCTGGTAGGTATTGATCTCAGATTTGCTGTGTAACTCAACCACCATGACTTACAGATCAAGTTCGACTTTCGTCCCGGTCCACTGGTTTTTCACGGATTTACGGGCCTTGGACTTATAAAATTTCACTGATAAATCAGTTTTCCGGACTTTTTTTTTTTTCTAATTGCTGGTAGATATTCACCTGACTTTTGCCGTGTAAGTCAACCACCATGACTTACAGATCAAGTTCGAGTTTCGTCCCGCTCCACTGCTTTTTCACGCATTTACGGGCCTTGGACTTACTAAATTTCACTGATAAAACATTTTTCTGCACTTTTTTTCTAAACGCTGCTACATATAGAGTTGATTTTTGGTGTGTACATCAACCACCATGACTTACACATCAAGTTCGTGATTATCGTCCAACTCCACTGCTTTTTGAAGCATTTACGGGCCTTGGACTTAGAAAATTTCACTGATAAAACATTTTTCCGCACTTTTTTTCGAAATGCTGCTACATACAGAGCTGATTTTTGGTGTCTACATCAACCACCATGACTTACACATCAAGTTCGAGTTTCGTCCCGCTCCACTGCTTTTTGACGCATTTACGGGCCTTGGACTAAAAAAATTTCACTGACATGCCAGCGATACATATGGCCGGTAGGGGACTGTGTATTGCTATGCAATACTATCAGAATGCTTGTTTTATTTCATCTGCCCAGTATAAAAATAAAATTCGTTTTTCTTAGTACACTTATGGATAAAGATCAGAAACATCAAGGTTGTAAAAAAGCTACTGAAGTAAGATTGCAGAGGTAGAATCCCGGAATCGACAAATTTCACTTCATCATGTGGGTATTTCGGTGGACATTTACATTAGTGTGGTTCATCAGAGCGCTCCTTGTCCTGTTGGACGATTGCTTAGGGAATGTTGTTCATCCAGACCCACTTTTTACTCATAAATACAAGCGGATGAGTGGATTTTTCAAACTGGTGCATTCTAGTGGCAAACACAACAGAAAACTAATAAGTCTACTGGAATTTATCAATAATGGAGGGGATAGTGAGCTCTAAACCATCATTTTTCCATTTCATCAAATATAAACCTCTATAAAATTTACATTATTAAAAAGCTTAATAAGCTTTCTTCTCATGCCAAAAACAGTTAAGTTATGGGTAATTCCTTTTCACCATTACAGGGTTCCCATTCACGCACACATGTGCGTGATTCACGCACTGAATTGAATAATCATGCATAAAACAAGTGAAACATGCATGCACGCACAGATTTCAGGGCTCCCGTTGTTGATTACCAGTGGTGCCAGTTGGGACAAGTTAACATGTGTGAAAGTCACTGTTTATCACAGCTAATCAAACTTGGTATCAATCTGCTGTTCTAGTGTAAAATCAAAGGTTTTGAAGTTTTATACTATTCTTATTGATAATTCTATGTTATATCATGCTGAAATACTACTCCAAAACTTAACAGGCATGAAAAAAAGATTGCTGCAAGAAACGCGAAAACCGATGACAACAAAAATTAGTTTGATATCGTTGATCTTAGGCATTTCAAACTGTCTATTCAGTTTTATCAATGACTTTGAACACTAAATTTACATAAATATCTCTATAAAACAATACATGAAACCTAATCAGTGTCTGAAATGGACAGTGAAATGGAAAATTCTACGGCCGCCAGGCTATAAGTTGTCTCTCTGAAACTGGTCTCGTGAGTAAGGAAATTATAACAAGGGTCTTCTTTTTTTTTTTAAATTACCCATATTGTTTTCAAGAGCAGCTGACAAATTGTCAATACAACAGACTCTGACTGTACTCCTTAGATGCACTATAATTGTCAATATTTAGTGTACTCCTAGAATTTCTCTTGCACTCCCAAACTTGTATTCCAAGGAGTGCATGCACTCCCAAAAAGAGATGTGAGTGGGAACACTGCATTAGTAGAATAATATAAATACACTGTGTAAAATGTTTACCCAATATATGGGTGGCGAGATAGACATATATTTTCAGAAGCTGGTTGTTTTAAATCTAAATGGGCCAGCGGTTATGTCATATATTCACATTACAAAACATAAGCCAATCAGAGAAAAAAAATCTCCAGGATGGTGTATGCTGCTTGTGGTTTGGCTGAAAATTAAAATAGAAATTTTTTGTCAAAGTTAGTAGACTTTGTTTGAAAAATGTGAAACATGTTCCCAAAGCAACAAATGTTTTTTAGCTCCACTGGCCAAAGGCCAGCGGGCTTATGTCATGGCCCGGTGTCCGGCGTGCGTGCGTGCGTCCATCCGTCCGTGCGTTAACTTTTATTTCAAACATCTTCTTCTCTGAAACTACCCATCCAATTTTCATGAAACTTCACAGAAATGATCCTGCCATGGTCCTCTTCAGAATTTCTTGAAAGAATTTGATTCCTTCAAAAACTCTGGTTGCCATGGCAATAAAACTGAAAAATATTGGAAATCTTTAAAAATCTTCTTGTCTGAAACCATAAGGCATAGGGCTACCAAATTTGGCATGTAGCTTTATGTAGTAGACCTCTATCATGTTTCTTGAAATTATAGCCCTGGGGTCAAAATTGGCTCTGCCCCAGGGGTCACAAGTTTTACATAGGCTTATATAGAGAAAACTTTAGAAATCTTCCTGTACCTAGCCATAAGGCCTAGAGCTACCAAATTTTGCATTTAGCTTGATCTAGTTGGGGTCTACCAAAAGTGCCCAAATTATAGTCCTGGGGTCAATTTGGCCTCATGCTGGGGGGGGGGGGTTTCACAAGATTTACATTGGCTTACATAGGGAAAACTTTTAAATCTTGATGTACATAGCCATAAGGCTTAGGCTACCAAATTTTGCATAATTATAGCATTATCTAGTGGACAACTACAAAGAGGGCCCAAGTTACAGCCCTAGGATCAAGTTTGGCCCTGCACCAGGGGTCACAAGTTTTACATGGGTTTATGGAGTGAAAAGTTCAGAAACCGTCTTGTTACTAGCCATAAGGCCAAGAACTCCCAAATTTGGCATGTTATTCTTCTAATACACATATTCCCCATTTAGTCCGACTGTAGCCCTGGGGTCAAAGTTTTATAAGGGCTTATATAGTGAAGACTTCTCTTCATACTTTATATTTATAAGCCAGTGGAGCGATACAGGGCCATCATGGCCCTCTTGTTTCTGGTTTATGGAAGTCAATAGTGTCTCTATTAATTTCGATTTCTGAGGCTTTCGATTTACGTCCAGCTAGGTGCTTTCTCGATGAATAGCCTGCACATAACTGGGATGCTACGTCAACTCTGAACTTCATGTGGTCATAATCTTTTGGTGGTGGAGGATTCTTGAAGCTTTTACCAAAAAACAATAAATGAGTTAACAATGGTAAGATTAACCGAAAACCACAATGTAACGCCACCATTTCTTTCCAGGATGTCCAACTGGATAGTGAGCTCGCATTTGATCTGATTTGTTGATTGCCCCCATGTTTTTATTGTAAGATAAATTCGCAATTGGTTTTCCATCTCCTCCCATTCCTGCCTGTTGATTGGTGGACAAAAAAGTTATTTGTCTTTTATCCTTATAACAAGTAGCCTTTTTTTACTTGGAAGTACATCTCCTCTATTCCTAAGTTCGGCCTTTTTTATGTCGTCCGGAAGTCCTTTTCAATTTGTCATTATTGTGCTGCATGTGTATGTGTTCACAAGAGCAAGATGCCAAAACAACAAGGAAAAAACCTGTCATAGAATAAATGTCCGTTGTGGTGATTGAAAGGCTCACTGAATGACCACACATCATAATCAAGTCCATGTAGTCTTTCACCATTTCTTTTTTTCCCAGTGTACACATCAAAATTTGCACAATATGCCGTGTCCGATTCACAAAGCTCCCCCACTTTTATCCCCCACTTTGGCTGGTATGTATTGCTTGAAATGAAATCTGCCTTTAAATCCAATCATTGCTTCAGCAACACTCAAATTCTTTCCTGGGATGTATACAGTTTTAAAATTTCTTGTCAACAAATCTGGTAAATGGTTTAGCCAATCAGGAGTTGTGTTACTTTCAAATGTAGAAAATCTTGGAGAATAAGACTAAGAATATTCTAAGAATAATCTTAAGAATGGTTGGTGAATATGGACCCAGATCTCTGATGTGTCGGTTGGCGGCCATATTGGATCTCATCTTCCCTTCTTGATCATGACCTGTTCGGCATATCTGTTTGTTTCTTCAGCCACCATTTGAAAGAAACTTAGTGGTTAAAACAAAGAAAGATAGTCTAATGGTCTTGCTTGTGGTGGTAAATTATGTTGAGGCCCAAAATTACCGGAAAATTCTGGCTCTCAAATCGGCGATTTATGTCTCATCCATGGCGCTGTCAAATTTTAGATAGCATCCTGAATAGCTTCTTCACTTTCGCTCTCGAAATAATTTTTTTCGTCGGATGAAACATCCGAAACATCAGTGTAAGATTCATCTGAACTTAAATCACTGTAATTTTCCTGTTGTTCCACTGCTTCTAACAAATCTTGCGATGAAAATCCATGGAAGACCGAATCATCACTGTCTAACTCCATTACGCTATTCAGCGAGTCCAAATTTGTTGTTAAAAGTAAAAAGATAATGAAATAATGTTGTGATCTGCCTTGTTTACGATAGTAATTTGACAATAAAGCAACGCTCCCGAGAAATCTCAGCGTCATCGAGATTTCAATGAGGTCATAGTTTATGTTTAGAAACATATTTCAAAGAGGGTAATGAAGGCCGGATTCGGCCAGATTGAACACATATAGGTAGTTTAATCTCCAGCCGGATACGGCCGGGTTGAAAAAGGGTTAAAATGATATATAAATAAACACGATCAGTTAGAAAATGCCAATCGCAGTGTTCCAGCTAGCAGGAAATAGAAGGGCATGGCGCCTTGCCCCTTCTTCTTGATGCGCTGTTCTTTTTCAGGACACCCTGCCCTTTTTCTGGACACACTGCTGTTTATAAGCACCCTGGAGACTTCTATGTTAGACAGTATTGTACTCTGCATAAATACATTCTAAATAACGCCACAAGCCTGTTTAAGACCACATGGATATTTACTGCCTAATACACATTTCAATTAACTCTTTACCACACGACAAAATTTTAGACCAGTCCAAATTGAAAGCATTTGCAGACAACAAAATAAATGTGGCAAAAACAATGAAATTTGTTTTGAAAAGGGTAGAAAACATTGTGGGAAAAGGAGAAAATGCTGGTTACCAGCATTTTCTCCTTATTCCACAATGTTTTCAAAGGGCTTCTTTCACAGGGTCGTTAAAAGTCGGGATTGTGTGGTAAAGAGTTAAGAGCTGTCACTAATCCTTTCCTGGCAGTGAAGTGTGAAAAGATCGACACCGCCTGTATATTATGAGGCCGCATATTTTTTAATTGGAACAATAGAGGCAATTATCCATTATTGTATTTCATGTTCTGTTAAACATATTACTGGAACTTTAACCCTTTATATACTACACCACTAGTGTACACTAAGCACTGCCCAGTGTTTACTGATAAGCCACGCAGGCTTGTTGCTAGGTAGAATACTAGCATCAAAATGGCTGCAAGCAGAAATCTCTACAAAATTGACATAGCTAAACATCACCTTGTTTTTCAAAACTGTTGGATAACTTAACCTAGAAATAAAAAGTTATGTACTTACAGGCTTTTCTTGTGCTTTTTAATCCAAAAGGTATATCCATTTAATGAGAAAAAAAAAAAACTTTGTAAAGTTTCTTCAAATGTCAATCACTTTAGACACTATGTACACTATAAACACTTTGTTCATTGTTTTTTTTTTGTTCTGTTTTTGTTTTATTTTTAATTCTTAACACTGAACTAACACTAAACTAACTTTCACTGCAACACTAAAAAAACTTGTTAAAATTTTACTTTTATTTTAGTTTTTTACTGAATCCTATTCTATTAATGTTTTATGCACTACTTTCAACTTGTAATTTCAATCATATCACTGTGACAGCTCACATATCCATGCATTTCCTGGGTTTCACCAGTACAATGCTAGGACACTTCAGTGTCTTGCCAAAGGACGATCCTGATGTGCATAAAAGACATAATTGAGTGGCAGGTTAATCCCTACCTACTCAGAGGTTTCAGGCTCAAACCCTTAGCCTTCAGACACTTTAATGAGAAGTAACACAGGACCCATTTTATTTTACTTTTGCCAAAGTTGTGTGTGATATTTTTCAAAACAGTCATGATCAACACACAAATGTTTTTGACACTGCTTACAGCCAAGGAGTATTTCATGGCGTCGACCCTCCTTACTACAGTTAACACACCGGCCTCTTTTAGGGAATCTAGTAGGCCAGTGCCGAGTACCCTCTGAATCCAAATTTGAAGGAGCACGCCGCTTTCTTGATCCAACGAAACCAGCAACAAGCTGTCTCGCAAGATTCATTCTGAAATCTATATGTGCTCTCTTCTTGGATTTTCCAGACTTAGTTCTCATCTGGTGATTAGCAGACTCTTTCATGCAGACAAGGGCATTGCACAGAGCAGTGTCAAACAAAAACCAAAACAGATATTTCCACCACTTTTTTGCCTTCCTAGCAGTTGAATACTGCATTCTGTTTTGGTCAGCAATGTCCACGCCTCCTTTATGCTTGGAGTAGACATCGGCCACTTTTGGACATCGTACATCCTTGGTGCGACCATCTTTTTGTCTGCGTGTAACATGTGACAGCTGATTTGGGTCCATGTTATTAAAAAGCAAATGTACAAGCTTTTTGTCCTTCCATGCAACACAAATCATGGTATCTTTTTGGAGGCTTTTCATGTCTCCTTGCTTCGTCACTTCTCATGGTTTTCTAAGTGACTCTGGAAGGCCTTTTCGATTACACCTAACTGTTCCACAGCAGTAGATGTCATCCAGGAGCAGATCTTCAAAAAGCTTAGGACTTGAAAAAAAATTATCCATGTAAATGTGGTGGTTTTTTCCACAGATATTTCTTGTCAAGTCTTTGACTACTCTGGTCCCTAAGCCTTCTTCTGTTACTCTCTGACCTCGCAGTGAGTCAGGTTTACCGACATAGACTTGGAATTCATGCACATAACCTGTTTTTGGGTGTGCACGTTCCCAAACCTTAATTCCAAATTTTGTTGGCTTGGCCGGTAAATACTGTTTGAATGACAGCCTGCCTTTGTAGGCTATCATCCCCTCATCAATTGACTGAGCTTGAGGAGGGTCATAATTCTCTAAACAGAGAGAATTGACAACATCATACACTGGTCTAATATGATGTAACTTGTCATGACCCTGTGTCCCTCTAGGAGGATTTGTTTGGCTGTCATTAACATGAAAGTACTTGCACACCTTTTCAAATCTCTCTCTGGTCATTATATCAGGAACTCCTGGCAAACCAAAGTATGATGCAGTGTTCCATGCAATGGAGAATTTTGGTATCTGCATAATACTAAAAATTACGAAAATTCCCAGGAACGCATACATTTCTGCCAGTGTCGTGGGGTGCCACTTTGGATCGGCCTTCTCCGAAATCATTCTCGTTGCATAGTTGTTTGTTTCCAAGACAATTCTTTGAACGAGATGATCAGGAAAGAATTTCTGAAAGAAATCTCTCTCATTCTTTCCCGGACCCATGTCAAAAGTAGCACCTACACGCAATGTGAATTCCTTAACTTCAAACCTTCGAAGATTTGAACTCCACACCGACGCGACGGGCTCGTCATCTGACTCGTCCTCACTAATTTCTGGCGTGGAAACTGGACTTATACTGATATCAGAGCCATCCTCGCTCAATAAATCATCTCTTTCGTAAACAGAAAGAAGATCTTCCTGGGAAAATCCTTCGAATTCACTATCACTTTCACTTTCGTATGACGCCATTATTGTCGATATCGTTTGAATGAGGACAAAGAGAATAACGGTCGGAAAATCCCCTCGCATTCCTTTGTTTGAAAGATAAAAATAGAGGTATTACGTATTTATGAATTGTGAAACATTATTTGATTGGAGAATGAAATCGGATTTGTTGCATTGTGGGTTCGTTTAAGCCAATCGGATTATTTTTAACATCGGTCTTCTGAACACGTGAACGCGTCTCTGGGATTTTCCAGTATAGTAAATAGCAGCGAGGGAAGGCGTCTCTCGGATAACGATACAGGTAAAATACAGCGAGTTTACTCGGCTCTGGGATTTCGAGGGTAGTATTTGCCGACGCGTACAGGCGGTACTCGTATATAAAGGGTTAAGCTGATTGTTCTGACTCAACAATATTAGAAACTGTCTTCAAAAATTCTTTTCAGTTTGTTTTCTATTGTTCATGTCATAAAAAAATTACGACCGACAAAGAGGATGCTTATTTCCTGTATTGAGTTACATGCCCAGAGTTGAATCAAGGGTGCTTGATTGGTAGAATTATCCTTTTTGTAGTGTTTTCAGGTCATAAGCAAAATAATTTATTCTTAGATTACCCCTGGTTACAAAAATAACTTATCAAGTTATGTTAACGCTCAGGTAGAATGGATGAGTCAGCAACTTAATCTGCCAAGTTGGAACAACGTGCATTCATAAAGCCTATGGAGAAGAATACCACAGCAAATTGTTGACTTGTATTTTGTAAAACATAGGTCAAAATTTCAAGAGATACCCTTCCAAAAGTTAAAATACATGAAACGGGGCGATATGAAAAACACGAAAACCCATGACACAACACATCAGTTTCACGTCGGCCAGATCAGAGACACTTCAAACTATCTTTCCAGCCTTCATAGTGAATTTAAAGAGGAGATTTGCTTACTCACTGCATAAAACATGAAGAAGCAGGTAAAATCTCCCATTTCTATTTTTGTTAGGAAAAGACTTGGATTGGTTTTCTATGAATGAGAAATACCGGGCACCTTTATGGGGGGGTTGCCTTGCCATAGATATGAGTAATGAAAGAAGTATCCAACATTTATGGAACATTTAACATTTATCCATGATACTAAATTGCATGCAAAGTAACAAGTTACCCAATAAAGACCTGTTTTTGACTGATTTCACCAACTCAAAAGATATACAGACTGTATATTTGTTATCAAAAATTTTCAGAAAAAATGAAAGAGACAATTATATAGCAGTAAAAGAAAGAAACTGTTGAAAGTTTGTATTTATTAGTTTCTGTAGCTTGCATGGCTTGCTTGACCTGCAAAGCACTGACAAAAATGAAGACATGTATTGTATCAAGATCAAGTCTGTAGCTGAATGGCATGAGGCTATAGGAAATATTTTGTGAAAAGGAGAAGATGCTGGTAACCATTTGTATTCAGCAAAGGCTTTCAAATTGAGCACGTCTTTATCTGGTTAACTCCAAACAGCAAAATTTTAGACTGGCCCAAATTGAAAGCATTTGCAGACGACAAAATAAATCTTACTCAAAAATTGAGATTTGTTTTGGAAAGGGTAGAAAAAATTGTGGGGAAAAGGAGAAAATACTCCTTTTCCCACAATGTGTTCAAAAGGCTTCTTTCTCAGGGTCGTTAAAAGTCGGGATTGTGTGGTAAAGGGCTAAGAGTTAAATGAGGGTTAGAATATGAATTACTTGTAATGCTCCTGGACCTAGCTAAACCACTGAAGAAACTGACTATCTAGTATGGAAAATGGTTTTCTTGGTAAGATAAAGCTAGAAGATCCATATAAGGCACTTTTATAGAATTATTTCTGTTTTAAAAGCCCCTTATCTTATGTCAGAAAATGCCAGTGAAACTGTCAGTTGGGTCCAAATCTCTAAAATTATCCCCCCCCCCCCCCCCCCCCTTTGGTGCTTTACGCCTCGAAGTGCCCTTCTTTACCCAGCACCCTGCCTTTTTTTTACCCTGGCTGGAACACTGAATCAGATTTTGATTCTAATCTGGAAAGGGTGTGAAAAGTCACCATTGACGAGCAATATTTTTCCATGTCGTCTTGAAAACTCTTGATGATGGATGAAAGGAAAACTTCAATTCCTTGTTTATACGATTAAGTCTGCATTTGTGGTCAGATTTTCGTGAAACTTGCAGTTTGTTCATCTCATCAATAGCTTGAACCCTATTGATTTTGAAAAAAATCTGACAGTCAGTTTGGGAAAAGTAACCACTTAAGGTAAATTTAAAAAAAAAAAAACAAACACACACACACACACACACGCACACACAAATTTTGTTCATTTTTCATATCCTCATAACTTTTGACCCAAATAAGATATTTAAAAATATTGAAAATGTTGTTTAAATGTCTTTTCAAGCTCTTTCTGTTGAATACATGATTGTAGGTATGAGCTTAAGATTAAAAAAATGTTTTGGTTGCTAATTCTAGAGGCCATAATTTTAGACTAGTACTCATCAGAATTGGTCAGAACGTTTGTCTTGATATATTGGACAAGTTCAAAATTTGGTCATGTTGGGTCAAGAAGTAGGTCACTGGGACAAATCTTAAAAAAATCTTGTGTGCAGTCTAGGGGCCTTTTTTTCTGTATGATAGTCATGAAACGTTAACATCAAGTTTGTGTCTTTGAAATCGCTGATAATTTTTAAAAACAGGCTGAGTCTGTCATAAAATAGGTCATTAACAATCATTACAAACAGGATGTCTTCAGCTTTATCCAAGATGACTTTACTCAGGTGAGCACTTTTTGTGGTTTTATGCATTTTAGAACTACTCTTAATTTCAGTGGTGACTTCAGTGAATCAATGTGCAGTCCACAAAGGCAAGATCCCACCAGTGAATTTAGCAATATGAGTGACCCTGGAAAACTAGAGATTGATGCAGAAGAAAGTAAGCCAGAGGTGAAGGCTGTGGAAGAAAATGAAGTAAGCAATGTATGTATTGTGGGTACCGTACAGTAGCTCTATTGTAGCATGATCACTCTCGGGGAAATTGTGTTTTAGATCTTGAGTAAGTCCAGTTGTAGTTGTATTTCTTGATGCTTTTCTGTGGGAGCACATTGTTAATCATTTCAAGTTTTTCAGACTTAGTGTTAACTCTTTGCCGAATGCCAAAGCTCTGGAATGACCAAACTGAAAGCGTTTGCAGACAACAGCTACAGTGTTGCTAAAATGGTTCCTCTCTTTGATAGGGTAGAAAACATATTGGGAAAAGGAGAAAATGCTGACTACCTGCATTTTCTCCTTTTCCCACAGTATTTTCAAAAGCCTTCTTAAGGGTCATCAAAGTCGGGATTGTGTGTTAAAGATGTCTGGTTTGACATTGGGGAACACATTTTGCTTCTCTGCTTTCGAAAACACTGTTTACAGTGGCATGTACTTTGGTAACGCACTTCACAAATCTGCAGTACTTACGCAGTGCTCTCAATAAGTGGATGTCGACATATATTACGTCCAAATTTTGAGAAAAAACGTTGGCATTTTGAAAGTCAGGCATTTTTTTATGTCCAGATTTTGACAAAAGCATCCGAGAATTTCAACCCGGACGTTTTACATGGATAAACTGACTTCCTTGGTTACTATTGTTAAGGGCTCACAAACAAATGCAGTAAATACATATAGAGTAAAGTAGAAAGGCTACTTAACCCTTTCCCAAATGACAAATTTTGGACTGGTCCAAATTCAAACAGTTTGCAGACGACAATTTCAAATTTGATGAAAATGGCAGAAAGTTGTCAAAAAGAGTTGGAAAAAAGGGTTAGAAAACACTGTGGGAAAAGGAGAAATTGCTCGTTACGAGCAATTTCTCCTTTTCCCACAGTGTTTTAAAAAGACTTGTACTGCAGACACGTGAAAACCAGGGCTTGTTTGTGAAAGGGTTAAATCATGCTGTCATGCCTGTTTCTTTCAATTAAATTCTGGAAAAATTATTTTTTTCATACGTTTCTGCTGATGATGGATTCTTGGCAAGAAATATATAGATACTTGTACCAACTTACACAAGGATTTGTACAAAAAGTGTGAATTTCAGGGGCTACGGACAATGTAATACATGCGCCAGCAAAGTTTTGAACTTCTATGAGAAAGAATGAAACAACTTGTAATCCTCTGCAGTTTTGCTTAAAAATAATAGAATTAAAGATGGTTAATATTTTTGTAAGGCTTGTTAGGTTGTCTCAACATCGTATTCGATAATAAATTAAACTATATTGCAAGCATTTTGAAATATTTATAGATTGTCTCATTCAACAGAGAGGTGGAAGTCTGAGAAATGTTTAAATTTCAAGTTAAGGGAAAAAGGTTGCCTGACGATTTTAAAAAAAAGTGTAAAGTGTGCTGTAAATTAACAAACTTGTTATTATCATTTGCGGTGGTTCATCTTATGATACACTGAAGACAACGGGTGGTCGAGTGGATTACAGTGGCAATCAAACACACATCTTATCCGTTAACAATTTACCGGCATACCTTTGAAATGGCAGATGTGCTAATCCACCTAAATATGGCTAAGTCAAAAGCTGATTCAATTAACATAGCTAAACTTCCAAAACTGTACAAAACAGAACTTACTCTGTTTCATAAATGAAATCTACATGTACCTTCAGTAAAGAATACACATAAATGTACTTAATTTAAACAGCAGATGGTTTGAATCCAAGAATAAACTGCATTTTTTTGCACTCTGATCTGTATCTACACATTCAGCATTCTTCACGCACTAAGGGTTAATGTTAACGTCAAACTGAAACATTGATGACACGTGCCCCTTTTGGATGTGCAGATGTTATTAAACAAGATTAACTATTTAAGTGAATGTACTTTCTCTTTATTAGCATTTCATATATTTTACCTTTTTTTTCCACTGTAAGACAGTTTAAGTTATTTTCCTAAAGTTTCAGAGAAAAAAAAAAAAACTAACATTAATTAATCCATTGCATAATATAGCATTGATCAAACTCTTTGCTCATGTCCCATTGTCAATCATAATCCAAACTTATAATCTCTTTGTATATCCCGCGTAAGCAGTGCACGATCGCAAAGCACATCTTTTAAACTTTTTCTTAAAATTCAAGCGTTGTAATCACACATAATATCGCACTTCTCCATCATTAACAGTCGCTTGTTTGTGAGCCGAAATAGCAAACAGAAAGGCTACACATTGGGCCAAATAAATGCGATGACCTGATTGGTCAAATATCGATTTCCATGGATCCATGTATTGAGAGCACTGCTTGCGATACATTACAACTCTTTACCACACAATCCCATGTTTCAGCAATCCTAATGAAAAAGACCTGTTAAAAGATTGTGGAAAAGGGGGAAAAAAGCTAAATACCAGCAGTTCCACCTTTTTCCAGAATGTTTTCTGTTTTTATAGACAAATCTCATAGTTTTAGTTTCATTTGTCATCTGCAAGTGCTTTTCACTCGGCTGTGAAAAATTACGTAGTTCGGTAAATGGTTGAGAAACCATTTTTTAGCTCCACTGGCCAAAGGCCAGCGGGCTTATGTCATGGCCCGGTGTCCGTGCGTCCGTCCGTCCGTCTGTCCGTCCATGCGTTAACTTTTATTTCAAACATCTTCTTCTCTGAAACTACCCATCCAATTTTCATGAAACTTCACAGAAATGATCCTGCCATGGTCCTCTTCAGAATTTCTTGAAAGAATTTGATTCCTTCAAAAACTCTGGTTGCCATAGCAACAAAACTGAAAAATATTGGAAATCTTTAAAAATCTTCTTGTCTGAAACCATAAGGCATAGGGCTACCAAATTTGGCATGTAGCTTTATGTAGTAGACTTCTATCAAGTTTCTTCAAATTATAGCCCTGGGGTCAAAATTGGCTCTGCCCCAGGGGTCACAAGTTTTACATAGGCTTATATAGAGAAAACTTTAAAAATCTTCCTGTACCTAGCCATAAGGCCTAGAGCTACCAAATTTTGCATGTAGCTATATCTAGTGGGCCTCTACCAAGCAGGCCAAAATTTTAGCCCTGGGGTCAAAATTGGCCCCAACGCAGGGGTCACAAGTTTTACATGGGCTTACATAGTGACAACTTAAGAAATCTTCCTGTTTTGATTTTTTTTTTTTTTTTTTTTGAAATTAGCCTTGCATCAGGGGTCTTATGTCTTACAGAGGCTTCATATGGACAAAACTTGAAAATCAGCTTATTTATAACCATAGAGCATAGACTTGTATTATTTTGGCATGTGGATTTATCTTGTGGACCTCTACCAGGGTTCAAGTAATTATACCTCTGGGATCAAAAATGGCTTTGCCCTGCGGGTCTCAACATTCACATGGGCTTTTACAGAGAAAACTTTGTAAGTCTTCATTTTGAAACCATTTGGCTCAGAATTGAAATGTTTAGTATTTATGGTTTATAAGCCAGTGGAGCGATACAGGGCCATCATGGCCCTCTTGTTTTTTTTACTGAGAACCATACTAAATTTGTCTCTGCAACAGCTTTCGAATTGGGCGAGTCTAAAATTTTGTTATTTGATAAAGCGTTAACCTTTTACCAAACAAGATTTTGTTCCAAATTCATAGTATTTGAAAACATCATATGGATCAAATTATTGTATTTGTCTTTGAAAGGAAAAGAAATCATTGTGGGAAAAGGAGAAAATGCTGGTGACTATGTTTTCAAAAACCCTTTTCCTCATGGTCGTTAAAAGTCAGGATTGTCTGGTAAGGAGTTTAATGTTAATTCTTATTTGTGTACAGTCAGAGCAGCCACCCGTGCAGAGTGTGACTTCGCCAGTACCAGAAAAGAGAGGTCGTCAGACTAATCAACTACAGTTTCTGTTAAAAGTGGTGCTAATGAAGGGAGTTTGGAAACATCATTTTGCTTGGCCTTTCCACCAGCCTGTAGATCCAGTCAAATTGAACCTACCAGTAAGTTTCCTCTCTCATATGCTAGATTGGTACCATTGTGGTGTCATCTCATCTGTCAGATACTGCTTCTCCTAGGCAGTTAGAAGAATTATGCAACCTAATATGATGGTATTTTGAAGGGAATAGAAACCATTGTGGGAAAAGAAGCGATTGCTTTTAAATGCAAGTGACCATTTTCCTTTGTTCCCAAGCTTTTAACTGTAGAGGTGAAAAAGATTGTGTTAACTCTTTACCAAACGCTAAATCTTAGACTGATCCAAGTTCAGTGATTTGCAGACGACAAACTGGATTTAGTTCAAGTGATAATTCTGGTTTGGAAAGGGTAGAAAACATTGTGGGAAAAGAAGAAAATGCTGTTTACCAGCATTTTCTCCTTTTCTACAAGATTTTCAAAAGCCTTCTCTTAGGGTTGTTAAACTCGGATTGTGTGGTAATGGGTTAAATCGGTAATTGGTGAGTGGATGAAAGGGTAAAAAATACAAGAATACATGGTCTAGGCTTTGAATTTGAACTTGAAACTGGGGGGTGTTTGTCTTACAAACGAATGGCTCATATTCTTGAGTATTAACCCTTTACCACACAATCCTGAGTTTTCACAAACCTTACTAGGAAGAAGCCTTTAGAAAACATAGTGAGGAAATTGGAAAATGCTGGTAACTAATATTTTCTCATTTTCACATGTTTTCTGTCTACCCTATCAAAGACAAATTCCATTAGTTAAGTCACATTTTTCTGTAAATGTTTTCAGTTTGAACAAATCTTTTTGTCCTTTGGTTAAGGGAAAGGTCCCAGATGATCATTTTCACAGACCAAGAACAATTTTTAATTTGTCATCTGCAGATATTTTGAATTTGAACTGACCTAAAACTTGTCATTTAACCCTTTACCACACAATCCCGACTTTTAATGACCCAGAGAAAGAAGCCTTTTGAAAACATTGTGGCAAAAGGAGAAAATGCTGGTAACCAGCATTTTCTCCTTTTCCCACAGTGTTTTCTACCCTTTCCGAAACGAATTTCGATTTCTGAGTAAGATTTATTTTGTCGTATGCAAATGCTTTCAATTTGGGCCAGTCCAAAATTTTGTTGTTTGGTAAAGAGTTAAGAAAGACAATGAAGCTGCTTGCTATGAGTTATCAGCCACTTGCTGTTTGTAATTTTCTGTCATTAATTTTAAACTACTGCTGTCTATTATTGTACAGGATTATTTTGAAATCATCAAGCAACCCATGGATCTTGGTACAATCAAGAAAAGGCTGGAAACCAGTTATTATCATTCAGCAAAAGAGTGCATACAGGACTTCAACCAGATGTTTTCTAATTGTTACATCTATAACAAGCCAGGAGAGGACATTGTCTTGATGGCGCAGACCCTTGAAAAAGTTTTCTTGTCAAAAGTTCGGCAAATGCCTGCAGAGGTGAGCTAAGACTCCAATTCTTTTCTCTTTTTAACCCTTAAGCTGCAAAGCGTGACTTGCTGACCTTTTGCGGACAGTGTAGATCAAGATCAGACTGCACAGAACTTGCAGTCTGATCTTGGATGTACATTGTCTTACAAGGAGATATTTTTCTGTAAAAAGAAAGTTTTAAAGGACATAATTCAGGTTTTTCTTTCCCTCAAAGTTTACAAAAGATTTCTAAGGATTGTGTAAAGGCCCAATGGCAGCCAGAAGTAAACATTGCAGGTGTTAAAATGCATTTAAATTTAATCATACCTTGTCAGATTATGGAAATTATTGTGAAGTTGACAAATCTGCGATTGTAGGGTCTGTCCAAGTGTTAGATGCTGGCAGAAAAATGAATTTTAAAACCAGGTAAAAATCAAACAAAAGGGATTCTTGGCAACTTTTTTCCTAGTTAGCTCCGCTGGCCAAAGGCCAGCGGGCTTATGTCATGGCCCGGTGTCTGTCGTCCATCCGTGCGTTAACTTTTATTTCAAACATCTTCTCTGAAACTACCCATCCAATTTTCATGAAACTTCACAGAAATGATCCTGCCATTGTCCTCTTCAGAATTTCTTGAAAGAATTTGATTCCTTCAAAAACTGGTTGCCATGGCAACAAAACTGAAAAATATTGGAAATCTTTAAAAATCTTCTTGTCTGAAACCATAAGGCAAAGGGCTACCAAATTTGGCATGTAGCTGTATGTAGTAGACCTCTATCATGTTTCTTCAAATTATAGCCCTAGGGTCAAAATTGGCTCTGCCCCAGGGGTCACAAGTTTTACATAGGCTTATATAGAGAAAAATTTAAAAATTTTCCTGTACCTAGCCATAAGGCCTAGAGCTACCAAATTTTGTATGTAGCTATATCTAGTGGGCCTCTACCAAGCGGGCCAAAATTTTAGCCCTGGGGTCAAAATTGGCCCCGCCGCAGGGGTCACAAGTTTTACATGGGCTTACATAGTGACAACCTGAGAAATCTTCTGATCATTTGACAGTCTTTAGTTTTTAGCTCCACTGGCCAAAGGCCAGCGGGCTTATGTCATGGCCCGGTGTCCGTCCATCTGTGCGTCCGTCCATGCGTTAACTTTTATTTCAAACATCTTCTTCTCTGAAACTACCTATCCAATTTTCATGAAACTTCACAGAAATGATCCTGCCATGGTCCTCTTCAGAATTTCTTGAAAGAATTTGATTCCTTCAAAAACTGGTTGCCATGGCAACAAAACTGAAAAATATTGGAAATCTTTAAAAATCTTCTTGTCTGAAACCATAAGGCATAGGGCTACCAAATTTGGCATGTAGCTTTATGTAGTAGACCTCTATCAAGTTTCTTCAAATTATAGCCCTGGGGTCAAAATTGACTCTGCCCCAGGGGTCACAAGTTTTACATAGGCTTATATAGAGAAAACTTTAAAAATCTTCCTGTACCTAGCCATAAGGCCTAGAGCTACCAAATTTTGCATGTTGCTATATCTAGTGGGTCTCTACCAAGCGGGCCAAAATTTTAGCCCTGGGGTCAAAATTGGCCCCACCGCAGGGGTCACAAGTTTTACATGGGCCTACATAGTGACAACTTAGGAAATCTTCCCGTTTTGATTTTTTTTTTGTGTGTTTTGTTGTTTTTTTGAAATTAGCCTTGCATCAGGGGTCTTATGTTTTACAGAGCTTCATATTGACAAAACTTTAAAATCGCCTTATTTATAGCCATACAGCATAGACTTGTATTATTTTGGTATGTGGCTTTATCTTGTGGACCTCCACCAGGGTTCAAGTAATTATAGCTCTGGGATCAAAAATGGCTTTGCCTTGCGGGTCTCAACTTTCACATGGGCTTTTACAGAGAAAACTTTGTAAGTCTTCATTCTGAAACCATTTGGCTCAGAATTGAAATGTTTAGTATTTATGGTTTATATTTATAAGCCAGTGGAGCGATACAGGGCCATCATGGCCCTCGTTTTATTTCTGGTTGGGTACGGAATGAAACCCACAAAGCACGCCTAGACAATTTCCACGACCATTGTGCGTTACTGGTCAAGTGGTTTTACACCTACACACATCCGGGTTTTTTTGTTACTAACACTTACTAAGAAATAAGACACATCGAAAGGTAGATTGCTTTGAAAATGTTTTGCTTTATCTTTTACGAACATGTAGGCACTAAAAGGTAAATTTTTTTATGTTTTGTTCTCGAAATTTTCAAATTTCTACTTGTCCATGGACAAATAAGAGGGAAAATTACACTTGCCCGGAGCAGTAATTTTATGACTCTGACAACTGATTTTGTATCCCCTACCTTAGATTTGTGACCCAAAATCAGTTTTGCTGTTGTTGTATTGAAATTTACAACTCTAAAACAAACGGAAGATGTACTAGAGCTTGTTTAGTATAATAGCCAATAAGCATTCCTTTTGCAAATCTCTTTCGATCCCCTTTTTCCCCCCTCCCCTCCTGTTCCAGAGAATTTATTTGAAAGTATGAGGTTTTCAGATCTGAAAGACTGCTTTGGTAGATGCACAAGAAGATTGTGAATAGTCATTTAATTGATGTTTCAGGAGTATGAAGTCCAGCCATCAACAAAGAAAGGCGTAAAGAAGAAGTCTATGCCACCAAGACATGCACATCCCCCAGCCCCACCACAAACTCTAACAGACCCTCCTGCAACTGTCAACTCAGAGTCTCCAATGGTGACTACTACTACACAAGTGCCATCTAAAACAGTCCCTGCTGTTACATCAACACCCTCTACAACGGAGACTGTGACCTCATTAGCACCAGCTACCAGTAATTCTTTGCCAAGTGTTGTGAATAGCACGAAGACGGAAGCAGATACATTTCAAACTAGAAGTGAAACTGCAGTACAGTCTTCAGTATTGCCCCCCTCACAACCAACAAAGGTTAGAACATGTTCAATTTAACCCCATCGAGTGGCAAATAAACCTATTATTCTGATTGTCACTTTGAAAATAAGACACAAATGATCACAATGATCTAGAATGTCTTCACAAAGCATGTTTTGTGCATTCTTATCTTAGTTTGTGCTGACCCATGCGCAATTAAGTTGTGAAGGCCTTTTGAGGGTTAAGATAAGTTTAACTGCTTGGAAAGTTTTCTACCGTTCTGACACTATTGTGAAACCGCATTGACTAGTCACTACTTTGTTTCCATGATATTTTTCTGACAGTCTGATGAATCACCAAAATACTACTGAAACACCAAAATACCCCTATTTTTCTTGAGATCAGATAACTGATATAAGTATGCAGGATTTTTATTTCCCCCTTAATTTTTTAAACGGAAAACACGCTTTATCAAAGTATTAATCATTATCCCTTTCCCAAACAAGCCCTGGTTTTCACGTGTCTGCAGTACAAGTCTTTTGAAAACACTGTGGGAAAAGGAGAAATTGCTCGTAACGAGCAATTTCTCCTTTTCCCACAATGTTTTCTACCCTTTTTGATAACTTTCTGCCATTTTCATCAAATTTAAAATTGTCGTCTGCAAACTCATTCAATTTGGACCAGTCCAAAATTTGTCATTTGGGAAAAGGTTATTTAGATTGCTGATGTTGTTAATATACACACTGATTTACATGGAGAACAATCATTAAAACACTTGCGTGTCTGGTCTGTTACACACTGAAATAACCGATCTTGATTACACCAATTGAGACTAAGAAACCATCAGTAGGATATCATCTCTTACATTTATTATTTCTTTGTAAGATTAACGAACACACACACAAAGAGCATTAGCCCACTTCATTTGTGAACAAAGTAGACCCAAATCAGACATTGTGTGATGTAGGTCTCTGATCCATCGATATGCACAAATAACTCGGCAAGTTGTGTTGTTCTATTAACCCTTTACCAAACAACAAAATTTTAAACTGGTCCAAATTGAAAGCATTTGCAGTTGACAAATGGAAGGTAGCCCAAATGATGAAGTCTGCCCTGGATAGAGCAGAAAACATTGTGGGAAAAGGAGAAAATGCTGGTTACGAGCATTTTCTCCTTTTCCCACAATGTGTTCAAAGGCCTTCTTTCTAAGGGTAGTTAAAACTAGGGATTGTGTTATAAAGGGTTAAAGTGAAGCAGTCGTAATTGAAGGTGTTTGGCTGATAGAATCCAACTTTTTGTTTTAATTTGTCATTGTTATTTTTAAAGTGACAAAGTTATTATTCATAATCTTATCAGCGGAATTATAATTTTCTTATCAATTTACGCCTTGTAACGTGATTAACCACAGATTCAAAATGGCTGCTGGTTTTCTAATTGGGTGATTTTTTAATTTCCTATGTCCAATATAAGAATGAAGACTTTCTTGGCATACTTAAGGATAAAGACAGGGATGAGATTTTTCTGTTTTTCGGCGGATATACGATTTTTGGACGGTTGACGGGGGTCTTGTGATTCAAGCAGATCAGATGAGAAAATTCTAAAATTATCAGACTCGCACTTTGGTAAAAAAGGCAGGGCTATTGTGTATGAATAGTACCTCCCTTGAGGAGAGCTCTTCCTCCAAAACTGGAGAATTCTTCCTTCAAAATGGCGGACCCCCAGACCCCCCATCCATTTTCAGTTTTTTCCTTTGGGCCTCCGTCAGGGATCCTGCATGGCTGAGTGGTAAAGTGTTGGACTCGTAACCTGGAGGTCCCAGGTTGGAGTCCCACCTGTTCCGCCGGGTCCCTCGTGGGAGTGTCCTTGGGCAAGACACTTCAGAGCCCTAGCCTAGTACTGGTGAAACCCAGGAAATACATGAATTTATGAGCTGTCGGCACATGACTGAAATAATGTTGAAAGCGGCGTAAAACACCATTCAATCAATCATTCAGTTGGGCCTCAGTCTTATGCCTGTAAAGATCCGACACATCAACTTTTTACAAAAGCTACTGAAGTAAGATTGCAGAGGCAGAATCCCTGAATGGACAAACTTTACTGCCTCGAGCAGGTATTCAGTGGTTATTTATGTAGCATTTCAGGCAGGCTATTCCAGTGCACTTCTTCATGGCGAGCCTCATCAGCATATTGTTATTTTGTCCTTTTGTTTTAAATTAATCGTCCTTCATCAATACGAGTACAATTTGTGTCAAAAGTGATTACTTATTTATTTGAACTTGATAATAAAAAATAAAAATAAAGGTAGTTCCATGTTTTGGTGGTATTTCATAAAAATAAAGGTAGTTCCATGTTTTGGTAGTATTTCGGTGATTCGTTGGACCCTTTTTCTGATATTTGCCGAGGCTCCTTCGAAACGTAGTTCAAATGTTCAACCCTTAAGCTGCTAAGTGTGATTGGCTGACCTTTTGCAGATAGTAGATCAAGATCAGACTGCACACAATGTGCAGTCTGATCTTGGATCTACGCTGTCTGATAAGATTTTTTTTTTTTTTTTTTTTTTTCCTAAAAAATATCTTTGAAATGGCATTATTTAGGTTTTTACAACCAGTTGAACTTCTTTACCACATGTCTCGAGTTTTAACAACCCTGAGAAAAAGAGCATTTGAAAACATGGTGGGAAAAGGAGAAAATGCTGGTAACCAGCATTTTCTCCTTTTCCCACAATGTTTTTTAATTTTACGTCTGCAAATGCTTTTAATTTGGACCAGCCTCGAATTTTGTAGTGTGGTAAAAAGAGTAACAGACTTTCCTTAAGTTGGTAGTGAGAGTGTTCAACCAAACTTTCCATTTGCAGACAAAGAAAGGTGTAAAACGCAAAGCCGACACTACAACTCCCATTCCACCTATGGCTGCTGATCCATATGAACCCGATTTTGACGATTCTAATATATCAAAAGACACATCAAAGTTTTCAAAGTTAGGTTCTGCATCAAAAAATAAGTTGACAAATAGTGCAAAAATGACACCAAATAAAGTGAGTCCAGCCAGTGTTGTTACGCCCACAGTTACAAACAGTTCAGTGTCAACTCCTGTGTCAGCTGCTAAAATAACACCAGCCCGGCGGGAGAGTAATAGACAAATCAAAAAACCAAAAAGAGACCTACCGGAGGAAAAAGTTGAGGGTGAAAACGTGAGTGGTCATTTCTGGATATATTTTTTTAACCACGAATTTTGTGATCAAGTCGAACTTTATCAAACTGTTTTAGATTTTTCTAAATTGGAAAGCATTTGCAGATGAGAAGTGAAACTGGATACATCGAACTTTCATTCAAATAGTAGAAAACATTTTAGGTAAAGGATGAAAAACTTTCCAAAAAGCTTCTTCATGTGACAAATAGCAATGCAAATTGGTATAAGCAATTCGATCTACCCCTGTTGAACTGTTTTAGCCTGATGCTCATGAAACTAGGTCAGATTGTCTGTCTTGATATCTTTTATAAGTTTGAAATTTGGTCATGTTGGGTCAAAAAGTAGGTCACGGGGCTAAATATTAGGAAAACCTTGGGTGCAGCATAGAGGCCACACTTTTGGCCTTATACTCGTGAGGATTGGTCAGAATATTTATCATGTTGCTGTCTCAGACAAGTTGAAATTGGGTCATGTCGGTTCTAAAAGTAGGTCACAGGGTTAAATCTTAGAAAAACCTTGTTCGCACTCTAGAGGAAACATTTTCAGCCTGATACTCTTGAAACTTTGTCATAATATAGTCAGAATATTTGTCTGAATTATATCTTGGACAGGATCCAAATAGGGTCAGGTTGGATCAAAAAGTAACTCACTGGGCCAAATATTAGAAAAACATTGTGTACACTCCAGAGGCCACATTCTCAGGCTCAAATGCATGAAACTTGGTTAGAAAGTTTGTCTTGATGAAATCTTGGACAAGTCCCAAAGTGGGTCACATCTGGTCACAAAGTAGGTCGCTGGACCAAATCTTAGAAAAAACTTGTGTGCACTGTAGAGGCCACATTTTCAGCCTGATACTCATTAAACTTGGTCATAATGTTTGTCCATGATATCTTGGACAGGTTTGAAATTTGGTTACATTTGTTCCAAAAGTAGGTCAATTACAGTCATGTCTTTTACATCATTAAAACCAGGATCTCATCAGCTATATGAACTGTAGATGACTACTCATGTTAACGTTTTAGGGCCAGTGACCCTTTTGTAAAATTTAGAATGTTCAACTTAAGTTACATGTATGCTGACTTTAAGGGTCAAGTTGTAGTGAAAACATTGTACGGAAGGAGAAATACTGAGCAATGTGTGCCTATCAAATTGTTTCCAAAAGTGATTTGCAGTAGGCAGAAGTATATTTGGCAAAGGGAACAGGTTAGAAGACATGAAAAATTTAGTCCATTTTGAAAAATTAGTTTGAAAAAATTTTAAGTCCTGAAATAAGATTCTGGCACTGTTAACGCTTTTAATCTATCACCCTAAAATGTGCCTTTTTACCTACATGCAGGAGACAAGTTATAACTCAACCAAACAATCCCAAGTTGTAACAACCCTGTGGAAGAAGCCTTTCAAAACATAGTGGGAAGAGGAGAAAATGCTAGTAACCAGCATTTTCTCCCATTTCCAACAATTGTTTTCTGCCCTTTCAAAGACATTTTCAAAACCTTTGTCATTGCAAACACATTCAATTTTGACAAGTCTACAATTTTTAGCTGAAAGGATGTGACTGAAAAATTAAAATTGGTTTTGGAAAGGGTAGAAAACATTGTGAGATTTGGAGAAAATGCTGGCTGACAGCCTTTCCTCGTTTTCTCATGTTTTCAAATGGGTTTTTTCATCAGGGTTGTTATACCTTGTGATTGTGTGGTAAAAAGAGTTCAGGGAAAAGAAGCCTACTGTATAGCAAAAAAAGATGCCTGCCCTTCCATTAACCTTTTAGCAAATGACAAAACTTTATAAAACAGGTCCAAATTCAAAGCACTTGCAGACGACATGTGGCTAAATGATGGAATTCGTTTTTGATAGGGTAGAAAACATTGTTTGGAAAAGGTGAAAATGCTTGTGACCAGAATTCTCTCCCTTTCCCATTCTTAGTTTCAAAGGTCTTCCTTGTTAGGGTCCTTAAAACCTGGGATTGTGTGGTAAAGGGTTAAATGCTGCTTTTTATGTTGCTTGAGAAGGGCTACTTAGTGATGTTGCCTTGAAATAACCATTTTGAAGTTGATTTTACCAGTCTAGGAAATGTTACTTGACCCTGACCTAATTTCTGTCTTGGTAGGGCTATGGCAAGCTGAAGAAGGCAAAACTACCTGAACAGTTGAAGTTCTGTCTGAACATGACAAAGGACTTCTTTTCTAAAAAGCATGCGGTAAGTTTTGTTGTAACTGTAATGATTGTGGCTCAAATAATGTAATTGTCTTTGATGTGTTAGGAAAAAATTTTGGCAAAAGAAATTGATGGTTTCTCTTTGAATAATGGTTTCTAAAGCCTACAGCCAGAGGGTCATTTACACTCGGGATGGTATGTAAAACTGTTAAAGGATTAACTCGGTCCTTACTACAGATGACATTGTAATCCCCACCTGCATGAATTTGTTTATTAGGATTGATGATAGTCATTATACCCTCCATCTATGAAGTAGAGAAGGGTATACTGTTTCACCATGTTTGTCTGTCCGTCCACCTGTCTCTCAATCTGTCAGTCTGTTTTTCTTGTCCGTGCTCTAACTCGAAAGCCAATTGACCTAGGACCATCAAACTTCATACAAGTGTTGCTCATGACCCAAGGAGGTGCCCTATTGTTTTTTGGTCACATGGGTCAAGATCACTGGTGAACTTGTTTTGAAAATGATTTCCGCTCTCTGATTTTGCTACTTCAGTGACAAGGTGCTGGTGGGGGTATTTGTCCGTCTGCAACAGTTTTAGTTCGAACAGGATTCATTCCTTTCTCAGCGCTGATCATTGTTTTGGCGATGGTTGCGAGAAGGCATCCAATGGCTTGAGAAGGATATTGTGCAAAGTACTGGTAAAGTGAATTCCAGGAAAGCATTTATAGGTACCCTAGCCACTGCGATATAACTGACATAATGTTGAAAACGGCATTAAACATTAACAAATAACCAAAGAGGGCATGGGATGCTCTTTTGGACAGTTCTCACTGATCTACATTGTACACTAGTATGTTGTAGGTTATGACCTAAGTGCTGCTGTCATTGGAACTGCATTTGTAGCATTTGAAAGTGTTATTTATTTGGTAGTAATAGTTAATTGAAGATTATACTGCTTGCATTTCAGACGTATGCATGGCCCTTCTATAAGCCTGTGGATGCAAATTTGCTTGGGCTGCATGATTATCATGATATCATTAAAAAGCCAATGGACCTGGGATCTATAAAGGTAAGTAAAATAAAGTCTTAAACATGGGTTTAATTGTGTAAATTGCTGTCCATCCACAAGACCAATATAAAACTTAACAGCAAATGAGTTTTTACCGTTGTAGGACTATGGATCTACGTACACTCCGAAATGTAAGGTGAAATTCTTTGTCAAAAACAACCTTGAACTCGGAATAATTTTGTCTTTGTTATGGACAGATAATGGGCTTTTTCCATGTGAAGTTTTATACTGTAGGTTTTAAACTATTTTTACCATGATGCAATTTGGAACCTCTTTTAGTTGAATTGCAGAAGAGTCCTCTAGCTTGGTGTTTAACCCTTAACCAAACAACCCCATCTTCAACAACTCGAAGGAAGAAGACTTTAGAAAACATGGTGGGAAAAGGTGAAAATACTGGTAACCAGCATTTTCACCTTTTCCTACAATGTTTTCAACCCGTCCAAAATCGAATTTCCATTTTGAGCAATATTTATTTTGTTGCCTGCAAGTGCTTTCAATTTGTAGACATCTAAGATTTTGTTGTTTGGTAAAGGTTAAGGCATAGGATATGGAATCTGGAGGTTGATTTCTACTGAAGGTAATTTTTACTTGAGCTTGCCTTTGGGTTATACACTGCAGAATCCCCTGGCAAAACCTTGTGAAACTTGAGAAAGACATGAATATGAGCTGTTGACTGAAATATGCAAGTCATTAATGGGGGAGAGAGTGGCATACTTTTTTATGTTTACAAAGAAAAATGAGACAGATGGAAGGATTCTTGTAGTGGACAGATGATTTGGAAAGATACATTCCAGGCTTCATTTGAAGGTCATTTGAAAGTGATGTACCTAAGGGTTGATAGGTGGATTTTTTTTTTTTTTTTTTTTTTTTTTTGTTCCAGCCAAGTTAATGTGTTCTCTTTCAGGTGAAACTGGAGAATCGTGAATATAAAAATGCAACAGAATTCGCTGAGGATATGCGTTTAATATTTACAAACTGTTATAGATACAATCCTCCGGATAGTGATGTTGTCATGATGGCAAAAAAATTACAAGACCAATTTGAAAGCAAGTTTGCCAAAATGCCAGATGAACCAATAGTTTCTTTAGACTCTAGTGATAAATTGAGCGGGAAAGATTCGGGAAGTTCATTGGACGACGATTCTGGTTCTGAAACGGACAATGAAAGTGGGGAAGAGAGGGAAAGGAAGTTAAAAGAGTTACAAGATCAGGTAATACATTGTAGTATTTTGAACAATGATGTAGCTTCAAATCTGTGCCTTAATTTTCTTTAACTCTTTATCAGACAACAAAATTTAGGACATGTCCAAACTGAAAGCATCTGCAAAAGACAAATTTAATGTTGCTTAAGTAATTGAATTTGTCTGAAAGGATGGAAAACACTGGGGAAAAAGGAGAAAGTGCTGGTTTCCAGCATTTTTTCCTTTTCCCAAAATAATTTCAAAAGTCTTCCCTGTCAGGTTTTCAAACTTAGGGTTATCTGGTAAAGGATTAAAATCGTAAAATTTTGAATGGAGTAACTCTTAACCAAATAATCCTGACTTTTAAGAAGTTAAAGGAAGAAAATTTTAAACTTCGTTGAAAACCAAAAATCTGGTTACCAGCATTTTCTCCATTTTCCAAAATGTCCTCTACCTTATCAGAGAACATCAACTTGGCTATTTTGAAATCATTGTCCCCAGATGCTTCCAATTTAGAAGGGTTTGGTTTGGAGTTTAACACCATTTTAACAGCTCAGATTATATCATGGTGGTCAGTGACTCACCCATGTGTTTCCTGGCTTTCTCACACCAGTACTGACACAACTTTTTTTTCCATAGCTACTATTTTTCTCACGTGCATCAGAGGTGAGAGGCTAAAAATCGCTGGAAAGTTTGCCTGAACTGGGTATTGGACTCGCAACCATTAGGTCACGAGTCAGAAATGGTAACCACTAAGCTACCTAGGCCCAATTTAGGAGGGAATAAAAAATCTGTCATTTGGGAAGGGGTAAAGAGGTGTATAATACTTAAAAATGATCTTTAGTACAATACAGAAATACATGTAGAATGTTGTACACTTGTCCACATTGGAAGCATTTGCAGACAATTTTAATATGGCTCAAATGATGGGACTTTGTCTGATAAGGTAGTACTATTGTGGGAAGATGAAAAAAAAAAAAAAAAAAATGCTGGTTACCAGCATTTTTTTCATTTCCCACAATGCTTTCAAAATCTTTTGCCCAAGGATGGTTATAGTTTGGGATAGTGTTTTAAAGAGTTAATTCATAAAGATTTACAAGAAAGAGTCATATGATGATACTTCATGCGCTTCAGCTGATTTGATGGGAGATACTGGATAGGACCTTTGCTGCGATGTTTTATTGTAGCGCTGGAACTGTCTTGTTATTTGAACATCAAAAAATGACTTTGAATCGCTCTGATAGCTCTTCCTTTGTTCTGCAACAATTATGGTATTAGAAGAAACCCAAACATGTTCAGGGGGTGGTAAACAATGTAGTTACCAGCATTTTTCTGCTTTTCCCGTAATATATTCTATCAGAGCACTTGATCTCTCTTGCTTGAAGTTCGAATTTCTCATGTTTTGAAACTGGAACTTAGAATGTTGGAAAGAGTTAAATGTGTTCACAAGAGACAAAGAAAATGGCGGTCACACTGATATAAAGAGTCAAGAAACATAGTGACAAATAGTAAGATTACTTGGTAAAAAAGCAATTTCTCCTTGCCATGATGCTTTTCAAAATGAACTCATTTATTCATTGATTCTATACAGGCACGAAAATTTAGGATGGAGATCTTAATTCCAGTAGTCATTTAAGCTACTTGACTGAATATTTAGCTTGGCTGCTTCCAAAAAAACACTGAAGTATTGTAGCCCCAGTGTGCAAAAACTAACATTGAAAAACTCTTGTTAGTACTGAACCTGACAAGTTCTTAATTATCAAAGGGGAACCTGTACAACAAGGACAAATTAACCATCAAAGTATTTTTGACATGATTATCCCCCTTTTTCAGCTTAGAAAATTGAGCAATTGCTGCTGAGCATTGGCACCCGAATGCAGTGCTCTTGTTTAAAAAGTTGAAATTTTTAGCATCTTACCTTGTGATCTTCAGTTTCTGTTTGATCTTTATTTCATGTTTGAAATGTCTAGGAAATGTTTAAATGATGAATACCTTGCGTGTCATCTGACTTGAGATGCTACCTATCTTGAGTATGATTAATATACCATTATAAGGCTGATATCATTTCCTGCAGAATTTGTTAGTTAGAACCCATTACCATTTAATCGACCCTGAAGAACATAGCTTTCAAATGCTCCTTTTCCTACAATGTTTTCTACCCTATGATAGACAGGTTTCATATTTTGAGTTAAATGAAATTTGTGGTCTGCAAATGCTTTCAATTTGGACAAGTCTAAAATTTTGCTGCTTGTCAAGGGTAAACTCTTTAGCACACACAATTTTAGATAGGTCCAAATCAAAAGCATTTACATGTGTCTCAAATTATTTGATTTGTTTCTGAAAGGTTAGAAAGCATTGGTTACCAGCATTTTCTCCGTTTCCCACAATGTTTTCAAAAGTGTAATTCCTAGAGGGATTGCTTGGTAAAGAGTTAACCTTGGTTGTAAAATTACGCTGTACATAGAATCATATCTAGATGAAAACTACATTAATTGTAATTGAATTGTGGTGTTACTGTACAGGCTAATTTTAGACCTTAAATTCCCTGGGTAAACTTCAAAATACTTGACTTTGTAGAATTCAAGATTGGAGTGCATCCTCTGTTCAGTTTGATCTTGATCTACCTGTTACACTAAAGAAAAGAAACTAATAGCCGCAACAGTGGCCAAATGTGAACAATATGGGTGTTAAAATGCATTTGAATTGAAACAATATCTTTTAAAACTATGGAAATTATTGTGAAGATGAGAAATGTTATTGTACCATTGCTGGCAGAAAAAGTGAATTTTAAAATCAGGTAAAAAGCAAACAAAAGATAGAGTAACCTGACAACTTTTGACCTTTTAAAATTCAATTTTGGTATGATTTAAATGTATTTTAGCACCTGCATTGTTTACTTTAAGGGCTATTGGGGATTTAAGATCTGGTTATTTTTATTGCAGAATGAGCCTGGATACAGACTCTTGGGTCTTACTTTAATATTTAAAACTTGCATGCTATGATGCTGTTAGTTTGAATTTGTAAGGCACATGTCTTCAGTATCAAAACAATGTTACTGTTCTGTTGCAGGTGAAAGAATTACAAGAACAATTACACAGGTTAACACAAGAACATATGAGTAGACTAAAAGAAAAAACAGAAAGGAAAAAGATCAGAAAGAAACGACGGGATCGTGATAAAGAAAAAAGTGACAAAAACCCAGCATCAGAAACCCCTGCACCTTCTGTTATACCCGTTCCTGTAGCTACCACTACAACAGACTTGCCCAGTGCAAAAAAACAAACTAAATCCAAACAAAAAGTGAATAAGACTCCCAATGATACTAAAAGAAAAAGAACTAGTGGTAAAGGGAGTGGGGGTAAAAAATCTAAGGGTGGTGCGGGTCCTATCGGAATGATGTTTGATAGTGACGATGAGGATAATGCTAAACCAATGACTTACGATGAAAAACGACAACTTAGTTTGGATATAAATAAATTACCAGGTGGGTATTGTCTTCAAGAAGGCAGAGATCTCTTGATGCAGAACACCAAGAAAATCTCACAATATAAAAGATCAGTTATTGCACTGCAGCAGGGGCAACTGACATTTGATTGTAGTCCGACAAGACATGGGGACTTAGCATATTACCAAACAAACCCATGTTTATATACCAGATGACATAATTTTAGACTTGTCCAGACTCAAAGCATTTGCAGACTATAGATAACATGTGGCTGAAATGAAAGGATTTTTGTATGAAAGAGCAGAAAACAGTATGGGAACAAGAGAAAATTCTGGTCACCAGCATTTTCTCCTTTTCCCCAATGTCTTTAAAACTCAACAGAGGAGAGCATTTTTGCTTTTCCCACATTTTGTACTCATTCAAAGACAATTTCTATTATTTGACCCAGATTTAATTTGTGGTCCGAAAATGCTTCAATTTGAACCAGTCTTAAAGTCTGTCATCTGGCAAAGAGTAAAGGACAAATATAGTCAAATAAGTTGCATTTAAGTTGCCGCTGCTAAAGCTTTCATAATGGTTCATAAGTCTAAAATTTTGCTGCGAGATAAAGTCAGTTTAATCCTTTCCCAAACAACAAATTTTAGACTTGTCCAGATTGTAAATACATGTATCTGCAGGAGACAATCCTAAAGTGGTACAGAAGGAATTGAAGTTTTTTAAATGGGCAGAAAAATTGGGGTTTCCAGCATTTTCTTGTTTGCCACCATGTGTTTGAAACTGAAAGCCTCCAATCTTTCCTCTGGGGTAAAATTCAATGAAAATTAGAATTTATTGTAAAGAGTTTAAGCAGTGTAAAATACAGTTGAGACAAGCTGTCCTTGTTTCAGGTCTAGAGGAAACCATTCATGTTATAGTTCAAAGGATTTGAAATTGTTTCCATGGCAAAAGGTCTGTACAACCATAAAGCTTAAAAAACAGGTTGAGTGGCTCAGAACAGCCATGTTTTATCTCATACTAGATTGAATACAAACTGTATTTTGAAGTGTTTACCCCATAAGATGGTTGGAATGATATCCATTATCCCAGGAACATCAAAATTTTTAAATGATTAAACATATAATGAATTTGTATAGTTGTTCATGTAAAGTTGACATGAAATAAAATGCTATGCCATTACATTATACTGGATATTTTGAAATTAAATGAAAATGCACATCAATGAGGAAAAAAATACATTGAAAGGAATTAGAATGACTGATCATACGCTATTCTGAGATGTGTTTACCTTCTTTTGTATACAGATACTGGATTCATTACTTAATTTACATTTAGGCATCAACATTATTGAGTAGCATAGAAAATTTATTACAAAACAGTCATGTAGAAAGTTTGAAATGAAACCTGTGTCTTTATTGCCTTGGAATCGTCTATTAACCCCTAAAGTGACCATAGCAACCTTTTGTGACCAGCCCTGTCACACCTCTTTAGTCGGAAGTAATATTATTTCCTCTAAACTCTTTACCAAACGACAAAATTTTTGTCTAAATTTTAGACCAGTCTAGATTAAAAGCATTTGCAGATGAGAAATAAAAGGTGGCCTTGATAGAACAGAAAACATTGTGGGAACAGGAGAAAATGCTGTTATCAGCATTTTCTGCTTTTCCCATAATGCTTTCATAAGCCAACTTTTTTCAGGTTTGTTAGAAGTCGGGATTGTGTTGTAAAGGGTTAAGAAAACAAGGTCATTTTATACCTCGCCTTGGATCTGTTCCATGGGTAATAGATGTAGGATAGTCTTCCGGTTGCTCCAGTTCTAACCACGTAATCTTCAGCCTTCAGATTCTGAAGCAATAAATCCATGACCTCCACTGGGTTTTTCTCTGTAGCATCATTGGGCAAGGTACTTCAGAGCCCTACCCTAGGACTGGTGGAACCCAGGAAAAACATGAATATGTGAGCCGTTGCAGTAATACGACTGAAATAATGTTGAAAGCGGTATAAAACATTCAATCAATCGGCTCCATGACCATAAACAAATATTGGTAAAAAATGGATCGTAAACTTGCATTCAGTTTCAAGACTTGCCACCTTGAGAATTTGCTCATTTTCAACTTGTCAGAATATTTCTGAATTTCCTGTAGGTTATGTGTGAAAACGATTTTCACTTAGACTATACATCTTGCAAACTGGAAATATCTTTAGCTAGATAGAACATGTCAGAAAATGCAAGACATGTCAATGAGGATAATATTTATACAGGCAACTTTAACACTTTACATTATTTCTCTCAACTTTTGAAACCCTGAGGAAAAAGGCTCTTGAAAACAATGTGGAAATAGAAAATGCTGGTGACCATCTTTTTCTCCTTTTCCCACAATTTTTCTACCCTATCAGGGACCTATTTTTTCATTTGGGCCACCTTGAATTTGTCAGCTGCAAATGCTTTCAATTTGGACTAGTCTCAAGTTTTATTGTTTGGTAAAAAGTTAAATGACAAGTTTTCTCTATAGACTACTCCGAGATCTGATTAACTTTTCAAATGATGGACCGATACTTGCTGATTCAAGTTAAACTCGTGTTTTTGTGATGACTTCAAAATAATGGGGAAAATCTCAAAATTTCTTACTGGTATATGAAGCAGGGCTAGATGCTATCCTCTAAACAGTTTTGTAGTTGTTCCATTACGCATTAGTTTCAGAAAAGATAAAACCGAGCACTGTAAGTAGCCAGCTGTAATCTTGGGCTTACCACTTTTTTTTTTTTTGTGCCATTGGATAAATGCCAGTGGGGTTATAGCATTTATCCATCTAGTGTCTGGCATGGCTGACAAGTAATCCTTGCTCGATCTAGTTCAGATTTCTCAGTAGAATCTTGTTTTATCTGAAAAGAAAGGACTGTTTTGGCTTTCAGTTTTCTTCTGAAAATAACCTCATCAAAGTAGCTATGTTGTGGTTAGTGGAAGAGTCTCGATTGATTTTTACGAAACACACAGCCTACAATGATTTCCACGATTTCTAAGACAGAAATCATCTTTTGAGCCACATCTAACTTACCTGCAAATGCTTTCAGGTTGGTAGAGTCTAAAATTTTGTTAATTGGTAAAAAGTTAATTTGAAGGCTACTTTAGTCAGGAAAGGCATATTAAGGTTCACTGCCATTTTCTTTTCAAGTTTTGTGAGATAAAGCAAGTGGAACACTGGAGGCCCAGAGGCAGCTAAAAGTAACAATACCAGTGTTTCAATGCATTTAAAAGTAGAGAAATAACTGTAAAGTTCACAACCTGTTATTGTACAGTCAGGTACAGTGTTTATTGCTGGTAGAAAAATGAATTTTGGAACTAGGTAAGACGTTGCAAAGTCGTTTTTTTTTTTTTTTTTTCACATTGTACACGTTCTAAAATTCATTTGCCTCTAACACCTGGACCCATGGTATAAAAACAAATTGTCATCTTCACAATAATTTTGATGCTTATAAATGGTAAGAACAAATTTTAATGCACTTAGTACCAGTAACCTGCATTGTTTACTTTTGGCAGCTACTGGACCTGTTATAAATTGTATGATTCATTTTAATGAATTTGGTCATGTTCTTTACCAGACGACAAAGTTTTAAACAGGATAAAATTGAATGCCTTTACAGGCGACAGATTCAGTAAGTCTCAAGGTAATCTTTGAAAGATATAAAATGTAGTGGGAAAAGAATAAAATGCTGGTTATCAACATTTTTAGCTCCACTGGCCGAAGGCCAGCGGGCTAATGTCATGGCCCGGTGTCCGTCGTGCGTCCGTCTGTCCGTCCCTGCGTGTGTCCGTCCGTGCATTAACTTTTATTTCAAACATCTCTGAAACTACCCATCCAATTTTCATGAAACTTCACAGAAATGATCCTGCCATGGTCCTCTTCAGAATATCTTGAAAGAATTTGATTCCTTCAAAAACTCTGGTTGCCATGGCAACAAAACTGAAAAATATTGGAAATCTTTAAAAATCTTCTTGTCTGAAACCATAAGGCATAGGGCTACCAAATTTGGCATGTAGCTTTATGTAGTAGACCTCTATCAAGTTTCTTCAAATTATAGCCCTGGGGTCAAAATTGACTCTGCCCTGGGGGTCACAAGTTTTACATAGGCTTGTATAGAGAAAACTTGTGGATTAAAAGAAGAAATGGTCAACAGCATTTTCTCCTTTTGCACAATTTTTTCAAAAGCCATTTACAACAGGGACATTAAACATGAAGTGATGCGGTAAACAGTTTTAAAGGAGAATAAATAGTAAAGAAGGGCAATGTTTCTTGTATTCTTTACCCTTAACTCTTTGCCAAACGACAATATTTTGGACTGGTCCAAATTGAAAGCATTTGCAGACGACAAATTATGTGTGGCTAAAATGATTGCATTTGTTTCTGAAAGGTTAGAAAACATTGTGGGAAAAGGAGAAAATGCTGGTTACCAGCATTTTCTCCTTTTCCCACGTTGTTTTCAAAAGGCTTCTCTCTTGGGGTCATTAAAAGTTCGGATTGTGTGGTAAAGGGTTAATTAGGCAAGCCTGTGTTTTTACCATTGCCATGAAGAAGACTTATTGATATTACCATGGTGAAAAGAAAAATGTTAGTTAAGAAAATACTCTCAACCAGCAGTTATTCCTTTTCCTACAATGCTTTTATTCCCTTTCGAAGACCATCTCAACCCTTTACCAAAAAAAAAAGAAAACTTTTTTACTTTTTCAGTTTGAAAGCATCAGCCGAAGACAAATTTGAACCTGGTACAAATTAGCTGAAGTTTTCTGATGGGATAGAAAACATTGTGGGAAATTGAAAAATTGCTTGTTACAAGCTATATGTCTCTTTCCCACAATATTTTTAAAAGGCTTCTGGCCTGGGGTTGTTAAAATCCATAATTGTGTGGTAAAAGGTTTACTTAATTTCTTGTCTGCACATGCTTTTAATATGGATCACTTTTTTCCTTTGGTAAAGAGCTGAATGGTATAGAATTTAATTTTATTTCAGGTGACAAGTTAGGTCGTGTGGTGCACATCATCCAGTCCAGAGAACCGTCCTTGAGGGATTCAAACCCAGATGAGATAGAAATAGATTTTGAAACACTCAAGCCATCTACACTACGAGAGTTGGAAAACTATGTCATGTCTTGTTTGAAGAGAAAACCTAGAAATTATAGTATGTAGTTTGAGCCTGTAAAATGAGTGAATCTAAGTCGGTACAGATTTTGAAACCTGTATTTATTCCAATTATTACCAATTTAACGTACATTGTAAATCATAAGTAGGGATGACTTCATGTATGACCATTAGCTTTGGAATTGAAAGTTACAAATTCTATGATGCAAGCCAACACCTAAGCAGTGCTATGGAATTTTTTTCGAAGTGGATTTGGTGTGTAAGCGTTGCATTCACATTTCAAAGTTAATGTGGTATACCCCATGTTCATGAGAGTTCATGTCATGCCATGGCAAACATTTGAGTAATGAACGATAGTGGTGCAACAGTTATAGTTTTAAGTGTATTGTTATATTCACATTACTCTGTAAGAACTTAACATTGTGTGGAAAAAAAACATTTGTTACAGTTCAAAGGAATGGGAGTTAAAGTTGTTTTGGATTAGTGAAGGTCAGGTGAATATTTGGCCTTAACTTTATTTTGTATAGTTAACTGCAGTTGCGCATTCTACATGATGTATGATATAGAATACCTAAAAGATTATCAAGAAAATATTGTGGAATAAAGACAAATTGCTGTTTGAAAGCAGATTAAACACCATTCAAACAAATTGAAACCTTATTTCAGCCAAAAGAACTCCTGGGAAATCAAAACAACAGGCTCAACAAGAAAAGCGCCATGAGATAGAAAAACGCCTTCAGGATGTAACCGGTCAGCTGGGTGGCCCGAAAAAGTCTGCAAAGAAAGGTAGGGAATTCTTGATTCGACTCAAGGTTTTTTTTTTAGCTCACCTGAGCACAAAGTGCCAAGGTGAGGTATTGTGATGGGTCGTTGTCCAGCGTCCATCTGTCCGTCTGTCCACAATTCCTTTAAACATCTTCTCCTAAACCGCTGGGCCAATCTTGATGAAACTTGGCAGGGATGTTCTTTGGGTGAAGCTCTACCAAAGTTGTTCAAGAGATTGAATTCCACCCAAAACTCTGGTTGCCATGGCAACAGAAAGGCAAAAAAATAGGAAAATCTTTGAAAATCTTCTTCTCTGATTCTAGAAGGTGTAGAGCTTTGATATTTGGTATGTAGCATCTCCTAGTGGACCTCTACCAAGTTTGTTCATATGATGCCCCTGGGGTCAAAACTGGCCCCGAACCGGGGGTCACAAGTTCGAACATAGGAACAAAGAAGGAAAACTTTAAAATTCTTCTTCTCTGAAACTGGAAGGCGTGGAGCTTCGATATTTGGCATCTAGCATCTCCTAGTGGACCTCTACCAAGTTTGTTCATATGATGCCCCTGGAGTCAAAACTGGCCCTGCCCTGGGGGTCACAAGTTTTGAACATAGGAACAAAGAAGGAAAACTTGAAAAACCTTCTTCTCTGATTCTAGAAGGCGTAGAGCTTTGATATTTGGTATGTAGCATCTCCTAGTGGACCTCTACCAATTTTGTTCATATGATGCCCCTGGGGTCGAAACTGGCCCCGCCCCGGGGGTCACAAGTTCAAACATAGGAACAAAGAAGGAAAACATTTAAATTTCTTCTTCTCTGAAACTGGAAGGCTTGGAGCTTTGATATTTGGCATCTAGCATCTCCTAGTGGACCTCTACCAATTTTGTTCATATGATGTCCCTGGGGTCAAAACTGGCCCCGCCCCGGGGGTCACAAGTTTTGAACATAGGAACAAAGAAGGAAAACTTGAAAAATCTTCTTCTCTGTTTCTAGAAGGCGTAGAGCTTTGATATTTGGTATGTAGCATCTCCTAGTGGACCTCTACCAAGCTTGTTCATTTGATGCCCCTGGGGTCAAAAATGGCCCCGCCCCGGGGGTCACAAGTTCGAACGTAGGAACAAAGAAGGAAAGCTTTAAAATTCTTCTTCTCTGAAACTGGTAGGCGTGGAGCTTCGATATTTGGCATCTAGCATCTCCTAGTGGACCTCTACCAAGTTGGTTCATATGATGCCCCTGGGGTCAAAACTGGCCCTGCCCCGGGGGTCACAAGTGTCGAACATAGGAACAAATAAGGAAAAATTCAAAATTCTTCTTCTCTGAAACTGGAAGGCATAGAGCTTTGATATTTGATATGTAGCATGTCCTAGCGGACCTCTACCTACTTTGTTCATACGATGCCCCTGGGGTCAAAACTGGCCCCACCCCGGGGATCACAAGTTTCGAACATAGGAACAAAGAAGGAAAACTTTAAAATTCTTCTTCTCTGAAACTGGTAGGCGTGGAGCTTTGATATTTGGCATCTAGCATCTCCTAGTGGACTTCTACCAAGTTTGTTCATATGATCCCCTTCGGGTCAAAACTGGCCCCGCCCCGGGGGTCACAAGTTCTAACATAGGAACGAAGAAGGAAAACTTCAAAATTCTTCTTCTCTGAAACTGGAAGGCGTAGAGCTTTGATATTTGGTATGTAGCATCTCCTAGTGGACCTCTACCAAGTTTGTTCATACGATGCCCCTAGGGTCAAAACTGGCCCTGCCCCGGGGGGTCACAAGTTCTAACATAGGAACAAAGAAGGAAAACTTTAAAATTCTTCTTTTCTAAACCTTGAAGGCATAGAGCTTTGTTATTTGGTATGTAGTGAACTTGTTCTAAGTTTGTTAGCCCACCTGAGCACAACATGTTCAGTCAGTTCAAAATTGGGTCACCTGGGGTCATAAACTAGGTCACTAGGTCAAATTAAAGAAGTACCTTGTGGGCACTCTAGAGGCCACATTCATTGCTCAAATGACCTGAAATTTGGTCAGAATGTTTGTCTCAATAAAATCTTAGATGAGTTTGGATTTGGGTCACCTGGGATCATAAACTAGGTCACTAGTTCAAATTAAAGTAATACCTTGTGGGCACTCTAGAGGCCACATTTTTGGCTCAATTGACTTGAAAATTGGTCAGAATGTTTGTCTTGATAAAATCTCACACGAGTCCGAATTTGGGTCATGTGGCGTCTTAAATTAGGTCACTAGGTCAAATTAAATACCTTGTGTGCAGTCTAGAGGCCACATTTATTGTTCACTTGATTTGAAAATTGGTCAAAATGTTTGTCTTGATGAAATCTAGGATGAGTTTAAAATTGGGTCACCTGGGCTCATAATCTAGGTCACTAGGTCTAATTAAAGAAATACCTTTAGGGCACTCTAGAGGTCACATTTCTTGCTCAATTGACTTGAAAGTTGGTCAGAATGTTTGTCTTGATGAAATATTGGGTGAGTTTGAAATTGGGTCAGCTGGGGTCATAAACTAGGTTACTGGGTCAAATTTAAGAAACACTTTGTGGGCACTCTAGAGGCCACATTTATTGCTCAGTTAACTTGAAAACTGTTCAGAATGTTTGTCTTGATAAATTTTTTGATGAGTTCTAAATTGGGTCATGTGGGGTGATAAATTAGGTCATTAGGTCAGCTTACGGAAATTCCTTGTGGACGCTCTAGAGGCCACATTTTAAGCTCAAGTGACCTGACAATTGGTCAGAAATTGAATTATGCACGTTGAGTGAATTTTGCCTATTGACTCAGGTGAGCGTCCAGGGCCATCATGGCCCTCTTGTTTTAACTACATAATCTCACAAAGGGCAAAATAAACAAACAAGCCATACTCTGTGAAAAGGGGGCTTAATCCTTTACCATACAATCCATATTGTTGTCTGCAAATGCTTTCAATCTAGATAGCTCCAAATTTTTGTTGCTGATAAAAGGTAAATGCATTTGCTGAAAGTATTGACCCATGTCTGCCTGTGCAATCATGTTTAATAGATTTAAAAAAGCAAAGTATTGTTCACTAACCAAAACTTTAACATAGTTGCAGACAAAAAAGATCTGATGTCTGCATGCTCTGTGTATTCTGATCCTTCTTCACTTTGCAAATAAAGTTACTGTGTGACATAAACAAAGTTCTGCATATGATCTTTTCCTGGGAATGTTCTTGGCAGGGCTTTTCCAAGTCCTGAGCCCTACACTGGTCACACTCCAGAAGCACACAAGTAGCTGTTTGTTGGATGTATGTGACAAATGATTTTGAGAGGGGCATAAAGTACCATTCAATCGATAAAAACCAAAGTGTTTGGTCTTGAGAAAACTCAAACTGATGTATATTTGTGATTTTTGCCATCTGCTTTGTACTTGTTTGAAGTCTTTGTGTATGTATTGCCAAGTTTGAATATTGTGATCCACTAATTTTTGATGGCCCTTTAGTTTGCAGATTTATTTTGTTAATGCATAGAGCATTTTCCTTCTATTCCAAGACAACCATATGAGCTTAGCCTGTTTGCTTAGTTGGCAGTGTGCAAGGCATTTAGCCTGAGAATTGCATTTCCAGTTTGGCAGAAATTTTGCAGATCGATGATGTTCATTGTGACAGAAAATATTTTGTCTTTCATCAGTGCACATTGTTTTTACACTGTATAAGTATGCAGGCAGCCATAGGCTGGAAAGAATTTTATATGAAGTTACAATAAAACAAACTCAGGAGGGTGTGGATAAGTGCACTGGCTGCCAAGATAGTAAGGATAATGAAATGTACATGTAGTTCTGATGTACTGTAATATTTTTAGAGTTACAGGATTCCTTTTGCAGCAACATTTCTATGAAATACCTGTAAAGAAAACTTCTAATCCTTGGAACTCTAAGCACATTTTTTAGCCTTGTAGGACAGTGTAATCAGCACCAGACTGCTTAAAATGTGCAATCTGATGGTGGATCTATATAGCTAACCACTCTAAAACATTTTGGCCAAAATTACTTTGAAATTGCAATATTTTAGCTGCTCTTCCTAACTAATGGTTCATTTTGTCAATTTGCTCAAGTTCTAATGTAAGAATAAAACACAAGTTTTACACAACTGGATCACTGTTGGAACACCTGACATATAATAATAACACAATGATAATCCTTTACATCTATTGACGCTCGCAGCAAAGGCTGTGGAAAAAGAGAATGCTGGTAACCACACAATCCCATGTTTTAATGACTCACACTGAAAACACTGTGGGGGAAAAAGGAGAAAATGCTGGTTACCAGCATTCTTACCTGACAAATTTCATAATTTGGATCAGCATTTGTCATTGCAAGAACTGAAAAAACAGACAACTAGAATTTTGTTGTTTAAGGGCAAAGCTTTGCAGTTTTCCTTTTATCCTAGACATCTAAAACTATACTTTGTTACAGATGAGAAGGGTGACAGAGATCCAGCAGGAGGAGCCAGTCATCTTAGTTCCAGTAGTAGCAGCGGATCAGACAGTGAATCCTCATCCAACACAAGCTCATCTAGCTCATCCGACTCCAGTGACTCTGAGTCAGGTTAGATCGATCTGGGTTAAGTTTTATTTTCATTGAACAAAACACAGACATTTTTATTCCTTTGCCGAGGAAACGAATCTTTCTCTGTTATCACAGATACAAACACAGTGACACATTACATGTTCACTGACTCTACCAAAAGACAAAATTTTAGCTATGTCCAAATTCAAAGCAATTGCCAACAACAAATTAAATCTTACTTAAATGTAAAATTTGGCATTGAAAGGGTTGAAAACATGTGGGCAAAGGAGAAAATGCTGGTTACCAGCATTTTCTCCTTTGCTCACAATATTTTCAAAAGGTTTCATCCTCGGGGTCATTAAAAATAGGGTTCATGTGGTAAAGGGTTAAATGAAAATTACCTTTCAAAGGTAATACAAAGAGTATTAGTCCATTGTGCTCAAAATCTGGGATTGTAATGGGGGTTTTTGTTTGGAGGATTTCATATGAAACTTCCTGCAAACAAAACAAGAGACCTTTGCAAACTCATTTTGTAGCGTTTTATTCATTGTTCCTGACCATGCTTTTAGTAAATGAGCCAAGCCATGCTCTGGTGAAATGGGGTTAAATGCATCTCTATAAACCATTGTACCAAGCAAGTCATTACATGATTCTGGATCCATAATATCCATTTAGTCTGACAATTGACTGGATATGGATGTAGAATGGTCCTTTTCCAGGCATAAAATTTACAAATAGCAAAAAGTTTCGACCCATGTCAGCCTGCACAGGCTGTGTAGGCTGACTTGGGTCAATACTTTTTGCAGATGCATTGAGCCCATTTTTCACAGAGCATGGATCAGTTTTAATTGCTGCTAAATATGTAATATTTAGGGTATACACACGATGCTGAGAGTATGAGGCCTCTGTTTTTAGATTAAAAGATTAACAAAGCCACTCCTTTTCATAGAACACTAGGACTTCCGGTCTCAAAGTAAATACTAAGGGAAAATACAAATTGCTGTATACTAGGTATACAAAGCTCAAATTGAGGTAAAAGTTATCTTTCAGTTTTAGGGTAAATTTTGGTATATTTACAAACCTGAAGAATGTCTGCACAAGTTCAGTAGATGTGCAGAGACTGTAGATCAATATTGAACAGGTTAGGATTTTGGATCAACAAAGGCTAATCTAAAAGTATCGTGGGATTTGCAACCTGATAATGGTTGCAACTGTTTTGGGTAAATTTTCTGCATGATTCTGTAAATTTTCACTGATTCGGCTGGCCTTTAGACAAAATAGATAAATATTATGCATTGACTTGCATGGTATAATGCCTAACGAAGATGCAATAATAAGTCTGTTTTCACAGAGCACCTTTCAGATATACCCTGGCCATGGAAATAAATACTTATCAAACATTTGGCACTGTAATACGTGCTTATTTCTTTACTAGACAACAACATGTCAGTCTTACTAAAATTGAAAGCTTTTGCCGACGACATATTTTACAGGGCTGAAATGATGAAATTTATCTATGAACGGTTTTAAAACAGAAAATACTGCTTACCAGCATTTACTCCTTCCACATTGTTTTCAATAGCTGTCTTTCTCAGGATAGCCAAAACATGATTGTTTGGTAAAGGGTTCAGGTTCTGTTGAGAAGTCTTTCGTTACTGTGAAATTGACGTTCATTAAAAGATAGCTGTGTAGATGATTTTGAAAACGGAGGTTAGCATAATGATGGCATTGTCCCTTTAATTCCCATGTTGAATTGGTTTTATTTCCAGCTTAAGGTCTCGCTCTATTTGTTTGTCTAAATAGAAATAATGACCAGAATTTTCATTACTTGTTCAAATTGCAGATACTTGTACTCTTTACAACACGAAAAAATTAATTTATGTGAATCAAAAGCCTCTGCAGACAACAAGTCAAATGTTACTCAGATGATAAAAATTGTCTTTGAAAGAGTGGAAAACATTGTGGGAAAAAGGAGAAAATGCCTTCACTTGCATTTTCTCCTTTTCCCCAAACGTTTTCAAAAGCCTTTTTACTAAGGATTGGTAAAACATTGTGTAGTGACAGGTTAAAGAAAAGAAATTTTCCTTTAGTGTAGATCATTTTGAAACCACTGTTTAAAAAAAAATGAAGGAGGCACTGCATATTTGTAGAAACATAGATTTTAAAGTTTTAGTATTTTTGTTTGCAGCAGACCAATTTCAAAACATTGCAGCTAAAGGAGAAACTTGAAGCAATTACAAGCAATTTCTCCATTTGTCACAATGTTTTCACCATTATTTATGTATGAATGATTGATTCTGTTCTTCTGTTTTAATAGGATGGTTAGGAAGTCTGCTGTCGTTTAATTTCAGGAGGCAACAAGTTAAACTTTAACCCTTTACCAAACCTCAAAATTTTAGACTTTTCCAAATAGAATGCTCTTGCAGAAGAGAAAACAAGTGTCACCCAGTGGGACTTTGCTTTGAAAGTTTAGAAAAGGTCTTTCGGAAAGTAGAAAATGATGGTAATCAGCATTTTCTCCTTGTTTTCCATAATATTTTTGAAAAGGCATTTCTTCCGAAAGGATTGTTTGGTAAAGGGTTTATTTAACATGTACAGTGTAGGACATGATTTGATGGATAATTTGTATGTAATGGAGGTGATCTACATAGAAGTGGTATATTTTCCAGGATGTCTTAAAAACCGTGTATATAACTGCTTTTACAATTCTTGTATGGCCTTTGTTTATAGTTGTCAACTGTTTATCAGACAACAAGATTTTGGACTACTTCGGACAGCATAAATTTGCAGCTGGTTCCATAGATTTAACTCAAAAGAGGATTTGTCTTTGAAAGGGTACAAGGAAACATCTTGGGATACGAAATGCTGTTTACCAACATCTCGTTTTCTGTCGAGGTTTCCATAAGCCACACACTTCGGGGTTGTACATGTCAAAACGTGGGATTTTTTGGTAAAGGGTTAAAAGGAACTTGCATGTCTGTGAGTAGTCCATTCGTCTCTCAGGAGGAGAATTTTTCTTTATGAAAAAACAAAAAGTATATGTTTTATGATGATCTGTAATGCCGGAAGGGTATAGACCGGAAAATATACCACTTACTCCAGTACAGGTTAGTATTATATTTATATATTTGTACAGCCTGAGTGCAGAATGTGTTCTACTTGGATTGAGTCCAGCCAATAATAGGCTGGAAAATGGCAAAAAAAAAATGGTTTTATGCCATTGTTTCCACAAACTTTAGGACCTATAAATTATAAAATTAATAATTTTATCTAAAAAATAATTTCTCTTTTTTTCACATGATCTCAAATTTTCCCGTAAATGTCATTGTTCATTTGAAGAAACTGAATGTTCATTACTAAACCCATTAAATGCATTTCTGTGCAACTCAAAAAGGTCTTGTGTGGTTGTATGAGTTCATGGAAGATAGTTAATCATGAAGAGATTGATGTAAAATGAGCATTTCATTCATATACTTACTTTTTAACCCCTGGGCTGCTTAGCACAACTCAAGGACCTTTTGTAGACAGTGTAGATCAAGATCAGACTACACAGAACATGCAGTCTGATCTTGGATCCACACTGTCTGATAAGGAGGTATTTTTCTCCAAGAAATAACTTTGAAATAACACTGTTTGGGTTTTAACTTGGCTTGAAAGTATCATCTAATTTATTTAGCAGGTTAAGGGTTAAATTAGGGTTTTTGTTCACCAACGGTTCTATCGGTTCTATGAAGTGCATCAATACTTAATTCCAAGCCTGACTGTTTGATTGATAGAGGTATTCTCTCTAGGCCAATCATATCTGTAGTCTTGGAATTCACAACAAGAAGTCTAGAATGGTTGGTGGAGTGGCCCCCGATGCATTGCAGGGTTTCATAAAATGAAGTTATCTAAAAGGCGATCTTGAAATAGGGTTTTTTTTTTTTTTAAACCGTATATTAATAGGAGTTCATATAAGTTAAGTCTAGTCTGGCATCTGTACAGATTTTATTCTTGATGCAAGAAAACAGACCCTTTTCTGAACTAAAGAACTTTCAAAAATGATTGTTCAAATTTAACGAAGAAGGTTCAGTTTACTTGATTGAATGTTGATGTTATTGGCTGGTCTCAATTTGACACGACATGCACTCTTTAAGGCTATAAATTTACATGTGGAAAGTAGAGGATTGGTTAATTGTTGATTTTTGGCAAATAACAGATGACAGGGTGTCAATTTATGCATATTGCCATTGTTCAAGAAAAAATTCAACTTTTATTTTCTGTCTGAATTTTGAAGAAAAGATTTCATATCTCTTATACTTGTGTACTTATGTTTTGTTCTTGATAATTCCTTTGTTAATGTAGTGTACAAGAGAGTGAGAAAGGGAATTTTTATGTTCAATTTTATATGTGTATCAGTGTCCTAAACAAATCATGTGTGTTTTATTTTGAGTTGTACAGAATACTGCAAAAAACTAAGCAACAAACTTTATACATTTTGTAATGTAGGATTTTTTTGTTCATTTTTGTAACATTGTATCATGGAGTAATCACTGCATTTCTCTGTAAATAAACATTTAGAGATACATATAGATCATGAGTCTTCAGACCAGCATTTTTAATCGTAAATCTCAATAAAAAATTTAAATACGAACAAAACTGTATTGCTTGTGTATTTTACACTTCCATGGAACACATTCTGCCTCAAATATTGAAGTTTCTGCAGTGCTGAAGTAAGTAAAAATGTGCCTCTATATATGAGCCATTTTCTGTGAAAAGGGAGTTTAATGCATCTGTATAAAGTATCAATCCATGTCAACCTGGGCAGTCCACACAGGCTGACATGTTTCAAAACTTTTTGCCAGTTTTAAATTTTCTTCATGTGCAAGGACCATTCTACATCGTCTTTCAGTCAGTTGTTAGACAAGAAGGATTCGTAATTAGGTGAAGACTTTTGGGATAATGCATGACTGAAATATATTAAACTCCCTTTTGCCAGAGCATGAGTCATATACACCTATATATAAACTGAGGTTAGAATAGCTGACAAAGACCTGAAAAGATCGATCATTATTTTCAGTCTTGATTTCTAAGTGGTGTTGATCAAATATCCAAGCTTTTGGCTGAGCAAGACTGAATAGATACTGAATATTGTGTGGGTATCCTGTTTCTAAAAACATTATATCTCTGAAGTGCAACACATGTTGTGTGTACTCTGTAGACTGTTTATTTGGATTATTCTAACAAGTGCCCACATCACAGAAAAATACATTGTTTCATTCTCAAAGTGCTGATATCTGCAGCAATGTAAATAAAACTGAAATTCTGCAACAGACCTGATATTTTGAAAATAATATGAGCTGCGCAGTATGAAAAGGGTTTCATGCAACACTGTGATGCATGATACCAGGCCAGTCATCACATGATCATGGATCCACATTATTAGTTTTGTCCAACACCAGACTGAATCATGAGGTGCACATGCAGAAAATATAGCCAAAAAGTGTCAACCCATGTCAGCCTGTGCATTCTGCACGGGCTGACGTGGGTCAATACTTTGTGCAGATGCAGTGAACCTCCTTTTCACAGAGCATGACTAATAAGTTGTGATCGACAGCCATTATCAGCATCCAGGAGTCTTTACTGATACTAGAGTAATATTGAAAAGGAAATCCATTAAAACATGGGTTTTCTGTAATACAAACTGATAGGGATTTAAATGCATTTTCAGCACTTCAAAAGTTTCAGTATTTGTTTAATCCTTTACAACATGTCCCGAATTTTAACAACCCTGAGAGATTAGACTTTTGAAAACATTGTTGGAAAAGGAGAAACTGCTGGTAACCAGCATTTTCTCCTTTTCCCACAATATTTTCTAACCCTTTAGAAACATTTGAGCCATATTTAATTCATTGCCTGTAAATGCTTTGAATTTGGACTAGTCTAAAATATTGTTGTGTGGTAAAGGGTTTCTCCATTCCTGTACAAATACAACTCTACCAACATCTTTGGAAAATAGTGTTGGAAAAGAAGTACTTGCTTATAGCAAGCAATTTCTCCTTTTTCTGCAACAATTTCCATACTGATGATAATTCCAAACAATGACTATTTACGTCTAATGTATGTCAGTGTCCAGGCTGTAATAGCTCTTGGTATGTCTGAAAATAGCGTGTGCCGTAAAGCTTGAACTCTTTACCTACATTATTTAGATTTGTCCAAAGTGAAAGCATTTACAGACGGCATAATCATTGTTGCCCAAATGACGGGATATGGCTTTGTCGGGTTGAAAACATTATTGGAACAGGAGAAAATACTGGTTACCAACATTTTTCTCTTTTTTAGCTCACCTGAGCACGAAGTGCTCGAGGTGAGCTATTGTGATCGGTCAATGTCCATCATCCGTCTGTCCGTCCGTCCGTCTTCTCCTCCTAAACTAACAATCAGATTTCAATCAAACTTCACAGAAATGATCCTTAGGTCATGCTCTTTCAAAATACTTCAAAGAATTGAAATCAGTGAAGAACCCTGGTTGCCATGGCAACCAAAAGAAAAAACTTTAAAAATCTTGTCCCAAACTGTAAGGGCTAGAGATTTCATATATGGCATGTAGCATCATCTAGTGGCCCTCTACCAAAATACTTCAAATTATGGCCCTAGTGTGGAAATTGGGCCTATCTTGTGGGTTCTTGGATTTCACATAGAGATAAAGAGGGAAATCTTTGAAAATCTTCTTGTCCCAAACCGTAAGGGCTAGAGCTTTGATATATGGCATGTAGCATCATCTAGTGGCCCTCTACCAAAATACTTCAAATTATGGCCCTGGTGTTAAAAATTGGCCCTATGTTGTGGGGTCTCGGATTTCACATAGAGATAAAGAAGGAAATCTTTAAAAAAAATTTCTTGTCCCAAACCGTAAGGGCTAGAACTCTCATATTTGGCATGTAGTATCATCTAGTGGCCCTCTACCAAAATACTTAAAATAATGGCCCTAGTGTGGAAATTGGCACTATGTTGTGGGTTCTCAGATTTCACATAGAGATAAAGAAGGAAATCTTTAAAAATTTTCTTGTCCAAAAACCGTAAGGGCTAGAGCTTTCATACATGGCATGTAGCATCATTTAGTGACCCTCTACCAAAATACTTCAAATTATGGCCCTAGTGTTAAAAATTGGCCCTATGTTGTGGGGTCTCGGATTTCACATAGAGATAAAGAAGGAAATCTTTAAAAATCTTCTTGTCCCAAACCGTAAGAGCTAGAGCTTTCATATTTGGCATGTAGCATCATCTAGAGGCCTTCTACCAAAACACTTAAAATTATGGCCCAGGTGTGAAAATTAGCCATATTTTGTTGGTCTCGGATTTCACATAGAGATAAAGAAGGAAATCTTTAAAAATCATCTTGTCCCAAACCGTAAGGGCTAGAGCTTTCATATTTGGCATGTAGCATTATGGTGTTGAGTCTTCTTGCAAGTGGTTGTGGGAAAGAGGTTGATCACCATTATATCTTGAAAAGAGTCAACTCAATACTGATCTGCTAAAGTATTAATTAATTTCTTGAGCATCTCTGCAACAATTACAGTAAACTTTGCTTATTACTATATTGCTTAATACAATGTATTGCTTATAATGACATTAATCCCTTGGTCCCAACAGGGTCTCTTTTTATAAGAATATACATCAGTTAAAACAATACTCGGATAAAACGATATGATTTCTTCGGTCCCCTGAGTATCATTATAAGTGGAACCCTATTTTGGGCTGTCGCAGATGTCAACCCGTACCAGGTATGTGCCACTATTGGGAAACACTGAGTCTTTTAACTGCTTTCTGCAATTATTGTCTAATTGTTGTCAACTTTTCATTTGCCTTTCTATCGAAAGGTCATTGCATATCTAATTTATTTTTACTCATAAAAAAGGTATAATCACAATATTAAGACTGAATATCAAGGCCATATCTGTGAACGATGGGTTATATGCATTTAAATTTCACAAACACATTTTGATAATTTACAATTTATATACACCAATAGTGTTGGATTTGGGTCTTTGTATGGGTAAAACATCTATTAAGCGACCACTCAAGAGACTGCCAAAATTGGTCACTTTAGAAAATGGTCTTAATTGCAACAAAAATTTATTCAGATTACATGGAGTGGCAACATTTCTTGCACTCAAATAATACCTTACTTTCTAGAAAAGCCTTTGTTGGTAATACTCATTACAATACTCTCACTAAGACGATTATGATAAGTACTAACAACATAGGATTTAGCTCAGCATAAAGGCTTTAATCCATGGGGCATTCAATTCCAGCTAGTCTTATATATTTCAACAGAGAAATTGGAATTCCTATCGCTTAATAAAAGTGTTGGCTTAATAAACGTAGTTGCTTAGCTAAGCAAGATCAACTGTATTGCCCTTTGACAAATTGGAATTCATGAACAACTCTGGTTTCCATGTCAGCTGCTGAAAAAAAAAAAATCAACCCAAACACAAAGCCTACAACTTAATTGAAAACAGTAGCACTCTACCAAAGTACATCGAATTGTGACCATAGGAAAAAAAAATAAGTGCTTTGTTGTTGGATCCCAGTTTCCACATCCAAATAAAAGATCTTTTATAATCTTCTTTCATCCAAACATTAACCCTAGAACTTTCATATTCAGCATGGACTGGTGGATAGTTATGCTCCCGTAAGGGCAAACATATAGTCGCCACTTCGTCTGTCTGTCTGTCCGTCCGAAGTGATTTCTCAACAATACTTGACGGCTCTTGTTTGCTAATAGCATTTACCAAATTTCTTCCTTGGAATCACAAAGAGTCCTTTATAGTCACAATGTGGGATCAAATATGTAAAGAGTGTATTCTTGGAATCCTCCTGTTCCATATTGTATGGCCCACAACATACATTTGGCATGTGATTCTGTCTGAAAACCCATTATCAGCTCACCTGAGCATAACATGCGCATGGTTAGCTTGTATCCTTGAATATGCGTTGCCAAAATTCCACTGTTCATTATATAAGTATCATAATTCGAGCATAATTTTGATCCATCGCCCAGAATGTTTGTAAGGTTGTGAACATGAACATGACCACACTCAGCAACCACAATTCTGGCTCAGTCATACTCAAAATTTCCCTGGATGTTCATAATGACCTAAGGACAAATCTGATCAAAATGGGGACAAGCTAAAAGCATCAAAATAGGGGATCTTGATGACAATTCCATTGTTTACACTCTAGGGCCTATAATTTCGACTATCATTTTCTTACCTGCTCTGATTGTTGGTATTGTCATATGGATGAATCATTTTCAAAACTAAAACATTCCAGCAAAAACAAGAGGCAAGTGGCCATAACAATGACAGCCGAGTTGCATTTCAGGTGAGCGATTTAGGACCATCATGGTCCTCTTGTTCCCACAATATTTTCCAAAGGCTTCCTCCTCAGGGTTCGTACAACTTTCGATTACGCGATAAAGGGTTGAAGCGCCATTTCCTTGAGATGGCATTGACTTTTCGAAAAAAAATGCTGGAGCTGGAAAACCCATTGTAAAATCCTGAAGGAATACTAGTAATGAATAAGCAGTAAAAACATGATGTGGCAGGTTATTATTGCTGTTGCAGACATTGCAGATCAAGATCAGACTGCACAGAACATACAGTGTGATCATGGATCAATGCTGTCAGATACGTTGTGCAATTTTTTACCAAAACAACCATGGAATACTACATTTACCAGTTTGGCAGTTCATGAGTTAAAAGGTCCATTTCCTGAATTCAACACATTAGAAGTTAAATACATTGTAAAGAAAACATTCAAATGGTTGCGCTAAGCAAATGCTTCTTTTCTCACATTGTTTTCAAAAGCTCCTTACAGAGGGAGATTAACCCTTCGTACCACACACTCTTATGTTTTTATGACCCAGAAGAAGAAGGCTTTTTTAAACAATGTTGGTAAAGGAGAAGATATTATCTTTTTCCCTCCACAATGTTTTGTACTCTTTGAAGAAAAATCCCATCATTTATGTCGCAACTATTTGTCCTTCGAAAATGCTTTTAGTTTGGACCAAAGTATTACTTTGTTGTTTTTGTAAAGGGTTGAAAGAAGTTGTCAGTGGCCAAAGGCTAAAATAACTGAGCCATTCTCTGTGAAAAGGGGGGCGGGGTTTAATGCATCTGCAAAAACTATCGACCCAGGCCAGCCTGTGCAATCCACACAGCCTGTGCAATCCGCACAGGTTGGCCAGGGCTGAAATTTTTTGCTATTGGTCATTTTTTTGCTTGCTCAAGGACCAGTGTACCTCATGATTCAGTCATTTGTTAGATAAAATGGATTTTATGGTTCTATAATTATATGATGACTTGCTCGATACAGTGGATCATGGAGATGCATTAAGCCCTCTTTTGCCAGAGCATGCTCAGTTACTGGTTATACCGCAAGCTTGTTCTCACTACATTCTAAAACTATCTTTCCAAAAAGGCTCAAACTTTGCAAATGTAGTTGACATAGTTGCAATGTTACTAAAGTTTTTTATGAACTAAATGGACAGACTTGAACTGAAGCAGTTATGATAGTATCATACACAATCGCCGGCTAAAAGCTACTCGTTCAAGGTAGATTGCATCCTGTTCAAAGATACACTAAAAACAGGATCAGATATTCTGAGAAAGAGTAAGGTGTAAAGGGGGCCCCATAAAGAATCAAACCATCAATAACCATGTCAGAGAATGAGCATGAACATGAAGGATGGATTTTTATTAATTTTTATTAGCTCGACTGTGGTTGGAAAAAATGTCAGTTCTTGTTGCAAAAACTTACATTTATTAGCTCGGCTGTTTTCAAAGAAATCATCCAGATACAACAGGACCATGTAACCAGGAAAGTGAGCAATTACAATACTAGTCTTGGACTGGACTGATACGAAAATCAGGGAGCTTGCTGCAAGCAATGATTTCTTTTCCAGCCTTGCCTTCTCTATCAATGCTCATTACATTCTGCCGACCCCTAAGGAAGAAGGCCTTTGAAAGCATTGTGAGAGAATATGTTGAAAACTATATTTACGTTTTCCACAGTTTTTGCTACCACCTCGGTGTCATATTTCATTAATTTAAAGTACATCTACTTTGTTGCCTAAAATTCTGTCAAGTGGTACATAATTTAGGTCGACTTGGAATAATGATTTATATAGCTGGGTTACAGTTCCTATAACAATGACTTATGGCATACTTAATTGTCATTGTCCAATTAAATTCAGCTATCATCCAGAGCCTAAGATGGTGATTCACTAGTTCTCAGGTGATAATGTTACCGGTATGTGATAGCTTGCCTAGAATCGCATTAAGGTACAGGGCATGAAACCCAGGGATTACTGGTTCTGTGCCCAGCTGGGTCAAATTTTTTTCCAAGGCTTTTGGCTGAATGCATGCCTTTCTCACTTTTGAACATTGGTTTGACAGTTGTGTGGGAAAGCAGACATTGGCTTCGAAAGAATATTGTGTAAAGTAAAAGGTAAGAGAAAAGTCGGATAAGCATGGATGGGTGCAGTGGCCACCACTAGCTGACAAATCTTTACCAAACAACAAATTTCGGACTTGACCAAATCGAAAGCATTTGCAGATGACAGATGAAATGTACTTCGAAAGATGACTTAGGTTTTTGATACGGTAGAAAACGGGGGAATGGGAGAAAATGCTGGTTAACAGGATTATCTCTGTTTCCCTCAATGTTTTCAAAAGCAAGTTTTCAGGGTCGTTAAAACTGTGATTGTGTAATAAAGGGTTAAATAGTGATGAAAACAGCACTATATACCAAACAAAATTACAAATGGAATACTTGTGGGCCATGTTAACTCTTTACCAAATGACAAAGTTTTTGACACCACAAAATTGAAAGTATTTTGCAGACAACAAATTTTGCTTAAATGATGATTTCTGTCTTTGATGAGGTAGTTCAACATTGTGGGACAAGAAGAAAATCCTTGTTACCAGCATTTTCTCCTTTTCCAACAGTGTTTTCATAAGCCTTCCTCAAAGGTACAGGTAATTAAAACTCAGGATTGTGTGGTAAAGGGTTAAGCACAAGATAGAATTTTGTTGTTAACTTTTTACTGTATGTGCTGACCTGCCTTCTCCAGGATCTCCGAAGAAGAAAACCAAGAAACCGAAGACGCCTGTCAAGTCGAACAAGACAGCTAGACAGGTAAGCCCTTTAACTCTTTACTAAACGACAAAATTTTAGATTTTTCCTAATTAAATGTTACTAAAAACTTAAAATTTGTCCATGATGGGGTAAAAAACATTGTGGTAAAAGGAGAAAATGCTGGTTACCAACATTTTCTCTTTTTCCCTAAATGTTTTCAAAAGCTTTCTTTCTCAGGGTTGTTAAAATAGCTGCCAAAGGTATACAAAATGGGTTTTAAAATACATTTAGATTTATCGGACCATTTAAAAATATAGAAAATATTGTGAAGATGACAATCTGTTATTGCATGGTCAGTCTAAGTGTCAGTCGCTGGCAGATAAATTAATTTCAAAACTAGGTTAAATGCTGCCAGGTCGCTCTCTTTTGTTTACTATTGCCTGATTTTGAAATTCATTTTTCTGCTAGCAACTTACACGTGGACCGACCACACAATAACAGATTGTCGTCTTCACAAAATTTTCCGTACTTTTAAGTGGTATGAATTAAAATTTAAATGTATTTTAACACCAGCATTGTGTTTTTGGCTACTATTGGGCCTTTAAAGTTGGCATTGTGCGGTAAAGGGTTTATAAACAATTCCATGTTTCTATTACCCTCAGAAAACATTGAAGGAAAAAAAAAAATGCTGGTAACTTGTAATTTCTCCCTTTCTTTCAAGGTTTTCTTCCTTTTAAAACCTTATCCCTTAACCACATGACAAAGTTCTATAGACTCCTGTTGAAAGCATTTGCAGAGGAGAAACTAAACAAATGATGAGATTCATTTTTGAAAAAGGAAACATTGTGGGAAAAGAAAGAAAATGCTGGTTACTAGCATTTTTAGCTCGGCTGAGCACGAAGTGCTGAAGGTGAGCTTTTTGATTGTGCTATGCCCATTGTCCAGGCATCAACAGTTACCTTGTGTGCACTCTAGAGGCCACATTTTCAGCCATATACTCATGGAACTTGGTCAGAAAGTTTGTCTGGATAAAATCTCAGACAAGTTCAAGATTGGGTCATTTGGTCATGTCGGATAAAAAAGGTGGTCACCAGGTCAAAATTTAGAAAAAACCTTGTGTGTACTCTAGAGGCCACATTTTTAGTCCAATACTCACGAAACTTGGTCAGAATGTTTGTCTTGATGAAATCTCGGACAAGTTTGAAATTAGGTCATGCCGGGTCTAAAAGTAGGTCACCAGATCAAATTTTAGAAAAAACCTGTACACTGTAGAGGCCACATTTTTAGTCTTAACTCTTTACCACAAAATCCTGAGTTTTAACGATCCGAAAAAAGCAGTCTTTTGAAAACATTGTGGGAAAAGGAGAACATGCTGGTAACCAGCATTTTCTCCTTTTCCCACAATGTTTTCTACCCTTCCACAAACTTGTTTCAATTTTTGAGTCACATTTATATTGTTGTGTGCAAATGCTTTCAATTTGGACTAGTCTAAGATTTTATCGTTTGGTAAAGAGTTAATCCTCATGAAACTTGGTCAGAATACTTTTCTTGATGATGTTTCTGACAAGATCGAAAGTTTGTCATGTTGGGTCAAGAGCAGGTCACTGGGAGAAATCTTAGAAAAACCTTGTGAGCACTCTAGAGGCCACAGTTTCAGCCAGAAACTCATGAAACTTGGTCAAAATGTTTTTCTTGATGATTTCTCTGACAAGTTTGAAATTGGGCCATGTGGGGTCAAAAAGTAGGTCACTCTGCCAAACTTTAGAAAAACCTTGTGTGCACTCTAGAGGCCATATTTTCAGTCAAATACTCATGAAACGTAGTCAGAATGTTTGTCTTTCTAATACATCGGACCAGTTTGGAATTGGGTCATGTTGGGTCAAAAAGTAGGTCACCAGTTCAAATTTTAGCAAAACCTTGTTTGCGCTCTTGAAGCCACATTTTCAGTCTAATACTTATGACATTTGGTCGAATTGTTTGACTTGATGATATCTCTGACAGTTTCAAAATTAAGTCTGGTTGGGTGAAAAAGTAGGTCACCGGGTCAGATTTCAGAAAAAACTTGTGTGCGCTCTTGAGGCAACATTTTCAGTCTAATATTTATGAAACGTGGTCAGAATGATTGTCTTGATGATATTTCAGGTAAGTTGGAAACTAGGTCATGTTCTGTCAAAAAGTAGATCACAAGACCAAATCTTAGAAAAACCTTGTGCACAGTCAAGAGGCCACTTTTTCAGCTGTTAACTCATGAAACTGAGAGTATTTGTCTTTACAATATCTTTGACAAGTTTGAAACTGGGCCATGTCGGGACAAAAATATATCTTTCTGCCAAATTTTAGAAAAACCGTGGGTGCACCCTAGAGGCAAGACTTTCATCCAGATACCCATGAAACTTGGTCAGAATGTTTGTCTTGATGAAATGTTGCACAAGTTCAACATTGGGTCATGTCAGCTCAAAAAGTAGGGGGGTCCTGCGTGGCTCAGTGGTAAAGTGTGGGACTAGTAACCTGGAGGTCCGGGGTTTGAGCCCCACCTAATTCACTGGGAGTGTCCTTGGGCAAGACACTTCAGAGCCCCAGCCTAGTGCTTGTGAAACCCAGGAAGTATATGAATTTGTGAGCTGTCGCCATGATATGACTGAAATAATGTTGAAAGTGGCGTAAAATACCCATTCAGTCAATCAATCAAAAATTAGGTCATTGGGCCACATCATAAAAAAAACTTGTGTGCACTCTTAGAGGCCACATTTTCAGATCAGTTTTAATGAATTGGTTAGAATGTTTTGTCTTGATGACATACACAATATTTTCAAAAAGCCTTCCTTGGGGTTGTTAAAATTCTGGATCATGTGGTAAAGGGATAATCCTTCAATTGAGCACCATTCTGCCATTGTTTTCCTTTTAATGTGGTGAAGAGTTAACTTTTTTTTTTTCTATCAAAGGAAAATGGTGTTTTTTTTTCTATTGAAGGAAAATGGTGTCATATCTCCGAACATGAAACTAACAATTGGTGGCAATAATACGGTCATGGTGTCTCCTCCTCTGGCTGGAAACAAACCCGGTGTGAACGTACCACAGAAATTTCCTCCCAAATCCAGCGGTGGCAGTGGGGTAAAACAGCCCGTTGTAATAGAAGAAAAGAAACCTTCATCTAGTCTACCTGAAGTAACAACAGTGATGGTCCCTCCTGTTTCAATACACCCTGCAGCAATATCTATACCAGCAAGTGCACCTGTACTCAATACAGAGACCAAACCTGAAATAGGTATGTATCTAGGAAATAAGTCACTAACATCTTTAAATTCTCACTCTTGAAAGTTGGAGGGAGTCTTCACTGTTTGAAAACTTCTGTACATGTTTGGTTAGTAAATGAACAAGTATTCAACCTGTAGAACACCAAATATACAAAACAGACATTTTCATTTCAGGAAAAAAGACTGGTTAAAGCAAGGTCATGATTAATATTGTCCAGAATGTTTCAGCAAAGCGGACAGTGTAGATCAAAGATCAGATTGCACTTTGTGCAGTCTGATCTTGATCTACACTAGCCACAAAGGCAACTATGCAAGTGAAAGGCGCTTTAAGGGACAAGACAGCTGGAGATAATCAGGACATCCAGGGTAGCACGTAAATAAATCCAAGACAAGAATGTGGAAAATAAAAGATGAAATATATCAGTCAAATACTGTGTTTTAGTGAAATGTGCCTTTGACAATAGACAAGAAAAACACCTTCAATTTAACCAGTACTTTGCCCAAGGTTGACAGTACAGTCAATCCTGGGTTGCTCAAACACCTTTGGGACTGTAGAATTTGTTTGAATTTACAGTGGTAGCCATATTCAGACTAAGTACAAAGTTGTCAGAGAACGAGCAAATGTAGTTTCATTGCATATTTATAGTTATAGTATTTAGAGATATTCTACAGAACACACTAAATATCTTTGTCATTTACCTAGCACATATTAAAATGTTACTTTAGTAAAAGGAAAAAAAATATATAATCCATTCTCTGTGAAAATGGGGCTTAATGCATCTGCGAAAAGTATTGACCCGGGTCAGCCCGTGCAGGCTTACCTGGGCCAAAACCTTTTGCTATTTGCCGATTTTCTGTTTGCACAAGGACCAGTCTACCTCATAAGTAAGTCGGATGTTGAAAAGTTGCTATTATGGATTCATAATTATGTGATGACTTGCTTGATATTTTGCATCATGGAGATGCATTAAGTCCTCTTTTGTCAGAATGTGGCTTATATGAGAAGAACATCTCTGGGAATTTAGGGCAAGGGGTCCTTTATGGATCAGGGGGTAACTCTTTAGCAAGCAACAAAATCTTAGACTTGTCCATATAGAAAGCTTTAACTCTTTACCAAACAACAAAATTTTAGACCAGTCCAAATTACAAGCTTTTGCTGACGACAAAATAAACGTGACTCAAAAATGGAAATTTATTTTGGGAAGAGTAGAAATGGTTGTGGAAAAAGGAGAAAGTGCTGGTTACCAGCATTTTCTCCTTTTCCTACAATGTTTTCAAAAGGCTTCTTCCTCAGGGTTGTTAAAAGTCGGGATTGTGTGGTAAAGGGTTAACCATTAAAAGTTTTGCAGACAACAAAATTTTTAATATGGCATAAGTAATGGGATTTGTCTAAAATGTGGTTTAACCCTTTACCAAACAATCCAGGGTTCATTGATCCAGAGGAACATGGTTTTTGAAAACATTGTGGGAAAAGGAGAACTGCATGTTTTCTACCCTTTTCAAGACATACATGTATCTCAACATTTGAGTCATATTTGTTTCCCTTTCATCATATTTTTATTATATAAACTTAATTGATCCCTCACCAAACTTTGACAACCCTGAGAAAGCCTTTTGAAAGGATAGTCACTAGTGGGACATGGACAAAAAATTTGGAAACCAGAATTGTTTTTTTCTCACAATATTTTACCGCCTACACAAATAGAGGTACTGTCACAGGAGCCACATTGGCTTTTATTTCTTCTGACACTTTAACCCTTTACCACACAATCCCCAAATTTTAACAAACTTGAAGAATGCTTTTGAAAATATTGTGGGGAAAGGAGAAAATGCTGATAAACAGCATCTTCTCCATTTTCAACAATGTTTTCCATTCTTTTAACCCTTTACCGCACAATGCTGCCTTTTAATGACCCTGGGAAAAAAGCCTTTTGAAAACATTGTGGGAAAAGGAGAAAATGCTGGTAACTAGCATTTCCCCTTTTCCCACAATGTTTTCTGCCCTTTCAAAGAAAAATTGCACCATTTGAGCCACATTGAAAATGTCATCAGCAAATACTTCCAATTTGGACAAGTCTAAAATTTTGTTGTGTGGTAAAGGGTTAAAGACAAATATCATCATTCAAGCTACTTTGAATTTGTTGTCCGCAAATGCTCTCAATTTGGATCAGTCTGAAAATTTGCCGTCTGGTAAAGAGTTAAATACCAAAAAGTCATAATTTTGATGTCTGGTAAGTCAAATTAACTCTTTACCACACAATCCTGAGTTTTAACGACCCTGAGGGAGAAGCCTTTTATAAATATTGTGAGAAAAGGAGAAAATGCTGGTAACCTGCATTTTCTCCTCTTTCCACAATGTTTTCTTCCCTATTACAGACAAATTTCATTATTTGAGCCACATTTGAATTATCATCAGCAAATTTTTTCAGTTTGGACAAGTCTACATTTTTGTCGTTTGGTAAAGAGTTAACACAACTGAACTAGAAATGAAAATTATCCTCAACTCGCTTGCTTTTACCATTACAGTGAGCCCACCTCCAGTGCGGCCAATCACACATACATTACCTCAACAACCAGGCAGACCAAGTGCAGTAGCAGCACCCAAACCACAGACTAAACCCACAGGTAAAGTTTTGTTTCCATACCACAGAGATCTCTTTGAATGTTTTAGTTTATATGTCTTAGGTACATTTTAACCGTTTACTACACAATCTGAAGTTTTAATGACCTAGAGGAAAAAGCTGTCTGAAAAGGTTGTGGGAAAAGGAGAAAATGCTGGTTTCAGAAATTGCCAAATTTAGAGCGTCTGCAGATGACATATAAAATGCGGCTTAAATGACATGATTTGTCATTGAAAGGGTAGAAAACATGGTGGGAAAAGAAGAAAAATGCTGTTAAAAGCATTTTCTTCTTTTCTCACTGTTTTCAAAAGGCTCTTTCCTCATGGTTGTGGAAACACAAGATTAAGTGGAAAAGTGTAAATCCTTACAGCGTTGAATTAATGAAATGGACCTTTTCAATCAGGAAAAACCTCCAAAATGTTATTACTATGTAGATCCAAGATACAGACTGCTTGTTCTATGCAGTATCATCTTGATCCACAAAAACAAGTCAAGTCATTTCCAGGGCTATATGGGTTAAATCAACTTCGAAATGTGAGTTCCAGGGAAAGCAATCTGATCGGCTGAGAGCTTTTGTCGCAACCAATCTGACTGTAAGTCCTGGAATATAGAATTTGAACAATGGTAAGAATTGATAATGAATCAAGAATTGAGAATCTAGAATAATTTATAAAGGACAAAGTTGACTTTTTATGTATGGCTATTTTTCTCTGTACCATATGACAACATTTTAACCCTTTCCTAAACAAGCCCTGGTTTTCGCGTGTCTGCAGTACAAGTCTTTTGAAAACACTGTGGAAACAGGAGAAATTGCTCGTTACGAGCAATTTCTCCTTTTTCCCACAGTGTTTTCTACCCTTTTGGGGAACTTTCTGTCATTTTCATCAAATTTAAAATTGTCGTCTGCAAACTCTTTCAATTTGGACCAGTCTAAAATTTATCGTTTGGGAAAGGGTTACACTTGTACAAATAAGCGGGCTTGGCAAATTTCTTTCTGAGGATTGATGACAGTCATTATACCCCCCACAACGAAGTGGAGGCGGGTATACTGGAATCCCCATGGCTGTCCGTCTGTCTGTCCATCCGTCTGTAGACACAATTTTGTCCAGAGCTTTTTTCCTACAGTTTTTCAAGCACTGCACTGAAATTTACACATAATGTTTGGGTACATATGAAATTGTGCATGTGCAATTTTCACGACCTTGCTGCCATTGGTTGCCGAACTATCTCCCCTTAAGTTTGTTGCCCTTTGTAAATGTTAACTATGGATTTTTGTCCAGGGCATAACTTCCAAAGTATAGAAGCTAGGAACTTCAAACTTCACACAAAGTTAGATCACATTAAGGAGAAGTGCAGTGTACAAGAACAGTAACTCTATTTCATTTATTTTTCGAGTTATTGCCCTTTCTAAATTTTAACTTTGGATATTTGTTCGGGGCATAACTTCTGAATCATTTAAGCTAGTGACAGCTCTAGTTGCGACAGGATTCATTTCTCTCTCAACGCTGACCATTGTTTCGACGATGGTTATGTGGGAAAGCAGCCATTGGCTTGGAAAGAATATTGTGCGGAGTACTGGTAAAAGAAACTCCAGGAAAGCATGGATAGGTGCACTGGCCGCTGCGATATAACTGAAGTAATGTTGAAAACGGCGTTAAACACCATACAATCAATCGTGTACAAATAAGCATTTGCAGACAACAATGTAAGTGTGACTCGAATGATGGAACTTGTCTTTGATAAGGTAGAAAACATTGTTGGAAAGGATAAAATGCTGGTTACCAGCATTTTATCCTTTTTCCACGATTGATTACTTTTTTCAAAAGACTTCTTCCGTAGGTTTGTTAAAACTCAGGGTTGTGTGGTAAAGGATTAACTCTGTTACCAAGCATTAAAATTTTTAGAGTATCTGACATATTCAGATTGAAAACATGTTCAAAGAACAAATGATATGAGGCTCATATGATTTATTTGTCTAGGAAATGGTAGAAAATAATGTTGAAAGAGGACTGAATGCTGGTTACCAGCATTTTATCCTTTTTCCCACATTCTTGTCAAAGGTTTCTCCATACATTTGTTATGACATGGGATTGTTAAGTACAGTTCAAAAAAATTCTGAAACAAATTCGAGACATGTGAGTGAAATATTTGTGATTTTTTTTCCCCCAATTTTGTTTCCAGCACCCAGTGTGCTTCAAGAACATTTATCATCCAACTCAATGGAGTTCACAGTCCCACAAAATACCATAGTGCCGACAGTCAACCAAGTGAGGCCTCCTACAACAACTGTTGTTCCTACTACACATTCCTCGGTCAGTATGGTACAAGCACCGCCACCTACATCCCCACCCATCATTGTCAGTTCTCCTATTAAAGTACCGGCGGAGAAGGAGATTATGTCTGTAGCTACAACAATACCCAGTTTTGATAGAAAAATGTCCGAACCACTGGCAACATTCAGTATTGAAGGAGACGATGTTGCCTCTAGCCCGAAACATGTGAAACCCCCTCCACCTGGAGCCACTCACTGTAAGGAACCGTTATGCATTATTTTCCTTGAGGGAACTGAGGGAATTTAATATACTGCTTAATCCTTTCCCAAATGACACGTTTTTGCCACTTCAATATTGAAACCATTTGCAGACAACAAATTTTCACCAGGTACAAATGAGCTGAAGAGAATAAGCTCTTGCAACTATTAATGGAAAATAAATTGTACATATAAGGCATCAATATAACAGAATAAGTCATAAGGGCACTGCAGGCGGGTGCCAACGCTCAGCTGCAGTTGCTTGCTTTTCAGTGGAAATTCCAAGTTGAAAATGGGGCATAAGTGTGTCAAAATACTTTGATGGTTATCTGCCCTTGCTGTATGGGTTCCCCTTTTGATAGCTAATAACTTGTATTATAAAATGTCAAAAGTTTTGAAAATTCTATGTCAAAAAGGGGCATAACTGTTTGAAAAATATTTTGATGGTTACCTGCTCCTGTTGTGTGGGTTTCCCTTTCAATAGTTAACTACTTGTCAGAGTTTGAAGTAAAGATCTTCAGTAATAACAGAGATATTATGAAATGTCAAAGTTTTTACATGATGATGACGCAGACAACGCCAGGGCAACAACCATAGCCAAAAATAGTCCATATTTAACCCTTTCCCAAACAAGCCCTGGTTTTCACGTGTCTGCAGTACAAGTCTTTTGAAAACACTGTGGGAAAAGGAGAAATTGCTCGTAACAAGCAATTTCTCCTTTTCCCACAGTGTTTTCTACCCTTTTTGATAACTTTCTGCCATTTTCATCAAATTTAAAATTGTCGTATGCAAACTCTCTCAATTTGGACCAGTCCAAAATTTGTTGTCTGGGAAAGGGTTAACAAGGGAATTTTGTCAGCTGCAAGTAACAAGGAACCATAGATTTTCACCCTTTACCATACAATCCGGTGTTTAAATGGCCACGGGGAAGAAAGTCTTTGAAAAAATTGTAGGGAAAGGAGAAATCGCTTGTAACAAGCAATTCCTCCATATTCAACAATGTTTTCCACCCTATCAGAGACAGGAATCATCACTTTAACTACATTTTGTAGCCTGCAAATGCTTTCACTTTGGTTAAGTCCAAAAATTTGTCATTTGGTAAAGAGCATAAAGTGTCAAGCTGATGCAATATATGAATTATTTGAGCTGTACTCTGGCAAAAGGGGATTTAATGCATCTCAGCCAAGCAAGTTATCACAAAATTATGGATCCATCAAATTCATTTTATCAATCAACCAACTGAATCATCAGGTAAAATGGTCCTTTGACATGCAGAAAATTTACAAACAACAAAAAGTTTTGACCTTTTGTCAGCTTGCATGGACTGTGCAGCCAGACCTGGGTCAATACTTTTTTGTAGGTACATGAAACCCCCTTTTCACAAAGCATGACACATTTTTATTTGACAGTGTCCAGTGGTGTGGGTGTACTTCTGAGTCAGAGTGGTGGGTTGTCTGGCAATGCTTTGGAAATGAGTAAGAAAACAGAACTGGCCAAAACACCTGTCTCACAAAACAAAAAGGTAGCATGATTAGTTTGAATTTGTTCACACTTAAAGATAGCTGCATGTATTTAATCCTTTATTACACAGTCTCAAGTTTTAACAATGCTGATACAGACAGATTTTGAAAACATTTTTGGACAAGGAGAAAATGCTAGTAACCAGCATTTTCTCCTTCCCCACAATGTTTTTACCTTTTCATGGACAAATAATTGGAGCCACATTTGTTATCTGCAAATGCTTTGGATCTGGACAAGTCCACAATTTTGTTGTTTGGTAAAGAGTTAACCAATCTTTCTTTGGCCATCAGTGACTGATCTCTGTTTGAGTTTAGATTTGACTGGTTGGCAAACAGGGGCAGGATTTCACTGAATGCAGAATGCAACATACATAGTATTGCAATGAAAGTAAAGTGTTACAAAAGATACATATGAAACATGCCATGCCCTGTAAAAAGGGGGTTTAATGCATCTGCAAAATGTGGCGACCCAGGTCAGCCTGCACAAAGGACCAGTCTACCCCAGATTCAGTTGGATTTTATGTATCCGTAATCACATCATGTCTTGCTTGGTATAGTGCATTAGAGAGATGCATCAAACCCCCTTTTTACAGAGCATGGCTCAAATGTAGAATAATTTTAACCCTTTCCCAAACAAGCCCTGGTTTTCACGTGTCTGCAGAACAAGTCTTTTGAAAATACTATGGGAAAAGGAGAAATTGCTCGTAATGAGCAATTTTTCCTTTTACCACAATGTTTTCTACCCTTTTTGAGACCTTTCTGCCATTCTCATCAAATTTAAAATTGTCGTCTGCAAACTCTTTCGATTTGGACCAGTCCAAAATTTGTCGTTTGGGAAAGGGTTAAGAGTAGATATTACAAACAAACCATAAAACATACATAGCATCATTATGATAGTAACATATGACTTACAAAAAATGAAACACACATAGCATTTTTTTGTGAAAGCAGAAAATTACAAGTAAAACAGTAGAATATTACAAATAAAACATATTTACTTGTTTTGTTTCATAGCAGGATGTTAAGTTGAAGAACACAGGTTCCCAGTACAAGTGAAACAGTAGGATATTACAACATTGGAGCTGTGCTCTGGCAAAAAGGGGTTTAATACCACTGTGATGCATTGACCAAGCAAGACATCACATAATTTGGGATCCATGAAAACCACTTTGTGTAAAAACTGACTGAATGATGAGGTAGACTGATCCATTGACATGCAGAAAATCGACCAATAGCAAAATGTTTCGACCTATATCAGCCTGGGCAGACTGCACAGGCTGACCTTGGTTGATACTTTTTGGCAGGTGTATTAAGCCTCCTTTTCACAGAGCATGGCTCACTTTACTTGTTTCATTACCAGGATGTGAAGTTAAAGAACACAGGTTCCTGGGCTAGTTTGGCTAACCTTAACACCACATCTACATCCAGTTCGGCTAAGAAATCAGACTCCTTTAAAAGTTTTGAGCTATTCAGGAAACAAGCAAAGGAAAAAGAGGAAAGGGTAAGTTTTAATTACCTTCTTTGATTGTTTGACTCTCTACCTCTAAGTCCCAAGTTAAAACGACACTGTGGGAAAAAGGAGAAAATGCTGGTTCTCAGCATTTTCTCCTTTCCCACAATGTTTTCTACCCTTTCTGGTACAAATCCCATCATTTGAGTATCAATTTATTTGTTATCTAAAAAATGCTTTCAATTTAGACTAGTCTAAAATTCTGTCACTTGGAGAAGATTTACCTGTTAAAGCTTTACCACACAATCCCGACTTTTTACGACCCTTGAAAAGAAAACCGTTGAAAACATGGTGAGAAAAGGAGAAAATGCTGGTAACCAGCATTTTCTCCTTTTCCCACAATGTTTTCTGCCCATCCCAAATCAAAATTCACTTTTGTAGTCACAGTTATTTTGTTGTCTGTAAATGCTTTCAATATGGACAAGTTTAAAATTTTATTGTTTGGTAAAGCATTAAGCAAATGACTAAATTTTAGATTCATCAAAATTGAAAGGGGCTGCAGACTAATTATGGCTGAAGTAGTTGAATTTGCTACTAAAACAGTGGAAAACTTTTTTGAAAAAGAAAGAAATACTGGTCACCAACATCTTTTCCTATAACCACAAAGCTTTCTTTCTGAAATTTGCCATAATAAGAGATTTTTTGGCATATGTTTGGCATAGCTCATGAAACATAACAGAAGAGGTTTTGAAAATGATTTGAAGAGGGGATGGGAATATAATGGGGTTGAAGGGTGAGAAAAGCAATTTCTTTTTTGCCTTTCAGTAGTTGTAGGAATCTAATAGTGAATTATATCCTTACAATTTACTGGTGAATGTTATAATTCACCGGTGAATGTTATAACTTTTATATTTTTGACATGCCGAGGATATTTATAGAATATGAAATAAGTTTTAGCGGTTGAAAATCACGTTTTATGATGTGGTCAACATCACTCATGATGTCACTATTACAGTTAGTCCATAGTCGACCAGATTGGATAGGCATTTTCGCTTATATTTTTCACGAGCAAAAAATTTGACGTGAAAAGAAAGGTTCAAGTGAATAGCATAAAAGAAATAGGGTAATTGGCTGTTTTAGTGTATGATCGAAATTTCTTTCATCGAGTTAAAAGCAAAGGCCATATTTTCACTTGTGGCTTTGCCACTTGTGAAAATGCAGCCTTTGCTTTTCGCTCAATGAAAGAAATTTCGATCATGCACCAAACAAACAATTATCCTCTATAGTTCAAGCTGATTGGTCCTGCCCCAATGATGTCTGCTAAAGGTGTCTGCTGATGGGGAGTAAATCAAAGATATCTGTCGTGTAATTGGTTAGTTGATAAATTTTTCCCCACGTTCAAAATAATTGAAAATGGATTGTGTGAGCATTAGAATTCTTCTATTACAATGTTAACTCTTTACCACATGAGAAAATTTTAGCCTGGTCCAGATTAAAAGCATTTGAAGACAAAAAATCAAATGCTGCACAAATTATGAAGTCTGTCTTTGAAAGGGTAGAAAACAATGTGAGAAAAGGGGGAAATGCTGGTTACCAGCATTTTCTCCCTTTCCCAGAATGTTTTCAAAAGTAAAGGGTTAATTCCATATCTTTTGAAGGAGAAAGCTTTAAAACAGCAAGAAGAATATAGAAAACTTCAAAAAGAAAAAGAAGAGAAAGAGAGACAAAGATTGGAGAAAGAGAAACAAAGGTAACTCTTTGGTATTTGTGAAAGTCTCAGCCAATCTTACATTACCTTACAGAGGTGAAATTGTCTATTTTTGAAAACAGTGTGGTAAAAGGAGAAGTTGCTCAGTAAGGAATTTCCCCTTTTTTCACAATGTTTTTTGAGAAATTGGTGTATGAAATCTCAATTTATGTAGATGAATTAATGATAGATTGAGTAGTGTTTTACATATTTTAAACATTATTTCAGTTGTGTCAAGTGACAGATAGCATATTCATGTATGTCCTTGGTTTCTTACTCAAGGAAACTCCCTGATGAAAAAGCCCACTGCTTCCAGCGAGGCTTGAAACCTGGAGCATTTGAATTGTGGGTTCCAGAGGATTCTTTGAGTTGCTTTCTTTTTAACAAAAAGCCATATAAAATGGAGATACGTTCTCATTTGATCTTTTACTGCAAAATTATGACTTGGAACTGCTGCATTTGACAGATTGTGAAACAGAGAAGGAAAAGAAGCAATTGCCTGAAACAAGCTATTGCTTCTTTTCCCACAATGTTTGAAACAGTGATAAAAAAACAATAATTTCCTTTAACACTTTACCAGACGACAAAATTGTAGACTTGTCCAAATTGAAAGCATTTACAGACAACAATTTTAATGTGGCCGAAATGGTGCAATTTTTCTTTGATAGGGTAGAAAATGTTGTGGGAAGAGGAGAAAATGCTGGCTACCAGCATTTTCTCCTTTTCCCACATTGTTTTCTAACGGCTTCTTCCTCAGGTGGTCAAAAGTCTGCATTTTGCAGTAAAGGGTTAATTAAAAACGTCCTTTCTAAAATTCACTATGGTGATTGTTAGATTGAAAGGTTCTGATGAAACTGGTTAATTTTGGTGTTGTTTTTTTGTTGACAGAGAGAAAGATGAAATGGATGCATTGGACATGGCTCGGCAGGCACATCTTGCTTCGGAAAAGGAGCAACTTCAGAACAAGGAGCAAGATAAGGCGAAGGAGAAACGGGAAAGAGAACGACAGAGAGAACAAGAAAGACGAAGAAGAGCTGCTGTAAGTTACCCCTACCAATTTTTGTGGACTTGCTGGTCACTCTTTACATATCAATTCCATGTTTAACTCTTTACCAAACAACAAAATTTTAGACTTGTCCAAATTGAAAGCTTTGAGCAGACGACAAAAGAGAAGTGACTGAAAAACTGAAATTTGTTTTTGGAAGCGTTGGTTACCAGCATTTTCTCCTTTTCCCAAAATGTTTTCAAAGGTCTCCTTTCTCAGAGTCCTTAAAACTCAGGATTATCAGGTAAAAGGTTAGCTCTTTACTACACAATAAAAATGTAGACTTGTCCAAATTGAAAGCATTTGCAGATGACAATGTAAACATAACTCAAATGATGGAGTTTGTCTTAGATAGGGTAGAAAACATTGCGAAAAAAGGCAAAAATGCTGGTTACCAGCATTTTCTGTTCCCACAATGTTTTCAAAAGGCTTCTTTCTCAGAGTCGTTAAAACTCGGGACTGTGTGGTAAAGGGTTAAAAACATCCCTAAAGAGGAGGGCTTTTGAAAACATATGGGAAAAGAACATATGGTTAGATGCATTTTCGACTTAACCTACAATGTTTTTCTTTGTCAAGGTTACATCAATAAGAGTGTGTTTGGAAATAGGTTAAGATCTGACTGCAGAGAACGTGCCATTTAATCTAGGATTTTCACTGAGTAAACAAACTTTATTGTTTCAATCAGAAAAATCACTATTAAATTCTCTTCTATTAGCACAAATTTTCCATGTACTGTAGAGGTTAAATGGTTAACTTGAAAAGGCCCATTGGCAGCCAAAAGAAAACATTGAGGATGCTAAGATGCATTTGAATTTAATTCGTAAGATTGTGAAGATAAGTCTGTAATGTAGGTGTATGGTTGGTCCAAATGTTAGCTGCAGGTAGAAAAATGAATTTTAAAATTACGTTAAAAGTTAACGGGTTGCTATCTTTTGTTTATTTTTTACCTTGTTTTAAATTCATTTTTCTGCCAGCGACTAAAGTTTTGACCGACCATAGAATAACAGATTGTCATTTCAACAATAATTTCCATTCTAAAAGGTAAATCGAAATGCATTTTAATAAAATTTAAATCTAAATTTAAATCTAAATGCATCTTAACATCTGCATTGTTTCCTTTGGGCCACTACAGGGCCTTTAAGTCTTTAACTCTTTACCACACAACCCCAACTTTTAACAACCCTGTGAAAGAAGCCTTTTGAAAACATTGTGGGAAAAGGAGAAAATGCTGGTAACCAGCATTTTCTCTTTTTCCCCACAATGTTTTCTACCTTTTCCAAAACAAATTTCAATTTTCCTGTCTCATTTATTTTGTCGTCTGCAAATGTTTTGAATTTGGACAAGTCTAAAATTTTGTCATGTGGTAAAGAGTTAACTCTTTACCACACAATCGCGACTTTTAACGACCCTAAGGAAAAAGCCTTTTGAAAACATTGTGGGAAAAGGAGAAAATGCTGGTAACCAGCATTTTTCTCCTTTTCCCACAATGTTTTCTATCCTGTCAAACAATGATTCCATCATTAGAGCCGCATTTAAATTGTCGTCTGCAAATGCTTTCAATTTTGACAAGTCAATAATTTTGTTGTGTGGTAAAGAGTTAAGACCTATCCAAATTGAAAGTTTGCAGATGACAAATGTGGTGCAAATAATGCAATTTTTGATCGATAGGGTCGAAAACATTTTTGGAAAAGGAGAAAATGCCAGTTACCTGCATTTTCTCCTTTTCCCAGTGTTTTCAAAAGCCATTTTTGAAAGGGTTGTTAAACTTTGGGATTGTGTGTAAAAGGGGTTAAACACACCATCAGGTTATGATTATATCTTTTTTTCCTTTCTCCACAGATGTCAAATCAAATAGACATGAATGAACAAAGTGCTGTAATGGCCCAGTTTGAAGATGGACTTAGTTGATGAATGGAGATACAGGAATTTACAATGAATTCAAACTATCAGATCCGAGGTTTATTCTTGGAGGATCAAGTCATATATCATGGCATAAAAAGGATGCAGTTGTTAGAAAAAAGAAGCAAAATATTGCTACTTGATTTTGAATCATAGTCATGGCAGAGTGCTTAACTCGTTACCAGTCGATAAAATTGTAGACCTGTCCATATTGAGAAAATTTGCAGAGGACAAATCAGTTGTGACTCAAAAGACAGGGATTGTCCTTTAAAGGATAAAAAAACATTGTTGAGAAAGGAGAAAATGCTGGTTACCAGCATTTTCTCCTTTTCCCACAATTTTTTCAAAAGCCTTCTGTTTTAGGGTCATTAATACACAGGATTGTTTAGTAATGGGTTAGCGACCTACCATTCTATATTGTATTCTTAGTATAATTCCTGAATTACAAAGTGACACAATTTTGACTGGCTATACAAAATGGCTTAGCTAATCAGAAATTATGTTACTTTAAAATTTAGAAAATTCTTAAGAATTTGAATTAGTAAGGAATTTAGAAAGGGAGGTGAATTGAGGCCAAGGATTCAAGAACGAAAGAAAGTTGGTTTGATTATAGCGCTATTTATAAAGTGAAAGTGGTTAGTTATGAAAAGTATTAAGTAGGTGAACAAAATAAAGTCATGTGATGATATAAAGTAGACCGACAAATATAAACATGTGGCATATAGTTTTGTGCGGTAAATCCCTGACCAAACTATCAGGAGTTTCAATGACCATAAGATATCGTGCTTTGAAAACATGGTGTGAAACAGGCAAAATGCTGGTAATCAGCATTTTCTTCCTTTCCCCACTATGTTTTCTTCTCTATCATAGACAAAGCATTATCTAACAGATTGAATTAGTTGTCTGTAAATGGACAAAGCTAAAATTTTGTCTTTTGGTAAAGAGTTAATTCTCTGAAAAATATTCCTGTGTTTTAATGACCCTTAGGAAGAAGGCTGTTGAAAGTATTGCTGGAAAAAGAGACAAGTCTGGTAACCAGCATTTCCTCCTTTTCCCACAATGTCTTCTAAACTTACAAAAACAAAATCCATAATTTGAGCCATGTTTGACAACGTAGGAAAAGGAGAAAAATGCTTGTAAATTGTTGGTCACCCCTATGGAAGTGAAGTTTTTAGACAAAGGTTTCTGTGACAGAAAATGGAGAATAAAATGAAATCTGCAGAAACTTTTTGTTTTAACCCTTTACCACACTATCCTGAGTTTTAATGATCTTGAGGAAAAAGGCCTGTGAAAACACTGGGGGAAAAGGAGAAAAGGCTGGTAACCAGCATTTTCTCCTTTCCCCATAATGTTTTCTACCTTTCTAAGGACAAATTTTAGTTGTTATGTCGCATTTAATTTGTTGTCTGCAGATGCTTTCGATTTGGACCAGTCTTAATTTTTGTCATCTGGTATAGAGTTAAATCCAGATGACAAAATTTTAGCCTGTTCCAGATTGAAAGCATTTACAGACTACATACATATCAAATGTTACCCGAAACATAAAACTTGTCAGTGAAAGGTAGAAAACACTGTTGGCAAAGGAGAAAATGCTTGTTACCAACATTTTCTTCTTCTTCTTAGGGCCAATAAAACCCAGGAAGGGTTGCTAGTATCCAACCTCTAACCAAATGGGGAGCTCTCGTTTACTATGCAGACATGAAGCTTGTGTTGGCCACTGTTGTTATTTCTTTTCCTTGCAAAAACCTTGGGTTTGAAAGATCTGAAAATACTAGTGGTGCAATTCATTAAAGGCCCAATGGTGACCAAAAAACAATGTAGGTGTTAAAATGCACTTAAATTTAAATAATGCCTTTTAGAGGTGTGGTAAATATTGTGAAGATGACAATACGTTATTGTGTGGTTTGTCCAAGTACTTGGACCAGCTGTTCAGTAACAGATTGTCATCTTCACATCAATTTCCATATTTTTTATTTGGTATGATTTAACTCCCAATTACTTTTTAACATCAATATTGTTTACATTTGGCTGCTACTTGCTACTGTGCCTTTGAACATTATGATAATATTTTGTACCTATAAGGTATTTACCGGTACATACTTTAACCTTTTACCACACAATCCCAACTTTTAACGACCCTGAAAAAGAAAACTTTTGGAAACATTGTGGGAAAAGGAGAAAATGCTGGTAACCAGCATTTTCTCCTTTTCCTACAATGTTTTCTCCCCTTCCCAAATCAAAGTTCTATTTTTGAGTCACCTTTATTTTGTCTCATGCAAATGCTTTCAATTTGGACCAGTCTAAGATTTTGTTATTTGGTAAAGAGTTAAAACATTACTTTTATGACCATTGAGAAGACCATTTGGTTTTTCAGATGCCCCTGTGGAAGCACCAGTCCATTTATTTTCTGTGTTGGCCACTTTTTGGATTGAAAAAATGGTGGTGTGAGCAGTGTCAGAGGTGTCCATACCACTAAAGTATCCCTTGTTTTTATGACCCTGAGAAAAAAAGTCTTGAAAATATCGTGGAAAATGGAGAAAATGCTGGTATCTAACAATTTCTTCATTTTCCACAATCTTTTTTGTCCCTTCAAAGACAAGTCCTGTCATTTCAAAAGTGGCCAAGTTTGGTATGGAAGAATTTCTTAGCAGGTGGTTATAAGTTAACCCTTTCCCAAACGACAAAATTTTGGACTTGTCCAAATTGAAAGAGTTTGCAGACGACAATTTTAAATTTGATGAGAATGGCAGAAAGGTCTCAAAAAGGGTAGAAAACACTGTGGTTAAAGGAGAAATTGCTCGTTAGGAGCAATTTCTCCTTTTCCCACAGTGTTTTGAAAAGACTTGTACTGCAGACACGTGAAAACCAGGGCTTGTTTGGGAAAGGGTTAAATTTGATTTTGATACTGCATACTGATGTCTGCAATGTATACCTTATGTCTATTCAACAATCGGAATTGTTTTTGAAATTTGTCCAGATGTATCTGTTTAAAACATGCATGTTCATACTTTGAGACAAAATATTTCCACCATTAAGTAAGCCAGCCAAATTATTATTCTAAAACATCTTGGATATATAGTCTTTATTTTATAGATTTCAACGGGATAACTGGTTTTTTTTTTTTTGTTTGTTTTTTTTGTTTGTTTGTTCTTAACATGCTAAGAGCATTTTCAGTAGCCATTTTGTAGAGTGTAGATTCAAGATCAGATTGCACAAGACATTCAGATTTATCATGAATCTACTTTGCCTCACTATTCTGACAGATATTCTGGCAAAACTTGTTTGAATAAACTTATGGATATTTTGTATGGGTTATCTCCCTACCAAAGGACAAAATTTTAGACTGGTCTGAATTGGAGCATTTGCAGACGACAAATTAGATATTGCTCTGACGGTGGATTTGTCTGTTATAGTGTAGAAAACATTGCGGGAAAAGGAGGTAATGCTTGTTACCAGCATTTTCTCCTTTTCCCACAGTGTTTTCAAAAGCATTTTTTTTTTCAGGGTCGTTGAAAGTCCGGATTGTTTGGTAATGGGTTGTACAGTAAGGCTTTTCGAAAGGTCGAAGTATTGTCGTAGCCTTGTCATTGTCACTGTCATCGCTGTTGTCCAAAGATTGACATTTTATATTATCTCTGTTATTACTGCAGATATTTATTTTAAACTTAGACCATTGTTAACGGTCAAAAGAGGAACCCATACATCTGGGGCAGGTAACCATCAACATATTACTGACACAGTAATGCCCCTTTTTGGTCTTGGAATTTTCACTGAAAATTAATCTTTTTTTTTTTTTTAAAAGCAACACCCGCTGAGCATTGACACCCGCATGCAATGGTCCTGTTAACCATAAAGTTTTCTACCCATTCAAAGACATGTCCCATAACTCTTTCACTACTTATGACGACTTCAGTAGCTGTGTCACAGAGCGTGCAGTCTGATCTTTGATCTACACCATCTGCTACCCAATGCTAGATTATGATGCAATTTATCTTCAGTAGCAGTGGGAATCTCCCTTTAGACTGTAAAAAAAAAAATGGAATTTCTTGATGTAGTGAAAGAGTTAATTGGAGAAATGTATAGCCCTGTACCAGATACTACATTTTTAGATAAAGCCAAACTAAAAGCATTTGCAGATACAAATTAAATTTAGCTCAAATCCTGGATCTGTCTTTGAAAAGGAGAAAATTGATGCCTGTAACCAGCATATCTCCTTTTCCAACAATGCATTCAAGAGCCTCCATTCTCAGGCTCTTTATAACATGTTATTGTTTAGTGAAGGGCTAAATTCTTGCCTATTAATGCTTCCATTATGGACAAGTCAGAAATTTTTGTCTGGTCAAAAGATAAGTTACATGATTTATTGATCTGTTCTAAATTAATCTAGTCCTATAATACAGTTTATAAAACAGTTTTTATACTTTTATTATAGAAATACCTGTGAGGTATGTCCTGGGTCTTTATGACCTGTACAGACATTAAAAATCTGCTAAAGAAAACTTCTGAAGAAAAAAAAAAAAAGTCATTAATAGAGAAATTGCAGAGACAACTATATTAATCTGCGATGCATTACACCAAGCAAGTCATCACATAAATATGGATCCACAAAATCCATTTTGTATAACAACCGGCTGGATCTGGGGGTAGAATAGTCCTTTGCCATGCAGAAAATTTACAAATAGCAGGAAGTTTTGACCCATGTCAGCGTGCCTGGACTGTGCTGGCTGACATGAATTGATGCTTTTTTGCAGATGCATTAATCCCTCTTTTCACAGAGCATGGCTTATTTTCATCTTTCAGAAGTTGCCATAATCTTTAGTGGGTCTTAATTCTTGTGTTATTTTCCTTTTTAAATTTATTATGGTTTTAACCCATTTCCACACAATCCCGACTTTTAACGACCCTGAGAGAGAAGCCTTTTGAAAACATTGTGGGAAAAGGAGAAAATGCTAGTAACCAGCATTTTCTCTTTTTCCCATGATATTTTCTACCCTATCCAATACATAAATCACTGTTTAAGCTACACTCAGTTTGTCATCTGCAAATGCTTTCAATTTGGTCCAGTCTAAAATTTTGTCGTTTGGTAAAGAGTTAAAAGTTTATCTGTAATTATGAGACCACATAATATACCATATAATGCTATGTTTCAGCAACTGTGACATAGATTGTGGTAAACAAGCAAAGTTTCCCTGGCATTTTCTTTTTTTTTTTTTTCTGGAACATCTTTTACCATTCTTAAGACCATCACTGATTGAACTGTCATTTCCTTCATGGTCTGCAAATGCTTTAACTCTTTACCAGACAACAACAGTTCAGATTAGTCCAAATTAAAAGCATTTGCAGATGACAAAATAAATGCCACTAAAAAATTGAAATTTCTTTTTGAAAGGGTAGAAAACATTGTGGGAAAAGGAGAAAATGCTGGTTACCAGCATTTTCTCCTTTTCCCACAATGTTTTCAAAAGGCTTCTTTTTCAGGGTCGTTAAAAGTCGGGATTGTGTGGTAAAGGGTTAAATATGAGAGTGAAATTTGTCATCCGATGAAGTGTTAGAATAAGCCATATCATTAATCAACAAGTTCCCTCTGACAAATAAGTTTTTTAAGTTTTTAGCTCCACTGGCCAAAGGCCAGCGGGCTTACGTCATGGCCCGGTGTCCGTCGTGCGTCCGTCCGTCCGTCCGTGTGTTAACTTTTATTTCAAACATCTTCTCTGAAACTACCCATCCAATTTTCATGAAACTTCACAGAAATGATCCTGCCATGGTCCTCTTCAGAATTTCTTGAAAGAATTTGATTCCTTCAAAAACTCTGGTTGCCATGGCAACAAAACTGAAAAATATTGGAAATCTTTAAAAATCTTCTTGTCTGAAACCGTAAGGCATAGGGCTACCAAATTTGGCATGTAGCTTTATGTAGTAGACCTCTATCAAGTTTCTTCAAATTATAGCCCTGGGGTCAAAATTGGCTCTGCCCCAGGGGTCACAAGTTTTACATAGGCTTATATAGAGAAAACTTTAAAAATCTTCCTGTACCTAGCCATAAGGCCTAGAGCTACCAAATTTTGCATGTAGCTATATCTAGTGGGCCTCTACCAAGCGGGCCAAAATTTTATCCCTGGGGTCAAAATTGGCCCCACCGCAGGGGTCACAAGTTTTACATGGGCTTACATAGTGACAACTTAAGAAATCTTCCTGTTTTGATTTTTTTTTTGAAATTTGCCTTGCATCAGGGGTCTTATGTCTTACAGAGGCTTCATATGGACAAAACTTGAAAATCAGCTTATTTATAACCATACAGCATAGACTTGTATTATTTTGGCATGTGGCTTTATCTTGTGGACCTCTACCAGGGTTCAAGTAATTATAGCTCTGGGATCAAAAATGGCTTTGCCCTGCAGGTCGCAACATTCACATGGGCTTTTACAGAGAAAACTTTGTAAGTCTTCATTTTGAAACCATTTGGCTCAGAATTGAAATGTTTAGTATTTATGGTTTATAAGCCAGTGGAGCGATACAGGGCCATCATGGCCCTCTTGTTTCAAATTTGCGACGGACAACTTTCGGACTGATGGAGATTTGTGGATGAAAATTTATTTCATTTTGACCATTTACAGTTCATTTAATCTTCATATATCAGCGGATAGTTCAAAGTTATATGATGCAAATTTGCTTCAGAAGGTTATCAGTTGGTTTATGGACTGATCAATGTGATATAAATTATGTGTTTGTTTACATACCATATTGTTCCAACTCAATAGCTCAAGAAGCTTCTGTAAACCTTATCTTTATTTAACACTTTATGACACAATCCCAAGTTTTGACGACCCTGAAGAAAAAGGCGGTGGAAAAAGGAGAAAATACCAATAGCCGGCATTTTCTCCTTTTCCCGCAATGTTTTCTACCCTATCAAAGACAGAGATCATTTGATCTATATTCAGTTTGTCATCTGCAAATGCTTTCAGTTTGGGCAAGTCCGAAATTTTGTTATTTGGTAATGAGTTAACTCATCACCAAAGATATTGTACACACTGTAGTTCAAGGAGCTTCTGTAAACCTTTAATTATTTAACCAAATTACCAGATGACTAAATTTTAGACTTGTCTAGATTGAAAGCACTTGCATATGACAAATTAAACGTGACTCAAATTATTAGGTTCATTTTGGAAATGGTAAGAACATTGTGGGAAAGTGAGAAAATGCTGGTGACAAGCATTTCCTTCTTTTCCCACAATGTTTTTCAAAGTCTCTTCCCTCAGGGTCATTATAACATAGGATTGTGTGGAAAAGGGTTAATCCTTTACTATACCATGCAGTCTTTTTGGGACCCTGAAAATTAAGGCTTTAGAATACACAGTTGGAAAAGGAGAATATGATGGTAACCAGCAGTTTCTCCTTTTCCAAAAATGTTTTTCTACCTTTCAAACACAAATTCCATCAGTTAAGCCACATTCTGATTGTCTCATGAAGATGTTTTCAACTTCGTCAAATCCAAATTTTTGCCATCTGGTAAAAAGAGAAGCCTTGAGGCATCAGATAAATAAAATAGACTCATCAGGCTGAGAGAAAGAGAGGGGGAAAAAAAAAGAGAATTTTGCATTTTGAAAGCTTTCTTTTGTCATCGGATCACACACGCTACTTGGCAGATGACATTTGACATGCATGATTAGTACTGTAGATTCAATAATGAGTTGTTTACAATGCTTCTTTTCATATTTGGACATTCATTGTGCACAGTGCCGTCTCAAGTCCTTTGTGAATTTTCCAGTAGAAAAGCTACAGCGCTGTACTGACTTTCTGTTCCATGGGTTTAATCTGTATTGTACTGTAATTAACTGCAGTTAATTTTTAGTGACACACATGACCAAGGACAAATTCTTAAATATTTCATTACCTAAAGCGCCTTTAGAAGTCACTTGTAATATGTAAATCTTAAAAAAACTAACAAAATTTATCTTGTTTGTGCAGCCATTTTGTGTCTATTTTCGGAAACGAAAACATCTTGAGTAAAAGATGACTGAAATTATTTTTCTTATGTTAAGCTTTTGAATTGGAAATATTTGTATTTGAAACGAACAATTTTTAAAAACGGAAGGAGCAGGTATGTTCAAGTTCTAGTTCTGTCATCAATTTGTGAAAATCTGAGAATTTAAATATGTGCACAAGATCTGTGCGGAGATTTCTTCGCATGCATGTCTATACCCTTACGCTACCTGTCCAGAACTAAAGTGGCATTCAGGGAGTTATCTGTACCAGTATGATTAGTATTAAGAGTGCTGTTAACCCTTTACCACACAATCCTTAGTTTTAAAGACCCTGAGGAAATAGCCCTTTGAAAATCTTGTGGGAAAAGGAAAAAATGCTGGTGACCAGCATTTTCTCCTTTTCCCAGGTTTTCAACAATTTCACAGACAATTTCACAGACAATTACCAACATTTCAGCTATATTTAATATGTCGTCTGCAAATGATTTCAGTATGGGCCAGTCTAAAATTTAGTCATTTGGTAAAGAGTTAACCTACTTTTGCATTGTCAAACCTTTTATGCTGGAAACTTGCTTGTCTTAACTCTTTACCAAACAACAAGACTGCAGACTTTGTGAATCATATTAGGTGGTTGTTTTTTCCCCTAACGCTATCAGGCTTTCCAGCATGTATTAGGTGGGGAGTCATGTGATTATTTTAACCCTTTCCCAAACAAGCCCTGGTTTTCATGTGTCTGCAGTACAAGTCTTTTGAAAACACTGGGAAAAGGAGAAATTGCTCATAACGAGCAACTTCTCCTTTTCCCAAAGTGTTTTGGACCCTTTTTGATAACTTTCTGCCATTTTCATCAAATTTAAAATTGTTGTCTGCAAACTCTTTCAATTTGGACCAGTCCAAAATTTGTCGTTTGGGAAAGGGTTAACCAAACAACAAATTTTTTAATTGGACCAAATTCAAAGCATTTGCAGATAACAGATCAGATGTTGCTAAAAGGATGATTTCTGTCTTTGATAGGGTCTAAAACATTGTGGGAAAAGGAGAAAATGCTGGTAACCAGCATTTTCTCCTTTTCCAACAATGTTTTCAAAAGCCTTCTATTTTGGGATCGTTAAAGATTGGGATTGTGTGGTAAAGGGTTAAAGTACCAGTAAGCAAAATTAATGGTTGGAGGGGTATGAAAGAATGATTTTTGTCTAAGTATGAAATATTTTGTACAGTACATGTTCTTTATTTATGTACACATAATCCAAACACTTAATTGTTGGTGGCCATTGACGGTCAGTCCACCATACAATACTAAGTTTTTTGTTCTTTGATTATATTGTAAGAAAAGTTGAATTGACATATTTTATTTAAGCAATATTTATAGTGTCATCAGGGATTTCATATTGGTTTGGTTATGTTAACCTTTTGCCCAAGTTTTAGCAACCCTGAGAAAGTCAGCTTTTGAAAACATTGTAGGAAAAGGAGAAAATGCAGGTAACCAAGATTCTATTTTTTTCCTACAATGTTTTCTAACCTTCCAAAGACAAATCACATAATTTGAATAAAATCAAATTTGTAGTCTGCAAATGCTTTCAATTTGGGAAACTCAAAATGTTGTTTGGTAAAATGTTGAACCTTTCTATACGGACTTATATGAAGAAAACTTTGGCAAACGATATAGACCCAAATCAGAATGTACAGATCACACATTGTGTACCTGAATTGACACATCAAAATCAAGTCAAAGTACAGTTTTAAGGTTAAAGTAAGCTAATCAGCCAAACTTTACCCAACAGAAGACAAGGAATTTCTTTGTAAAATTGACTGAATTGTTTGCAGGGAATTTGTGTTATCAGGTAGACACTTATGTTTGATGTAATAAATGTAGTGTATGCGAGATCATACTTTCATTTTTGCTATCATATATTTTTCTCTATCATTTTTTACTTCATAAGTATTTATCATACTAGTAGTACATTTATTGTCTGTATATTTTGTTTAACCTTTAAAGCACCTTTCACAATTTTATTTGCTTTTGCGGCCAGCATAGATCCAAGATTAGACTGCACAAAACATTTTCAGTCTGATCTTTGACCTACACTGTCTGATATGAGGAGATATTCTGATCTGAGGTAGTCTTTATACTGCATTATTGGCAATATTTGTCTTGACTGAACATGTCTGTTAGGTGTATTTGGCGCTCTGAACATAACCCTTTACCACATAATCCCAAGTTTTTAGAAGAATGCTTTGGAAAAAAAAAGGAGAAAATGCTGGTAATCAGCATTTCTCCTTTTCCGAAAATGTTTTCTAGCCTTTCAAAGACAAATCCCAAGGTTTGAGCCATGTCTAATTTGTCATCTGCAAATGCTTTCCATTTAGACTGCTAAAATTTTGTTGTGTTGTAAAGGATTAATATCTGTACGAATGTGGACTGGTGTAATAGAGGGTTTAAGCATGTTATTTTGTAAATGATCATAATCTGTCTGAATTACATGTGAGCGGCACTCTGGGAAAGGCAGGTTAGATGTATCTTCGCAGTGCATTATGCAAAGCAAGTCATCGCATAATATGGATCCTAAAAATCGGCTAAATCAAGGCCCTTATTCACCAACCATTCCGTTCTCACTCTTATTCTTCAGAATTTTCTTAATTTATAAGTGACACAACTTCTGATTGGCTAAACCAATTGGTATAGCCATCAGAAGTTGTGTTACTTTCAAATTTAGAAAATCTTGGAGAATAAGACTAAGAATGTTCTTAAGATTGGATGATGAATACGGACCCTGGAGGTAGAATGGTCCTTTGATCAGCAGAAAATTACCGTTAAAAAGTTTCGACTGTGCGGACTGTGAAAGCTGACCTTTGGACCATACTTTTTGCAGATGCATTTAAACTTGGTTTGACAGAGCATCACTCACTTATTTGAGTAAATGTTCTTTGCATGTGTAGAAGTGATTTTTATGTAGAAATAGGAAATTAGTACTTTATTCACTTGTTATTTGTTACATTTTCTATGAAAATAAAGTTTCTCATCCTTGTATTATAGCAATGCATTGCATTATAAATATTACTGACATCCGATTCCATCTGATAAATACAATTAATTCATGTTTTGTGTTCTTCTCATATGAAAAAATGTCAGAGATAAAAAGACAATAAAAGCTAAGTGTATAAAATATCTTTTCTTGAAAACTTTTTACCCAAAACAGCCTAGCGTGGAAGCTCAGGCAGATACATACAGGACATGGAACCAGAGAGCTGATGATTCAAATTCCAGGCTTGGCAAATTTCTTTCTTAGGATTGATGACAGTCACCAAAACAGGAATCATTCCTCTCTAAATGCTGATCATTGTTTCGACAATGGTTATGTGGGAAAGCCGTTAAGGATTAAGAAGAATACTGTGGGAAATACTGGTGAAAGAAACTCCAGAAACCAGAGATAGGTGCACTAGGTGCTGCAATGTTACTGAAATAATGTTGAAAGCGGCATCAAACACTGTACAAACATTTGTCCCAAAGTGCTGGGTGTATTTTTCCTCCTGCCAGAAGATTTCCTCCTTTGGAGTTGAAACTGAAAGTAGAAACAGACCCAGCTCATGAATATCTGAAGAGAAATTCTGTATTTGTAAACTAGACTACGTGAAGGGAGACAGAGAGTTATCTCTCCCCTCACACATTTCATTAATCACACCCCTGCAAAATGTCTTGTGTTCTATTCAGTGAAATGTCTGTTTTCAACCCTTTACCACACAGCAAAATTTTAGACTTTCCAAAACCGAAAGCATTTTCATACGACAAATTACATGTGGATTTGTTTCTACAATGTTAGAAAGCATATTGTGGGAAAAATTAGAAAATACTTAGTACCAGCACTTTCTCATTTTCCTAGTCTTTTCAAAAGGCTTCTTCCTCGGGTTGTTAAAACACGGGATTGTGTGGTAAAGGGTTCAAAGGGTAGAAAACATTGTGAGAAAAAGAGAAAATGATGGTTACCAGCATTTTCTCCTTTTCCTACAATGTTTTCAAAAGCCTTCTCTTCCAGGATTGTTAAAAGTTGGGATTATGTCCTCATTACAAGTGGATAACATTTTAGACTCGTTCATATGGAAAGCATTTGCAGATGACATGAACTGTGGCTCAATTTATGAATTATGACTTTAAAAGGCTAGCAAAGAGTATGAGGGAGGAGTAGAAAATGCTCGTTACCTGCATTTGTGTGGTAGTCTTCATGGAATGATATTTTATGTCGCTTTCAACATCAGTCATATCACAGCAACAACTCACTTATGCATTTCCTTGGTCTCACCAGTTCAGTATTGGGTTGGGTATCTGAATTGCCATGCCCAAGAGCAGTCCTAAGAAGAACGCGGGGTAAGGATTGTTCTAAGATCCCCTGTAGTACACACTATTCTTAAATCTTTACTACAGAGACAGGAAGGAAACACTATCCTCCCCAAGTTCACCCCTACAAAAAAAAAAAAAACTCCTGGGCGGGGATTGAGCCCAGAACCCCTGAATTACTAATCCCACACCCTAGCCACCAAACCATCAAAACTTAGACAGACAACAAAATTTTTGACTTGTCCAAATTGAAAGTATTTGCAGACCAAAAATTAAGTGTGGCTGCAATGATGAGATTAGTCTTTAAAAAGATAGAAAACATTGTGAGAAAAGGAGAACATGAGGGTGACTCGGGTTTGGTTGGTAAAGGGTTATGTTGCCCAGTATATGCACAGAAGAATATGATCAACACTGACGAATATTTTGAGATATATCAAAAACAACCATGCATGCATTTTCTTGGTTTTCTTGACGTATTGAAGAAAGCAAAGCCAATCTTATGGTTCTAAAGCTGTTTCAGCGCCCCCCCCCCCCACCCCCCGCGGAAAAAAAAAACTTATTTGTCTTAAAAAAATTGAGTTTAATTGGGTTTACTTCCTTCTGTTTTGCACAAACTACGATACATGCTTTTCAAAATAACCATATTGAACTTATGGTTGCATTGTCTTCGACAAATGCTACAAAAACCCTTCATGACGAGATGTCGAGTAGACTGCAAGCTCTTTGTAGTTTGATTTTGCTTGATCTACATTGTCATCAGAAGTGGCTCGTAGCATGCAAGGGGTTGATAGTATCGATATTTGTTATTTTCGTGTGTAGAAGTTCGTATGGTACATCGGTTTTCAAAGGGTTGTCTCCCTTTGAATAAAAAACCAAGAGCTGCTCCCCAATGACGTCACATGAGAATCGCGCCTTTTGCAGGAGTATCCTATCCACGAAAATATTTGAATATTTATCGATTTTTTAAAAATTATGGTAAGTGAAACACTTTTAAAAGGTCAATAAGATAAACTGAAACCTCATCACCTTCTGATTTAATAGTTGTCTAGATCATAAATTTAAAATAAAAAAAGGTTTGATCTGCTAACACCCAAAGGTGTCGTCTGCAAAATAATTAAAATGGCGTCGTGGACTATCAGTAATTGGAGACCATATTTTGAGGTATAAAATAATTTTCACACACATCAGGGGTGCTATTTAAGTTTTACTGTACAGGTCTGTTCTTCTTTTTGAGAAAAATCAGTAAACTTCCAATTTTGGGGGAAACGACCGGACACTTGTAAACTATCATGGCGGCCTTGTCTTACTGTAGGCGTTTAAGTGGAAGTCGAAGCACTATTTGAACTGGTGAAAGTGTCCGCCTCCATTATGATTCTATAGGTCTGTATACATCAAATTAGAAATTGGAGGTAAATCTATTTCTTAAGATTGCCCAAGGACCATTTGCAAAATATAGAAACACAGGATGTGGGATTTGCAATGGAATTGTTCGAAGGTCAACTGATGTCAGATCCAGTAACTGAAGCGTACACTATAGAAGGGTATTTTTCTGGCTGTTGACCAGTGCTAGCAGACAACCAAATGATAGGTAAGTGCATTAAACCCCCCCCCCCAATTGTGACTGAAACAATTATTGAAAAAAGCTAAAGCTTTATGCACCATTTACATCTAATCCTTTTCCAAATATTATCACTTTTTACAAACCTGAAGACAAAGGCTTTTGAAAGCATTTGATAGATTATAACAAGGAAAAAATGCTGATAACTAGCTTTCTCCTTTTCCTCCTTTTCCTACAATGTTTTACCCTTTGCAAGATGGGTGGTATCATCTGAGCCACATATTTGTGTCTGCAGATTTATGCTTTCAAACTGCACAGTGTAAAACACTCAGAAAATTGGATTTTTGGTAAAGAATCAATCGCTAAGTTTTCAAGCGCTATTAGGGAGTGGGAACATCTGCAGAGAAATACTGAAAATTTGAAAAGCTTGACAAATTTCTCTTGCTAATCCTGCTGTGAATCATTCTAATAACCAAAACAAAAGGTGTAAATTTATTTATGCAACATCTGTTTTGTATGACTCACCTTATGCTAGCAGTTATTGATAATCAACATTTATTATATATTCATACACTAGATTCTAAGAAACCACTATAGTTTATAAAGATCTGTGCAGCAAAACAAGGACCATTTCTGTATTGATAGATATTGAATTACAACACTTAACCCTTTCCCAAACAAGCCCTGGTTTTCACGTGTCTGCAGTACAAGTCTTTTGAAAACACTGTGGGAAAAGGAGGAATTGCTCGTAACGAGCAATTTCTCCTTTTCCCACAGTGTTTTCTACCCGTTTTGAGACCTTTCTGCCATTTTCATGAAATTTAAAATTGTCGTCTGCAAACTCTTTCAATTTGGACCAGTCCAAAATTTGTCGTTTGGGAAAGGGTTAAATAGACCAAAATATCCTTGTATAATCCTTCACCAAAACAATCCAGAGTTTTAACAACCCTGACGAAGGTCTTTGAAAAGGACAGAAACAGTGTGGGAAAGCAAGAAAATGCTGATAACCAGCATTTTCTTCCATTCCTACACTGTTTCTGTCCTTTCTTACACAAATTCAATTATCTAACAAACATGTAATTTGTCATGTGCAAGTGCTTTCAATCTGGACAAGTCTAAAACAATCCAGAGTTATAAGGACCCTGACTAAGAAGGCCATTTTTGTAAACATTGTGGGAAAGGAAGAAGATGCTGATAACCAGCATTTTCTTCCTTTCTTACACTGTTTCTATCCTTTCTAACACAAATTCCATAATCTAATTTGTCGTCTGCAAGTGCTTTCAATTTAGACAAGTCTAAAATTTTGTCAGTTGCCTATCCGTGGAATAATCCGTTACCAAATAATGTATCATGTTTACAACCCAGAGGAAGACAGCTTCTGAAAACATTGTGGGAAATGAAATGCTAGTAACCATCTTTTTCCTTTTTCTCACAATTTTTCTTCTAATCAAGGAAAAATTTCTGATGTTGAGCCACATTTAAGTTGTTTTTGTCTGCAAATGCTTTCAACTGGGACAAGTCCAAAATTTAGTTCAAATTCAAAGCATTTACAGAAGTAAAATATAGCTCAAATGATGAAAATCGTTGTTGAAATGGTAGAAAAAATATGTACGGGGAAAAGGAGAAATGCCTGTCGGCAGAATTTTCTCTTTTACCCATAATGTTTTCAAAGGTCTTATTTCCCAGGACTGTTCAACTGTTGGATGATTTGGTATTAGGGTTAGGTTGTCCCCAGCATCCTAGGAGTTAACCCTCTACCAACAATCCCAATTTTTAACACCCCCCCCTCCACGGAAACAGACTTTCGAAAACATTGTGGGAAAAGGAGAAAATGGTGGATACTAGCATTTTCTCCTTTTCCCACAATGTTTTTTACCATATCCAGGAAAAATTTCCTAATTTCTGCAATATTTAGGTTGTCATCTGCAAGTGCTTTCAATTTAGACCAGTCTGGAATTTTGTTGTGGTGTAAAGAGTTAATACTCTACCAGATGACGAAATTTTACATTGAAAGATTTTGCAGATGGAAAGATGAAGTTGGCACATAAGATGGGAATGGTCTGGAAAGGTAGGAAATATTGTGGGAAATGGAGAAAATGCTGGTTATCAAAATTGTTTCCCTTTGTCAAAATGTGTTCATTTCATCTCCCTCAAGGGTGTGGGGAAAAAAGGTGGATTGTTTCGTAAAGGGTAAGATATTTTAATCAATCCTTGCCTTGTCCCATTTTCTTCCGAGTTGATGTCAAAAGTTTGTATCTGCAGTTGATGCCCTTTGTGTTCATCAGTCAAGAGCAGGTTATCCAACTTACTGATACTGCATCATTGCAGGTTTGTTTGGCATCTAACCCTTTACCACGCAACATAATTTTAAACTAATCCAAACCCATAACAGTTGCAGACAGCTAATCAAATGTGACTCAAATTGTAGAAGTTTTCTTTCATAAAGTAGAAAATTATGTGAGAAAAGGAGAAAATGCTGGTTATCCCTTACACCATATATATTAGTAAGTTATCTGTTTACACAGCTGACTAAAGTCTGAGCCATTCTACATACTATCGAGTCTTAACAGTGATTTTTTTCTCTCTGGCTGTAAGGATGTATGTTTAAGTCTATGTAATGTGTACATTATTTATCTAGCTACTGTCTGCAGATGCTTTCCATTTACCATTTCACCGACAGATGGCATGGTAACTTGATATTAACTCCTTACCACACAGTCCCGAGTTTTAAAGACCCTGAGGAAGAAGGCGTTAGAAAACATTGGAGGAAAAGGAGAAAATGCTGGCAAGCAGCATTTTCTCCCTTTCCTACAATATATCTACCCATTTGAAGACAAATCCCATTGTTTGAGACACATTTAATTTGCCATCTGCAAATTTGAAATCTGAAAGTGGTACAAATGAGCAGAAGATCTTTGACATGGTGGGAAACATTGTGGGAAAAGTAGAAAATACTGGTTACCAGCAATTTCTACTTTTCCCACAGTGTTTTCAAAAGGCCTCAACTTCAGGGTCCTTGAAACTCGTGATTATTTGGTAAAGGGTTAAACTAAAAGTAGGTTTGACCTCATATTGAAAAACCTCATTAGAGGTGCGACAAAAGGCTTTTTCAGAAGGAACTGTCTATAAAGGGCTGATGTGAAAAGGACTTGAGATGTTCTATGGAAGTTTGAATGGACAAATCTGTTGCCTGGATAAGTAAAGAAATCTTTATCTACCCACCATGCTGTCACGGTGACAACCTATATCTAGTGGTAAGTTCGTTATCAATAGAAAAAATAGGTGCTTATCATTTTTTCCAATGATTTTTTTTTTCACAGCTTGTTTTCCTTTCTTGTCTCCAGAACCTTGTTCCAGGTTTTCTTTTTCAGCGGGTGAACTACTGTACACCCGCCTTTTCACTGTTTTCTTCGCACATCACGTGTCCAAAACAAAAACGTCAAAAATGGCTTCAGAAAAGCTTCAGATAGTGTAAGCTACAAGGAAATTATCTTCTTCAGACAAATTCACATGCAAAATTTATTGCCATACAATAATAATTGATCTACAATCAATATAATGTTAGCTTGCACCAGAGTCTAGTTAAACCTTGGCCCCTACACGAGAACTGATCCGTGCATGCGCAATGCATCCCATTTAATACAGAATGAAAATTTTTTATGAAAAAGAATTAGATGCTTTTATTGAAAGCATTGAGAAAAATCAGTCTAGACAGAATGTGCAGTCTGATCTTAGTCTGTACAGTCTGATCTGGGATCTACTCATTTTTGAGATATTCTGGCCCAAACTGTATTGAAGTCAATAGACTTTTCTTGTCTTGTTGAAATACCCATTTTATTTTTGCAGCATAACATGCAGTCTGCTCTTGAATCTATTTCTTTTTTCCCAGAAATTCTGCCAAAAAATGTCTTGAAATTGCACAAATGGCATTTTTGTCTGCAGCCTCAAATTTCTTTGTTTCATTTTGTTGAGCATTCTAGAAACTAAATTTTCTACTTAGTTTTCATTTGGTGTTCTATGTATAACTTACTTCCTGAGATCTCTAGTGGAAATGTCATATGGTGAAAAACAAGTGTTGAAGAGTTAAAATTTGGTCAGTGGCAAGAGATGAAAGAGCCCTGGCACAATAATTTTCTCAAGAATCACCAAGCTTGGATTTAAAATTTGCAGCAGGTGAGATTTTTTTTTTCTGTTTCTGTTCAACATTAATACAGTTTTGTAGTTAAAAATCTATATTATTCATTTGCACATCACAAAAAGGGGTGTTATGAATTGCTATGTTATTGCATATGTGTGTTTAGGACTGTAGTGTATCATTTATAAGATTTGCTAAATTTTTAATTTATATATTTCAACCAAAAAATTATTTGTTTTAACCCTTATCAAGTGACATGAAATGGCTCTTTAACTATACCAATACTTGGCACTAGCTCATTACAAGCCAATACTAGCTTTTCGACATGAACATTGTCAAAAATGTTTAGGGGTCAGAGAGGAATGATCCTGGTGCAATGACCAGTGTTTCTGCTAGCTAATAAATTTTGGGAGTCATCTGTGACTCCTTGCTTGGAATTTTGGGGGTCATTCAGGAATTTTACGCGTCATGGTCTTTAATCTTTTTTTTTTTTCCAAGTGTTGTTCGCCTTTGCCCATTTGTAGATGTGGCATAATGCTAAAAGTTTTATATGAAAGTGTGGTATTAGAGATAAAAGTTTAAAAGAACCTCGTAGAAACTGTGTCCTGTGTCATCCCGATTACTCCAGCAAGTTGGTGACCATGGCCAAGCAGGGTCTAAAACGTGAACAAAAAGTTTCCACACAGTAATAGAGGTGAGACAACAGCGATGTCACTCAGAATAATGTTGCATTTTAGACAGATACAGTGTAAACTGGAAACAAATAATTCAGTGGTAGATAAACTGGTACCCGTTGTATCTCATGTAATCATTGATACGAAGATCGATGACAGGCTGCCGGTTAAAGTAATAGAAAGCAGATTGGATATGGTTCTGCAGTATGACTTAATTATTTTGTAAGATATAGGATATTAATTGAATTAATTTTTTATGAAACTTTTTGGTTCTGATTTATATTGCGTCAAGGAAGACACAATGTATTAATTCTGTTGCACCAGCTTTTCATTTTGTCCGTCAAAAATGCAAAAACGCAGACTTTCTGAAATGCTGAATGACTATCATCAGTCCTTAAGAAGAGCTTTGCCCAGCTTGGAATTAAACTTGTGACTGCTAATTTAGAGGTCTTTGAACCTTTACCATATACAGTTCCGAGTTTAAGCCATCCTAGGGACGTATATTTTTGGAAACATTGTGGAAAAAGGAGAAAATACATGGTAAGAAAAGGAGAAAATGCTGGAACCAATGATTATTGAAAAATATGGCATTGATACAAACTTTTTAACAAACAGTCCCCAGTTTTAATGACCCTGAGGAAGAAGGCTTTTGAAAACACTGCAGGAAAAGGAGAAAATGCTGTTAACCAACATTTTCTCCATTTCTTACAATATTTCTACTCTATCAAAGACAAAATCTGTCACTTTAGCTACCTTTAAATTGCTGTCTGCAAATGCCCTCAAGTTAGACAAAGTCTAAAATTTTGACATGTGGTAAAGAATTTTGGACTGCGATAGGGGGCTTTTGGCTCTACCAGTTATTCTGGCCATCAACAAGCTTTGAGTTGGCAGTATTTGGGTCTGTCCTTGTGAGTACGGTAAAGGCAACAGGAGCATCTGGAGCTTTAGTGGACAGTATAGATTCTGTGCAGTCTGATCAATGATTTACATTGTTAAAACATCCTTAACTCTTTACCACAGGACAAAAATCTAGACCAGTCCATTTTGAAAGTATGATTGTGCAGACAACAAATTAAATTTGGCTCATATTATGAAATTTGTCTTTGAAAGGGTGGAAAACATTGTGGACAAGGGAGAAAATGCTGGTTACCAGCATTTTCTCCCTTTCCTACAATGTTTTCAAAAGCTATTTGTGGCAACATTCTTAAAACTAGGTATTGTGTGGTAAAGGGTTAACCTACTAATTTACCAGGCAACAAGATGTAGAATTTTGATTTCAGGATTTTTTGGCCATCAAGAGACAATTTTCCTTCATTTTCCTTATCAAAATTACTAAATTTGTTGGATTTGAGCATTTTTTGAAAAATATACTTTTACCCAGGTTTGTAGGTGACAGATTAAATGAGGGAATTTGTTTTTGAAAGGGTAGAAAACATAGTGGGCAAAGGAGAAAATGCTGGTTACTAGCATTTTTTTCCTTTCTCTTTTTCCACAGTGGTTTCAAATGCCTCCTTCCTTAACCCTTTCCCAAACAAGCCCTGGTTTTCACGTGTCTGCAGTACAAGTCTTTTGAAAACACTGTGGGAAAAGGAGAAATTGCTCATAACGAGCAATTTCTCCTTTCCCACAGTGTTTTCTACCCTTTTTGATAACTTTCTGCCATTTTCATCAAATTTAAAATTGTCGTCTGCAAACTCTTTCGATTTGGACCAGTCCAAAATTTGTCGTTTGGGAAAGGGTTAAGGTCTTAAAACATGGGATTCTTTGCTAAAGGATTACAATAATTATTGCTACAAATTATTTTTTTTCTAGTGTTCTATTTGTAAAGCAGAACACTTTTGGCACACATATCATTTTTAGAGTTGTTTGATTGAAAATTGCATCATTGCTTTGTGATGTAACCCTTCACCATACAATCCCAAGTTTTACCGACCTGTCAAAGTTTTTGGAAAAAGGAGAAAATGCTGATTACCAGCATTTTCACCTTTTTCCACTATGTGTTCGACTTTTTAAAAGACAAATCCCACAGTGTGATGCACATTTAATTTGGACTGGTTCAAACTTTTGTCCTGTGGTAAAGAGTTACACCTTTACCAAACAACAAAATTTTTGACTAGTCCAAACTGAAAGCGTTTGCAGACGACAGATTTAATGTGGCTCAAGTGGTGAAATTTGTTACTAAATGACTAGAAAACATTGTGGGAAAAGGTGAAAATGCTGGTTACCAGTATTTCCACTTTTTCCCACAATGTTTTCAAAAGGCTTCTTTCTCAGGGTCATTAAAAGTAGGGATCATGTGGTAAAGGGTTAAGGGTCTTGAAAAAATCCACTCATCACAACTGGGCTGATTTTGTAACTGCATCTAACCTCATCCACATCAAGGCAGTTTCTTAAACATGACAGCAGCTATGAGAATCAATTAGCAACAATCACTGTGATGTTATTTACATCTAACAATCTGTTAGTGAAAAAAGGCCTAAGGAATTGATAGACCACATAAAAAATTTATTATACAAACCTGTTTTTTCACAAAAATTTATTCAGAAAGATTTTGATAGAAAATTGTGACTCATGCTTTCTTTCTTTTTTTTAAGTGGAGCCTTACAATTTTAAGAACGGTAGAGCACTGTGTTTCCGGCGAAGAAATGCACTGTGTAGGTGCATATCACCAATCTAATACAGCCAAGGGATTTGAGCAACGGATCACCCAAGGTTTGTTGATTGGGAAAAAAAAACTTGAGGGTACATCCTTCATCATTCATCAGACATCAGTTATATGATCAAGTTCATTCTGTTCATGCAGTCTGATCCTCATTAATTTGATTTCAACCTTAAGTTCCACACATCCCATGTTTTATCAACCCTGAAAAAGAAAGCTTTTGAAAATATTGTGGTAAATGGAGAAAATGCTGGCAATCAGCATTTTCTCCTTTTTCCACAATGTTTTCTACTTTATCACAGACAAAAACCATCATTATACCCCCGCAAACGAAGTTTGTGGGGGTATACTGGAATCAGCCTGTCGGTCGGTCGGTCATGCGGTCGGTCGGGCGGTCGGTCTGTCCGCAAAATCTTGTCCGGACAACTCCTACAGTTTCTGTCTGATTCACTTTAAACTTGGCAGAAGTGTTCATTAGGAGCTGTAGATGTGCAAGACACACATTTTGTAAAAATTCCAGCAAGAGTTACTGAGTTATTGCCCCTGATTTGACTTAAAAATGCTTGTCCGGACAACTCCTCCTACAGTTTCTGTCTGATTCACTTTAAACTTGGCAGAAGTGTTCATTAGGAGCTGTAGATGTGCAAGACACACATTTTGTAAAAATTCCATCAAGAATTACTGAGTTATTGCCCCTGATTTGACTTAAAAATGCTTGTCTGGACAACTCCTCCTACAGTTTCTGTCTGATTCACTTTAAACTTGGCAGAAGTGTTCACTAGGAGCTGTAGATGTGCAAGACACACATTTTGTAAAAATTCCATCAAGAGTTACTGAGTTATTGCCCCTGATTTGACTTAAAAATGCTTGTCTGGACAACTCCTCCTACAGTTTCTGTCTGATTCACTTTAAACTTGGCAGAAGTGTTCATTAGGAGCTGTAGATGTGCAAGACACACATTTTGTAAAAATTCCATCAAGAATTACTGAGTTATTGCCCCTGATTTGACTTAAAAATGCTTGTCCGCACAACTCCTCCAACAGTTTCTGTCTGATTCACTTTAAACTTGGCAGAAGTGTTCATCAGGAGTTGTAGATGTGCAAGACGCAACTTTCGTGAAAATTCTATGAAGAATTAATGAGTTATTGCCCCTGATTCACATTTAAAATGCTTGTCCGGACAACTCCTCCTACAATTTCAGTCCGATTCGCTTTATACTTGGCAGAAGTGTCCATTTGGAGTTGAAGATGTGCAAGACACAAATTTTGTGAAAATTCCATCAAGAATTACTGAGTTATTGCCCCTGATTTGACTTAAAAATACTTGTCCGGACAACTCCTCCTACAGTTTCTGTCTGATTCACTTTAAACTTGGCATAAGTGTTCATTAGGAGCTGTAGATGTGCAAGACACACATTTTGTAAAAATTCCATCAAGAATTACTGAGTTATTGCCCCTGATTTGACTTAAAAATGCTTGTCCGGACAACTCCTCCTACAGTTTCTGTCTGATTCACTTTAAACTTGGCAGAAGTGTTCATTAGGAGCTGTAGATGTGCAAGACACACATTTGGTAAAAATTCCATCAAGAATTACTGAGTTATTGCCCCTGATTTGACTTAAAAATGCTTGTCCGGACAACTCCTCCTACAGTTTCTGTCTGATTCACTTTAAACTTGGCATAAGTGTTCATTAGGAGTTGTAGATGTGCAAGACGCAACTTTCGTGAAAATTCTATGAAGAATTACTGAGTTATTGCCCCTTATTCACATTTAAAATGCTTGTCCGGACAACTCCTCCTACAATTTCAGTCCGATTTGCTTTATACTTAGCAGAAGTGTCCATTTGGAGTTGCAGATGTGCAAGACGCAACTTTCGTGAAAATTCCATCAAGAATTACTGAGTTATTGCCCCTGATTTGACTTAAAAATGCTTGTCTGGACAACTCCTCCAACAGTTTCTGTCTGATTCACTTTAAACTTGGCAGAAGTGTTCATTAAGAGCTGTAGATGTGCAAGACACACATTTTGTAAAATTCCATCAAGAATTACTGAGTTATTGCCCCTGATTTGACTTAAAAATGCTTGTCCGGACAACTCCTCCTACAGTTTCTGTCTGATTCACTTTAAACTTGGCATAAGTGTTCATCAGGAGTTGTAGATGTGCAAGACGCAACTTTCGTGAAAATTCTATGAAGAATCAATGAGTTACTGCCCCTGATTCACATTTAAAATGCTTGTCCGGACAACTCCTCCTACAATTTCAGTCTGATTCGCTTTATACTTGGCAGAAGTGTCCATTTGGAGTTGTAGATGTGCAAGACGCAAATTTTGTGAAAATTCCATCAGGAATTACTGAGTTATTGCCCCTGATTTGACTTAAAAATGCTTGTCTGGACAACTCCTCCTACAGTTTCTGTCTGATTCACTTTAAGGAGGTCTTTTCTGTCATATGTATAGTTGGCCAACATTATGCGAAAAGGCACCTTTGGACATTTGCAACAAGTGTGGATCCAGACCAGCCGCTGTGTCTCAGACATATTGTCAGATCATGGTCTACACTTTTTTACACTCATTTAGTTTTGTGACCAATTAAATTGATACTTTGCATAAATATTCACCAGGAGCAGTAGAGGTTCAAGATGCATTTTTCTCAAATGTTTGCCAAATTAATTACCCCTGAATTTACTCAAAACTTCTTGTCCAGAGAACTATTCCTTCAGTTTAAGTCTTATTCACTTGATATTTGTCATGATATTCACCAGGAGCAGTAGATGTGCAAAGCACAAATTTCACGAGTGTTGGCCTAATGATTACGGAGTTATTGCCCCTAAATTGACATTGCAGAGTTATTGCCCCTGTGACATGAAATATAGGGGCGGGGGTATTTATCACCTTTAGTGATAGTTATTCTAGTTTGAGCTACATTCAGTTTGTTGTCTGCAAATGCATTTAGTTTTGCAGAGGATCAAATTTTATCGTTTGGTATACAGTTAACTGTGCAAATGGCATTATGAAATAGACTTTTTCTGACGGTAAAGTTAAAACTTTGTTTGTTTGTGTGGTGTTGAAAGCTGTTTTCAACATTATTTCAGTTATATGGTGGGGACCAGTGCAGCTATCTATGCCTTCCTTGAGTTTCTTTAACCAGTCCTTTGTACAATATCCTTCCCAAGCTGCTGGCTCTGTAAGTAAACAACAGTTGTTAGGGTGGCATCATAAAATAGACATTTTTGACAGTAAAGAAGGCTTATAAGTTACAGTTTTCAAGGCTGAGTTTGTCCAAATACCTCCATATATATTAACCCTTTACCACACAATCCCAGCTTTTAATGACTGTTAGAATGAAGCCTTTTGAAAACATTGTGATAAAAGGAGCAAATGCTGGTAACCAGCATTTTCTCCTTTTTCCCACAATGTTTTCTACCCTTCCAAAATCAAATTTCAATGTTTGATTCACATTTATTTTGTCGTCTGCAAATGCTTTCAATTTGGACTAGCCTAATCTTTTGTTGTTTGGTAAAGGGTTAAAAAGTATTTGACAGTGTTAGCCAAGATAAGACTTCACATTTTGTGCAGTGTGATCTTACTCTACACTTTTTTCGAACACTACTGAATTTAGAGTTCAATTTAGATGTATAAAATTGCCTGATAAATGTGAATGACCTTGCTTTTATTTACACCTGGTTGAATCTATTACCCATATTATGGTGAAAATCAGTTAGCCCTTTACAAATGATCCTGCATTTTATGACCTTTAGGAAGAAGGCATTTGACGATATGGTTGGAAAAGGAAAAAATGCTGGTGACCAGTGGATTCTGTTTTTCCAGTTATATTTCTTTATTACCCTTTCAAAGCCAATTTCCAACATTTTGAGTTACATTTACTTTATGGTCTGCAAACTTCTTCAAAACAGATAAAAAGAAAAAAATTGTTGATTACTATCGAGTTAAACCTCAACTTTTTACCATACAACAAAATTTTGGACCCCTCTAAGTTTAAAGCATTGGCAGATTACAAATGTGGCTCAAATGGTGTAAGTTGTCTTTGAAATGTTTGAAAACACTGTTGAAATAAAAGAAAATGCTGGTTACCAGCTTCTTCTCTTTTTCCAACAATGTTTTCAAAAGCCTTCATCCTAAAGGTTGTTAAAACTTTATTGTGTGGTAAAGGGTTCAAATGCCTTTCACAAGCATCATTGCCTTTGTGGCCAGTATAGATAAACATACAACTGCACAGAACATGTAGTCTGATCTTTAATTGACACTTGACTCTTTGCATAGGCTTTCTGAACAGGAGCAACCTTGAAATTGAAAATAAATGGAACTTCTATCTAGGGATCTGCAATCTTTTGTGGAAAACCATGTTTGTTGAAAACAGTCCCTGGCCCTGACCCTTACCCTTACCCAGACGGATTGTGGCTCAAATCTTCCTCCCCAACAGAGCTTTTCGTGAAATAAATCTAGGTATTTAGCAAGTGGTATTTTAAAACATATGTTGATTTCGATGAAACACCCTATTGAAGAAATGTCGTGCCCGCCAGCTAGACTAAAAGTTTCCGTTTTGTTTATTTCTTGCTCAAAGGTTTATAACCCTTTACCACCTCCTAAGCTTTAAAGACCCTGAGGAACAAGATTTCTGAAAACATCATGAGAAAAGCAGAAAATGCAGGTGACCATCATTTTTTCCTTTTGCCACAAAGTTTTCTACTCTTTCGTTGTCAAGCCTCATTATTTTAGTTATGTCTTATCTAAATTTTGTAGTCTGCAAACTGTTTGGATTTGTGTGAAATTTTAACGTTTGGTAAAGGTTTAACTCTTTACCAAACAGTCCCGACTTTTGACAACCCCTAGGAAGAAGCCTTATGAAACTATTGTGGGAAAAGGAGAAAATGCTGGTAACCAGCACTTCTTCCTTTTCCCACAATGTTTTCTTCCCTTTTAAAGACAAATTACATCATTTGAGTCACATACCATTTGTCATCTGCAAAATGCTTTCAATTCTGAAAGGTCTATATTTTTGTCATTTGGTAAAGGGTTAAGTACTGGCCATAAATTAAGATTGAGGCTACACATAACAGCAGCTGTTATTTCATCAATATTTACATAGAAAATGTTGCTAGGTAAACTTCAGTTTGCATGTGTGACAAGCTTGATTTCTGTATTTTAGGACAAATGCTTTAATTAAGTCACGGACATTACGTGTATGTGTGGAGGTGACAATCGGGCGGGAGTGTTTCATGTACCAGTTTCTTGATCTTTTTGCAAAAGTTCTACAGTCTGATGGATTCTGGGAATGCTTTTCAAAGGTATGTTTCTGTTCATTGAAGCATATTTTTTTAGTTTTTGATTGATACCAAAGTGATGTGTATTTGGCTTTTAACCCTTTACCAAATGAAAAAATTTTTTGACTCCTCCAGGTTCAAACAAGACGAATTAAACATGGTAAAAATGATTAGATTTGTTTCTAAAAGGGAAAAAAAACATTGTGAGAAAAGGAGAAAATGCTATTTACCAGCATTTTCTCATTTTCCCACAATGTTTTAAAAAGCACATTTTCTCAAGGTCATTAAAACTTGGGATTGTTTGGTAAGGCACTGGATCAATACCTCATGTATTCAACTGTTTCAATTCAGCTGTTTTTGAAAAAAGCATCAAGGTATTGTCATAGACCTGTTGTTGTCTGCATCATTGGCACCATCTGCCTCACTCTTGTGATGTGACAACTTTGATATTTTCTCCTCACTCTTGTGACTGAAGATATTGACCTCAAACTTGGGCTTGCTGTTTTCAATGTAAAGGGAAACCCATATCAGAAGGGCAACTTACCTGGAACTATTTATGACATAGTTATGCCCCCTTTTCAACTAACATTTTTACTGAAAAAAGAGAATTTTCAAAGAAAATACACCTGTAGTCAAGTGGCGGCAACCATCTGCTTGGGTCTTGGTTTAATTTCTGACAGGTATCTCAGTAACATGTGTTTGGGTTGTAATCATCAGCTCTCAGAGTCATCTTTTTTTGTCAATTTGCAAGCTCATCAACTTTCAAAATATTGTGGCAAATATCAGACAAGTTCTCCATTTGCCACGCTGTTATCACATTTACTCAGGTACTCAAGAACTGAACTTAAACTTATCTTTATCATTCATATTTTACAAGGACTTTTTCAAACTTGTTTGCTGAAAATTTGTTGTGATTAGGCAGTGACTTAACCTTTAATCAAAAATCCTATGTTTCACTGACCCTGTGGAGGAAGGCTTTTGAAAACAATGTGGGATATGGAGAAAATGCTGATAACCAGCATTTGCTCCTTATCCAACTTTTTTTTCTATTCTCTCAAAGACAAATCTCATCTTTTTGGCCAAAATTAGTTTGTTGTTTGCAAATGCTTTCAATATAGATTAGTTGTATGGTAAAGCAAGAGTGTCCCATGATGCACAATACCCAAGTGGGTAATATAAAAATCAAAGTACTGAAAGTACTGACAGACTAGCGAATTTGATTGATTGATTGATTGTTTGTATGGTGTTTAACCCTGGTTTCAACATTATTTCAGTTATGTAGCAGTGGACAGTGCACATATCCATGCTTTCCTGGAGTTTCTTTTACCAATACTCCACACGATATTCTTTCCAAGCGACTGGCTGCTTTCCCACATTTATATTATACCGGTAACCATCGTCGAAACGTGACAGAGAAATAAATCCTGTCACAGTGACTATCATCAATCCTTGGACAGAAATTTGATGAGTCGGGGATCGAACCAGCGACCTCCTGTTCCCAGGTCCTGTACACTACCGACTGAGCTACTGGGACTATGTGTGCTATTGGTTAACTGTAATCCAGTTTAAGTTTAACCCTTAACCTGCTTAAAAATGTTAAACGAAACTTTCAAGCCAATGGTAAAGTAGTAAACACCTGAATATTGCTATTTCAAAGTTACATTTTGGAGAAAATAATATATCCTCTTATCGGACAGTGTAGATCCAAGATCAGACTGCATGCTCTGTGCAGTCTGATCTTAATCCACACTGTCCGCAAAACGTCATTGAGTCGCGGTAGTGCTAGTAAAAGAAACTTCAGGAAAGCATGGATAGGTGCTCTGGCAGCCACAATATCACTGAAATAATGTTGAAAACGGCGTGAAACACCATGCAATCAATTGGTCAATATCCATTAGCACAAGATGTAGTTAACTATTTAACTCTCTTTACAAAACAAAAAATTTTACGCCAGTCCAAATTCAAAGCTGTTGCAGACCATAAATTAAAAGTGGCTAAACTGATGTAACCCGATTCCAAAAGGGTAGAAAACAAGGTGGGAAAAGGAGAAAATGATGGTTACCAGCATTTCTCCTTTTCCCGCAATGTTTTCATAGGGATTTTCCCCAGTATCGTTAAAACTTGGGATTGTTTGGTAAAGGGTTAATATTCAAGACTAGAATAACAGTTTAACATAACAGTATAACTGTACACAATGATCTAAATAATGAATGACTGAAGGAATGACAATGGTTCCCTGACCAGTGAGGGTTAATGTAACTGGGATTTGCTACTAGTTACATAGGTGTATCTATTAATAGATTCATTCATAATGTTACAGTGGTGTAGGAAAAAGTGATTCTGCTTTGCATGGGTCACTTAATTTACATATAAGCAAAGATGTCATACCTTGTAAATGACATCTTGTTCAGTTTATTACTTTATAAGACAACATGTTCAAATTGGAGTGGTAGAGATTTAGTGGTTTTTGTCAAAACTGTCATATATGAAAGAATTAACATTTATAACAGAAGTATTTTTTCTGTGGGGCAGTATTTGGCAACTGTGGGGTTTTTTGTTTACTTTGACTCTAGGTCAATCTTGTTGCCTATAGACTAACTTCGCTAGTCTAAAAAGTGGAAAATAATGTGTTTTGCCACTTTGGAGAATAACATAATTCACATTGATCATTCTTTACCTAATAATGGTGATTTTATCAACCTTGGGGAAGAGAACCTTTGAAAACACTTTTGGAAAAAGACTGAAATGCTTTTAACCGGCATTTTCTCCTTTCACCACAGCGTTTTCTATCCTTTCAAAGAAAAATACCATTATCTCAGTTACATTGCATTGTCCTCTACAGATGCTTTCAGCTTGTCTGTAATTTTTCTACCACTCTTTACCACACGACAGAATTTTAGACCAGTCCAAATTGAAAGCATTTAAAGACGACAAATTAAATGCAACTCAGAAACTGAAATTTGTTTTGGAAAGGGTAGAAAACATTGTGGGAAAGGGAGAAAATGCTGGTTACCACAATGTTTTCAAGAGGCTTCTTCCCCAGGGTTGTTAAAAGTAGGGATTGTGTGGTAAAGAGTTAAACAGAAGTCTTTATTCAGAGCACAGGGATTTTTAGTGTTTTTTATGTTTAACATATATATATAATACAAGGGATGCAACTGACATTATCGGCAAAGTCTACTTGTCATCACAAAAACACAAGTTACTTCGTCAATATTACAGATAATCACACAAGGTCTACTTTATCTAGCTCATTACACACTTTTCTAGCGAAAAATAACGTGGTTTCATGACTAAACGTTCAATGATTTGTGCTACAGAAGCTGGTTTCTCGACAAATAGGTCGAAATTGTTTGGTCCGACACGGGTTCGTTCAGTGCGCTTGTCAGAGTAAATCTACTATTCTGTACAAGATCATGGCGCAAATACTTATCGGTTTGATAAAACAAGTAAATATCTTTAACCAACCTTCGTTGTTTAATAATAACACGAAGAATACAGCTCCAAATCGTCCGATGTTTGATCGATTCACTCAAATTTCAAGGAAGCAGCCATAATTGTTGTCACGTGATCAAAATGTATCAAGGCATTTCATTGGTCGGAACCAAAATCCGACCAATGAAATGCCTTGATACATTTTGATCACGTGACAACAATTATGGCTGCTTCCTTGAAATTTGAGTGAATCGATCAAACATCGGACGATTTGGAGCTGTATTCTTCGTGTTATTATTAAACAACAAAGGTTGGTTAACGATATTTACTTGTTTTATCAAACCGATAAGTATTTTGGCCATGATCTTGTACAGAATAGTAGATTTACTCTGACAAGCGCACTGAACGAACCCGTGTCGGACCAAACAATTTCGACCTATTTGTCGAGAAACCGGCTTCTGTAGCACAAACCATTGAACGTTTAGTCATGAAACCACGTTATTTTTCGCTAGAAAAATGTGTAATGAGCTAGATAAAGTAGACCTTATGTGATTATCTGTAAAATTGACGAAGTAACTTATGTTTTTGTGATGACAAGTAGACTTTGCCGATAATGTCAGTTGCATCCCTTGTATTATATATACATGTAAAACATAAAAAACGCTAAAAATCCTTGTGATTCAGAGGGCATAATGATTCTAATCTGTTAATGTCCCAGTAAAAAGTTAATGCAGTTCAAATATATTTTAGCAGTTAGATTTCAGTAGTAAATAATAAAAGTATTACCATCATCCTTTAGAGCTATAAAAATGAGCCATGCTTGGTGAAATTGGGGTTTAATGCATCTGCAAAAAGTATTGCTCACTTCATTTAATCTAATCCTGACCTTTATGCTGAATATATATAGAGGGATATAAATTGAACTCTGACTATTATTCAGAAAGTTTAGTTTGCATTCGCTGAAGTTACAGTAGACTTGAGCTAGTTCTCTGTATATACACAGGTAAGCCATTTAATTTGCACATATCGTACGTAATATTTCCGTGACCATTCGGGACATACATGTATGCCAAATACAGTCCCGTACTATGCCGAAGGTAAAAATAGAATTTTAATTTATGTCAGTGATATTGACCTGGGTCAGGTTAAATGATGTGAGTTATATCTACCATGGTCAGCCTGTGCAGACCGCGCAGGCCAACCAGGGTTGAAACATTTTGCTGTTAATCATTTTTCTGCATTGAAAATACCAGCTTATCTCATTATCATAGGATTCAGTCCATTGTTTTAGAAAATGGATTTTATGGATCCATGATTATATAATTACCTGCTGGGTATCATGTATCACAGAGATTCATTAACCCCCATTGTGTTAACTCTTTACAAAAATGTAGCCTTGACCAAATAGAAAGCATTTACAGATGACAATTTCAATGTGGCTAAATTAATAGAATTTGCCTTTGACAGGGAAGAAAAACTTGTGGGAAAAGGAGAAAATGCTGGTTACCAGCATTTTCTCCTTTCCCCACAATGTTTTCAGAAGACTTTTTCCTCAGGGTTGTTATAAGTCGGGATTGTGTGGTAAAGAGTTAAAGCATGGTTCAAATTAACATCCTGCAGATGCTTTCAATTTGATTTGTTGTCTGGTTAAGAGTTAACCCTTTACCAAACAATCCCGTGTTTTAATGATCCCGGGGCAAAAGGCCTTTGAAAACATTGTGGAAAAAAGAGAAAATGTTGGTAACTAGCATTTTGTCATTCGCTCACAATGTTTGCTTGCCTTCCAAAGAAAAATTATTTATTTGAGCCACATTTAATATGTTGTCTGCAACTGCTTTCAATATTGAAGCATTCAAAGTTTTGTCGTCTGGTAAAAAGTTAATAGATATGGTATTGAAATTCTATTATATTTTATCTATTCTATTGACCTTGATAGAGAGGAGCATTTTCCTGTCCCAATATGTTGAAAGTGAAATGGTAATATCTGTACAAAACAGTTTTAATGATTTTAACCTTTTTGCCAATGAAAACAACTACAGTGCTTTTGCACAACTGTGATAGATCAAGATGAGACTGAAAGGATCATGCAATATGATCTTGGATTTACACACCCTCTATTGCGGACATTCTCCTCAACATATGGTCAATTTTGATACACTCTGAAACTTTTCCAGTTCATTTTGCTGCCTGAGGGCTTACTGCAAATAATCATGTATATTGATCTATTTTTACTGAACCATGCAATGCGCTTAACTCATCACCATCAACAAATTTTTAGTCTAGTTCAAATTGAAAGCATTTGCATATGACAAAATATATGTGAAAAAAAAATTGCTAGTTACCATCGTTTTCTCTTTTTTCCCACAATGTTTACTAAAATTTCTTTGTAAGGGTCATTAAACCTTGAGATTGTGTGATAAAGAGTTAACTCTTTACCAAACGACAAAATTTTAGACTGGTCCAAATTGAAAGCATTTGCAGACGACAAAATAAATGTGACAGAAAAAATGAAACTTGTTTTGGGAAGGGTAGAAAACATTGTGGGAGAGAAAATGCTGTTTACCAGCATTTTCTCCTTTTCTCACAATGTTTTCTAAAGGCTTATTTCACAAGGTCGTTAAAAGTGGGGATTGGGTGGTAAAGAGTCAGCTGATTACCCTATGACCTTGAGTTTTCACAACCTTGAGAAAGAAGGCTTTTGAAAACATTGTGGGTTAAGGAGGAAATGCTGGTGACAATCTTTCAAAGAAAAACCCATTCATTTGAGCCAATCTTGGTATTTGGTCCACAAGTGCTTTCAATTCAGACAAGTCCAAAGTTTACCAGACTGCATGGTTGGTCGATTTTAAAAGCATTTGAGCAGGGCTTTGGCGAAAGGGGTTTAATGTTTCTCAAGTAGACAGCTAAGGTTCTATGACAGTAACCAGCATTTTGGCCTTTTCCACAATGTTTTCTTCCTTTTAACTGTTTAGCACACAACAAAATTTTAGACTCTTCCAAATTTAAAGCATTTGCAGATGATAGATAGACAGTGCCTCAAATGATGAAGATTGTTTGGGAAAGGGCAGAAAACATTGTGGGAAAGGGAGAAAATGCTGGTTACTGGCATTTTCTCCTTTTCCCACAACGTTTTCAAAAGCTTTCTTGCCAAGGGTTGTTAAGAGTTGGGATTGTTTGGTAAAGGTTTAAAAGACGAATTCCATCACTTCGGTAACATTTGAAATGGCCATCTGCTTTAAATCTTTACCAAACAACAAAATTTTAGACTAGTCCATATTGAAAGCATTTGCAGACGACAAAATAAATGTGAATTTTGATTTGGGAAAGGTAGAAAAGATTATGGGAACAGGAGAAAATGCTGGTTACCAGCATTTTCTCCTTTACCCACAATGTTTTCAAAGGCTTTCTTTGTAAGGGTTGTTAAAAGTCAGGATTGTGTGGTAAAGCTTTAAATTCAATATGGATCGGTAAAAAATTTTGTCATCAGGTAGAGAGTTTATGATTATAATTATACAGGTAAACTCCTCTCTCACATTCAATGCCATGATCAAGGTCACACAATCTTAAATGAATATTAACCATTTATAATCCCAAGTTTTAGGCACCATGAGGTAGAAGCCTTCAGAAAACATTGTGGGGAAAGGAGAAAAAGCTGGTTACCAGCATTTTCTCCTTTTCCTGCAATGTTTTCTGTTCTTTCAGACACAAATTCCATCATTTGAGCAAGGCTATTGCTTGTCAACTGCAAATGCTTTCGATTTGGATAAGTGTTCTCCATAACTCTTTATCAGACAATAAAATTGTGCAATTGCATATGATTCATTCGGCATGACTCAAATGATTGGATTTGTCTCTGAAAGGTTAGAAAACAATGTGTGAAAAGGAGAAAATGCTGGTTACCAGCATTTTGTCTTTTTTCCCACAATATTTTCAAAACCTCTCTTTCTCAGAGGTCATTAAAAGTGTGGACTGTGTGAGTAAAGTATCAGTGCTGAAAAGCATTTACTTATTTATTTTTTTTTATTACTCATGTTCAAATTCTATCTTGCAGCTTTTAATGTGAGTAGCAGATTTTCATAAAACAACAGATTTTTCTATCATGCATGACACATTGTCACATTGTGAGCCTGGGATTAACCCTTGACCACACAATCCCAAGTTTTGACAACCTTAAGAAAGATGGTTTTTGACAACATTGTGGGAAAAGCAAAAAATGCTAGTAACCATTATTTCCCCATTTTTCCACAATGTTTTCAACCTTTCCAAAAACAAATTATAATTTTTGAGTCACATTTGTCTTGTCATCTGCAAATGCTTTCAATATTGGCAAGTCTAAAATTAAGCGGAAGAGTTAAAATGTGACACCTCGGGAAAATATCTCATACTGCAGCAGCTGATATAAACCTTTTTCATGCAGATGTAGGTTTATGCTTTTGCGGGAAGAGATAACTTACCTGAGGTAAACTTTTTACAACAAAGTTTCAGACTTGCCAAAACTGAAAGCATTAATTTTGCAGAAGCCAAAATAAACACAACTCAAAAGTTTAATTTTTTTTTATACTTATTATTTACTGCAGGGGAAAGGAGAAATTTTCTCCCATTTCCTCCATGTTTTCCTAAGTCTTCCTCTCAGGGTTATGAAAACTCGGAGTTGTTTGGTACATAGTTAGCAATAAAAGTTGTTGCAAAAAGAGGAATAAACATTGCCACAAGAAGAGGAATCACTGTCTGTATCACAATGTTTTCTTGACCAAATAAGCAGAGTCAGGAGAGGGAGCCTAATGTATTGATCCCTGTCCATACGTACATCCTTTTGGTACAATCAAAGTATTGAAAGCACTGCTGTGGCATTTGTCAAGGGAGCCATTATGTGGAATTAATAATTTGAAAAAATTGAAATATTATCCAATATTCGCTGAAAGTCAATTATTTCAATCTGTAAATATACATACACCGTCCAATTTAGAGTAGTGTGAAATCATGTGGCAAGAACAAGCTCAGGCAAACTGGTTTTGGGAGGAATAAGCCCAGGAGACAAAAAATGTGTATATCATTGCTCCAATAGAAGGCTATGAGTTAGTAAAGCTATTTTCAATAAAAAAGAAATATTTCCACAATCAATGGCCTAATCCAGTTTATTTTGACACACCATTTTCAATTCTATATTTGAGTGCTATGGGAATATTTATTTGTCCGAAAAAAATGGAGTTCAAATAGGTTTACTTCCTTGGGTTTCGCACAAACTACGATACATGATTTTCAAAATGTCTTTTTGAACTCATAGTGGCATTGTCTTTGCACAAATGCCAAAAAGCTGATTTTTACTTTCTTGAACTATAACTTTTTTGGTCTATAACTGATATTTATTTGAATGTTCTATAGAATATTTTTTATATCAGTTTAACAATTAATCTTTAATTGAAATATTACCCAAATTTCATTAGATTCCAACTAGTAATTCATAAGTAATTGAAGTATATTTAATTATTGATCTGAAAAATATTTAACTCTTTACCAAACAACATAATTTTAGACTGGTTGGAATTGAAACCATTTGCATATGACAAAATAAATGTGGCTCAAGCATTGAAATTAGTTTTGGCTAGAAAACATCATGGGAGCAGGAGAAAATGCTGGTTACCAGCATTTTCTCCTTTTCCCACAATGTTTTCCAAAATGCTGGTTACCAGCATTATCTCCTTTTCCCAAAATGTTTTCCAAAGCTTTCTTTTTCAGGGTCATTTAAAGTTGGGATTGTGTGGTAAAGAGTTAAGGCAAAATCCACAGTGTTACAGGAGTTATGACCCCTTTTCCATGGTATATTTTTTGTTGTTGTTGCAAAATACTGCTTTACAAATTGTAAATCTTCATAATTGATGGAATTAATCTAATAGGCTTCATAGACATTCCAATACGCACAAGCCATGTTTTAATGGATCATGAAGTATAATTCTTCAGATACATCTATGTGATGAAAAGAATCTGACATTCTTTGGCTTTTGAGATAGAACTTTATTAAACTTGTTGACAAAAATAATTAAGCTCACCAAATGCCTGCCTGGGTAGCTCAGTAGTTTGCATATCGGACTCGTGACCTGGTGGTTGCAAGTGTGATACCGGGTTGAGGCAAACTTTCTTTCCAGCGATTTCTGGCCTTTCACCACTGATGCATGTGAGAAAAGTAGTCAGTGGCTTTGGAAAGAAAGTTGTGTCAGTACTGGTGTGAGAAAGCCAGTAAACACATAGGTGTGTCACTGACCGCCATGATATGACCTGAGCTGTTAAAATAGTATTAAACTCCAATATCAGTGCCTGCTTGATAATATTTTTTCTAGACTCATTTGATAAGACTTTTATCTCAAATGCCAACTCATGTCAGATCCTGAAGATATTGGATACATACATCACTGAAAGGTACAAAATCAAAATCATAATCAAAAATTGTTTTTTAGATTAATTCCATCAGTTATGAAGAGTGTAATGGCCCTTTTCTAGCCCCTTGTATTGTATTAACACATTTCTAGTTTACCCTTGTCGATCACGAGTATATTAACTCTTTACCACATGAGGAAAATTTGTACCTGTCCAAATTCAAAGCATTTGCTGTTGAAAATTTCAATATGGCTCAAATGATAGAGTATGTCTGTGATAGGGTAAAAAAAACATTGTGGGAAGTGGAGAAAATGCTGGTAACCGGCATTTTCTCCTCTTCCCTCAACGTTTTCAAAAGGCCTTTTCCTCAAGGTCGTTAAAATTCATGATTGTGTGGTAAAGAGTTAAGAAAAAAATTTGTTGTCTGCAAATGAACTTGGACAAGTTTAATATTTCATCCTTTGGTAAACAGTTAAGATTTTATTTTTCTGAGTCTTAGTCATACAGGTTGTTTGGTCTGTACAGTCTAACAGCTGTTTTCAACTGAACTCTTTACCAAATGACAAAATTTTAGACTGGTCGAAATTGGAAGCATTTCCAGACAGCAATTAAATGTAGCACTAATTATGAAATTTGTCTTTCAAGGGTAGAAAACTTTGTGGTTACCTGCATTTACTCCTTCTCCCACAATGTTTTCAAAAGCTTTTTATCAGGGTCATCAAAACTCAGGACTTTGTGGTAGAGGGTTAATTCGTCACTTTCAGAAACTTATTTACAGCAAATGACATTGAAAACAACTGTGGAAACGATTGAAAATGAATCAAGATTTGACTTGTGAAAACAAGTAATAAGATAGAGGCAAAAGGAGAAATTGTTACTATGATACCAGGGAAAATGTAAATTATATGAATAAGTTAACCCTTAGAGTGCTGAATAAACCACAGGTACTAGGCGCCTTGCTCTTACACCCGTGGGAACAAGTCCTCCTTACCCCGTTTCAGACTTTGCTGAAATTTTATTATAATGTATATAATAAAATTTCAGCAAAGTCTGAAACGGGGTAAGGAGGACTTGTATATGTTTCCAGGGGTGTAAGAGCAACGCGCCTAGTACCTGTGGAATAAACCTATCAGACATTTTCAAATTAGAAGTATGACCCAAATAATTGCAATTTCATCGTCGCTTTTGTCTATAGTATTTCAGCAGACTGGACAGTGTAGATCAAAGATCAGGCCGCATGTTTTGTGCAGCCTGATCTTGATCTACACTGGCTGCAAAGGCAACTATTGTCGTGAAAGGTGCTTTAAGGGTTGACAGTGTATGATTGTACTTGAAATGTTTTGATCCAAAACATCAGGTCTAAAATGTTTTATCCCTTTACCGCATAATGACGCCTTTTGACGCCCCTGGGAAAGAAGCCTTTTGAAAACATTGTGGGAAAAGGAGAAAATGCTGGTAACCAGCATTTTCTCCTTTTCCCTCAATGTTTTCTACCCAATCAAAGAAAAATTGCAGCATTTTAGCCAAACTGAAATTGTCGTCTGCAAATGCTTTCAATTTGGAGAAGGCTAAAACTTTGTCGTCTGGTAAAGGGTTAATACCTCCAAATCAGAGTAGAAGTTGTTAAGTATAATGGAATGGATGTGACAAGAACTTACCTATGAAGTAACAAGTTAAATACAGTAAAACCTATGTTAGAAACCACCTCTAAAGTCTATGAATTGGCTCTTTACCTAATGACAATTTTTTGAACTCCACCAAATTGAAAGCACTCGCAGATGACAAAGTAAATGTGGCTCAGGTGATGATTTCTCTCTTCAATAGGGTAGGAAACATTGTGGGAAAAGGAGAAAATGCTGGTTAACAGCATTTTCTCCTTTTCCAACGAAGTTTTTAAAAGGTTTTTTACCCAGGGTTGTTAAAAGTCAGGATTGTGTGGTAAAGGGTTAAGCTAGTAACCTGTATTAAGCAACCATCTTTGGAGTTCCTAGAGAAAGCAAACATGTTGAAATTTACCTTTATCAAGCAAACACTTATCACAAGCAATCTGATTTTGAGTGTTCTGGGGTGCTGGCTTAACCCTTTACCGCATAATCCCAAGTTTTAACAACCCTGTGGAAGTAGGTTTTTGAAAACATGAGAAAATGCTGGTAATGATGAAATTTGTCTCTAAAAGGGTAGAAAACATTTTGAAACATGGAGAAAATGCTGGTTACCAGCATTTTTTTTCCCTCATTGCTTTTAAAGGCCCTCTTCCCCAGAGTTGTGAGAATATGGGTTTGTTTGGTAACATGTTATATTGAAATGACACGTACAATGTCCAATAATTGTTATTAAGATTTTTTCACCCGGAACACATTATTACCTATCCTGAGGGTATAGATTGGTATGCATTATATATGAGTCATACTCTATGAAAACGGGGCTTAATGCATCTGCAAAAAATATCTACCCATTTAATCCGTGCAGACTGACCTGGGCCGAAACTTTTCGCTATCAGTCAAATTTCTGCATGTCCAAGGACCAGTCTACCTCATGATTAAGTCAGTTGTTAAAGACAGTGGCTATTACAGATCCATCATTATGTGATGGCTTGATTGGTATTATTTATCACGGAGATGCATTAAGCCCCCTTTTGCCAGTGCATGACTCATATAGTATTTTGTTGGGGTTGCTGGTTAAGAAATGTATTATTAGATTTGATTTTTAGCTTGGCTTTTCTCAAAGAAAACTTTGAGGTATTGTCATAGTGTTGTTGTTGTCAGTGTCTCAGTTGCGATAACTTGGACATTATTTGATATCCATGTCATTACCAAAGATATTAATTTCAAACCCAGGCTAGTTGTTGACTATCAGAAGGGGAAGTTATACCAAGAAGGCAGGTAACCCTCAGAAATATATTTTGCACAGTCATGCCCCATTTTGAATTATATTGGTAGGTAGAACTGTTGCTTTGAATCAAATATGCCCTGTGCATTTGTAAACGCAACTGTAGCAGAGCATTGGACAGTACACACATTGGTTTCAGCAGGATACTTTAATCCTTTACCACACAGTCCCGACTTTTAACAACCCTGAGAAAGAAGCCTCTTGAAAACATTGTGGGAAGAGGAGAAAATGCTGGTAACCAGCATTTTCTCCTTTTCCCACAACGTTTTCTACCCCATCAAAGAAACTTCAAAAATTTGAGCCACATTTAAATTGTCGTCCACAAATGCTTTCAATTTGGACAAGTCTACATTTTTCTCGTTAAAAGAGTTAAAGCCCCAAGACACATATGAAGAAGTGAGCTGTTACCCTGATATGACTTAACTCTTTACCAAACGACAAAATTTTAGACTAGTCCAAATTGAAAGGATTTGCAGACGACAAATTAAATGTAGCTCAAATGATGATTTCTGTTGTGGATAGGGTAGAAAACACTGTGGGAAAAGGAGAAAATGCTGGTTACCAGCATTTTCTCCTTTTCCCACCATGTTTTCAAAAGCCTTCTCTTAAAGGGTCATTAAAACCCGGGATTGTGTGGTAAAGGGTTAAATAATGTTGAAAGCAGCTTAATACACTATACAGCCAATCAGTTATATCATTCTGTGCAGTCTAATCTTGATCTATTCTGGCACCAACAGGGCATTGAGTTGCCCTTAGCAGTGTATGGGTTAAGTTTGTTTGTATAGTGTTTAACATGGTTTTCAACATTATTTCAGATACACTACGGTTGCCAGTGTGCCTATCCATGCATTCAAGGAATTTCTTTTACCATTTATTTTACGATATTCTTTCCAAGCCACCACATACTTTCCCATGCAATCTTTGTCCAAACAATGATCAATGGTGAGATAGGAATGAATCTTACCACAATTACTATCCAGTAGGCAAACCTTAGGCAGTTGCTTGATCGAATTCCTTGGCTGTATGATATGCACCTACACCATACACTTTTTGGCTGGAGATAGACTGCTTGACCTTGTTTAAGATCATAAGGCTCCATTTATAAAAAGAAAACAAAAGTCACAATTTTTTATCGAAGTCTGTCTAAACACATTTCCATTAACAAACAGTTTGTGAATACATTTTTAACGTAATTTGTTAATTAATTCCATTGGCATTGTTTTTTCCCCAGATTGATAGATGTAAATTACTGTGATTATTGTTGGGAATCTAATTTCGTGGGTGCTAACATTTTTAAGATAATGTGACCCACAGTCTTTTTAAATTACCCCCCCTCCCCCCATGAAATGGATGAGGTTAGATGTAAGTACAGAATCGGTCGAGTAGCAATGAGTCAATTACTATCATCAGTCCTTGGAAACAAATTAGCTGAGCTGGGGATTTGAGCTTAAGGGTTAAAATTATTTATAACTGTCGGAAAGATATTAAAGTAGAGTTTGAATATTAAACATGAAGAGTGAGTGTGACGTGTTTGCAATGCAAGTGGCATGTTTATGAATATTTTTTGCATGCTACACTTATATACCTACATTTGTATATTTACACTAGTCCTCTATCACACAATTCTGAGTTGCCAGCATTTTATCTTTTTCCACAATGTTTTCTGACTTTTTAAAGAAAATTTTCAATCATATGAACCACACTGAACGTGTCGTCTGCAAACGCTCTCAAATTGGACAAGTCTCAAAAGTTTTTGTCTGGCAACTGAATGTTGAATTATCTCTTTACCACACAATCCTGAGTTTTAACGACCCTGAAAAATGGCGCCATTTGAAAACATTGTGGGAAAAGGAGAAAATGCTGGTAACCAGCATTTTCTCCTTTTCCCACAATGTTTTCTGCCCTTTAAAGGATGTATTTCTTCCTTTGAGCTTCCTTCAATTTGTCGTCTGCAAATTATTTCAATTTGCATGAGTCTAGAATTATTTTGTTTGGTAAAGAGTTATCCTTTTACCAGACGACAAAAGTTTTGGACTCGTGCAAATCTGAAGCACTTACACAGGACATCTTAAAAGCAACTCAAATGGTAGAATTTGTCTTCAGTAGAGTAGAAAACATAGTGGGAAAAGGAGAAAATACTGGTCACCAGCATTTTCTCCATTTCCCATGATGTTTTCAAGAGCCCTTGTTTTGGTACAACTTGGAATTGTGTAGTAAAGGGTAAATTGGCAGTGAACATGCAAGTATGTGAGACTGTTCGGTACTGGTCATACAATTAGCGGATTTGCAAATGACAGTTATCGCAATTCATGGCCATATCCATCTGCATTTCTTCAAATCCCATAACACTTTCAAAGGTCTTATTCTTTTCTTAAGGTTCTTAAAACTCAGAAATTTTTGGCATGTTTGTCTTAGACCTGGTGTCATCATTTGTATTGTTTGTGTCGTCATCATGCAAAAACTTTGACATTTTGTAATATCTCTCTTATTACCCAAGATATTTACTTCAAAATCATGTTAGTTATTAAATATCAAAAGGGGAACCCATACAACAGGGGCAGATAACAATCAAAATATTTTTGACACCGTTATGCCTTTTGTTGTCTTAAAATTTTCAAAACTTACATTTCATAAAATCTCTGCCATTACTGAAGATATTTACTTCAGACTTTGACTAGTTCAAAAGGGGAACTCATACAACAGGAACAGGTAACCATCAAAATATTTTTGACACACTTATGCACCTTTTACTTAAAAATTTTCACTTGAAACAACTGCAGCCAAGTGTTGGCAGCCACATGCAGTGCTCCTATACAGGATTAAGAAAGAATACCGATAAATCATGCCTTTTTTTTTTCACTTTTGTTATGTTAAAGACAGAAAATGATTGCCATTGTTTAAGGGCAATATACCATAATGTCCCTTATTGACGTTCCTCTTCTGATTAACGGTCTCTCAGCTTTTTTCAAAATGAAAATGGGCTTACCAGATGGCCAATCCATCAATATAGTATAAATAAATGTGCTAGAATGAACTTGCAGTGTCAACGTAATCCTAATTACTTCATAAATCGATGTCATTAACACCAGACTATCCAAATATACATACATGTCCGATTACATTGTAGCCAGGAAACACATAGGTGCGTCGCTGACTGCCATGATATGACCTAAGCTGTTAAAATGGTGTTAAACTCCAATACAAACCAAACCAAACCGATTACACTGTAAAATTCTGGTAACACAAATTTGTCAACTAGCATGGAAAAACTTTTAAGAAAGTGAAAGTATCAAAGATCAGCATCCCATGTCAATTGTGAATGCTGTTTAATATCCAAATAACTCACGATCAGCGGTAAAATTCAATAATTAATAAAAGACTTGACATGTGACAAAAATAATAAAAAGCGAATTCCCATAGAGAAAATTCTTAACAATTATGAGAGTAGAAGACTCGGAGACAACAAAGCAATTTCTTAAAGACCCAGTAGCTGCCAGAAGTAAGGAATGAGGTGTTAAAATGCATTTGAATTTAAATCATACCAGTTTAAAGTATGGAAATTATTGTGAAGATGATAATCTGTTATTATACAGTCAGTCCAAGTGTTATTCGCTGGTAGGCAAATTAATTCTAAAACCAGGTAAAAAGTAAACAAAAGATAGAGCAACCTGGCAGCTTTCTACTTTTAAGATTCATTTTTCTGCAGGCGACTAACACTTGGACTATGTGTATAGTAACAGATTGTCACTTTCACGATAATTTCCATACTTTTAAACTGTATGATTTAAATTCAGATGCAATTAAACACCCGCATTGTTTGCCTTTGGCCGCTATTGGGAACTTATTGATTAAAGATAGATTTTGGTGGTTTTATAAGAAATCTTAAAAACAACAGGGCCATTGGCCCTAAAGCGCTCACCTGAATAAGGACATCTAGGATTGATAAGGCTGAAAAGATCCTGGTCATGATGATGTAAAATGCATGAGTGTAAGTGATCTACTTTTTGACTGGTTTAGCCTATTTTTGAATTTCTAATCTGGCTCGAAATGTGACCTCTAGTGTTCACACAAGGTTTTTCTAAGATTTGGCCCCGTGACCTACTTTTTGACCTGACGTGATTTGATATCATTATTTCAGTTATATCATGGCGGCCAGTGCATCTGTCCATGCTTTCCTGAGTTTATTTTTTACCAGTCCTTCACACAATATTCTTTCCAAGCCACTGGCTGCTTTCCCACATAGCCATTGTCGAAACAATGGTCAGCGGTGGGAGAGGAATTAATTCCATAGAAATGACTATCATCAATCCTCAGAAAGAAATTGGCTGAGATTGGGATCAAACCAGTGACCTCCTGTTCTCAAGTCCTGTTCGCTACTGACTGAGCTATGGGGCTCGGGTATGAGACTGAAAATGTGGCCCTTAAAGTGCACACAAGGTTGTTCTAAGATTTGGCCCTATGACCTACTTTTTGAGCTGACCTGACCCAATTTCACACTTGTCCAAGATTTTATCCAGAAAAACATTCTGACCCAAGTTTCAAGAGTATCAAGCCCTGTGACCTACTGTTTGACTCAACATGACCCAATTTTCTATGTGTCCAAGGTTTTATCAAATCAAACATTCTAACCAAGTTTCATGAGTATCAGGCTGAAAATGTGGCCTCTAGAATAAACACAAGATTTTTCTAAGATTTGGCCCTGTGACCTACTTTTTGACCTCACATGACCCAATTTCAAACTTGTCTGAGATAGTATCCAGGCAAACATTCTGACGAAGTTTCATGAGTATCGGCCTCTAGAGTGCACACAAGCTTTTTCTAAGATTTAGCCCTGTGACCTACTTTTTGACCCAACATGACCCAATTTTGAACTTGTCTGAGATTTTATCCAGACAAACATTCTAAACAAGTTTCATGCATATCAAGCTGACATTGTGGCCTCTAGAGTGCACAAAAGCTTTTTCTAAGATTTGGCTGCATAACCTTCTGTTTAACCCCACCTGACCCAATTTCTGTCCAAGACATTACCAAGACAAACATAACCAAGTTTCATGTGTATCAAGCTGAAAATGTGGCCTCTATACTGCACACAAGCTTTTTCTAAGATTTTGCCCTGTGACCTACTTTTTGACGCCATGTGATCCAATTTCAAACCTGACCGAGATTTTATTCAAACATACATTCTGACCAAGTTTCATAAGTATCAGGCTGAAAATGTAGCCTTTAGAGTGCACACAAGGTTTTTCTAAGATCTGGCCCTGTGACCAATTTTTTGACCCCATGTGACCCAATTTCAAAACTTGTCAGAGATTTTATCCAGACAAGCATTCTGACGAAGTTTAATGAGGATCTGGCTGAAAATGTGGCATCTAGAGTGCACACAAGGTAAATGTTGACGACCGCATGACGGACGACGGACACAGCACGATCATCAAAGCTCACCTTGAGGACTGTGTGCTCAGGTGAGCTAAAAACATTTAAACTTATACCCTTAAATCCCTAAGTTTTGAAGTGAAACTGCTTTTACTTCATGAATATTCTGTCTTTACATGAACTATTTATAGATCTCCAATGAATCCAAGATTTTATAAGATGTTTACTTTAGGATCATGTGTCTAGGTATTTTACCTCTACATGTCTACACCATGGATGTGGCTAAAAAAGAAGTTTATTTATATACAGACATACCAAACATTTGAACTCCATTTAGAACAACGCAAATATCAGAAAACGGAATACAGTCACAGAAACAAAGTAGTGACAAGTCAAATTGTTTTCTCGATACCCTGCATTTCTTTTTCATTTGTGTATATAAACATAGAAATTAGTTAACTTTTTATTAACGACATTCTGCACTTTGAGTAAACTCTTTCATCATTTCTGTTCATTTTATGAGGTATCCTCTACTCTAACTACAAGATATCATCCAGAAACATTAATGTGTTAATAAGTTCGAAACATACAACTAATTGAATATAAATGAGATATTTTTTTATTTTGTAAATCAATATAATTTTTTCAAACAGCCAAGCTATTTCTTCATTATTGTCTAAATACTGTCATTGTATGAATGCTGTCATACCACACAAATGCTGCCAAATCATATACCCTATTGCCTTGTCCATAAATTGAGACAGTTTATGTCTTTGTTGCTATTGTAAAAGTAAGGCTTATTATTTAACTTTTGGTTTGACCTGAGACAAAATCAATTTTTGCCAGTGCAGATCAGATATCTATCTAAATATCTGTACATGGCTGTGATATACATGTGTCCGAAATATACATGAGCTATGCTCTGTGAAAAGTGGGTTTAATGCATTTGCATAAAGTATTTAACCACATCAGCTTGACTGTTGGTCAGCTTGACTGTTGGTCAGTTTTCTACTTGTCAAAGGACCAGTCTGCCCCACTTTTCAGTTGGTTTTTAGACAAAATGAATTTAATAGATCTGTAATCATGTGACGACTTGCTTGGTAAAATGCATCACAGAGATGCATTAAACCCACTATTGCCAGAGCACAGTTCATATAATGGAATTTACTTTTTAAATGGTTGAATGAGTAAGTCAATTACTTACCCGTAACAAGAGATCAAGTAGGCAGCAGGTTGGTCTGTTTTCGGGCAGAAAAAAAAAGGTAACAGACTACAGCGTTTCAGAAAGTCAGCATTTTTGCATTTTTGATGCACAAAATGAAAGCCTGACGCAACAAAATTAATGCACCACTTCTTCCTTGACGCAACAGAAATCAGAATGAAAAAGGAACATAAAGTATTGATTCACTGAATAGATCTAATCTTACAAAATCGTCAAATTAATATCTGCAAAATCATTTCAAACCCGCTTTCTAACACTGAATTATTTGTTTCTGGTTTACACTGAATCGGTCTAAAACGCGACAATATTTTGTGTAACATTGCTGTCGTCTCGTCCATATTATTGTATGGAATCTGTACATAAACTTTTTGTCAGCATTTTAAACCCTGCTCAGTAATGGTCACTGACTTGCTGAAGTAATCGGGATGACAGACGACAGTTTTTACGAGGTCATTGTTTTCTACTTTTACCTTTAATACTAGACTATCATTTAAAACTTTTAGCACTATGCAACATCTACAAACTGGCAAAGGTAAACAACACCTGGAAAAAGAAAACAGGTTAAAGACTATGATGCATAAAATTTCTGAATGACCCCAAAATTCCAAACAGCGAGTCACAGATGACCCCCAAAATTTATGAGCTAGCAGAAACACTGAGACTATTATAGATGTCTTGGGTCAATCCAAGAGATAAATAGCTCACCTATGGCCGTATTTACAAAATATTCTTCAGTTGCATTTTTATCCTCAAGGATTTTCTGAATTGCAAGGGCACAAGTTACATGATTGGCTCAACAAGCAGCAAGCAGGGTAAGCCAATCAGGTATTGTGTTACTTTCTTAACCACATACCAAACAGTCCTGTGTTTTAACCACCCAAGAAACGAAAAGGCTTTATAAATATTGTGTAGAAAGGAGAAAATGCTGGTATCACAGTATTTACAAAGGCATTTTCACATTGTTTTCCATTATTCTTTGAACAGACTCTAGATTTTTCATCTACAAAATGCTTTCAATTTGGACAAGACTGAAACTTAGTAGTTTGATAAGGGTTAATTTAGAGTTACGTTGCATTTTAAAATTGAAGGTGACTACAGTCATGTATTCTTTATGAGCTGTTGCGATTTCTCACTGTTTGTTGTCAATCTTTAATCCATTACCTTTACTGGTAACCAGCATTTTCTCCTTTTCCCACTATGTTTTCTATCCTTTCATAGACAAATTTCTTCATCTGAGGTACATAAAAGTTGTTTACTGCTAATGCCCTTGATTTTGAACGACCTCATACTTCAACATCTTGTAAAGACTTTATAACTCAGCCTGTTGAAAAACATTGTGGGAAAAGTAGAAAATGCTGTTAACAGCATTTTCTCCTTTTCCCTTCACATTTTCTATCCCATCAGGGAACTTTTGACTTTTGTTTGAATGCTTAATTTTTCATCTGCAGAGGCTCTGAATTTTTGAAGAGTCTAAAAATGGACATTTTGAAAAGGGTTACTAAATCTATATACAAGTTTCACCCTGATGGGAATGTGCAGTGAATGTAAACGTTTGAACTGTTCAGTGTAAATTATCAATTTCTTTACGTAGGTAGATATTATTTTTAGGAAGTTGGTTAGATTTAAAAGGATTATGGATCTACTGTTTTCTTTTGATGTCAACAGTTTGTGGTAATTTATAGTTTGATGTTTTATTTACATGTATATTCCAATCTGGGTGATAGAAGGATTTTGTAGTGCTATTGTGCATTGCTTTAGTCATTTACCATAATAATCCCCAGTTTTAATTATCCTGAGATGGAAAGCTGTTAAAAAGCATTGTGGAAAAAGAAGAAAATGCTTTTTTATCCTAGTTTTAATGAACCTGAGGAAGGAGGCTATTGAAAACGTTTGGAAAAAGAAAATTCTAATGAAAACATGGTGGGGAAAAAGAAGAAAATGGTGGGTAACTTGCATTTTCTTCATTTCCCACAATGTTTTCAACAGCCTCCCTTTTCAGGGTCAGTTACCAGCATTTTCTTCCTTTCTCCACAATGTTTTCAACAGCCTTCCTCCTCAGGTTAATGTAAACTTGGGATCAATTAGCTTTTTCTTCTTTTCCCCCAAAGTTTTCTATCCTTTCATGGATAAATACCACTACTGTAGGGACATTTAACTTTGTTGTCTGGAAACGCTTTCCATTTGGATTAGTCTAAAATTTTCTTATGTGCACTTAGACATAGATTTGCTATTCACAGGTTTTTGGTTCAATTTTTTCTAGTGGCTAAAATTTTGTCATGTGCAATTGGACATAGATATGTAATCCATAAATTGTTGGTTCAAGTCTTTCTAATGGCATTGGTCCATTTGGAGTGTCCTTGGGTAAGGCACCGCAGAACATCAGCCTAGTACCGGTAGAACCAAGGAAACGCATAATGTTTGTCAGCTTTCCCTGTGATATAACTGAAATCCTATTGAAAGCAGAATAAACTACCAGTGAAGTATCAAGGGGCGTATTCCTTTCGCTACTCCGAACACTCCGAACATGTTCTAGATCAGTGGAGTATTTCAGAACACGGTGCTGTTCTTCAGAACATGTTCTGACCGTTCTAAATGAATCGAGGTGCAGTGCACCTGCTGAACGCGTCCTCGCGTGTTACAAGATGGCTGACAGATGAACAATTTTTCATTGTGAAAACAGTATGGATCCTGAACAGGCCTCACAGATGTGCAGAGTGCTCTTGATCCATGCTGAAAGCCAAGCTATTTTGTTGGTTTCAGTTGTCTTCTCATTACCTGGTGCCTTGGCACAAATGTACTTTGAAAAAAGCTCAGAATACTCTAGTCCATAATTATGACCAGAGTATAAATCAAAGTGCTGTTAACATCAGCACTGTAAAACATCAGCACTGTAAAACAGTCGACACCCAATTAGTTGCATTAAAAAAAACTTGCAACTAATGGGATTTTGTCATCATCGAAATCTAGGCGAAAAAGAATACTTTTGAAAACACTGTGTGAAAAAAGGAGAAATTGCTGGCATGCAGCAATTTCTACATTACCCCTATTGCTTTCTACCCATCCCAGAATGAATTTCAATTTTGGAGTCGAATTGATGTTGTCGTCTGCAAATGCTTTCACTTTGGACAGGTCTGAAATTTTGATGTTTGGTAAAGAGTTATGTGATTGTAACAACTAACCCTCAGCAAATTGTCTTGAGGTGATGTAGTATGCCCGTACAATTTCCACCTATTTTCTAGAAAAGTTTGCGATAGATTTGAAGTTTAATTATGACATACGTTAGAATAGCATTCTCGCCAACAATAGATTGAAATGGGGATAAGACACATACAATATCAACCAGCAATATTGTTATCAAGTTTAGAAAAAATGAAAGAACATTTTTGACATTGATAAGAACAATGTTCCAAAAGTGCTCCATTCAGAACATCATTACAGAACAGTGCACATGTGCTGAAATATTCCTTTCGCCTGTTCCAGAAGAGTATTCCAGAACACAGTGCAATGTGCCAGAACAGGTGAATGGAATACGCCCTAGATCTTGTTAACAGACTGAGAAGTGCCCTTCGGTGCAGATTTGTGCAACATCTTAAAGCAGAGTTTCTGTTTACAACGTAAAAGTATCTTTATAGGCACGAGAATCAGCTCGTACGCAAAATTTCAAAGCTGATCGCGTCCCATGGACGCAGTCAAAAATGGGTCAAAACCATGATTTAACTAGATCTACATCAATAAAGAAAATAATGTAGAATACCAGTACGAAGATTTAACATTTATTGTACAAACTGACCATCGGAATTCTAAAGTGTCTATAAATAGATCATGGTATGCCAAGATATAACAGAGAAAGATAAAAATAGATCTCATTGTCGCCGACTTCGACTGGTTACCCACATTGTGCACATATTGTCTTCTCCGTCGAACTGATCGTAGGAAAACAACTGTGGTTTAGCATTTCTTCCCTGAAGATGGCTTCCCGGGCCAAAAAGAAAAAGTATTCGCGATCTTTCCAAGACCAATGGCTGAAAGATCCTGCCTTCCATTTTAGATGCAAAGAAAAATGTATCTGTATTCCTCTATTCGTGTAAATGTGTTTGATTTGTTATGAAACTAAGCAGAAATAAGGTTTTTACAAGAAACAAGGTTTTTACAACAGGTTGCATGGACTTTCAAAGAAGTTCCATCATGATAGAAGATTCATGCTATTTTGAGTGCCACGGTATCTTGCGTGCACAGCACATTAAATCTGCGAAAGGTTCCATACAGAAGTCATCTGAAATAGCTTCTTCATTTTATTCACTAACCAAATTTGGCCTTAATAAACAGATGATTTATGCAAGCAAAAATGGGACTCAGAAGGAATGCAATGGGACTGAACTTTTGCAGTTGAGCTGGGTCCCATGGACTCGGTAACATTTTATCCAAATGGAAACACTGTTAAAAGATTGGGTGATTTATCCCTCCTCCACAAAGTCCCAAGTTTTAATGATCCTGAGCAGGAAGGCTTTTGAAAACATTTTGGGAAAAGGAGAAAGAGCTGGTACTTTTCCCACAATAATTCTTCTTTTTCAGAGACAAATTTTATTTTTTGGAAGTCATGTTTGAATCGTTTTCAAATGCTTTCAATATAATATGAATCTAAAAATATCTTGTGTAGTAAAGAGTGGAAAAAAATAAGTTTTGAAATAGAGGAAATATTAAAATCAATGCATATGAAAAAAGGAGATGTTTTTTGCAGCTTTTTACAATTTTTAGAATTAAATATATAAGCAAAATATCTTGCCATTAACTCTATAACAGATTACAAAATTTTAGACTTGTTTGTATTGAAAGCATTAACACAGATGAAAAAAAAAAAATATGGCTCAACTGTCACAGTATTTGTCTTTTAAAATCTAGAAAATCTGGTTACCAGCATTTTCTCCTTCTTCCACAATGTTTTCAAAATTTTATTTCAGGGTAGTAAAACCATTTGATTGTTTGATACAATTTTGATGGTTACAACACATTATTTCTATAGGTTTATTTGTTTGTTTGTATTGAATTTTAACACCATTTTAACAGCTCAGGTCATATCATAGTGGTCAGTGATGCACAAGTTTCCAGGCTTTCTCACACTAGTACTGACACAACTTTCTTTCCAAGCCACTGACTACTTTTCTCGGGTGCATAAGATGTGAGAGGCGAAAAATCGCAGGAAAGAAAGTTTGCCTCAACCGGGTATCAAACACACAACCACCAGGTCACGATTCAGATACGCTAACCACTGAGCTACCTGGGCAGGCCTGTAGGTTTAACTCCTTACTACACAACAATATTTTAGAGTGGTTCAAATTGAGAGCATTTACAGACGACATATAAAATGTGACTCAAATACTTGGATTCCTTTCTGAAAGGTCAAAAAACATTATGGGAAAAGGAGAAAATGCTGGTTACCAGCATTTCCTCCTTTTCCTATGATGTTTTCAAGGTCCAATTTTCCAGGGTTATTAAAACTTTGAATTGTGTTGTAAAGGTCTATAAATATGGTTAGCACAGACTATTTTTGTGATGCCAGAGGTATTTTCCTTGAATGGCACAATGAATCTAAAGAAAGCTGGCAACAGATGGCCGTAATAGGAAAGGAAAGGCATATATATGTATAAGTCCATATACGAGGGCTGAGCAAAAAGTTCATGGAATTTGTTTGATTAACCCTTTACTACACAATGCCAACTTTTAATGACCCTGATGATGAAGCCTTTTGAAAACATTGTGGGGAATCTTCTCCTTATCCCAGAATGTTTTCTACCCTATTAAAGGCAGAAATCATCATTTTAGCAACATTTAATTTGTCATATGCAAATGCTTTCAAATTGGAACAGTCTAGAATTTTGTTGTTTGGTAAAGGGTTAAAACTAATAATTAACCTTGTACCAAACAATCTGGAATTTAAATGATCCTGATGAAAATGACTTTTCACAAAATTGTAAGAAAAGGAGAACATGCTGGTAACCAGCACATTCTCCTTTTCCCGCAGTGTTTTCTTATCTTTCAAAGACAACTCTCATTTGAACAGCATTTCATGTGTGGTCTGAAAATGCTTTCATTTCAGACAAATCTTTAATTTTGTCCTCTGGTAAAGAATTCAAGTAAAGAGCTAGCTGGAAATAGTGTTTCATTGACAGGATGAAAAAGAGTGGTGCATGACATTTCATTGACAGCGTTTTTTGTCAAAATGCATATATGTTTTTTAAATACTGATTGCTAAGTTCCTAGATTTCTATCATGAAAAGCTCTGTCTTGGAGGAAGATTTGAGCCAAAATGTGTCTTGGTAAGGGTCAGGGCTAGGGATCGTTTTTGACAAACATAGTTTTCGACGAAATATCGTGGATCCAGCAAAAAGTCATGCATACTTTCATATAAATTCATCTAGAATTGACTTTTACATTTGAGCCATGCTCTGGCTAGAGGGGGCTTAACTCTTTACCACACAACAAAATTTTACACTTGACCAGATTGGAAGCATTTGCAGTCGACAAATTAGATATGGCTTATGTGGTGAGGTTTGTCTGTGAAAAGGACAGAAACATTGTGGGATAAGGAGAAAATGCTGGTTACCAGTATTTTCTTCTTTTCCCACAATGATTTCAAAAGGTTTTTTTTCTCTGGTTGTTAGAACTTGGGATTGTGTGGTAAAGGGTTAATGCATCCCCATGAAGCATGATACCAGTCTAAAGCCATCACATAATTATGGATCCTTATAGCCACCTTTTTAATAACCGACTTAATCATGAGGTAGACTGGTTCTTTGACATGCAGAAAGTTGACCATTAGGTAAAAGTTTGGCCCTGGTCAGCCTGCCTGCGCTGATTGCGCAGGCTGACCTGGGTCGATACGTTTGGCAGATGCATCAAGCCCCCTTTTCATAGAGCATGGCTTGTATAGTAATGTGCTATATTTTGTCTTTGGCCAGTAGCAAATGATTGCAAATGTGCACATACTTAGATGTCATCTTTAGACTTGGTTGGTCTATACAAGATTAAAGAAAAATTGTCCAACCAGATTAGTAAGTCCGATCAAGTCCCATCTGGTTATAAAGCCTGATCTGGTTCGATACGCTGACTTTACCCACCACTCATAGCCATTTGCTTAGTACAATCTAGGAAATAGCATAAAATTCTGTTTGTTGATCATTAATTGAAAAAAGCAAATAAAAACATATTGATTTGATGATTCGGTATTTGAATACTTTCTAGAGTTAACTTTTAGCTGAACTTTCCATGTTCTTTCACCTAAAACGCGCGAAAAACGTGGGGATGAAAAAGGTTGCATTGGGATAAATAAAGATGAGCCTGATTTGCATAGGTCACTGACTTACATTACATACATTAGTCTGGATTACCTGCCCCTACCACTATGTTACAGGGTCAGGCAAAGCGCAATAATGGCGGCCTCCATGACTCAAGCTCAGCACTAAATGCTTTCCTGTTTTTCATAATTTCATGTGATCCAGTTTGATCAGTGAATAAAATGAGATCAATTTTGTACAAAATATACATTACCGAATCTAAAAGGTGCTTTGGGATATGGTTTAAACATAAATTTGACTATGAATCATTTTAAAAGTAGCCCTGTTTTCGGACGTTATATCAGTCCATTGAAATTTCGGATACTTAAAGCATTTCTGATACATAGTTTTTCTCACTAAACAAGAACGACAATTAAAAAAACTAACTGCTATTACTTTCTTGCAACCGATCGGTTTTCAATTCAGTCTATAGTAGGATTTGATCCAATGAAATAACAATAATCCATTACTTCTGCATATTACAAACGGGGGCCACCATCATTGAGCTTTGCCTGACGTACTTTTGAAGTACGGCGGGGTACCAGACTATACATACATGTACGTGTATAAGCGAAAACTTGATACCTTACCAAATCAAAGAACTCAAAGTATTAACCCTTTACTGCAAGATTCCAACTTTTAACGGCCCTGAAGAAAAGCCCTTTAACTCTTTACCGCACAATCGCGACTTTTAACGGCCCTGAGAAAGAAGCCTTTTGGAAACACTGTGGGAAAAGAAGAAAATGCTGGTAACCAGCATTTTCCCTTTTCCCACAATGTTTTCTACCCTTCCCAAAACAAATTTCAAATTTTCAATAACATTTATATTGTCGTCTGCAACTGCTTTCAATTTGGACCTGTGTAAATTTTGTTGTTTGGTAAAGAGTTAAAAACATTATGGGAAAAGGAGAAAATGCTGGTAATCAACATTTTCTCTTTACCCACAGTGTTTTTTACCCTTCCGAAAACAAATTCCAATATTTGAGCCATGTTTGATTTGGCATCTGCAGATGCTTTCAATTTGGACCAGTCTAAAACTGTGTCATTTTGTAAAGAGTTAAGCTATTATATGTTCTAATGAAAAATGAAATTTCCATTACATATAGTGCATATACATGTATATGTAATTACTTAATGGAGCTATCAAGGACAAGGAAAGTCAAAGTTGTGCTGCAAAGCAGATGCATAGTAACTTATGTTATTACCAGTTAAAGGCACAGTAACTGCCAAAAGTAGATGGTGAGAGTGTTAAAATGCATTTGAATTTAAATTAAACGATTGAAAAGTATGGAATGATTGTTCAAATGACACTCTGTTACTTTACGGTTGGTCCAAGTGTTAGTCACTGGCAGAAAAATGAATTCTACAATTGGGTAAAAAGTAAACAAAAGAGAGAGTGACCTTGCAACTTTTGAGCTAATTTTAAAATTAATTTCTCTACCAGTGACTAGCATTTGGACTTACTGCACAGTGACAGACGTCATCTTCTTAATAATTTTCATACTTTTAAATGCTATGAATTAAATTCAAATGCATTTTAACTCCTGCACTGCTTACTTTTGGCCACCAATGGACCTTTAACCCTTTCACAAACAAGCCCTGGTTTTCACGTGTCTGCAGTACAAGTCTTTTGAAAACACTGTGGGAAAAGGAGAAATTGCTCGTAACGAGCAATTTCTCCTTTTACCACAGTGTTTTCTACCCTTTTTGAGACCCTCTGCCGTTTTCATCAAATTTATAATTGTCATCTGCAAGCTCTCTCAATTTGGACCAGTCGAAAATTTGTTGTTTGGGAAAGGGTTAAGGGTTATCAATTTTATCTATCAATCTGACATGTTTTTCTGCTGGTATAAGATTTAGGACTGTATGTATATGTGTAGGACTGTATGTACAGCAGTGACAAAAACGAGTTTGGGGTTTACTAGCTAGAACTGAAAGTAGAATGAATAGGGCGCAAGCGTGTATGACAGTATATTTGGTTCAGGTCAAAGGGATAGCGTGGTAAAGACCAGCTATTCAAAACTGAAAGGGAAAGCGCATGGGTAGTTACGCTTGATGTATTTGGTTTCGGCAAATTCAATCACAGTAAGCAACTATGCATATTTGCTAAAAATTCTTAATCAGCCTATGACTTTGTAAATAGACATCATTCAAGTTAGAGTGGTAGAGATGTAGTAGTTCATGTCAACATTTTCAGAATTTTCAACAGAATTACGATTTCTAACAAAGAATTATTTTTGATGACTGCGGCTTTTTTCGTTTACATTTGGGTCTGGATCACTGTGGATGGCAATAGACTAGCAATCTTCGCTGGTCTAAAAATTGTAGAGGCTATGGCATCTGTGTATCTATTATGACAATCATACAGCCCCAGTTTGGAGGCCGCAGGGTAAGATATGGGCATGGTACGAGTGCTGCAAGCTCGTTGCATGCCAAACTTAAACTAGGCAAAAAATATCAGAAGGAAAATGGGTAACATATTTTTTACACAATTATGCCCCTTTGTTGACCTAGAATTGGTAAATATGGAGGGTTGGCACCTACATTTGGTGCTCTTGTTAATAACTGCAGCAATTTCATTAGTCAAATGTTATATGAATGCTTATTATGAACTACAGAATTTAGAAAGAAGGTAATTGATTTGATATCTACCCTCACACTACCTACCAGAATAATATCATAACTGCAGCAGTTTCATGGGTCAAAAGTCATACTGAATGCTAATTATGAACTACCTCCTCTCACTCTGCCTACAAGAACATTTTGTGATACGACTGAATGATCTAAAGGTCACTGACTGCCCACAAAAACAATGATAGATGTACTTTGTCATTGAGGCAGGTAGAATAGGGCAAAGTTACTTAATTGATTTGGTTTGTATTGGAGTTTAATGCCATTTTAACAGCTCAGGTCATATCATGGTGATCAGTGACGCACCCATGTGTTTCCTGGCTTTCTCACACCAGTACTGACACAACTTTCTTTCCAAAGCTACTGACCACTTTTCTCACATGCATCAGAGGTGAGAGGCGAAAAATTGCCAGAAAGAAAGTTTGCCTTAACTGGGTGTCAAACTCGCAACCACCAGGTCATGAGTCAGATATGCTAACTACTGAGCTACTGGAGTGGGCCAAAGTTACTTAAAGGCCCATCAGCAGCCAGAAGTAAACAAGACAGATGATAATAATATAATGCATTGAAATCTTAATCATATCATTTAAAAGTCTGGAAATGATTGTGAAGATGACAATCCATTGTTGTATGATCTGTACAAATGAGAAAAATGAATTTTAAAAAAGGGTAAAAAGTGAACAAGAGAGCAACCTGGCAAGTTTTAACCTAGTTTTAGAATTCATTTTTCTGCTAGCCTCTAACACTTGGACCAACTGCACAATAACATACTTTTGAATGGTGTAATTTAGATTTAAATGCATTGCATTGCTTACTTTTTGGCCTCTACTTGGCCTTTAACTCTTTACCACACAAAAAAAATGTTGGACCAGTCCAGATTGAAAGCATTTGCAGAAGACAAAATAAAGGTGACACAAAAATTGAAATATGTTTCGGGATGAGTAGAAAACATTGTGGGAAAAGGAGAAAATGCTGGTTTCCAGCATTTCCTCCTTTTCCCACAATGTTTTCAAAAGGCTTCTTCCTCAGGGTCGTTAAAAGTCGGGATTGTATGGTAAAGGGTTAACTCCTTACCGAATGACAAAACTTTGGACTCAACCAAATGGATAGCACATGCAGACAACAAAATAAATGTCTCTCAACTAAAGATTTCTGACTTTGATAGGGTAGAAAACATTGTTTGGGAAAAGGAGAAAATGCTGGTTACCATTTTTTTCTGTTCCCAGTGTTTTCAAAGGCCTTCTTTCTTCAGCAAGCATAGTTGAAACTTGAGATTGTGGTAAAAAGTTATTAACTTGGTAAAGAGCAGAAACCTTAAATCATTTGAGAATAGAAAGAAAGATCCATATTGCAAATGTTTATTTAACGAAAAACAATAAAGAAATTACGGACATTTGGAAATTGTAAATTTAAGATCAGGCTAGAAGGGGGGGGGGGGACACTCTTATCATTACCACATTTTCTTGGGTCACAACATTTCTACATGTGTTTCCATGAAATATTAAAATTTTTGTACATATTTTTATGGATTGTGTCCTGAACTATTTTTGACAGTTTGTTTCAGATGGAACAAGTTAACTCTTCAAGGACCTGATAGTCCGATCAGACACTTTGAGCGTAGAAATAATTAAAGACCCAAATAATTGCAATTTCAAGGTTGCTATTGTCCAGAATGTCTCAGCAAAGTGGACAGGGTAGATTGAAGATCAGACTGTACATATTATGCAGTCTGATCTTGATAAACACTGGCTGCAATGGCAACTATAGTTGTGAAAGGCGCTTAAAGGGTTAACTTGTCCTGGTGACAAAAGTAGCCTTTGCAGGCAGAATAGGTCAGTATCAGGTAGTCTGGATTACCTGCCCCTACCACTATGTTATCGGGTCAGGCAAAGCGCAATAATGGCAGCCTGCTAGGTGTCCTCAAGGTTACCCCTTCATGCTTCCCCGTTTACCCCAATTTCATGTGATCCAGTTTGATCAGTTCATAAATAGAGATCAATTTTGTACAAAAATTACATTACCGAATCTAAAATATGCTGTTGGGGTATGGTTTAAATATAAATTCGACTATGAATCATTTTAAAAGTAGCCCTGTTTTCAGACATTATATAGGTCCATTGACATTTGGATACTTAAAGCATTTCTGATATGAAGTTTTTCTCACTAAATAAGAACGACATGTAGAAAAAAAATCACAGCCCTGACTTTATTGCAAGCGATCTGTTTTGAATCCAGCCTATGATCCGATTTGATCCTGTGAAGTAACAATATCCCGTTACCTCTACATATTACCAACGGGGGCTGCCATTATTGCGCTCTGCCTGATGTACTCCTGTAGTACGGCGGGTACCAGACTAAGTATCAGGCTGCACAGAATATGCAGCCTTATATTGGATCTACACTGTGCATTACGAGCTTCTAAAACTATGATGTAAAACCATTTTCAGCAGCAGTGGAAGTTCGCAATAATTTTAGACCAAAGGACTTATTGCTAACACCTGATACTGGATTTACACTGTGCATTACGAGCTTCTAAACTATGAAGCTTTTTCAGTTGCAGTGGAAGTTTAATTAATGTGACCTAAATAACTTTTTGCTATTTGTAAATGTTCTGCAAACCAAAGGATCATTCTACCTTGTGATTAAATCGTTTTTTAGACAAAATGGAAGCATGTTATGTGATAACTAGCTTAGCATAATGTATTACAAAGATACATTAACCCTTTACCAAACAATCCCATGTTTTAAGGACCCTGAAGAAAAGTCTGTTGAAAACACTGTGAGAGAAACCGGCATTTCTTCTTTCCCCTGAGTGTTTTCTACCCTTTCAAAGGCAAATTTGTTTTTGAGCCACTCTGAATTTGTCATCTGTAAATGTTTCAAAATTTGGCCAGGCTAAAATTTTGTTGTTTGGTAAAGAGTTAACTCTTTACCACACAATCCCGACTTTCAACAACCCTGAGAAAGAAGCCTTTTGAAAACATTGTGGGAAAAGGAGAAAATGCTGGTAACCATCATTTTCTCCTTTTCCCACAATGTTTTCTAGCCTCCCCCCAAAAAATTACAATTTTTGAGTTACATTTATTTTGTCATCTGCAAATGCTTTCAATTTGGACTGGTCTAAAAATTTGTCGTTTGGTAAAGAGTTAAACCCCCTTTTCCCTGAGTAGTGCTCGTTTATTGCAGACCTACAAAAAAATTTCAATTTGTTTAGATGGCAGAGAAAGAGCTGACCCTTTACCACACTGTCATGACTTTTAACAACCCTTGAAAAAGTGGCTTGTAAAAACATTATTGGGAAAAGGAGAAAATGATGGTTACCAGCATTTTCTCATTTTCCCACAATGTTTACTGTCTTACCAAAGACAAATCTCAGGATGTGATCAATATTCAATTTGTCACTTGCAAACTGTTTCAAGTTGGACCAGCCTAAAATTTTTTGGTGTGGTAGAGCTAACCGTGTTTGCTGATGTTTTTATCAGAGTTATGGCTTTTCAATGGTGATATATGACCACAAGAGTTAATCCTCTTCTATTTTATCTGAAACTTTTAAATCCTTTCTCTGACATGTACTGGGCCGTTATCCTTTTTGTTGGATCAGTGGCATTTCGCTAAAAACCACATTCATCAAAAACAATTCCTAGCCCTGATCCTTACCCTAACCCAAATTGTGGCTCAAATCTTCCTCCTGGACAGAGTTTTTCATGAAATAAATCTAGGAATTTAGCAGTCAGTATTTTAGAACATAAATGGATTTCAGTGAAAGACCTTTTCAACGAAATGTTGTGCACCATTTTTGTTAGCTGTGCTGTTTTCAAAGAAAACATTGAGGTGTTGTCATAGCCCTGTCGTCGCATGCATCTGCATCTTTGTTGCACAAAAACTTTGACATTTTAGAATATCTGTTATTACTGAAGATATTTACTTAAAACTGGGACTACTTGTTTAAAACTTGGAGTAGTTGTTACCTATAAAAAGGGGAACCCATACAACAAGAGTAGGTAACCATCAAAGTATTTTTAGCACAGTTATGCATTTTTTTCGACATAGAATTTCCACTGAAAATCAAGCAACTGCAGCCGAGTGTTGGCATCTACATGCGGTGCTCTTGTATCATTTTTTCTTATAAACAATATTTTTTTTCCCTTTGACCATTTTAATACAATTTGAAGGCTATAAAATAGCATGACAATGGAGCAGTGAGAATTGAGTTGTCTGTTGTTGTCATAAAAACCAGTTATCCCTTTACATGAAGAAAAAATTTTAAGTCTTTACCAAACAACGAAAATGTAGGCTTTTTCAAATTTTCAGCATTTACAGATGGCAATTTCTTTGTGACTCAATGCTGGAACTTGGCTTTGGGAGGGTAGAAAATATTATGGGTAAAGGAGAAAATGCTGGTTACCAGCATTTCATCATTTTACCACAATGTTTTCAGAGGGCTTCTTCCCAAAGGTCATTAAAACTCGGGATTGTGTGATAAAGGGTTAAACTTGTCTGAATTGAAGCACTTGCAGATGACCAAATCATTGTAGTTCATATACCTGGATATATATGAGTGTTGAAAAATTTGCGACTTACCAATTTTGGTACAGAAATGTTTGCGAATTCATGACACTTGTTATTTTTTGGTATACTTGTGGAAAAATATAAAAGATTGTGAATTTTTCAAATTTGCGAAATTGTAAAGATTTCCTCATCGCAAACATTTCCACTTGTACAGTATTGCAATCTGTCTAATCTGTTTTGTAAGGGTAAGAAATATTGCAGGAAAATGAGAAAATACTGGTTACAAGGGTTTTCTCCTTTTCCCTTCTATGTTTTTGAGCCTTTTCTGTCTGAATTATAAATAACATGAGGTTGTTTGGCACAGAGTTAACTCTTTACTAACAGACAGAATTTTAGGCTTTTCCAAACTGATAGCATTCACAGATGACAAATTACTCAAAACATGAAGTTTGTCTTTCATAGTGTAGAAAAGATTGTGGGAAAAGGAGAAAATGGTGGCTACCTGTATGTTGTCCTTTTCCCACAAAGTTTTAAAGCCTTCTCTGCCAGGGTCATTAGTAACATGGGATTGTTTTGTACAGGTTAAACACCCAGTACCTGTCATGGTCAGTGTAATGTCCAGCTGCTGTAAGTGACATGTTGACTGTAGGTGACCAAAAGTTCACACTGCAGTGCTTATTGTGACGAAAAGTTACATTTTATTGATCAACAAAATGAGATGAACTTGAGGCAAGCTGTAGCAAAAGGTGTTTTAAACCTTCACCTCACAATCCTGACTTTGAACAACCTTGAGAAAGAAAGCGTTGAAAAACTTAATGGGAAAAGGAGAAAATGCTTGGTACCAGCATTTTCTGCTTTTTCCATAGTGTTTTCGACTCCTCCAAAAACAAATTTCTATTGTTAAGTCACATTTAATTTGTATTCTGCAAACACTTTCAATCTGGACATGTCTAAAATTTAGTAGCTTGATAAATGCATCACCATGATGCAATATACTTACCAAGTCATGGCATGATTATGGATCCACAAAATTCCATTTTGTATCACAGCCAACTAAATCAAAGACAAATTTAGTCATATGAACCAAATATGAGGAGAATATTATGTCATCTGCAGAAAATTTCAATTTGGACAGTTCTAAAATTTTGTCATCAGGTAAAGAGTTCAAACACAGGAATGTTTGGTCAGGGGTTAGACCCTTTTCATGCTAATTGTCAGTTTTCTGCAGGATTTTTTTTCACACAAAATATGTTTGCTTCTAATTTGCTTTTTGTGGTAATTAGTTCACTCTTTACAAAACGACAAAATTATAGACTGGTCCAAATTGAAAGCATTTGCAGACGATAAATGTGGCACAAATAATGGGATTTGTGTCCGAAAGAGTAGAAAACATTGTGGGAACAGGAGAAAATGCTGGTTACCAGCATTTTCTCCTTTTCCCACAATCTTTTCAAAAACCTTCTTTCTACAGGGTCGTTAAAAGCCGGGATTGTGTGGTAAAGGGTTAAATTTTAGTCTAACTCATATGAGCCATGCTGTGTGAAAAGGGGGTTTGATGCATCTACAAAAACTATCAACTCACGTCAGCCAATTATCTCATGCCAAAGTTGGTTGTAAGACTAAATGGATTTTATGGAACCATTATGTGATGACTTGCTTGGTATAATACATCACAGAGATTCGTTATACCCCTTTTACCACAGCATGTTTCATGTGCATTTTCCCTGTCTTTTCAGGTCACATCATCAAACTGGTATTTTAGACCGGTTGAACTGAAAAACTGAGGCTGTCCAGAGGAAAAACAAGGTAACATTATTGAGATGTTGACGAATTCAACCAGGTAAAACTTATATAGCCTGTCAACCTTTCAAACAACCATATTCCAGAGACAACTGATTTCGCTGCCTACTTTTAACCCTTAAAGCGCCTTTCACTAATATGGTTGTCTGATCTTTGATCTACACTATCCTCTTTGCTGAAACACTATAGACAAAATGCATCCACAAAATTATGAGTATCTGGGTCTCATTCTAGAATGAAAATGTCCATTGAGTTTATTTGGTGCTTTAAGGATTAAACTTTTGTTAACTCTTCACCACCTGACTAAATTTTAGACTAGTCCCAATTCAAAGAGTTTGCAGACAACAAAACAAATAGAGCTAAACAATTGTTTTTGGAAAGGGTAGAAAAGAGTGTGAGAAATGGTGGTTACCAGCGTTTTCTCCTTTTCCCAGCATGTTTCCTAAAGGTTTTTTTCACAGAATTGCTAAAATATAGGATTGTTTGCTCGAGGGTTTAGAAAGCATTAAGTGTTTTTTTAGCTCAGCTGTTTTCATAGAAAGCATAAAAAGTGAAGGTATTGTCATAGCCCTGTCATTGTCTGGGTCATTGTCATCATGCAAAACCTTTGACATTTTAGAATATATCTTCAAACTTGGACTGGTTGTTTACTATCAAAAAGGGAACCCATACAAAAAGGGCAGGTAACCATCAAAATAGTATTGATACATTTATGCCCCTTTTTGACTTAGAATTTTCAATAAAAATCATTCCATTTCTAAAACCAAAAGCAGCCAAGTGTTTGCACCAGCGTGCGGTGCTCTTGTTGGTTATTGAAATCAGGTTTCCAGTTGATTACATTGCCGTGAACAAGGACATAAACTAAACTATGCTAGACCACAAAATTTTAGACATGTCCAAATTGACAGCATTTGCAGAATGACAATTATACCTCAATTGGATTTGTCTTTGAAATTGTTACTCACATTTTCTCCATTTGCTACAATTATTCATTATCTTTGTTATTGTTATTATTTTGATGGAATGATATTTATGCTGCTTTTAACATTAACTGTCCTGCTAAATAAGTAAAATGAAATTTTCAAACTGGTAGTAAAAACCGGAATAATGCTATTTCAAACTAATTTTTAGGGAAAAAAAATATCTCCTCATCAGACAGTGTAGACCCAAGATCAGACTGCATATTCTGTGCAGTCTGATCTTGATCTACACTGTCCGCAAAAGGTCAGTGAGTCAGACTTAGCAGCCTAAGGGTTAAAGTCTTATCAAGGCATATCAATTTCAATTTCAAAGACTTAAAATGAAACTAAATCTTAGCCAGACAACAGAATTACAGACTAGTACAGATCGAGAGCATGTGGAGAAGAAAAATTCCTTTGGACTCACATGATAGTATTTGTCTTTGAAAAGGCAAAGAACGTTATGGGAAAAGGAGTAAATGCTTGATACCAGCATTTTCTCCTTTCCCATGATGTTTTTAAAAGGGATCTTCCCCTTGGTAATACAAATATATGTTGTTTGGTCAAGGTTTAACTCTTTACCAAATGAAAAACTTTTAGACTGGTCCAAATTGGAAGCATTTGCAGACGACAAAATAAAGGTGATTCAAAAATTAAAATTTGATTTGGGAAGGGTAGAAAACATTGTAGGAAAAGGAGAAAATGCTGGTTACCAGCATTTTCTCCTTTACCCACAATGTTTTCAAAGGCTTTCTTTGTAAGGGTTGTTAAAAGTCGGGATTGTGTGGTAAAGAGTTAACCTGGGCAGAAACTATTTGCTATTGGTCAGTTTTCTGCAAGTCAAAGAACTATTCTTCCTTATGATTCAGACTGTTGTTAGGCACAATGGATTGTATGGATTCATAATAAAATGATGGCATGCTTGGTGTCATGGATCTCAGAGATGCATTAAGTCCCCTTTTGCCAGAGTATGGCTCATACATTTTAGAAGATATCGTGCTGTAGATCTAATATTGCCAACCTTTTGTACTTCAGGCACTGCCACAGTAGAATCAGGTCACTGGATATGAAAGGTCTACAATACATTGGCTTTATTTAGTGAGACTGGATAATGTTGTCAAAGATTGTAATATAAACAATCAGCAACAGAATGTGTGCCAGTGTGTTTGACAATTCCAGTGGGTTGAGTGACAGTTACAACGTTACAAAACATACATAAGGGAATTATGAAAATGACAGTATTTACAAAGTCTCGTCAGAAATGAAAAACATCAGCAATGTTTCACTTACGAGCTATTTTGAAAAAGTGTATGAAATCAAGCTTTAATAAATAAAATAAATTTTATTTATATGTTAAACTATTAGAAGTGTGCACCTCATGATATAAAGTTTTTGTGAAAAGGGAGGTAATTTAGGAGAGATGTCTGGCTGGCACAGTCTTTCCGGTTACTTACATTACAAGTCAGGGAATAATGGTAAGAACACACCTTTTTCTACACTTTATATTTAATACTTCTTTTTCAACATATATTAACCACTTAAGTAAGTTCCACACAGCAACTTTTAGACACTTATAAAGTCAAAACATCTGCTGACAACAAATGTGAAGTTGGTAGAAATGAACTCAAGTTCTCTGACAAGGAAGAAATCATTGTAGATAAAGGAGAAAATGCTGGTTATCAGCATTTCTCCTTTTCCCACAATGTTTTCAAAAGGCTTCTTTCCTAGGGTCATTAAAACTCGAGATTGTGTGGCTAGGGGTTAACCCCTTTTCCCACGATATTTTCTACTCTTCCCAAAACAAATTTCAATTCTTGAGTCAAATTTATTTCGTCATCTGCAAGTGCTTTCAATTTGAACAAGTCTAAAACATTTGGGGTAAAGGGTTAAAATTCTTTATGAGAAAGGTGTTTGGAACTTGCCTTGTAATACAACCCACAGTGTTTGTGATGAATGCATATAATGTAATATATAAGAGAAGGTGTCCAACTCTATTCCATAACAGACACCACCAGTTAGTGGTGAAACGGTTTACCGATTAACCGATTAACCGCGGTCTATTCAAAGAAAAAACCGAAACCGGTTCGAATTTTACCGTATCGGTATTTCTGCAATATGTCAACTTCTCTTAATTGCATCAGAAAGTCCGGTTTTCCCAAAAATTCTGTCAAAAATCGATCGTTTTTCAACTTACAGTTCTAAAGATTTCCGAAAGCGAAAGTTGTTTATTTTTTTCCACAGGCGGTGTCACCGGTGTTTAGGTAAAACTATGACCACATAAAATTCACAACACGAACTCCAAATAAACGTCGAGCTTTAATGCCTTTGGATCAATGGAGTTTGTATGTTATTCATTTCTTATAACTTTGCTCACACTTATTTTTGCGTTTTCCAGTAGTTAAGCGGCAAAGTATTAGTGTTAGTGCAGTAAGCAACTGAGTAAGTAAGTGCATCGCACTGTCTACTCTGTTGAGCCATGTCCCGAAGTTCGGTATAGTAGCGCTTGTTTATATATAAACAAGTATGCTCTTGAAGAAAAAAAAAATGGCAGACGAAAATCGTCAAGATAGCGAGTGTTAAAGACTAGTCAATTTCAGTTTGTTTTTATTTGTTCATGCGAAACAATTGCTTTTTAGTTCATTATCTTGAAAGAATGGAAGAGTTCCAAGCACATGTACTAGTTTTCTTTATCACCTTTTGAGCATATGCTACCCTAACAGTGACTACAAGTGGTCAGATATGCTAAATGTCAGCATATACAGCATATTGCAATACGTATTGCAATACGGGTCAGCCGTATTGCAATATATTGCAATACGCTTTTTACCGTATTGTTTCACCCCTACCACCAGTCGTCATTTATTGGTACTTTTCACATTTTCTGCCACTGGAATGAAAACTTTGATGCTTTAATCATGTTCTGTGATGATTTTTCTGTCAACTAGTACATAGGACAATAGAAATAGGTAAGAATTAGGTGAGTTACAGAGGTCTGAACTTTTGGACAGAGAATTTTAATCTCTTGCTACCATTGGATAGAAAGTTTCTGGTTTAGCCTATCTCATTCTTGATTAGTGATATTGTCAGTTAACTTAAACACTGAACACTTTGCATTTAAATCAGTAAATTATACTTTCTTGGGGGTAACTTTTTACTAGATGACAAAATTTTAGACTTTTCAGATTGCAAATGTCTGTTTCCAAAGTTAGTGGTAGCAAAATGCCTTGTGCAGAGTTTATAGTGACCCTCTGTTTCTTTGGATTTGGACCCCAAAATGTTCTAGATGAGACTAGCTGTCTGATAGGCTAAAACAGAAAGTCTCAGCCAATCAGATGGTTGGTTACCCTTTGAAATCAAAATAAGAATCACATTTAGAATGATGAATGATTAGAGCCCATGGTCTTCAATCAAGGGAACCTGTTTTTGCCCTGTGGTATTGCAACTTTGTAACTTTGTCAAAATAGTCCAAATTTAAAATTGTAATACATGTATATGATTCATGCTCTGTTCAAAGGGGCTTAGTGCATCTGCACAAAGCATCAACCCATGTCAGCCTGACATGGTGCATTATAACCCTTTTTGCCAGAGCATAGCTCATATGTATCTGACACACCCATTTTCTTTTAAGACTTATTATTTATTTATTTTTTTCTATTTTCCTGCAGCTTTGGGACGCCTGATCACTAAGAGAAAAGTGTGGTGTGTGTTGGAAGAAAGTAAATGTGAGTTACACTACTACAAGACAGAAGAAGATTTCCACAAGCACAGGGCTCCTCAAGGTCACCTAGATATAACAGGGGCTGCCATATCTCTTGACCTTGAGAACCAGAATCAGTTTGCTGTTATGTGAGTAGTGGCTGATTTCCAGCTGAGCCATCCTGTGTGAAAAGGATCTCTAATGCATCTGCAAAAAGTATCGATCAATGTCAGCCCGCACAGGCTGACATAGGTCGAAACTTTGTGCTATTTGTCAATTTTGTGCATGTCAAAGGGCAGTTCTATATCATGATTCAGTTGGTTCCAGACACATGAATTTTATGGATCCATAATTGTGTGATGACTGCTTGCTATAATGCATCATGGAGATGCATTAAAATCCCTTTTTCTCAGAGCATGGTTTAGTTATTTTTTTCACTCTTAATCCTTTACCAAACGACAAAATTTTGGACTTGTCCAAATTGAAAGCATTTGCAGACAAGAAAATAAATGTGACTGAAAAACTGAAATTTGTTTTGGGAAGGTTAGAAAACATTGTGGGAAAAGGCTTCTGCTTCAGGGTTGTTAAAACCTGTGATTGACAGTCGTCAATGAAGTTTTAGACTAACTTGTTGAATTTGAAAGCTCTTGCAGACAGCAAATTAAGTTTGGTTCAGAAGGGTAGAAAATGTATTGGGAAAAGGAGAAAATGCTAGTAACCAGCATTTCCTCCTTTCTTCACAATGTTTTCAAAAGCTTCTGTTCCTTAAATCTTTGCAAGACAATGCCGACTTTTAACTACCCTGATGTAGAAATCCTTTTGAAAACATTGTTGGAAAACGAGAAAATGCTGGTAAATGTTTTCTACCCTATTAAAGGAAAATCACATCATTTGAACTACATTGAAATTGTCGTCTGGAAATGCTTTCAGTTTTGACAGGTATAAAATTTTGTCATGTGGTAAATGGTTAAACTGCAGGATCTTTGAAATATGGGATTGTTGGGTTAAGGGTGTCATCCCTTACCAAAATTCAATGATACCATGTTTTATCCTTAGGCAGAAGGCTTTTGAAAATGTAGTGGGAAAAGAAGAAAGAACCGGTTTGTCTTCCAGGTTAGACAAAACCTTTCCAAGGATTTATGGGTATTGTTGCTGCTGGATTTAATCCCCTTTTAAGGCTGAATATTGTTTCCACAATGTTTATTTGGTATGGCAGCTGGTGACTTGGCTGCTTGATTGATTTTATGGTGTTTGATGCTGTTTTCAACATTATTTTAGTTATATCAAGGCAGCTACTGCAACTATCCATGCTTTCCTGCAGTTTTTTTTTTTTACCACTATTACACAAAATGTTCTTCCCACGTAACTGGCTGCTTTCCCACATAACCATTTTCAAAAAAATGTTAAAAAAATTAGAGAATGTCATGCAACTTTTTATTCATTTTCCTACAAATATGACACTTATTCGAAGCCAGATTAAGACTGATACTACAGGAATGCACGCATTTCGTCAAAACTCTCATTTTCTTGGAAGAAGGACAGGAATGAAATATAGTTTTGGTTGTAAATTTCAATAAACTGAGAGACTTTTAAATACACACTGATGTATGGAACCATTTGCACACAGCGACTTCAAGAACTCGAATCCACATGCCATCAAAATGATATACAGTCGAATATCCATACCTCGAAGTTCAGGGGACTACCGAAAAAAGTTTGAGGTATAGAAAGTTCAACGTGCAGAGATTCTTCAGTGAGTGTGTCAGGTACCGGAAATAGGTAACCAACGCATACTTCATTCACAGGCCGTACATTACATTGTTCCCTCTATAGTTAACCGATCGTTGTTTTGAAAATTAATGAGTAAAGGATGCATACTGTTTATTTTCTTTCATTTACATGTTTTTCTTTAATTCTGTTTGTAAGAACGATACTGAAAATTGTGAAATTAAAAAAGCATTTCGTCAGCTGAAGTTGCTGGCTATCTCCTGGACTTTACCGGGTTTCTTTCACCAAACAAGTCCTCAGGAGCGAGGATATTTGTATTTTCGGTCGACAACGAAATGCCCAGTCTTTCTATACAACCACGGCCAAAATCACAGTGTATGGTATGAAAATCTCAGTCCAAACATTTCTAATGGAACCAATTACCGATAATTATCTGCAAGTCAAGATGACTGGCACGTTAACACCCGAGCTGACAAAAGTCAATAATCGAAAATGTGCGAAAAATGTACCGTCGTTGTATCCGGCATTTCTGTTTATTATGTATAACACCTTAGTTTATAATTAAAGTCAATTAAAATGTGTGAAAATTCTGTACTGTGTTCGAAGTAAAGATGTGTAAATTAACTGGATCATTGAAGTTCGGACCTGAAATTAGGTTCGACGTTTGGAGAAACTTCGAGATATGGACATCGACATGCGGATAGTACTTTATATAGAAAAATAGAGCAATTCAGTCCGGACTTTAAATTTACTTCGACATATAGAGAACTTCGAGGAGTAGACGTTCGAGCAATGGACATTCGACTGTACTTCTGATCACCATTGCTCCAGGAAAAAACGGATTTCTGCTTTACCATTTGTAATCTGGCTTCAGTTGAGCATCATATTTGTAGGAAAATGAATGAAGGGTTGCATGACATTCTTTGGTTTTTGATATTTGATCCTGGAACAGAAAAAATCCTGTTCAACCATAACACTCACTCTTGTATCGCCGGACTTATAGTCCCCTGAAGTTCAACCGGATGTCCTTTCAACATTTTTCCATTCACAAGACATTGTTGTAATTCAGGAGATAAGTGGCTGTAAATTAACTGGGTCTTACTATAAAAATTGTCCATCAGGTAAATTTTGCACTTTAACTCTGTACCACACCACCCAAGTTTTAACAACCGAAACAAAAAAGACTTTTGAAAACATAGTGGGAATAGGAAAAAATGCTGGTACCAGCATTTTCTCTTTTTCCCGATTTTTTTTTGTTATTCCCCATCAAAAACAAATTCCATCATTTGAACCACATTATAATTTTCGTCTGCAAATGCTTTGTTGTATGGTAAAGGGTTAAGGGTTAAATCTACATAGATATTGTTCAGATTTCATCTTCATCCTGTTAATATTTTTTTCTTGATGAAAGAAACAAACAGCTTGATGATATCTGTTAGAAATGAATTATTTTGCCAGAGGGGGGTGTCGAAAAACTCTTTTATTTTAGTAAATCTCTTTAGTAAAGTACATTTTACTCTGTGCCAAACAATCCCGTGTTTTAACAACCCAGAGAAGGAAGCTTTTGTGTGGTGTCCATGGTTGTGAAGTAGAACATTGGCCTCATAATCGTTAAGTCCCATGTTCGATACCCGGGAGTGGGTGCCAATTTTGGGACTGCTTTGGCCCACACATTCGTTGCAAGTACTGATGTAGTTTCTAGGAAGCAGAACTGAGAAAGATTAGTATAAGTTGCAAGAACTTTTTCTCAGTCAATGTAAAATAAATATGTTTGAACTAAAATAAACTTTTAAAAACATCTTTTTGAAAAGGGGAAAATGCTGGTAACCAGCATTCTTTCCTTTCACCACAATGTTTCCTACCCTTTCAGAGATAAATTTCTTGAGCCAGATGTAATTTGTCACTTGCAGAAGCTTTCAATTTGGACAAGTCTATGGTAAAGAGTTAAACATGGGTCTCCACTTATTTAATTCTATGTCTTTGTTATACACTTAGGGATACCCAGTAAACTTTGTTTCATTGGTGTAGTTATGTTTGTTTCACTGATATACATGTATTTTCTCCTTTTCTCACTATGTTTTCAAAAGGCTTCCTCCTCAGGGTTATTGAAAGACAGGATTGTTCAGTACAAAGTTAAAATGTACTAGATATTTTTTGTGAGATTACTGTTTAACCCTTTACCAGACGACAAAATTTTAGCCTTGTTCAAATTGAAAGCATTTGCAGATGATAATTTCAGTGTGGCTGAAATGGTGCAAGTTTTCTTTGATAGGGTAGAAAACATTGTGGGAAAAGGAGAAAATGCTGGTTACCAGTATTTTTTCCTTTTCCCACAATGTTTTCAAAAGGCTCCTTTACCAGGGGCATCAAAAGGCAGCATTGTGCGGCAAAGGGTTAACCCTGTACCACACTATCCCAAGTTTTAATGACCTGGAGGAAATAGCCTTGTGGAAACCTTGTGGGCAAAGCTGGTAACCAGCATTTTCTCCTTTACTACAAGGTTCTCTTTACTTTGACAGACAATTACCACCATTTCAGCTCATTTTAATATGTTGTGTGCAAGTGCTTTCAATTTGGACATGTCTATGATTTTATGGTTTGGTAAAAATTAACAATCCATGTTTAATTATTTCTATATTTTGCTCCTATATCTTGATACTCTTCTTACATTCAAATCTTTTTTTATACCCCCACAAAGTAAGTTTGTGGGAGTATACCAGAGTCATCCTGTCAGCTCGTCCGTCCACTGAAATCTTGTTGGCAGCATAACTTCTAACGCATAAAAGCTATCAACTTTAAACTGCATATGCAGATAAATCACATTGAGGAGAAGTGCAGTGCACAATATCCATAACTTTGTAGTCAGTATTTTTGGAGTTATTGCCCTTTGTTATTTTACAAATTGGATTTTCTCCAAAGTATTAAAGCTGTCCACTTCAAACTTCATATGCAGATAAATCATATTTAGGACAAGTGCAGTGGACAAGATACATACCTCTGTCTTCATTATTTTTGGAGTTACTGCCCTTTGTTATTTTACAAATTGGATTTTTTCCAAAGTGTAAAAGCTAACAACTTTAAACTTCACATGCAGATAAATCACATTGAGGACAAGTGCTTGCACAAGATACATAAATCTGTCTTTATTATTGTTGGAGTTATTGCCCTTAATATTTTTTTTGTCTGAAACATTACTTCCAAATTATAAAAGTTATTGACTCCAAACTTCAAATGTAGATAGATCACATTGAGGACAAGGGCAATGCACAAGATTGTTTACTCTGTCTTTAGTATTTTTTTAGAGTGACTGCCCAGTGTTATTTTACATTTTAGGTTTAAAAGCTTGAAATCTTAACAACACAACAAGTTTTAAACTTGTTCTAAACTTAAGCAGTTGCAGAGGACAAACTAATTGTGGAGGTTGTCTTTAACAGGGTAGAGAGCATTGTGGGAAAAGGAGAAAATGCTGGTTATCAGGATTTTCTCCTTTTCCCCAAAATGTTTTTAAAAGTCTTCTTTCTGAAAGTCATTAAGTCAGGATTGTATGGTAAAGGGTTAAGTCAGTAATAAGAACCTCTGTTGCAATTTCAGAGCTTTTTTAGGTCAACAAATCTTACAAACTGTAAGACAGCAGAGATCCTAAATCAGATGGCACAGAATGTACAGTCTGATCTTCATCTGCACAGTCTGCAAGATAAGCATTAATTTTGCTCTGCCAGTCTAATGGTAAAGTCTGGTTTTCCCCAAAGGAAAGACAAGATAAAATCAAGCCTTCCTTATTTGTCATTTTGCCTTGTAGAAGAGTATCATGAATGTATTAATCCTTTACCAGACGACAAAATTTTAACCTTTTCCATACTGAAAGCATCTGCAGACAACAAATTAAATGTGACTCAAAACCTGAAATTTGTCTTAGGAAAGGTAGAAAACATTGTGGGAAAAGGAGAAAATGCTGGTTGCCAGCATTTTCTCCTTTTCCCACAATGTTTTCAAAAGGCCTTTTCTTCAGGTTCTTGAAACTCAAGATTATGTGGTAAAGGGTTAATCCTTTACAATACAGTCCTGTGTTTTAAAATGACCCTTAACAGAAAGGCGTTCAAAAAAAATTGGGGGGAAAAGGAGAAATGCTGGTAACCAGCAGTTTCTCCTTTTCCCACAATACTTTCTAACCTTTCAAAGAAAAAGTAATCATTTTAGGCACATTTAAGTTGCAGTCTTCATAATTATCCTTTCAATATGAAAAAGTCTAAGATTTTGTCATCTGGTAAAGAGTTAACCCTTTCAGAGCTAGTAAATTAATCAAATGTTTTCAGTCAAGAAAAAAATCCATCTATTACAACTCTTAAGCTGTTTTCTAGCCAGAATATCTCATTATAAAAGGTGCTGTAGATTCATGATTAGATGGCCAATTTTTGGGCAGTATCATCTTGTTATACACTGTCTGCAAAAATTGGCTCTCTGAGAGTCTACATAATTATGTCCCCCAATTGCAGTTTATTTTGAAGCATCAGTTGAAGTGGATTTTAGAAAATTGTCAATACTAACCTCAAGAGTTGCTAAGCACAACTTGTGTGGATTTTTGTAGACAGTGTAGATTAAGATCATGCTGCACAGAAGTTGAGGGTTGATCTTGAATCAACACTTTCTGCTATTTTGTAACATTAGTTTGGCTTAAACCTTGATAAATGAAATGTATTTGCTGTTTTCCTGATTGGAACAGTCCATTGCATGTACTAGTAGGTATGGGATGCTGAACACTAGAATTTATCACGATGTTTTCCTGTCCATTTTTCACATGCCAGTCATTTTGTGTGACTCTTGATCATAACTATCATCGTGTAGAATAGCTGACAGACTGGATAATTTATGGGGTAAGAGACTAATTCTTCGCTCAATAGATGCATAGCACATGCTTTCCGCTGCCATCTAGGATCAAGATCAGACTGCATAGAATGTTGACAGTGATCTTTGATCAACATTATCTGTTACTTTGATGGATAATCTTGTTATGGCCGTTCCTGAATTGCAATATTTGAATCTTTCTTTCAGACAGTAAATATTGGATTCATTTATTTAGTGATGTGAGGGTTAATTTCCTGTGTGACAACCATATTAATTATCTTGGGAGACTTTCCCCATCTTTTTTCCTGACTTTTTTTCTCCCGCTTTCTCACATCATGATTTTATAGCGGACTGCATTCTTAACTCTTTACCAAACGACAAAATTTTAGACTTGTCCAAATTGAAAGTATTTGCAGACGACAAAGTAAATGTGGCTCAAAAATGGTTTTGCAACGAAAATAAAAGCACCAAAGCACCGTGCCACTGGATCAACACATGTACCTATCAGCTTAACACTTAGAGTGCTGAATAAACCTATCAGATATTTTCTACCTAGAAATAAACATATCAGACATTTTTGTCTAGAAATATGACCAACATAATTGCAATTTCATGTTTGCTTTTGTCTACAGACTAACTTTTGACAAAATGGACAGTGTAGATCAAAGAACAGGGTGCAGGTTTTGTGCAGCCTGATCTTGATCTACATTGGCCGCAAAGGCAACTGTAGTCATAAAAGGCGCTTTTAAGGGTTAATCCTTTATCTAATGATGCTTTGGTTTTTCGATCTTGAGGAATTAGGCTCTTGAAAACATTGTGGGAAAAGGAGAAAATACTGATTACCTGCTTTTATGTCCGTTTTCAACAATGGTTCTACCCTTTTTCAACAGCAAATCACATCATGTGAGCCACTTTAATATCATCTGAAAATGCTTTCACAATCTTGGACTAGAGGTCCCTGGTATCATGCTACATACTAAACATTACCACTCAAGGCCAAATGGTTAGGAACAAGAATATTTTTTAAGTTTTCTATATAAAAGCTCATATGAAAGTTGTACCATTCCCCCTTCCCTCCCTGCATACCCCAAGAAAGGGCCATTTTTAGGTACAGGAATTCTTGTAGAAAACCACTGGATGAAGCGACATACCTGGTAATACAGGTCTAGGATGTATGGTTATAAACAAGAACATATTCAAGCTTTCCAAAATATAAAGCCCCTATGAAATGTGGGAACCCAGGAGCAGGGCCAGTCTTGACCTGAGGGCTAAATTTCAAACAAACATGGTCGTGATCTGCTAGATGAACCTACGGGTCAAATTTGGTAGCCATGTTTAGGAACAAGAGTGTTTTTAAAGTTTTAATATATAAGTATACATAAAACTTGTAAACCTCAGAATGGGACCCAAGGGCTATATAAATTTATTTTGATAGAAGCCCACTATATGGTAACACATACGAAATATTTCTGCTCAGCCGTCACTATTAGGATTGTGAATATTTTTAGATTTTTAGTTTATAAGCCAATATAAATTTTGTGAACCCAGAGGTAAGGCACTTTTGACCCCATAGCTATAATTTAAACACTAGTGGTAGAGGTCCACATAAGATAAAGCTACATGCAAATATGGTTGCTCTAGGCCATATGCTTAGGAGCAAGAAGACTTTTAGACCAATGGAGCTAATGAGTGTTCATACATATTAATTTCCTCTTGGTAGTGCTCTACCACATGAAGCTATGTGCCAAATTTGGTAGCTGTTGTAAGGAAAAAGATCTTTAAAGTTTTCATGATAAAAGCATAAAATAAAACTTGTGACCGATGGAAGGGGCTAATTTTGACCCCAGGGCTAAACTTTGAACAATCTTGGTAGAGGCCTTTTTGATAATAACATACACAAAATATAGTTCTCAAACTTTGATAGGAATCATTTAGATATTTCAGTACAGGTACATGTTACAACATTACAGTTTTGCATTAAAACCTTCCATTTCCACAGGTGGTTTATTTCATCAGAAACATGGCCATGAAACATACCGGTACTAAAAACCATACCTGATACATTCCACACATATTATAACAGCTGAATTTAATATGGTCATCCCTAGCAAATTTTGAGTAGTATATGACAGCCCCAGCTGTCACAGTCAGGAACATGAAGATTTTTCAAAATTTTCACTAAGTCTAAATGAAATTTGTGACTGAGGCAAAGCATTTTTTGACCCCAAGGCTATAATTTTAGCACTATTGGTCAGGGTCCACATACAAAATCTGGTAGCCCTGAGGCCTTATGGTGAGGAGCAAGTAGATTTGTGAACCAGTGAAGCTAATGAGTGTTCATAAATTTTATGTCTTTTTCTTGCTACAATGTTTTTAAAACTGGTTTTTTGTTGTTGGAAAATGTGGCTGATCTTAAATTTGCTGTTTGCTAATATTTTTGCCAATGAAGCTTTGATTTTCCAATATCGAGATTTTTTTTAATGAAAATATCCATTCCAATTATTGAGCACTTGAGGAATTAATTGGTTTCTTTGTAAATGCAAATTTGTTTTGCTAATAAGAATTTTAATCTTTACTAAAAAAAAAAGTCAACCAAATCAAATGGAGATTTAACTCTTTGCCAGACAACAAAAATGTAGACTTTTCTAAATTCAAAGTACTTGCAGACAACAAATTAAATATGGTTCAAATGATAGAACATGTCTCTAAAGGACTAGAAGATATTTGAGAAAAGGAGAAAATGCTGGTCACCAGCATTTTCTCCTTTTCCCACAATGTTTTCCAAAGACTTTTTTCTCAGGGTCGTTATATCCAGCATTATGTGGTAAAGGGTTAAGGTGCATTTACAGTATATATGATGAAGTGACCCAGTGTTTGGAGATATTTTGGCATTTGCTTGCATATGTTGAGGTTAGTTAGTTCATTCTTCTAAATTCAAATTCATTTTAATTTTGTTGTGTTTAGCCCCTTGCCCCCTCCCCCCCTTTGAAGATTAATTTATCGAGTTTTAGCTTGTCCGTGGCAGGTTCCCACAATTCTTTGTATTGTGAGGGCACCTTTAGATGCATAAAAGTGATAAGTGTATTCACCAACCATTCTTAAGAACATTCTTTGTCTTATTTTCCAAGATTTTCAAACTTTGAAAGTAACACAACTTCTGATTGGCTAAAACAAATGATTTAGCCAATCAGAAGTTGTGTTACTTTCAAACTTAGAAAATTCTGAAGAATAAGACTGAGAACGTTCTTAAGAATGGTTGGTGAATACCGACCCTAGAAAACAGTAATTGCTCTTTAATTAAAGAGGGTACATATTCATCGTACATTCTTAAGAACATTCTTAGTCTTATTCTTCATGATTTTCTAAATCTGAAAGTAACACAACTCCTAATTGGCTAAATGATTTGGTCTAGCCAATCAGAAGTTGTGTAACTTATGAGAAAATTCTGGATAATAAGACTGAGAATATTCTTAAGAATGGTTGGTGAATAGGCACCCTTGCAGATCTAGAGAGGGCAATTACCATTTTCTGATCACTTTTATGCGTCTTAAGGTGTATTTACACCATAAGGAATTGAGGGAATAAGAGCAAGAACGTTCTTAAGAATAATTCAGACCGCCAGATGAGGGGGAGTGATGGTATTCTAAATCCACTATTTCTCTTCCAAACCCTGTGTTGTGGGTACTCATTAGAATCGTCTCGATGAGATGATTCTAATGAGTACCCATAACATAGGGTTTAGCCGAGAGTGATTAATATCAAAATCCCTCTATCTCCAGGAGCTCTGTCAGAATAGTTGAATGTGGACCCAGGCTGATTATTGAAGCCTGAGAAAAGAGCCTGTTCTCTTAATCCTTTACCAAATGAGTTGCCTATGAGCAAATTCTCCTTTTCTTTCAATGTTTCCAAAAATGGTCGGCTGAAAGATGCAAAAAAGTAGTCACCAGAAATTAACCCTTTACTGCAGAATTCTGTGTTTTATCTACTCTGAAGACAGTGGGCTTTGAAAAGAATGTGAACAAAGAGAATGCTGGTGAACTCTTTCGAAGACAAATTCCAGAAATTTGAGCTGCATGGTGAATTTGTTGTCTGCAAATGTTTTCTAATTGAACAAGTCTAAAATTTTGTCTGTCAACAGTAGTTAATGAGCCTAGCAATAATTAGTCTGTTATGTTTTCTAAAGCTTATCGCTGACTGTGTCATTAGTTTTTTTTTTTCCCCATTCAGATTTTCAATTATCTGATAGACACTGCCACAGACAAGCCCAATACATCTCCTTTCTCACAGATACATCCTGGTCATTGCGAAACTGTGTCATAGCAGAGTATAATATCTTTTTTCTTTGGATACTGTTTTTTCAAGAACTATCATTTTGTTATTGTAAGTTGTCTCACGGGCTTGTTTCAAGAAACAAAAGCAAAGGGAAAAAAGAAGCATAAGCTCTTTACCAGACAATAAAACTTTTGACTTGTCTAAATCGAAAGCACTTGCAGACGACAAAATGTGTGACTCAAAAATATGAATTTGTTTTTTGAAGAGTAGAAAACATTGTTGGAAAAGGAGAAAATGCTGTTCACCAGCATTTTTTCCTTTTCCCCACCATGTTTTCAAAATGCTTCTTTCTCAGGGGTTGTGAAAAATTTGGATTGTGTGGTGATGTGTTAAGCTCTTTACCAGACAATAAAAAGTTTGGACTTGTCCAGATTCAAAGCATTTGAAGACAACAAATTCAGTATTGCTCAAAACATAAAATGTCTTTGTAAGGTTTATAAAACATTGTTAGGAAAGGAGAAAATGCTGGTTATCAGCATTTTCTTTTTTTCCACACCATGTTTCCAAAAGCTTTCTTTGTGAGGGTCATTAAAACTCGTGTTTGTGTTGTAAAGGGTTTAGAGGAAAACTGCAAAAAGAATTAGCATGATGCATGATATTGTGTAGCATGTCCAAGTGATTGTATCGTAGAGTATTCTGCTGTCGTAGTGGCCTTGGGAATTACGCAGTGAGTTTCATGTGGTTTAGCAGAGACAGTATTGTAAATGAATTAGTCTAGCGTGGATGTGGGATTCTGGGACATAATCAGAGTTTGGTAATGATATTTTTCTGAATACTTGGTTTGTTTACAATCATGTGGTGAATTACATGCTTCCCAACTTTTTCGGACACCAGTGGGTTTTTTTGAGAGTTTCAAAGGGGGAGATTTGGAGTTTCAAGGGGGGAGACTTTTTGAGGCGTACTGGAGGGTCTCTCTAAAGATCATTTTTAAACTATTCTAGGTCAGATATCTTTATAACTGAACAGAAGTCTGGTAAATGATGTATTTCTTTTTATTCTTTATTAAATGTTATTGTTTGTCAGATGTATGTGAATATTTAGAGCAAAGACAAAATCAGTTTTCAGTCATAAATATATATAAAGCAGTGACTATGGTAAAGACGCACTGTAATGTTTATTATCAAATACTACTTTGTCCAGTACATGTGTTTTCACTGTTTTGTTAGTATATCATCTATCTTGACTTATTTTGTTTAAAGATATTCTTCCATTTTATATTGTACCAAATAATATTTTAGCTTTAAATGTAGACTACAGAGTACCACATTTTATCCTAATATCATTCATTCTCTTTGGTACTCCATAATCGTGAACGGATGTCTCAAACACCTTAAAATCTGGCTCGAATTACTGATAACTATTTTAAACGACAAGCTATCATAAGGTTTGCCACTGAAAAAGTTGACTCCCATTGAGTTCCTGTAGAGTACCATTTTTATCTACATTTTATCATCAGTAAAATATCTCAAAAGCGTGAAGAAATAAAAAGAAAATTTAAAAAAAAAATGCACTTTTCAAAGAAAAAATCTGCAGGCAATTGTCACATGAAAATATTCTGTAATCTTCAGCATTGGTAACGCTGGGCAACAATTAGTTCCTCAAATCAGTGCACTAGGGATTTCTATATTATACTGTATCGTGGGTAACCAGTCGAATATTGCTACCCCATTGATTTAAATAAAACTGCAATCACATGCAGGTCGATCTGTTTTTAGATGAATTGGAATTCCAGTGTGCAGTAAGGGTTTAAAACTTTGTAGTTTTTCATTGTTTTCATTACCGATAAACTTAATGTTGTCACTCATTTTTGTCTGCGTCCCAGGGATGCAATGGGCATTGCAATTTGGTGTTTATAGATGTAGACTTTTACAACATAATTTACCTGTTAACGTCAGGTGAACGACGTTTTGATTTCTGCTCTGAAAAGTACCTCAGCCCATTCTCAAATTTGATTGGTTCACGATCATTGATCGATAAGCCTCAGTATCTTGATTCCTATTTATAGACAATGAACCCGATTGACTGTGAAATACACACACGTCAAGTACTTATCAGCTTCGGATATACATGTACCTTGGGTACAACATCACACCCTTTTTACCCTTATATCGGATTTTCTTCAAATCGGGATTTTTTAATTGTCTGCTGGGGTGATCAGGTAATTTGTCTTGAATCGGGAGACTCCCGATGAAATCAGGAGAGTTGGGAAGCATGGAATTACTTGCCTTTAAAGTGCCTTGGACAATTTTTTTTTTTTTTTCAGACAGTATGCTTAAAGCTTTGCAAGATCTCAAAATTTTAGAATTGTCTGTACTGAAAATTTTTGAGCCATGCTCTGAAAAAAGGGTTAAACTCTTTACCACAAGGCAAAAATGTAGACTAGTCCAAATTGAAAGCATTTGCAGACATTTTAAGTGTAGCTCGAAACATAAAATTTGCATCTTAAAGGGTAAAAACATTGTGGGAAAAGAAGAAAATGCTGGTAACAAGCATTTTCTTCTTTTTCCCACAATATTTTCAAAAGGCTTCTTTCTTGGGGTCATTAAAAGTCAGGATCCTGTGGTAAAGAGTTAATGCATCTGCAAAAGGTATCGACTTGGGTCAGCCTGGGCAGTCAGCACAGGCTGAACTGGGTCAAAACTTTTTTCTGTTGTTAAATTTTCTGCATATCAAAGATTAGAATGCACAGTGTGATCTTAGACAATTATTCACTGTTCAGATAGTCTAGCCAAATAAGTAACCTTGAAATTATGATAATTAGGAGTAACTTTTCTTGTCTAACAGCAGAACAACAAAGAAAAAATGTGGAAAAAACATGAAATTACTCTTAACAAGTATTTTGGTCTTGAGCTGCATTGGCTGAAATCCAAGTAAAGTTGTGAAAGTCACCTAACTCAATCCTACACAATCCATTGTTTTAACGACCCAAAGAAGTAAAACTTTTGAAAACACTATGGGAAATGGAGAAGATGCTTGCAACCAGCACTTTTTCCTTTTTCCCGCGATGTTTTCTTACCCTTTGAAGAATAAAACTCCATGGTTTGAAGTATTTTTAATTTGTCTGCAAATGCTTTCAAATTTAAGTATTCTAGAATTTTGTTATCTGGTAAAGTGCTTGTCCCTTTACCAACCTACAAAATTTTAGACTTGACAAAATGAAAAGAATTTTTAGACTACACATTACCTGGAGCTCAGATGAAGAGTAGAAAACATTGTGGAACAAGGAGAAAATGCTGCTTAGCAGCATTTTCTCCTTTTCCCACAAAGTTTTAAAAAACCTTTGTCCTTAAAAGTCAGGATTGTGTGGTAAAGGCTCTTGAAACTAAAGTGGGAAAAGAAGAGAATGCTGGTAACCAGCATTTTCCTTCTTTTCCCACAAAGTTTTCAATCTTTTCTACTTCAAGTCCCATCATTTGAGTCACATTTAATATTTCTTCTGCAAATGCTTTGAATTTGGACCAGTCTAGAATTTTGTTATTCGATAAAGGGTTAGAGAAGGATGATAGCTATCATGTTAGTATTACATTCCAATGCCATTGATTTTTATGCTCTAAGACAATAAGACTTGCATTCTATTGGACACCTATTTCTTTTATCTGTTACTGGCACTGATCATTTTGACAAAATATTCAGGATGTTAACATTGTCATGTTGGTTTAACCCTTTACCACACAATCCCGACTTTCACTGACCCTGAAAGAGAAGGGTTTTAGAAAAATTGTGGGAAAAGGAGAAAATGCTGGTAACCAGCATTTTCTCCTTTTTCCACAATGTTTTCAACCCTATCAAAGACAGAGACCATCAATTTAGTAACATTTAAGTTGTTGTCTGTAAATGCTTTGAATTTGGTCCAGTCAAAAATTTTGTCATGTGGTAAAGAGTTAATACTCTACTAGTGGTGATATTGATGATAATGTGACACTCATGGGTATTCTTTTAGACTTATAATTATGTCTTGTATTGAAGCCCGAAGTAGATCAAAGGGTATATATATCACCTGTTTTGTAGCACTGCTCATTTGACATTAATTGAGGATGTCACAACTGCAGCCATTGATTTTTATCAGACAATAATGATTCAAGACTCATATAAGCCATGCTCTGTGGAAAGTGGGCTTAATACATCTGCAAAAAGTATCAACTCATGTCAGCCTGCCCAGCCTATGAGGGCTTACATGGGTCAAAACTTTTTGTTATTTGTAAATTTTCTGCATGGAAAAGGCCCATGTCACCTCCAGATCCAGTCAGTTGCTAGACTAACTGGTTTTTATGAATCCATTTTTAGCTCCACTGGCCGAAGGCCAGCGGGCTTATGTCATGGCCCGGTGTCCGTCGTGCGTCTGTGCGTCCGTCTGTCAGTCCGTCCGTCCGTGCGTTAACTTCTATTTCAAACATCTTCTTCTCTGAAACTACCCATCCAATTTTCATGAAACTTCACAGAAATGATCCTGCCATAGTCCTCTTCAGAATTTCTTGAAAGAATTTGATTCCTTCAAAAACTCTGGTTGCCATGGCAACAAAACTGAAAAATATTGGAAATCTTTAAAAATCTTCTTGTCTGAAACCATAAGGCATAGGGCTACCAAATTTGGCATGTAGCTTTATGTAGTAGACCTCTATCAAGTTTCTTCAAATTATAGCCCTGGGGTCAAAATTGGCTCTGCCCCAGGGGCCACAAGTTTCACATAGGCTTATATAGAGAAAACTTTAAAAATCTTCCTGTACCTAGCCATAAGGCCTAGAGGTACCAAATTTTGCATGTGGATAATTCCACGAAGTTGGTGACAATCGTGGGTAGGTCTATTTAGAATGAAATGCTGAAGTTAATGAATGCTTTAGCTCATACAGATGTACTGTTATATTTTCTAAATAAATTGAAGAGATAATAAAAGATAACTTTTTGCTATTCGCAATTTGGATTAATTTGATTTTTTAAATTTTGTATGAAAAATGACGGTATTTTGACACCTAAAAATGGGACATGCGAAGGGTGTACCTTTTTCATGCCTTCAGAATTATTACCTGATCATCTTTAGTGGAATTGACCAGTGTGTTTTCAAACTACATATATTGATGTTTGAAACTGACCTGTTTTTTGTTGATATTTTATTTATTTATTTGAGAAAAATAGCTTTGAAATCGGAGAAGTTGCTCGTTACAGTCGTGTCCGTCACTTCGGGAAATTTCAATATCCTATATCTTATAGAAACTTGTCACTAACACATTTTATTTGTATTTAATTGAAAACAGTATTATTTGTCTACAAGAATTGTGGATTTTACCGATCAAAACCAACCAATAATTTCACCAGACGATTTTTTAACATAGAGGTATCTTTCACGTCCAGTTTGTAACGATCGTTATCGTCGCAATAAAATCGTGTCGTTGTCGTCTAGACAAGTTTTAGTCTGTGCCCTAATGATGTTTTTTGTGCCCCTAAGATGATGACGTAGAACACAATTTTCTGTACCAAAAGACATGTCGGCCAGGCGGGTTAGTTTGTTCATGTCCGGAAAAGTAACGATCGTGGTATGTAATGCTAAAGTGTAGTTAAAAGTTTCTATTATCCGTATAACGGGTATAATGTTAACCAAACTCCACAGGCTTTTACTATTAATCACTTGTCCCCTCCTGAATAAAAAAATATGCGTTTATGTTTACAGTAAACAATCATATTTTTCACCCATTCGTCTTTCCGGACACAAATTTGAATACGAAGGTTTCAAAAGGAAACAAAATCTTTCGGAAAGTAACAATCGTTCAAGCGTGTTTTGTATTACGATATGTAGCAGCTCATTTCAATCATGGTTTCGTGTGTAAGTATTTGTCTGTGGTTACATAAAACAGTATACTTCGTAAATTAACACACATAAATTGGCATGAAGATTGATTTTATCAATTTCACTCACGAAGGTTACAACAAGACTACAAAAATGTTGACAAGGTAACATTCGTAATGTAAATTGATGGAAAAGAACATTTTCCTCATCAAGTTGTCATCTGATGTTGATAATGTGGCATCATCAATGACATACAATAATGACATCAATGATTTAGTCATAATCTTAGGAAAGACTGAGTACTCATGACAAATTTGAAACAATGGTTACAAGGGACGCCAATTTTTGTCTTTTTTCTAAATACAAATGTTACAAATGGACACTAGAAAAGCTCTAAAAGTAACCTGTGTGACAGCAAATGAATGAAACAGCATTCTAACTGATAATAAATTTATTTTGTTTTAATCGATTTACCATCCGAATTGGAATAGAGGGAAATAAATACACATTCACTAAACAGTGCCGAATGCTCTTGTATTTTATCAATTAATTGAAACAGGTGTTACATAGGACAGCAAAGACACGGTCACTTGTAACATGAATGTTACTGTTGGACCCAAAGAAATCTGAAATTGTAACATGCATCAGACTAAGTGGTTTAATACATCCTTAGAAAACAAATTTTGAATTTTGTTTAAAATAATTTTTGACTTGAGTGTATTTACATTGAAATTTGAATATCAACACACCTTTTTTATAAACCTATGTATGTTTAGTAAATTGTCCCCAAACAGATGTTCCATTGTATGTCAGTCTCTCTGTCAAAAAGTTAATATGGGGATTTAACATATTCCTATTCAAAACTATTTAAGTTACGATACTCGTATTTGGTAGAAAGTACCTCTTATCAATACACATCTGCTAATGACAAGGTCATTGTCATCTTACAATATGGGTCCGACGAATCACCGAAATGCCACCGAAACACCCCAGATTTTTTTTTTTTATTTTTTGATTTCAAACAACTGAAGTTGTGGTGTTTGATACAAATTGTAATCATACTGATGATGGAGGGTTAGTTTAAAACCTAATGACAAAATAACAACATGCCATTGAAGCCCGACGTGAAGAATGTTCACCGGAATATCCCACCGGTACTGTAAATGTTCACCGAAATACCCGCACGGTGTAGTAAAATTTGTCGATTCAGGGATTCTACATCCGCAATCTAACTACCGTAGCTCTGCTTGTGCACAAGGTTGATGTGTCTGATTTTTATCCATAACTATGCTTGCAAAAATAGTTTTCACTTTTATGTTGGATATAGATGAAATTAAAAATCACCAAATCGGAAAACCGACAGCCATTTTAAATCTGTGGTTAACACGTTACCAGGCGTAAATTGATAAGACAATTATAATTCCACCGATAAGATTATTAATAATAACCATGCCATTTTAAAAATCACAAGGACAAACTTACACAAAATAAGTTTGATCATATCAGCCGAACGCCTTCAATTACGATTGCATCACTTTAACAGAACAGAACAGAACTTTTGTGCGTTTCGATGGATCAGAGACCTACATTCTGATTTGGGTCTACTTCGTCCGCAAATGATTTTGTATGCGTGTTTATCATTCAAAGAAATAATAAATTCATGTGATCATATGTTACTAATAATTCTTCGGGTCTAGCTTGGTGTAATCAAGATCGGGTATTTCGCTGTGTAACAGACCAGACACGCGAGTGTTTCGGTGATTGCTCTCCACGTAAATTAATGATGAATATATATTAACAACATCATTCTTCTCATTAATGATTGATACTTTCATTGAGCGCATTTTCAGTTAAAGAAAAAAGAAGGAAAGAAAAATACTGCAAACTAATATCAGTTATCTGAACTTAATATTGAAAAAAAAAAAAAAAAATAGGGGTATTTCGGTGTTTCGGTGGCATTTCGGTATTTCGGTGATTCGTCGGACCGTACAATATCAAGTTCCAACTATTTTACTTCTTAAAATATGCTTTTATGTGGCATTATACCAGGTAACTAAAGATTACTTTTTATCATTAATCTAAAATTTATTAAAGCCCTTATATGTAATCATAAATCGATTTTCATAAAATCATATGCAAGAATATTTTGTGACCTTTTAAGAAGTACTGATCTCAGTGAACATACAGAAGTTATTGCTAAATCCTTAGATGAAGAAGTAGGAGAATTCCTTGGTAGTTCGAAGTCTGAAATAGCAAAGACCAGGTAAAAAGCTGAGTCATCAATATTTCTTAAAAAGATTAATCCTTTACCACACAATCCCGACTTTTAACGACCCTGAAAAAGAAGTTTTTAAAAACATTGTGGGAAAAGGAGAAAATGCTGACAACCAGCATTTTCTCTGTTGCCCACACTGTTTTCTACTCTTCCCACATCAAAGTTTAATTTGTATGCCACATTTATTTTGTCATCTGCAAAGTCTTTCAAATTGGACTGGTCTAAAATTTTGTCATTTGGTAAAGAGTTAAGATGTATCAGCATCTTCAGATTTTTAACAATTGACTCAAATGAACATAAAATTATAGTAACATATTTAATTATATAAACAGCCTATTACTGTAAATTACTTGAACCGTTTTAGAAAATGATGTTATGGCCTCTTTTATTCAAGACTAGACCTTTTCTTAAATGTACTTAAAATAAATTGTATGGCTGTAGGTATCAGAAAGGAGAGTATCTTATGGTAGAACATGAAAAGTCTTTGAAACCAGCTGTTGTAAGCATGGAAAAGTTATAAACAGTTGAAATATTTCTTTGTGTTTAAATTGACTCTTCATAAAGTTTATTTTTGTTTTAATTGTATTTGATTTTGAATGTTTACACAACTTCTTTTTTTGCAAACATTACTCTTTGACTTGTCAATTTTATCTCCTTTGTTAAGTAAATTGTTTAATTGGCAGAGCATTTCCTGGCCATTTGGCCATTAAAAGAGTGCTGAATTATCTCTTAGCTCTGTGTTTTTTAAAGATGGATTTCTTCTGCTGATAAACATCTAAATTTATCAATTCTTGTTAGGATTGTTATAGAGTTGTGTTAATTACTGTTTAATTTGTATCTGTTTATGTTCATATGTTGCTTTGCAGCCACTTAGCAGAAGACTTTTTACAAAAGTTGATTGCTGAATAAAAAAGAGTTTTCCTTAATGTGCAATATGTAGCAATGTTTGGCTCCCAAGTTTTTCATGACAAATCCTAAGCTTTACTTACAATGACTGACAGAAGTTAAAAAATCCTGATTGATTTATCTGAGGAAGATGTCAATACAAAACACTTTACTCTTAACTGGCCTTTTAAATTTGTTCAATAATATAATGCAGTAAATTTCAGTTGGCATTAGATATACCAAGTTCTTAAATTTCAATAAGTGAGCCCAATGCTATTCTTCATGTACACACACTAAGAATGGTATTGCTCTTTCCTACAAAAGTCTGCTGTATATTTCAGTTATGTCATACCATAGGCCACTGAAACTCCATTGGTCTATTACCGGAGAACGAAATTTTCCTTATCGGACACTGTTACTATAAATAGCACATTGGCAACTGCCTCTATATTCAAGTTCAAAGTTAGACAGAACTGTGAAATCAAATGATTATTGTATTGTGAATCGGCGTACATCTTTTACATGTGTTTTATTAGTGACTGCATTTAACTTTGTTCTATGTTTGTTGAGTTCGGATTTTTAGTTTCATGAATCTTGCTAATAGCTTAAAGAAAATATCAAGTTATTGAAGAATTGTTCAAAACTGGTTGAACTCTGTAAATCTTGCAAGTTATCAACTTGTAGTTAAGAACTCTAACGCACAAATCCTTACAAACTTTGCATAAAGTATTGTTTTAGTCAAGAATAATGAATCATTCTTGATGAAAGTCATAACTGAAACAACACTTTTTGCTTAGGTCATAAAGTTAGTCTTGTGAATGTTTGTTGGTTCAAAATATAATTTTTTTTTTTTCATTTTGATAAACTCAAAAATAATCAATACAGCATTTAATAGGAAGAGTTTTATCAATTCATGGTTTTTAATGGTTCGAGCAATTTTAGTTCTCTGATCTATACCACAAATTGTAACCAAATTTTAAACTGCAATCTACACCTGAGCATGTGACAAAATACTAGCATAATAGGAAAACATTTTGGAAAAGGATAAATTGCTTTTTAATAAAGCAGTTTATCAATTTCCCGCAATGTCTTCTATCCTTTTATCGTCATAAATGTATTTTATACTTAATGATACTATCATCAGCAATACCTTTCAATTGGACCAGTTTAATCTTTTGTTAACAAATAACAGTTAAAATTTCCATAGGAGATGTATAATTCATATTTGCAGCATAAATTTTAGAGAACATATCCTTTATACTGCACCCCAGAGTCTAATCTCTTGTTCATCTCTTGCTATTACTTAACGCTTTTATATGATTATTTTGAGAGATACCATATATGGGCCGTTCACAGTCTTTCCAGCAAATATATGTATAAAAATGACCAAATATAGGCACTGCTGTACATTTGAGCCCAACAAACAACTCTTTCGATCATTGTTGTTTAATATGGAACAGATACTTCTTTCAGTATGACTTGTTAATGGGCAACATTTACGATATGGCTGATATATAAATCTACTTACAAATGGATGCAAATAAAAGAGTTCAATTCTGAGTTATAAAAGTTTATTTTTCATTTCATCCAGGCTGCACAAAGACACAAAGAAATATGTAACAGAATTAATTACTAAAATAGTAAAGTGTAGTGTAACAAAGGCTACATGGTGTCCAAAATCTAAGTATATAAACTGGTCAAAACATTCACTGTATGATTTGTTTTGGTAAATAATAAATTAGACCTGTCATAATTTTGAAATGTTAAGTATTCATAAAATGGAGATAATCGTGGAACGAGTTTATTAGTAAGAAAATTAAGACAACATGTAACATGAGTTACAACAATGTCCCTTTGATATGTGTAACACGTGTCACATACATTGTTAATTTTAGAGGTCTTAAAAGTTCTTTACTCTTAAGATAATTACAAGTTAAATAGATTATATTGGACTATTTGAGATTATTTAATTTTTATTGTGGTCATTCACACTACAACAATATTAGAAGAACTTTAAAATAAGTCAAAAGATGATAAATTATCTCAAACTTTGTTAAGCTCATAATTTACTTTCTAAAAGAAACACTAAAAGTAAAATGAACTGTTTTCAAACATATGTGCATATTTTGTGAAAAACCATGATTATCAACTACAAGTCAAGTATTTTTATGTGGGTTTTAGGTATAAAATGGACACAGTGTAACATATGTTACAAAATACACAAGGTGTTTTTTAATACAAAATAGACATTCAAAAAGACTTTTTATTATCTTCGCTCATATTGTACATTAAGAAGCAGTAAATGAAATGTCAGAAAAATGCATTTTGGGTCCAATCAGGTATGGTTTTTTTCCAAGGTCCAATGTCCCACTTTTTGTCACCAACTTCATGGAATTGCCCATGTAGCTATATCAAGTGGGCCTCTACCAAGTGGGCCAAAATTTTAGCCCTGGGGTCAAAATTGGCCCTGCTGCAGGGGTCATAAGGTTTACATGGGCTTACAAAGTGACAACTTAAGAAATCTTCCTGTTTTGATTTTTTCTTTTAAAGTAGCCTTGTATCAGGGGTCTTATGTTTTACAGAGGCTTCATATGGACGAAACTTGAAAATCACCTTATTTATAACCATACAGCATAGACTTGTATTATTTTGGCATGTGGCTTTATCTTGTGGACCTCTACCAGGGTTCAAGTAATTATAGCTCTGGGATCAAAAATGGCCGTGCCCTGCGGGTCTCAACTTTCACATGGGCTTTTACAGAGAAAACTTCGTAAGTCTTCATTTTGAAACCATTTGGCACAGAATTGAAATGTTTAGTATTTATGGTTTATATTTATAAGCCAGTGGAGCGATACAGGGCCATCATGGCCCTCTTGTTATGTGATGACTTCCTTGGTATAATGGATCACGGAAATGCATAAAACCCCCTTTTTGTGAGAATGAGTCACATTAATTGTTTCAGATTCAGAGGTGGTTGAATGCGGACAATCGTCACAATGTTTTTTGTAAGTTTTGTCAAGAATATCCCGATGCTGACATATCACTTTATGCAAGCCATTTAAAATCGTTTTGTTTTGGACGAGTGAACCACACTGGTGGACAAGTAGATTTTTGTAATTTACTTGTCTACGGACTAAGTAGAAATCTGTAAGATTTCCACACCATTTGAGTTGCTGTAGCTTTTTGTGTAATTGGATATCAAGCTCCATAAAATACTGTATTTCACCTAATTAACGCTCCCTCCCAAATAGTAGCACCCCCACTATATTTCTTTCTCCAGAGGCCTCCATACAGCCCCAACCCACACCGACCTTACCTTAACCCTTTCCCAAATGACAAATTTTGGACTGGTCCAAATTGAAAGAGTTTGCAGACGACAATTTTAAATTTGATGAAAATGGCAGAAAGTTCTCAAAAAGGGTAGAAAACACTGTCGGAAAAGGAGAAATTGCTCGTTACGAGCAATTTCTCCATTTCCCTCAGTGTTTTCAAAAGACTTGTACTGCAGACACGTGAAAACCAGGGCTTGTTTGGGAAAGGGTTAAGATCGACGACTGGAGTGACAAACTTCCAAACGCAAGATAACTTCACTGAATTTTTTCAAATGCAGACTAAGAAAATCATTAATGACCGATATTTTATAAATAAACTTACTGGTACGGCGTCGGCATCATCCTAATTACTTTACAAATCCATGTCATTAAAACCTGACTATCCGAATACACATACACTTCCGATAACATTATAAACTTCTGGTTACACAAAATTTGTCAACTAACTAAAAATTTTAAAAAGTGAATTATTGAACACCAGTGTTCCATACTAATCATGAATGATATTTAATGACCAAATAAATCTTTATCGGAGGTAAAATCGATATTCTGCATTACTGCATTACATTTAGTCTTTCAAAATGGCGATCATTTTGCACTCAGCACCAACTAAAACCCAGGTCAAAGTACCGTACTTCACTCTTAATGACCACTCTTAAATTTTGGGAAATTTTGCATGGTGCCCTGGCGCATTAATTAGGTGAATATGGTATGCCATCATCTGATTTTTGATTTGGCAGTTGGCTGCATAAAGATAATGTGGCCAAATTAGCAATATTTTTTTGTCAGTTTTGTCAAACAAGCACATTATGTCTGAATGTTTTGTGTTTTTTGAAACCATGAGGAAAAGGGCAGTAGAAAATATTATGGGTAAATAAGAAAAGAATTAGATGGCCAGAATTATTTCTTTTTCATTTTTTGTACCTGTTAAGTTGCATATTCTGCCATTTGAAGCATATGAAAATGCTCTCAATTAGCTCAAGTAGTGTTAAGCTTCCATATTTAGAATACCTAACCCATATCCATCTCGAACACATTTACAGACAACAGATCAGGGGTATGGAAATCTTAAAAATTTCCACATGTCTGCGGACAAGTAAATTACAAAAATCTAGTGTGGCTCACTTTTCCAGAACAGAACAATAATGGTGTGCATAAAGTGACATGCCAGCAATATGGGGATACTTTCGACAAACCTTACAGAAAACATTGTTACAATCGTCCACATTCAAACACGGACATTCTTTTAACCATGCCTCATTACAAAAGAATGTTTTTAGCTCCACTGGCCGAAGGCCAGCGGGCCTATGTCATGGCCTGGTGTCCGTCATGCATCCGTGCATCCGTCCATGCGTCTGTCCGTCTGTGCGTTAACTTTTATTTCAAACATCTTCTTCTCTGAAACTACCCATCCAATTTTCATGAAACTTCACAGAAATGATCCTGCCATGGTCCTCGTCAGAATTTCTTGAAAGAATTTGATTCCTTCAAAAACTCTGGTTGCCATGGCAACAAAACTGAAAAATATTGGAAATCTTTAAAAATCTTCTTGTCTGAAACCATAAGGCATAGGGCTACCAAATTTGGCATGTAGATTTATGTAGTAGACCTCTATCAAGTTTCTTCAAATTATAGCCCTGGGGTCAAAATTGGCTCTGCCCCAGGGGTCACAAGTTTTACATAGGCTTATATAGAGAAAACTTTAAAAATCTTCCTGTACCTAGCCATAAGGCCTAGAGCTACCAAATTTTGCATGTAGCTATATCTAGTGGGTCTCTACCAAACGGGCCAAAATTTTAGCCCTGGGGTCAAAATTGGCCCCGCCGCAGGGGTCACAAGTTTTACATGGGCTTACATAGTGACAACTTAAGAAATCTTCCTGTTTTGATTTTTTTTTTTTGAAATTAGCCTTGCATCGGGGGTCTTATGTTTTACAGAGGCTTCATATGGACAAAACTTGAAAATCACCTTATTTATAACCATACAGCATAGACTTGTATTATTTTGGTATGTGGCTTTATCTTGTGGACCTCTACCAGGGTTCAAGTAATTATAGCAGGTCTCAACATTCACATGGGCTTTTACAGGGAAGACTTTGTAAGTCTTCATTTGAAACCATTTGGCTCAAAATTGAAATGTTTAGTATTTATAGTTTATATTTATAAGCCAGTGGAGCGATACAGGGCCATCATGGCCCTCTTGTTTTTTTTTTTTGTCAAATTTCTTGTCACAGTCTGTTTTAGATTTACGTTTAGAGCCAAATGGTTCTGGAATCTCAGATTTTTAGCTCACCTGAGCACGAAGTGCTCAGGATGAGCTATTGTGATCACTCACCGTCCGTCGGTGTCCGTCGTCCGTCCATCCATCCGTTCACATTTTTTTGTTTACACTCTAGCATCTACAAATATTAACCAATCAGCACCAAACTTGGTCAAAATATATATGACCATAAGATCTCGGATGAGTTCGATTATGGGTTTAATCGGACCAGAACGACTGGAGTTATTTGCCTTTGAATTAGAAAAATTGCTATATTTGACTTCGTTTACACTCTAGCATCTACAAATATTAACCAATCAGCACCAAACTTGGTCAAAATGTATATGACCATAAGATCTCGGATGAGTTTGATTATGGGTTTAATCGGACCAGAACGACTGGAGTTATTTGCCCTTGAATTAGAAAAATTGCTATATTTGACTTTGTATACACTCTAGCATCTACAAATATTAACCAATCAGCACCAAACTTGGTCAAAATGTATATGACCATAAGATCTCGGATGAGTTCGATTATGGGTGTAATCGGACCAGAATGACTGGAGTTATTTGCCCTTGAATTAGAAAAATTGCTATATTTGACTTTGTTTACACTCTAGCATCTACAAATTTAAACCAATCAGCACCAAACTTAGTCAATATTATATATGACCGTAAGATCTCGAATGAGTTTGATTGTAGGTCTAATAGGACCAGTTATTGCTGTGTCATGGAAAAAGGGGGCTTGACGTATATTTTCATTGTGGACCAATGTCTCTTTAACTACAGGACAAAATGTCATGAAACTTCATCTTTTTTTTGTTTATTGCAAGCCACAGACAATAGTTATTTGTTTTTATTTCATGAAACGCCATGCCATGAAAAAAGGGGGCTAAATGTTTAATTTCGTCATTGACCAATGACCATCTGTTTGTCCATCTTTCAGGACAGATATCTTCTAAAATCATCGACAAAAACTAATAGAAATTCATACAGGTGTTCCTAATGATGTCCGCTGATATTTATTGTTTTTTTTTTCCTTTTTGATATCAAATACTGTCTCATAGGAAAAAGGGGCTTCATGTATATTTCTGTTAAGGATCAATATACATGTATCTTCAACTCAAAATCCTGGACAAAAATTTGTGAAACTTCATTCGTGTGTTCCTTATGATAGTCCGCCAGTATCATTAGTTTAGCTTTTTTGATTAAATGTTGTGTCATGGAAAAAGCGGGCTTCACATATATTTTCATTATGGATTAATTTCTCTTTAACTACAGGACAAAATGTTATGAAACTTCATCTTTATGTCGTTTATCACAAGCCACAGACAATAGTTAGGCCTATATGTTAGCTCACCTGAGCACGAAGTGCTGGGTGAGGTATTGTGATTCGTCGTTGTCCAGCGTCCGTCTTTCCACAATTCCTTTAAACATCTTCTCCTCCTAAACCAATCATGTTGAAACTTGACAGGCATATTCCTTGGGTGAAGATCTACCAAAGTTGTTAAAAGAATTGAATTAACCCTTTAACTCCAGGGGTCACAATTTTGGGCAAAATTGTATATAGAGCAAACTTTAAAAATGTTTTTGTCTGAAACTAGAAGGCCTAGAGCTTTGATATTTGGTATGTGGCATTTCCTTGTGGACTTCTACCAATTTTGTTCAGATGATGCCCCTGGGTCAAAACAGGACATAAAGGTATACAGAATGAACTTTAAAAGTCTTGTCCTACTTAACCCTTTACCACACAATCCCAAGTTTTAACGCCTGTGAGAAATAAGGCTCTTGAAAATATTGTGGGAAAAAGAGGAAATACTTGTAACCAGCATATTTTCCTTTTTCCACAATGTTTTCCACCCAACCAAAATCAAATTTAAATTTTTGAGTCACATTTAACCCTTTAAGTGCCTTTCACTACTATAGTTGCCTTTGTGTCTAGTGTAGATCAAGATCAGACTGCACGAAATGTGCAGTCCGATCATTGATCTATACTGTCTGCTTTGTTGAAACACTGCAGACAAAAGGCACCCACGCAGTTATCATCTTGGACTCATTCTGGAATGAAAATGCCTTTGGGTTTAAGGATTAAATTTTGTTGTTTGTTAATGATTTGAGCCAAGCCTGTTAGCTCATTACCTACAGGGCTAGCTATGCAGGGATGTCAAGTTTAAATCTCAGTTGGGCCAAGCACTCAGGTAACCAGCATTTTTTTAACTTTTTCCACAATGTTCTCTACCCATCCCAGATCTAAGTTCATTTTTTGAGACAAATTTATTTTGTTGTCTGCAAATGCTTTGAATTATAGACCAGTCTAAAATTTTTGTTTGGTAAAGAGATAAAGATAGACCAAGTAATATGCATTTCAAGACTGTGTTGTAGGCAATACTATCTTGCAGAATATAAGGCATATATATCCAAGATCCAACTGCAGTCTGATCTTTATCTACACTGTCTGATAAAACATCCTGTCTTGCGTACCCCTAGCCTTGGTTCCCACCTGATCATTTTTTCCTTTTATCTATTCAGGATGGACGGATGCAGTTTAAATTTGACATGAAGCGCCCTTTTTCCATGACACAGCAATAAATTCCAAAACCCTGACAATATGCGCTAGGTCACTTGATGTGTGAAAATTTCATCCAGATCTGTTGAGATATGTCCAGTAATCAAAGATATATTGGTGAAAAATGAAATATAACATGAAGACCCCTTTTTCCATGATGCAGCTATAAATTGCAGAACCTTGACAATATGCGCCAGGTCACATGATGAGAAACATTCTGTGAAAACTTTTGAAAACATTGTGGGAAAAGGAGAAAATGCTGGTAACCAGCATTTTCTCCTTTTTTCCACAAAGTTTTCTACCCTATCAAAGAAATATTGTGTCACTTGAGCCAATATGAAAATGTTGTCTGCAAATGCTTTCAATTTGGACAGATCTAAAATTTTGCCGCGTGGTAAAGGGTTAAAGGCTTTGACAGCATTTTTCTCTCTGGCTGTTAGGATGTATCTTTGAACATTGTGTTCATTGTATTTTGAGTTCATTTTTGTTCATTCATTTAACTCTGTAGTACAGATTTTATCTTGTAAATCTTAGAAGTCATTATAATTTTTGGGCATATACTCCACCATGAATTGAAGTACCATTTGAAAGATCTGTTCAGGTAGGGCCAAGGTCAGTGTCACATTTGAAGGTCAAATTTTTGTAAGCTGGACGCATTGAAAGGTTGGTGCAAGACTATTGCAAGTGTAAATACATTGTTTATGTGTTTACAATAGCAATTACCCATGAACATGTCCCTGGACAACCACTGTAGTTGTTGGTGTATTTAACAACATTATAATACTAACTTGTATAGAAAGTCTTGAATCGGCAAACATTCTCTACTAAGTTTGTTCAAATCAGGCAACTTTTTGCCACACACTAAAAGGCCTAGGGCTTTGTTATTATTCCTTCAAAACTCTGTTCTGGAGGTATATAGGAGTCAGCTTTTTGGTCCATCCATCCGTCCAGCCATCAGTCTTTCTGTAGCATTTTCTTGTCAGAGCTAGTTCTCAACAACTACAGGACAGATTTCATTCAAATTTTAGAGAGACTCGGTGCCAAGCAAGAATGTGCATATTATATTTTGGTGACGGTTCATTGAATTTTTACAAAGTTATTTTCCTTTGATGAAATTTCTTGTTCTCCCTATTTTTCAACAACTAATGGACAAATATCATTCAAACTTCTCACAAATATTTATATAACCGGGTTTGGTTAAGAAAGATTATCTTCTTGTCTAAACCAAGAAGACCTAGAGCTTTGACCTTGCACTTCGATATTTGGTATTTATCTTCATTGTAGACCTTTACTGCTTGGTACTCAGGTGAGCGATATAGGACCATCATGGTCCTCTTGTTTACTTTCCCCTTGCTTCGAAGATTTAATAAAAGAAACAAACACATTTTCTCTGATATTACGCATCAGTTGATCGCTGAATCAAAAAATGTTTTGCTTTGACTAGAGAGTTTCTGGCAGGGGAGACAACTGCTAAATCATGGCCCATTTTGCACTGAAGCTGTTTAAAATCAAAGTAAAAATTTTCATGTGTTCAACATTGTTGTCAAAGATCTTTGAATCGGTGCTAAAATGATACTATTTATTAGTCTAATAAAATTATTTTAATCCATAATGATGATCTTAAAACTGTTCAGACATTTTTCAAAGCAATTAAAATTGACGTGCTAATACAGCCATATGTTATACCGATCTTGTTGTATGCAGTGAATGCGGAGGTTCACCAAATGTGTATTCTGGGTTTCCAGAAATCAGGGATCGTCTCTGAAGCTGCTGTTTATCATTCGAAATGTCTTTTTCAGTACGAAGTGAGAAATTTTGCATTTCACTGGATAAGTATACAACAGATCTTTGCTTAAAAATTTTTCTCATATTTTCTACTTGTCCACAGACAAATAAACTGGAAAAAAGTCACTTGTCCGGAGCCAAATTTTCCTGAGTCTGTTAAGTCGGGCATAGTATTTCTACACCCCTGCAAAAGATGATATGTTACTCCAATGATAGGATTTGTTTTTGTAAAGATAGAAAATATTTTGGGAAAAGGAGAAAATGCTGGTTACCAGCATATTCTCTTTTTCCTACAATGTTTTTGAAAGGATTGTTTGGTAAAGCCTTTAGCTACAAAGGATCCAGTGCAATGTTGGTCCTTATCTTTTTACTAGCCGAGTACAGTCGTCTTCCTTGATTTGACTTTGTAAAGATTAACCCTTGACCAAACCCTTCGAAAACATTGTGGGAAAAAGAGAAAATGCTGGTCACCAGCATTTTCTCCTTTTCCCACAATGTTTTCTTCTCTGTCAAAGAACTTAAGTTCATTTGTGTCACTTTCAGAATTTTGTCACCAGCAGAAGTTCTCAGCTTGTCATTTGGGAAAGGATTAAGTTCATCAACCAGACATGAGTCCATTAACCTCCATTGCAACAGAAATAATGTTAGCATATAGACTTAACTTTGTCCCAGACAAAAAGTTTAGACTTGTCCATGTTGAAGGCCTTTACTCTAGCAATGGAATTTGTCTATGGAAATGTACAAGGCACTGTAAGAGAAGGAGAAAATGGTGGTTAGGTACAGCTTTTTTATTCTTTTTCCATGGATGATTTCAAAAGCCTTCTTCCTTAACTATTTACCAAACAGCAACATTTTAAACTTGTCTCAATTGAAACCATGTGCGGATGACAAATTGAATGTGGCCCAATTGTGGCAATTTGAAAGAGTAGAAAATATTGTGGGAAAAGGAGAAAATGCTGGATACCAGCATTTTCTCCTATTCCCATAATGTTTTCTATTGCCTTCTCCCTCAAGGTTTTTCCAAATCAGGATTGTTTGTTAAAAGATCAAGGTAGGATGAGGATGAGATTATGTGGTAAAGGATTTATCTCCCAGACAGTGATTTCCAATGCCAGTAATTGTTGTAATAAGGAGGAATTGTGGTCAGGGAAGATTATAGGTCTTGCAACTAATTTGATGCCCAATTTGAACATTTGATTTCTAGCTTGGCTTCTTTTGAAGAAAAACATTGAGGTATTGTCATAGCCCTGCATCGTCATCATGCAAAAACTTTGACATTTTTTAATATCTCTGTCATTACTGAAGACATTTAGTTCGAACTCAGACTAGTTGTTAACTATCAAAAGTGTAAGTCATACCAGTAAGGCTGGTAATAATCAAAATATTTTTGACACATTTATGCCCCTTTTTCAACTTAGAATTTCCACTAAAAATCAACCTTTTTCTAAAAACTATGTCATTACTGAAGATACTTACTTCAAACTTGGATAAGCTGTTCATAATCAAAAGGGGAACCCATTACAGTACAGCAGATAACCTTCAAAATAATATTGACACAGTTTTGCCCCTTCTTCTACATAACATTTTCACCATCTCCAAAAGCAACTGTAGCCAAGCACTGGAACAGGCATGAGGTGCTCTCGTTTGTTACAAGTTTATTTTTCAGTTCCAGAGACATTATTCTAAGAGTTGCAGAGAAACGAAAAATATTGGATGCTGAATTGGAACCCAATATTTTTTGCTGCCATTTTACCCTTCATTTCCTGACACAAATCATTCAGACTTAACCCTTTACCACACAAATGTTTTAAGGACTCTGAAATACAGCCTTTGAAAACATTGTGGGAAAAGAAAATGCTGGTAACCAGCAATGTTTTCTACCCTTTCAAAGACAAATCCCTTCATTTGGGTCACCGTTTAATTGTCTTCTGTATATATATAAAATACATGTACTTGCAACTTGGATGATTCTTAAGTTTTGTCATTTGGTAAAGGGTTAAAGGCCCACTAGAGGCTAATTTAACAATTTTGTTTTCAAATTGCAGGAAAATTTAGTTTATATTGAAATAGTGTAGATATTGTTATACAATGTGTTACAGAAAAAATCTATTTTTATAAGTCATTTTTCTGTGAGCGACTGGAGATTTGACAGGCTGCACTGTAATACATTCTCATGCTCATGATAATTCCATACTTTTAAATGGTATGAATTAAATTTGCATTCAGTTTGACCCCCAGGGTGTGCCTTTAATGCTTAGACTTTAACATAAGGAATTGACATTATTGGCCAATCTTTGAAATGCAATATTCAGGTTTGTTTCATCTTCTGTGTTTTTTTTTTTTTTTTTTTAATAAAACCAGCATATATTAAATTTTGAGAAATGAAGAAATGAAACAAAGTGTTGGAAATCCATGATAAAGTTCATTTGTTTTGATAAAGTGTATACAAGATGAAAAACAAATGTATAAAAGGGTCAAAAACATTGTGGTGAAAGCATTTTGTTCTCTTCTGATCACGATTTTAACCCTTAACTCTTTACCACACAATCCAGACTTTTAACAATCCTGAGGAAGAAGCCTTTCGAAAACATTGTGGGAAATGGAGAAAATGCTGGTAACCAGCATTTTACCCCTTTTCCCACAGTTTTCTATTCCATCAGGGAGAAATTTCCTCATTTAGGCAAAGTTAAATTTGTCGTCTGCAAATGCTTTCACTTAGGACCAGTCTAAGAGTTTGTCGTTTGGTAAAGAGTTAAAGTGCCTGTCACAACTATAGTTGCCTTTTGGGGCCAGTGTAGATCAAGATCATACTGCACAAAACGTTTATTTGGGTTTTATTGCCAGACTGGAAATTTCTGTTGGGTTTATTTGGTGCTCTAAGTGTTAAAGGCCTTCTCCTTCAGGGTTGTTCAAAACATGGTATCATCTGGTTAAAACTTCATCACAGTCATAGAATCTTTCACAACCCAAAATGTGAGAACTTAATCTTTCTTCTTCTCCTGTAATAGCTGAAAAAAGAATGGATCTTTATGAGCTTTTGTGATGGTTTAGTCTAATTAACTCTTTACCATATGACAAAATTTTAGACTAATCCAAATTGACAGTGGTTGCAGATGACCAAAATCAGTGTGAGTCAAAATTTTTTATTTGTTTTGGGAAGGGTAGAAAACATTGTGGGAAAAGGAGAAAATACTGGTTACAAGCATTTTCTCCTGTTCCCTTGATGTTTTCAGAAGCCTTTTTCCTCAAGTTTGTTCAAACTTAGGATTGTGTTGTAAAGGGTAAAAGCTCCAAATACTCATTTTTGGCTGAGGAAAGTAATTAGTACAATTGAATTTTCATCTCTGTGAGAAGCTTTTTGCATGAGAGAAATCAGTAACTGAAACATTTTATTGATGTCCTTTTGCTCAGCCTATAATCCTGCAAAACCATGGTAGCGCAGTTGGTAGAACAAAGGTCTTGAGACCATGGGGTCAGTGGTTTGAATCCCCAGCTGGGCCAATTTCTACCCAAGGATTGATGATAGTCATTGCGACAGGATTCCTTACTCTTTCACCGCTTAGCATTGTTTTGACGATGGTTGTATGGGAAGCCAACCAGTGGTCTAGGAAGAATATTGTGCCAAGCACTGGTATAAGAAAACTCCAGAAAAGGATGAATAGATGTAATGGCCGCCGATGAAAGCAGTTTTCAACACCGTACAATCAATTAATCAGCCTTAATCCCTAACTTGTCACTATACCTTTATTCAGTCTATAATCCAGTAACTTGTTACTGGGCAACCGTTACAAACTCACAGACTTGTCAAAATGAATGCACCTGCAGAGAGAAAATAGAAACGCTACTAAAATGGTTGGACTTGGCATTGAAACAGAAGAAAACATTGTTGGGAAAAAATGCTGGTTATGGTCATTTTTCCCCTTTTCAATCATATTTCATTAGTTCATTTCCTATTGGATCAGGCTTGAGCTCACTATTGTCTGATCTTGAAAGAAAATTGTAGTAAATGTTAACCATGAAAGTGCCTTTCACAACTAGAGTTGCTTTTGCAGCCAATGTAGATCAAGATCAGACTGCACAAAACATGAAGTCTGATCTTCAATCTACACTGTCCGTTTAGCTTAAGCACTGTTGACAAAAGCAAGCATCAAATTGCAATTATTTGGGTCTTATATCTGGACCAAATATTTCTGTTGAGTTTATTTGGCACTCTACGGGTTAAGGGTAGGGTAAGTAACTGCATGAAGACCATGTTCGCTCATATTTTCAAAAATGAATCATGGAATTTGTTCAAATTTGGCTTGATGACCGTTACAGGTCCAAAGTCTCATTGAGAATTACCCTAAGCCATGCCCATGGACTTAAGGTCAAGGTCACAGATTTTGAAAGTCCACTAATTATGTTTAGTTCTATAAAGCTTACATTTTCCAAACCATATGGTTGATTTGGTGCATATTTAGTCTGAAGATAGATTTACGTTCAAAGTTTCTTTCAGCAATAACCCTGCCCACTCCCAGTGATCTTAAAGTCAAGGTTGTACACTGATAGTTTACATTAAAGTTTTACATCAGATTTTTTAAGAGCTCATATTTTCCAAACTAAATGATTTCATTCACATTTGGACAGATATAGGTCCAACATTTCATTGAGCAATACTCTAGCCATGCCCATGTGCATGATCTTAAGGTCAAGATCACAAAATTCATTTTAGAATTTCTCTAGAACCTCTATTTTCCAGACAGAATGATTGATTTGGTTCATATTTAGTATGATGATGGATGTAGGTCCACAGTTTCATTTGGCTATTGTATACCCCAGCCCATGCCTTTTTCAAAAGGTCAAGGTCATTGTGTCAAGTTGTTGTTGGGTCTTCTGTCCTGGGCTGGGACCCTGTTGCTGTGTCAAGGCACTGCCACTCCCAACAATTATCTATTCTAGGTACCATGTTCAACAGCAGAAAAGAAAATTCTCTATTTCTTTGCAGATCAAATAGCTTTGCGTGATGACGTTTCTAGAAAGAACAAACCTGAACCCTTCACCTGCTAACTAAGTTGAATGAAATTTTTAAAGCTGAATTAAAAACCTAAATGTTGCTGTTTCAAATTTTTTTTTTTTTTTTTTTTTTGGGGGGGGGGGGTAATGTCTTATTATTTGACAGTGTAAGATCATATTCTATGCAGTCTGATCTTGACCTATACTGTCCACAAAAGGTCCTAGAGTTGTGCTTAGCAGCCTTAGGGTTAAGACTCTACCAGTAATTTAACAGTACAGTCTCCAAGCATCAGTTACACAGAAGCTTCCAAGAATCAACAATTCTATTGAGACTTGCATAAGAATGACAAATTGATTCCTAGAAATGGGAATTCTATACCAAAAGACATTTTCCTCACAAAATTTCCATTATTGAATTCACCAGGTACTAATTACAGCTATAAAATGTATTTACAGCTATAATCTGAACTCTGTATGAGAAATGTAATGGAAGACTGGAATATTTCTTCCCATTTTATCCCTCTTCCACACAAAACCAACTTTAAGTGACCCTGAGGAAGACAACTTTTTAAAACATTGTGGGAAAGGAGAAAATGCTGATAACAATGTTTTCTATCCTTCCAAAAACAATTTTCAATTTTTTAGTCACATGTACATAATATTTTGTCATCTGCAAATGCTTTCAATTAGGACATGTCTAAAATCTTGATGTTTGGTAAAGGGTTAATCCTTTCACAACTTCAGTTGTTTTTGCTGCCAGTGTAGATCAAGATCAAACTGTACAAAGCGTGCTATCCAGTCTTGGATATACACAGCCTGCTTTGCTGAAACATACTGGACAAAAGAAACAATGTAATTGCTGTTTACCTTGTGCTATATAATTCTTAAACAACCCCGAAAAAGAAAGGCTTTCGAAAAAGTTGTGGGAAAAAGAGAAAAAACTATTAACCAGCATTTTCTCCTTTCCCCACAATGTTTTCCACCACTTCAAGGAATTCCATCATTTGTTCTTCATTGCATTTTGTTGTCTGCAAATTCTTTCAACTTGGACAAGTCTAAAATTCTGCCATTTGGTAAAGAGTAATTAGGTCAAATATTTGGAGGTAAAGATACATCCTAACAGCCAGAGAGGAATGAAATACTGTTAAATTTGATAGACTGTGGAATGGTTCAGAATTAGCTGTGTAAACATAGAAAAATTACAGATAATGTAAATCTTCATTTAAAATCAGAAACATCACACCAGTGATTTTTTTTCAAGGCCTCAAGAAAATGCAATGCATTTTCTGTCCTTCGTAAACTATGCAACCTTGCAACCGTCAGGGACAACATTTGGCATGAAGATACAAGAATGACTACAGTTTGATAAAATAAAGGTGAAATGGGTGAAAAACTGGCTGAAAACAAGTATAGATGTATCTTTAACATTGGTTTGGTTTATTCCACCTTAAGTAGATGACAAAAAACTTGGGTTTGTAGATACTGAAAGCACTTGCAAACAACAAACTGAATGTAACTCAACTGTTGCGGTTTGTCTTTGAAGTGGTGGAATATATTGTAAGATTAGGACAAAATACTTGCTGCCAACATTTCTCTACGAACATTTTTCTCAACAGTTGCAAAAGAGAGGATCATTTGGTCAAGGGCTCATTGAATGTTTTTAACAGGCAGCATAGATAAAGATCAGAATAAGCAGGATATGAATTCTGGGTCTGTATTCACCAACCATTCTTAAGAATATTCTTAATCTTAATCTCCAAGATTTTTTACATTTAAAAGTAGCACAACTCCTGATTGGCTAAACCAAATGGTTTAGCCAATCAGGAGTTGCGTTACTTTCAAATGCAAAAAATTATGGAGAACAAGAGAAAGAACGTTCTTAAGAATGGTTGGTAAATACGGACCCTGATCATTGATTTACATTGTCTGCTCCTTGCTTCTCAGATGAGAGATGTGTTATAAAATTCTAAATTCAAATGCCATCAAATTAGGCAAGTCTAAATTTTTTATGTCTGGCAAATTGTTAGTTTATTTTGCAGTGAGTTAAAGAAAGTCACAGAAGCATGTTTATAGGGATTGTAGAAACTTTATTAGGTCTGTCTGGGATGGATTTTAGTATTCTCGTGAGCACAATCACAGAATAAAGTGTCATTTTATGAGACTGCTGTATTCTTAGCCCAGCAGTTTTCAAAGAAAACCTTGAGTATTTTCTCTGGCTTTGTTGTTATTGTCTGTGTCGTCATGCAAACATTTCAACATTTTCAGAAACTTTGATATTTTGTAATATCTCTGTCATTACTGAAGATATTTATTTCGAACTTGGACAAATTGTTCACCACTAGTATAAAAAAGGGAACCAATACAATAAGGGCAGGTAACCATCAAAGTATTTTGACACAGTTATGCCCCTTTTTTGACTGAAAGTCAAGCAACTGCAGCTGAGCATTGGCACCCACATGTGGTGCTCTTGTTAGCTTTAGCTGTAATTATAGCTTGGCTCCCTCTTTCCATACAAGCATTTATCAATGCCAATGAAGTGAAAGGCTTTTGAAAACATTATGACGGATGGAAAAATTGCTTAACTCTTTACCAAACGACAACAATTATAGACTGATCCAAATTGAAAGCATTTGCAGATGACAAAAATAAATGTGACTCAAATGATTGCATTAGTTCTGAAAGGTTAGAAAATATTGTGGGAAAAGGAGAGAATGCTGGTTACCAGCATTTTCTCCTTTTCATACTGTTTTCAAAAGTCTAAATTCTCAGGGTTGTTACAAGTTGGGATTGTGTGGTAAAGGGTTAGTTATCTAATTATCAAAGGCTAAGATTTTTAAACTTGGTTACATTTAGAGTGTTTACAAACAAGTAATGAGGATTTGCTTTTGCAGGGTAGAAATCATTGCAGGAACAGGAGAAAATGCTGGTTACCAGCATTTTCTCCTCTCATTTTTTCAAAGTTGTCTTTCTTGTAGACGTTAAAACTCTGCATTGTCTGGTAAAGAGTTAAATCTGTACCAGACAATCCCAAGTTTTGATCACCCTGATAGAAAGGGCTTTTTAAAACATTGTGGGAAAAGGAAAAAATGCTGGTAACTAGCATTTTACGCTTTTCTACAATGTTTTCTACCCTTTCATTAACAAAAACTTTCATTTGATTAGCAATAAATTTGTCGTCTGCATAATTATGCTAACAATTTGGACCAGTCCAAAATTTTGCTGTATGGTAAAGGGTTAACTTTTTCTTAGATGAAAAAATTGTTCACTAGGCCATATTGAAATCATAATATGACAAATTTAACATGGGTGAAATGTTGAATTTTTTTTTTCTGAAGGACATAAGATAATGTACCCTTTGGCAAGGCACTGCAGAACCACAGCTTACCACTTGAAGGGCAAGAAACATGATTAACCCTTTACTAAACAATCCCAAGTTTAACTGATCTGGGAAAGGAAGGCTTTTGAAAACGTGGGAAAAAGGAGAAAATGCTGGTTTGGGATAGGAAGGCTTCTGAAAACGTGGGAAAAAGGAAAAAATGCTGGTTTTGGTTTCCTACAATGTTTTCTACTCGGTCAAAGCCAAATTTCATCATTGAGTCATATTTCATTTGGAGTCTTGAAGTTTATAATTGGGCTGTTGTCTTGATATGACTGAAATATTGCTTAACTCTTTACACAACGACAAAATTTTGTACTAGTTCAGATTCAAAGCATTTGCAGACGACAATATAGATATGACTCAAATGATGATTTATGTCTCGGGGTTCCCATTCACGCACATATGTGCGTGATTTGCGCACTAAATTGAATAATCACGCACAAAAATATGAAGTGAAACGTGCATGCACGCACAGATTTCAGGGCTCCCGTTGGCGATCACCAGTGGCGCCATTTGGGACAAGTTAACAAGTGTGAAAGTTTGTCACCGCTAATCAAACTTGGTGTCAGTCGGCTTTTCTAGTGTAAAATCAAAGGTTTTGAAGTAACATGCTATTCTTATTGACAAATCTATGTCATATCATGGGGAAATACTACTCCAAAACTTAACAGGCATGAAAAAAAGATCGCTGCAAGAAACGCGAAAACCCATGACACAACAAAAATTGGTTTGACATCGTCCGATCATAGGCATTTCAAACTGTCTATTCAGTTTTATCAATTACTTTGAACAGTAAATTTACATAAATATCTCTATAAAACAATAAGTGAAACCTAATTAGTGTCTGAAATTGAAAATTCGACTGGCTGTCAGGCTGTATATTGTCCCTCTGAAACTGGTCCCGTGAATAAGGAAATTATAACAAGCGTCTTCTTTTTTTAAATTACCCATATTGTTTTCAAGAGCAGCTTACTGCAGAGTAAGACTCATCAAAACAAATTTTCAATACAACAGACCCTTACTGTCCTCCATAGATGCTCTATAATTGTCAATATTAAGTGCACTCCTAGAATTTCTCTTGCACTCCCAAACTTGTATTCCGGGGTGCGCATGCACTCCCAAAAAGAGATGTGAGTGGGAACACTGTGTCTTTTGTAGGGTAGAAAACATTGTAAGATAAGGAGAAAATGCTGGTTAGCAGCATTTTCTAATTTTTCTACAATGTTTTATAAAGCCTTCTTTCTCGGGGTCATTAAAATGCGGGATTGTTCGGTAAAGAGTTAATTGGGCTGTTGTCATGATATCACTGAAGTATTGCTGAGAGTGATGTAAACCAATGAACACTCAAGTATCCTACAAACTTCTTGGTCTTCTTAATGATTCTGGCCACAAATAAATCAAAGTTCTGAAAGTACTGAAAGACTAGCGAATTTGATTGTTTGATTGATTGATTGTATGGTGTTTAATTATTAAACCTGTTTTCAACATTATTCCAGTTATGTTGCAGTTGCCAGTGCACATATCCAGTATCATTAAAACTTGGGATTGTTTGGTAAAAGGTTAATAGAACATAATAGTTCAACTGTACACAATGATCTAAATAATGAATGACTGAAGGAATGACAAGGGTTCCCTGTCCAGTGGGGGTTGATATAGCTGGGATTTGCTACAAGTTAACCTATGTGTATCTATTAATAGATTCATTCATAATGTTACAGACGTGTAGGAATAAGTGATTCTCTGCTTTGCATAGGTCACTCAATTTACATATAAGCAAAGATCTTATACCTTATAAATGACATCTTGTTCAGTTTATTACTTTGTAAGACATGTTCAAATCAGAGAGGTAGAGATTTAGTGGTTTATGTCTAAATTGTCATGTATAATAGAATTAAGATTTCTGACAGAAAGAAGTATTTTCTGTGTGGCAGTATTTGGCAACTGGGGGGTTTTGAATCTAGGTCAATCTTCATGCCTATAGACTAGCTAGTCAAAAAGGCTGATCACTTTGCCCTGGGTTACACCATAGAAAAAGTTCAGAGGTAATTATGAACATTGAGAATATAAAGTTAAAAGATGAAGAATGAGTTTAGAAATAGTTGCATAAGACTTGAAGGTATTTACAATGTAGATCAAGATCAGACAGCCTCATCATGAGTCTACCTTGTAAAGTATTCTGACCAGAATTATCTGAATTTGTTCAATATTTAGTCATTTTAGGCCTTCCAGATGACTGAAAATGTCCATCTTACACAGTCACTGTTCTAACCGTTTACTCCACAATCCTGTGTTTTAAGAACCTGTAGAAAGAGGCCTTTTGAAAATATATTTGTAACCAGCATTTTCTCCTTTTCCCATGATGTTTTCTTTCTTTTCAAGAAAAAAATAGTATAATTTGAAAAACATTTGAATTGCCATCTGCAAATGCCTTCCACTTAGTCTAGTCCAAAATTGTACCATGTGCTAAAGGGTTAATGTTGTGACCTTTTGATGTCTTTCTTTCTTGTCTTTTCATATCAGTTTCCTGATGTTTCACAGTCAGTGCACAGCATTCATGATGGCAAAAATTAAGGAAGACTAGTCCAGATTGAGAGCATTTGCAGAGTTTAAATTAAACATGGCGCAAATGATAGGATTTGTGCTTGGAAAAATAGAAAATATAATTGGAAAAGGAACAATTGCTCGGAACCATTATTTTCTCCCTATTTTGCTCAGTGTTTTCAAAAGTCGTTTCATGGAGAGTTGGTGTAATGCAGGATCTTTGGGTAAAGGGTTCTCAGCCGTTGGGTAATCATGACCTTTTGTCTAAAGTTTCTAAGCTTTTACCTACAGGTAAAGTCTGTACTGTATTTAAGATGTTCTATTCTCTTGACAATTTTCAATTACATTTAGGATGACATTTTGGAGTTAAGTGTTTAACACATGACAAAATTTTAGACTAATCCAAATTCAAAGCATTTGCAAAAGACAAATAAAATGGGTATCTAATAATATAATTTGTCTTAGAAAGGGAAGAAAACATTTTGGGAAAAGGAGAAAATGCTGGTTACCAGCATTTTCTCTTTTTCCCAAAATGTTTTCAAAAACTTTTCCTTCTCAGGGTTGTAAAAACTAGAAACTGTGCAGTAAAAGGTTATTTGACCTTTTCCCAATTAATTCCTTACCAAATGACAAAAAAGTAGACTTTCCAAGTTGAAAACTTTTCAGACAATAAGTCAAATGTTGCTCAAATTATTGAATTCGTCTTTGGAAGGTTAAAAAAACATACTGGAAAAAGGAGGAAATGCTGGTAACAGCAATTTCTCCATTTCCCCAGAATGTTTACAGAAGCTTAGTTTCTCAGGGCTGTTAAAAATCAGGATTGTTTGGTAAAGAATTAACTCTTTTTCAAGACTTGTCCATTTTGACAACAGTTACAATGCAGACAAAAAAAAACCATTAAACTCACTTATATCGATATTCACCTGGGACCCAATGCAATGTGTCATTCGATCTGAATATTGTTAAACTGCTGACAAACTTTCAGTGTCCGATTATATGCATTTTCTGATTATATGTTTACTTTGTTATACATATAGCTTGCTGACAACACATTTTATTTTTGAGATGATCAGGAAATGTGCCGATGGGTATTTAGTCCATACTACTATGTTTTTTGGTTTTGATAACAGTTTTTCACACCTTGTTTGGGTAGCTATCGACACCTTCAATAATTAGTGATGGGTATAATTACCTCGTATACACTGAAAATGACAGCCAGAATGACTTTTTTACATCAGAGATATGACTACAAAAGATATCTCATTAACCCTTTACCACAAGATTCCAACTTTTAACAACACTGTGGGAGAAGGCTTTTGAAAAAATTGTTGGAGAAGGAGAAAATGCTGGTAACCAGCATTTTCTCCTTTTCCAACAATGTTTTCAAACGTATCAAGGAGAAATTTTGTCATTTGGGCAGTGAATTATATAGCGACTCAGAAGGGACTGGCAGATCAGGTTCGTTATAAGTAATATATCGCAACAAGCGATATCCTTACAAGTGGAGTTTACTGTACATAGGTATTTTAGTTAAAATCCGTAAATTACTGGATGAATTATGTCCCTTGTCCAATTTCATGTTTTTGCTCAGTGACAGTTTCTACTAATTATCATTGAAAAAGATTAGTGTATTTAATTTATATTTAACACAAAGATATATAATCATAAATAAAGGTAAAAAATTGATTTAGGGTAAAGTCCTTTTCCATTCTTTTTTTTTTGCTCACCTGAGCATGAAGTGCTCAAGGTAAGCTTTTGTGATCCTGCTGTGTCTGTCATGCGTTGCCCAACAATTACCTTGCGTGCTCTCTAGAAGTCACATTTTCAGTCAAATACTCATGAAACTTGGTCAGAATGATTGTCTTGATAATATCTTGGACAAGTTCGAACTTTGTTCATGTCAGGTTTAAAAGTAGGTCATTAGGTCAAAATTTAGCAATACCTTGTGTGCACTCTAGAGGCCACATTTTTAGTCCAATATTCATGACACTTGGTCAGAATGATTGTCTTAATGAAATCTTGGACAAGCTTGAAATTGGGTCATGTTGGGTCAAAAAGTAGGTCACCACATCAAAATTTAGATAAACCTTGTGTGCACTCTAGAGGCCACATTTTTAGTCCATTATTGGTCAGAATGTTTGTCCTGATGAAATCTTAGACAAGTTTGAAATTGGGTCATGCCGGGTCAAGAAGTAGGTCACCAGATCAAATTTTAGAAAAACCTTCTGTGCTCTCTAGAGGCTACATATTCAGTCTAATACTTGTTAAACTTGGTCAGAATACTTGTCTTGATGATGTCTGAGGCAACGTTGAACCATTTTCGCATGGGTCAAAAAGTAGGTCACTGGTACAAATCGTAGAAAAACCTTCTGTGCACTCTAGTAGCCACATTTTCAGCCAGAAACTCATGAAACTTAGAATGTTTGTCTTGATGAAATCTTGGACAAGTTTGAAATTGGGTCATGTCGGGTCAAAAAGTAGGCAAAATTTTCATCCCCATACCTGTGAAACTTGGTCAGAATGTTTGTCTTGATCAAAGCACAAGTTCAACATTGGGTCATATCAGATTAAAAAGTAGGTTATTGGGGCAAATCAAAAAAAAAAAAAAAAAAAAAAAAAAAATTGTGAGCATTCTAGAGGCCACATGTTCAGACCAGTTCTAATGAAAATTGGTCAGATTGTTTGTGTTGATGTTATATTAGACAAGTTCAAAATTGGGTTATGGTTGATCAAAAAGTAGGTCACTGGGACAAATCTAAAAAAAATCTTGTGTGCAATCTGGAGGCCACATTTTCTGTTCAGTACTCATGAAATATCGTCAGAGTGTTTGTCTGACACTTGACAAATAGGTCAAGTAGGTTGAAAAGTAGGTCATGAACACTCATGTGTTTTACATCATTACAACCAGAATCTCTTCAGCTTTATCAGTCCTAGATGACTTTACTAAGGTGAGCACTTTAGAGCCAGTGGCCCTCTTGTTTTCTTTTTTTGCCAGGATGTGGGCATCTTTGTCACAGTTATAATTGAGCCATGCTCTTTGAAAAGGGGCTCAATTTATCTGCCAAAGATATTGATCCATGTCAGCCTGTGCAGTCAATGCAGACTGGCATGGATCAAAACTGTTTGCTATTTGTAAATTTTTGTCATCGCAAAGGACCATTCTACCTCATGATCCAGTTGATTGTTAGACTAAATAGACTTTACGGATCTATAGTTGTGTGATAACTTGCTCCGTATAATGCATCACGAAGATGCTTTAACCCTTTCCCAAACAAGCCCTGGTTTTCACGTGTCTGCAGTACAAGTCTTTTGAAAACACTGTGGGAAAAGGAGAAATTGCTCGTAACGAGCAATTTCTCCATTTCCCACAGTGTTTTCTACCCTTTTTGATAACTTTCTGCCATTTTCATCAAATTTAAAATTGTCGTCTGCAAACTCTTTCAATTTGGACCAGTCCAAAATTTGTCATTTTGAAAAGGGTTAAATCCTCTTTGCCAAAGCATAGCTGCTGTGTGTCTAGCTTACACATTTGAAATCATTTTGAGAAGATAAAGCTGAAGAAAGAAAAGGCAATAAGTAGGATTCATGTTTTTCATGTGTCCTAGAATAATATTGTCCCAATTAGAGAGAGGAGAGGACATGACTTTACTAAGGTGAGCACTTTAGAGCCAGTGGCCCTCTTGTTTTCTTTTTTTTGCCAGGATGTGGGCATCTTTGTCACAGTTATAATTGAGCCATGCTCTTTGAAAAGGGGCTCAATTTATCTGCCAAAGATATTGATCCATGTCAGCCTGTGCAGTCAATGCAGACTGGCATGGATCAAAACTGTTTGCTATTTGTAAATTTTTGTCATCGCAAAGGACCATTCTACCTCATGATCCAGTTGATTGTTAGACTAAATAGACTTTACGGATCTATAGTTGTGTGATAACTTGCTCCGTATAATGCATCACGAAGATGCTTTAACCCTTTCCCAAACAAGCCCTGGTTTTCATGTGTCTGCAGTACAAGTCTTTTGAAAACACTGTGGGAAAAGGAGAAATTGCTCGTAACGAGCAATTTCTCCATTTCCCACAGTGTTTTCTACCCTTTTTGATAACTTTCTGCCATTTTCATCAAATTTAAAATTGTCGTCTGCAAACTCTTTCAATTTGGACCAGTCCAAAATTTGTCATTTTGAAAAGGGTTAAATCCTCTTTGCCAAAGCATAGCTGCTGTGTGTCTAGCTTACACATTTGAAATCATTTTGAGAAGATAAAGCTGAAGAAAGAAAAGGCAATAAGTAGGATTCATGTTTTTCATGTGTCCTAGAATAATATTGTCCCAATTAGAGAGAGGAGAGGACATTATGTATTGATTAGTACTCTCGGAGAAGTTGAATTCCAGGAGCACCAGTTATTTTTGTATCTTTGTCCCAGAGATGGACATTGCAAAATTAAGTCATGCTCTGAAATGGGGGTTTAACTCATTTACTACCAAAGATGATTTGAGGAGCGTTTGCAGATGGCATAGATCAAGATCAGACTGCATGTTCTGTGCAGCCTTATCATGGATCTGTGCCATCTACATCCTGATGCTAGACTATAAACAAACTCAATTAATACCAGTGAAAATCTTCTAATAGACCTCGAAAAAAAGTTGAATTTCTAGAGTTGGTCTGGAAAGAGTTCATGCATCCCTATTCCAAAATTAGAGCATTTGCAGGTGACAATTTAAATTTGGTTACCAGTATTTTCTTGGATTTCCCATGATTTCAAAAGCTGAGAGAGCTTTCCTTTCCCTTCAAGGGGTTATGCTTCATTTACATTTTGTGTGGTCTGATCTTGATCTACACTGTACACAAAAGTGCAGAGTTGGGCTGAGCAACTTGAGGGTTAACCCTTTACCTCACAATCCTGAAAAATAACGACCATGGGTAAGATGTTTATGAGAATGTAGTGGGAAAAAGGAGAAAATACTGATAATCAGCATTTACTCCTTTTCCCACCATGTTTTCTACCCTATCACAGACAAACTCCATCATTTGAGACACATATATTTTGTTTCCTGTAAATGCTGTCTGTTTCAAAAAGTTTTGAATTCTTTCACCTGATAAAGAGTCCATGCCAGATCTGGGTCAGTATTCACCAACCATTCAAAAAAAACATTCTCAGTCTTATTCTCCAAGATTTTCTTAATTTGAAAGTAGCATAACTCCTGATTGACTAAACCATTTGGATTAGCTAATCTGAATTACAGGTTGTATTCCTTAGAAGTCTAGAAAATTATGAAGAACAAGACTTAAAACATTTTTAAGAATGGTTGGCGAATATGGACCCTGGTCATACTTTTCTTGACCACAAATTCAATTCTGTTCTGTTTTTACAGCTGTGATGGCAAAGAGCACATCTTTACAGCAGAAAACCATGAGTCTATGATGATATGGTTGCTAGGGTTACAGGCCAAACGGGACTTATACTCCAGAAGAAAGATTCAACCCTCGCAAGAGAAAGATGACAGCTTTAAATCATTGGTAATAAGATAACATTTTTTTTTTATTTTGTTCACTATTAAATAATTATGCCATAGTATTACTTAACCCTTTCCCAAACAAGCCCTGGTTTTCACGTGTCTGCAGTACAAGTCTTTTGAAAACACTGTGGGAAAAGGAGAAATTGCTCGTAACGAGCAATTTCTCCTTTTCCCACAGTGTTTTCTACCCTATTTGAGACCTTTCTGCCATTTTCATCAAATTTAAAATTGTCGTCTGCAAACTCTTTCAATTTGGACCAGTCCAAAATTTGTCGTTTGGGAAAGGGTTAAACACATTAGCCGAGACATTTAGTATTATATTTGTAGGTGCTTGATTGATTAACTAGTATTTCATGCCATTTTCAATAACATTTAAGTTCTTATCATGGTAGCAGCTCATTTTTTTTCATGTGATTCCCATTTTATCAAATTTGTCATCTGTAGATCTTACAATATGAACAAATCTAAGTGAGCAGTGCTGAGGTGAAAGGGAATTTAATGCTTCTCCATGATGCACTGTATCAAGCAAGGCATCATATGATTATGGATCCATAAAATCCATTTTATCTACAAACGACTGAATCATGATGTAGACAGGTCCTTTAACACTTGTATACAGTCATCCCTGTATTCAGAGACCATCAAAGGGAAATAAGAAAAGTGGTCCTTTGCTGCAGGTAGTATTTTAACTCTTTACCACACAATCCTGGGTTTTAACAACCCTGATGTAAAAGGTTTTTCAAAACATTGTTGGAAAATGAGAAAATGCTGGCTACCAGCATTTTCTCCTTTTCCCATATGTTTTTAAACCTTTCACAGAGAAATCTCAGCATATGAGCCACATTTGATTTGTCATCTGCAAATGCTTTCAATTTGGATCAGTCCAAAATTTTGTCATTTGGTAAAGAGTTGATACAGGTTTAGTTCAGGTGATGTAAGGAGGCATAAATCCAACGGTGATCTCTTTAGGTAGTGGATTGCTTAATACAAGTGACCTGAAGCAGGTTTTGTGTTACACATATTATCATGAGTAAAAGAATGTTTTAAGGAGTCATCCGCTGCAAATTTGTTTAGGGAGGTATTCAGGTATCCTTTTTCCATGCTTTTGAATCTCAAATGCCTGAAATCTGTAGGATTTTTTCTCTATTTCGTTTTTTAATAGGAGGCAGACCTTGCCAATCGCCGTCCAAGTTTGTTTATGACATGTGACCTACATGGCCCTGAGCTTCTTTTGACACAGAATACCCAGTCCTCCTTGTCAACATCTCGTCGTAAATATTTCTGGGACAAGTACGAGAATCAGAAGTGGGGAGAATCAGTGGATTCTGGGATTGGTACCTATAAAAAACGTAAGACGTCTTCAATGATTACTGTTTATTGAACTAGTGCACCACTACAGTAACTGTGGCATAAAGTTTCAGCCTTAGTTGATAAAGCACAATATACTGTTGGTTTTAAAAGTAGTGTAGATAAGAACAGAATGCACAAAATGTGCAGTCTGATTTTGTGCAGTCTGATCTTGAACTGTCCATTATGTTGAAATAATCTGACCAGGAAGAATCCTGAAAAATTGCATTTTTAGCTCACCTTAGCACAACGTGCTAAAGGTGAGCTATTGTGATCGCCCTATGTCCGGCGTCCGTCGTCCGTCAACAATTTCTTTAAACATCTTCTTCTCCTAAACCACTGGGCCAATCTTGATGAAACTTGGCAGGGATGTTCCTTGGGTGAAGCTCTACCAAAATTGTTCAAAGAATTAAATTCCACCCACAACTCTGGTTGCCATGGCAACAAAAAGGAAAAAAAAGCAAAATCTTTGAAAATCTTCTTCTCTGAAACTAGAAGGCGCAGAGCTTTGATATTTGGTATGTAGCATCTCCTAGTGGACCTCTACCAAGTTTGTTCATTTGATGCCCCTGGGGTCAAAACTGGCCCCGCCCCAGGGGTCACAAGTTTGAGCATAGTAATAAAGAAGGAAAACTTTAAAAATCTTCTTCTCTGAAACTTGAAGGCATAGAGCTTTGATATTTGGCATGTAGCATCTCCTAGTGGACCTCTACCAAGTTTGTTCATATGATGTCCCTGGGGTCAAAACTGGCCCCACCCCGGGGGTCACAATTTCCAACATAGGAACAAAGAAGGAAAACTTTAAAAATCTTCTTCTGTAAAACTAGAAGGCATAGAGCTTTGATATTTGGCATGAAGCATCTCCTAGTGGACCTCTACCAAGTTTGTTCATATGATGCCAGAGTTGATTCTAGGATGCGGGATTGCGGGAATCCCGCAAAAATTAACATCGGGGCGCAAAAATGTCATGCCTCTGCGCCCAATGTGCCGCAAATTTAAGGAGAGTCCCGCAATTTTCGCTGTTTGTTGCGCCCATTGAGATAAATTTTATAAGTGGAGTGCAGCCTCCAGTGTTTCCATGGGACCTTGTGTCGACAGCAGCGACTGGTTAGAAAATTGACTCCTCTTTGTAGCTGAACATTTGTTGATTTCGTTACATATTTGAAATTCCCTTATATTTACTTAGTATGCGAGTAAAAATTAGAAACTGCGAGCTGAATGCAAATTGTGGAAGATCAGTTATGCGAATGAAATAAATTGCACGTGCGAATATACAAATAAAGTAACCCTTTTCGTCCACAACAGCGGTAATATCACACTGAAAATTCCTTCGACGGCTATTTATAAATTTTCTGGGAATTTACGAGAACTGTAAAATGGTTCTCGGCTCTAATCAATTAAATGTAAAGAGTCTGAAAAAAAAAAACGAGAATCCTGTAATCGTCTAGCAACGGCGGATGGATCAAAGATTGATCATCGTGTCAGAAAAGATTAGCTACTCTCTTTTTATATAACATTTGTGTCCGCATAAAATAAAAGGATGCCAAAGAAGTATCGTTGCCTATAAATGATTATTCAAAGATCTAAACTCTGAAATAAAACAATATGAATCAAGTGTGAAGGACGCACGCGTCGCTGTTATCACCGCTGAACGAGCTGGCCTGTCATCAATGAAACACGCTACAGAGATGTAAATCCGCTCATCTAGAGTAAAATGACAGGTTTTGAATTTACCTGCTACCATTATTGGCAATTTTATATGCCAAAAAGTTCCATCCAAAAATTACCTGAAATGAAAAATAGACCGCAGAAAAAAAAAAAAAAACGCGAAAACCCATGACACAACCAAATGTCAGTTTTACATTGTTCGATCAGAGGCACTTTAGACTGTCTTTTCAGGTTTAATAGTGACTTTAAGCAGAAAATTTACACAAGTATATGTATAAAACGATAGTTGGGTGTTAAAAATCTCCCTCCTAATATGAGGAAAAAATTTGGGGGATTTTTATGAAATGAAAATATTGAACAACCTACAAATAAGATGGGGCGGTAGGCCACCTTGTCTTACATTGCTAGCACTAGAACACGTTTTGAAGAGGTATAGGACATTAACAGATATAAAGTTGTTATGTGCATGCTGTAATTCATTTCTCTCATTGGTTTAAAACTTACAAAAAATAACAAAATGAGTAATGTCAAAAAAGAAAACAAGCGTCTGAAATGGTTCTAAAGTAATGCCAGTCCTGTAGTCACTTTGTCATTAGGAAAAACAAGCCACTGACAAAATGATAAATTTGAGGGCCCCTTTTCGGGGAGTAAGGGCCCTTTTTTAGGAAGTTAGGGGGCCCCAGGGCCCCACTTCAGAAAATCCTAGATGCAACTCTGTGATGCCCTTGGGGTCAAAACTGGCCCTGCCCCGGGGGTCACAAGTTCGAACATAGGAACAAAGAGGGGAAACTTTAAAAATCATCTTCTCTGAAACTGGAAGGCGTAGAGCTTTGATATTAGGTATGTAGCATTGCCTAGTGGACCTCTACCAAGTTTGTTCATATTATGCCCCTGGGGTCAAAACTGGCCCAGCCCGGGGGGTCACAAGTTTGAGCATAGTGACAAAGAAGGAAAACTTTAAAAATCTTCTTCTCTGAAACTTGAAGGCGTAGAGCTTTGATATTTGGCATGTAGCATCTCCTAGTGGACCTCTACCAAGTTTGTTCATATGATGCCCCTGGGGTCAAAACTGGCCCCGCCCCGGGGGTCACAATTTCCAACATAGGAACAAAGAAGGAAAACTTTAAAAATCTTCTTCTGTAAAACTAGAAGGCATAGAGCTTTGATATTTGGTATGTAGCATTGCCTAGTAGACCTCTACTAAGTTTGTTCATATGATGCCCTTGGGGTCAAAACTGGCCCTGCCCCGGGGGTCACAAGTTCAAACATAGGAACAAAGAAGGAAAACTTTAATTTTTTTTTTCTCTTAAATGGGAAGGCATAGAGCTTTGATATTTGGTATGTAGCATCTCCTAGTGGACTTCTACCAAGTTTGTTCCAAGGATGCTGCTTGGGTCAAAACTGGCCCAGCCCCTGGGGTCACAAGTTTGAACATAGGAACAAAGAAGGAAAACTTTAAAATTCTTCTTTTCTGAAACCGAAAGGTGTGGCGCTTTGATATTTGGTATGTTGCATCTCAGAGTGGACCTCTACCAAGTTTGTTCATATGATGCCCCTGGGTCAAAACTGGCGCAGCCCCGGGGGTCACAAGTTCGAAGATAGGAACAAAAGAGGAAAACTTTAAATTTCTTTTTCTCTTAAACGGGAAGGTGTAGAGCTTTGATATTTGGTATGTAGCATTTCCTAGTGGACCTCTACCAAGTTTGTTCATATGATGTCCCTGGGTCAAAACTGGCCCAGCCCTGGGGGTCACAAGTTCGAACATAGGAACAATGAAGGAAAACTTTAAAATTCTTCTTTAAAACTGGAAGGCGTAGAGCTTTGATATTTGGTATGTAGTGATTCTCTTCTAAGTTTGTTTGCCCATCTAAGCGCAACAAGTTCATTGAGTTCAAAATTGGGTCATCTTGGGTCATAAACTAGGTCACTAGGTCAAATTAAAGAAATACCTTGTTGGCACTCTGAGGCCACATTATTTGCTCAATTGCCTTGAAAATTAGTTAGAAAGTTTGTCTTTATAAAGTCTCACATAAGATTAATTTGGGTCAACTTGGGTCATAAACTAGTTCACTGGGTCAAATTAAAGAAATACCTTGTTTGCACTCTGGAGGCCACATTTATTGCTCAAATAACCTGAAATTTGGCCAGAATGTTTGTCTTGATGAAATACCAGATGAGTTTGGATTTGGGTCACCTGGAACCATAAACTAGGTCACTAGGTCAAAATAAAGAAATACCTTGTGGGCACTCTAGAGGCCACATTCTTTGCTTAATTGCCTTGAAAATTGGTCAGAATGTTTGTCTTTGTAAAATCTCACATGCGTCTGAATTTGGGTCAACTGGGGTCATAAACTAAGTCACTTGGTCAAATTAAAGAAATAGCTAGTGGGCACTCTAGAGGCCACATTTATTATTCATATGATTTGAAAATTGGTTAAAATGTTTCTTTTGATATAGTAAAAGACCAGTTCAAATTTGGGTCACCTGGGGTCATAATCTAGGTCACTAGGGCAAATTAAAGAAATATCTTTAGGGCACTCGAGGCCACATTTTTTGCTCAATTGACTTGAAAATTGGTCAGAATGTTTGTCTTCATGAAATATGAGTTTGAAATTGGGTCACCTGCGGTCAAAAACTAGGTCACATGGTCAAATTAAAGAAAAGCCTTAAAGGCACTCTACTAAGGTGAGCGACCCAGGGCCATCAATGCCCTCTTGTTAGATCTCCCCCAACAAAGTTTGGGCAGTGAGGGGGTTTATGCTGGAATAAGGATCTGTATAAACAACCATTCATAAGAATATGAGCCATACTCTGTGAAAAGGGGGGCTTAATGCATGTGAAAAGTGTCGACCCGTGTCAGTCTGCGCAGGCTGATATTGGCTGAACCTTTTCGCCATCTTTAAATTTTCTGCATGTCAAGGGATAATTCTCCCCCATGATTCTGCCTGTTGATTGTCAAAATGGATTTTATGGATCCATAATTAGGTGATGTCTTGCTTTGTATAATCCATTACAGAGATGCATTAAACCCCCTTTAGCCAGAGCATGTCTCATATTCTTTGTCTAATTCTCAAGGCTTTTCTTAGTTTAAAAGTAACACAACTTTTTATTAGCTAAACCAAATGGTCTATTCAATTTAATCAGGTATGGACTAATTGTAATAATGACATCATGAATGATGTAAACTACGTCATTAAATGTGACCTTCACCCATGTAAAATTCATTCATGTTCTATAGATATCCACCAAAAATAAATATCGCATAACTATTATTGCATGGATATCCGGTTAGTTCAAAGATAAGATAGATTATTTATGGCAAGACAGACACGGACTGTTTTGCCTTCGTACATCTTAAACATGTTCATTTCTTTTCTCTTCATAGCAGTTACAAAAGGTATGTATCTATAGCACAACTAACTGCAAAATACATGAGCATCGCTCTCGGAAAAAGAGGGATTTAATGCATCTCTACGATGCATTATACCAAGCAAGTCATCACATAATTATGGATCCGTAAAGTCCATTTGTCTAACAAAGGCCGGAATTCATTAGGTAGAATGGTCCTTCGACACGCAAAAAATTTACAAATAGCAAATAGTATCTTCAGACTGTCTTCTCAGTCAGCCTGCACGGACTTCCCAGGCTGACCTAGGTTGATACTTTTCGCAGATGCACGAAACCCTTTTTTCACAGAGCATGGCTCATTTGTAAAAGGAAAAGGTGTGCTAGATGTATTTCCAAAGTTCTTGGCTTCCAGCATTCCTAGCAGTTCTCCTCTTAGTGACTGTAACTTCAATAACTTTGCAAGTGCCTTTCACAACTTTAGGTGCTCTTGTTGATCAAGATCAGGCTGCACAAAATATACATTATCCTCTTTCATCTACATTCTCTGTTTCTTTTAACCTGTTATTCTAGCTATTGTGATAATTAGGTGGTTAATTCTTCACCACACACTTCCAAAGTTTAATGACCCTAGGAATTGAGGCCTTTGAGAAAAATGCTGGTAACCAGCATTTTCTTCTTTTTTCACAATTTTTTTCTGTCCTTTCAAAGGAAAATTCTACCATGTGACAGACTGAACTTGTCATTTGAAAAAGCTTTCGGTATAGAAGAGTCTAAAATTTTACTGTCTGGTAAAGAGTTGACTCTTTACCAACCAACAAAATTTTAGACTTATCTAAGTTGAAAGCATGTGCAGACCACAATTTAAAAGTGATTCAAATGATGGAACTTGTCTGTAACAGGGTTGAAAATATTGGAGGAAAAAGGAGAAAATGCTGATAACCAGCATTTTCTCCTTTTCCCACAATGTTTTCCAAAAAATTCTTTCTCGGGGTTGTTAAAACTTGGGATTGTGTGGTGAAAAGTTAATGTACTGTATTTATTTTCTGAATGAAAAAGTTTCTTTTGGCACTCTCAGGGTTCAAACTTTATTGCTTACGGACAACTTTTCTTGCTATAGACCTTGTTACCAGTGATAGAAAATGGCTTCTAGAAGAAACTGTCATTAGTCCTATCTTTCTTTTCCTGCCGGCTTTCATCTGTAAATACTAACTTCTGAGAGTTTCTCTTCATGGTAAACCTCTGGACTTCGTGTAATACAGTTTCATCCCTTACTGTGTCAACACAAAGAAAAAACATCTGATAAATAGAATTGGAATGATATTAAAAAAAAATACTGTTGGAAAGGGATTAATTGTTTGCAACAAACAACTATATTTTTAGCTCACCTGAGATCAAAATGCTCAAGGATATTGCATTTCAACTTTTATCTTATATGGGCAGTAGATGCCACACTTTTCAGTCCAGTACTCTTGAAACTTAGTCAAAATGTTGTTAATGATGATTATATCGTAGAAAAAGTTGCATGTAAGTCACCCCAAGTCAAAAAGTACATCACAGAAATCTTTGTTTAAAAAAATGTGTGCAGTCTAGTGGCCATATTTTCAGTCCAATCCTCATGCAATTTAGTCAAAAAGTTTGTCATAATGATATCTGGCACAAGATAGAAAAGAAAAGTTGCTGGGCTGCTCTAAAAAAGCCACATTTTCAGTCCATTACTGAGAAAGTTTGTCTCGACAACATCTGTGATGAATCTGAAAATGGGTCATGTCACTTTTAAATGTAGGCCACTTCTATGAGTACTTGAGGCCTTATTTTTGGTCTTAGGCTCTTGAAACTTGGTTAGAATAGTGGTTAGACTATTTTGAAGGAGTTTTGAAAATGGGCCACATGGAAGGTCAGTAGTTGAAATCTTAACCCTTTACCACACAATCCCAGGTTTTCAGGACCCTGGGAGAGAAGCCTTTTGAAAACATTGTGGGAAAAGGAGAAAATGCAGGTAACCAGCATTTTCTCCTTTTTCCACAATGTTTTCTACTCTTCCCAAAACAGATTTCAATTTTTGAGTCACATTTGTTTTCTCGTCTGCAAAAGCTTTCAATTTGGACTGGTCTACAATTTTGTCCTTTGGTAAAGGGTTAAAAAAAACCTCTCTCTGTCCAATTTTCAGTTCGGTGTTAGTAAGACTTAGTATATTTGTCTTTATTGTATCTGGCACAAGATTAAAACTAGCTTACATCAGTTAAAAAAGTAGGTGACTAGGTCCAATCTGAGAATGATGGTATCTGCACTCTTGAGGCCATATTTTCAGTCCATTGCTCATGAAACTTTGTCAGAATGTATGTATCGAAAATCTGTCAGACAGGATTGAAATTTCGTCACATCAGGGCAAAACGGTCAGGTAACGAAGTCAAATATTTGAAAAAAAAAAAGCATCTTGGGGGCCACATTTTGTTTCTAGTGCTCTGGAAAACTGAACAATATTGTTGTCCATACAACATCTTTTAACCCTTTACCAAACAACAAAATTTTAGACTGGTCCAAATTGAAAGTATTTGCAGACGACACAATAAATGTTACTGAAAAATTGAAGTTTGTTTTGGGAAGGGCAGAAAACATTGTGGGAAAAGGAGAAAATGCTGGTTAAAAGTCGGGATTGTGTGGTAAAGGGTTAAACTTACCAAACAACAAAATTTAAGACTGGGCCAAATTGAAACCATTGGCAGACGACAAAATAATTTTTGTTTTTGGTTTTGGTTCAGCTGATTTGTATTTTATAGAAAAGAAAACATTGTGGGAAAAGGAGAAAGTGCTGGTTACCAGCACTTTCTGCTTTTCCCACAATGTTTTCAAGAGACTTTTACATAGAGGTGGTTAAAGCACGGGATCATTTGGTAAAGGATTGAACTGGTCTCTTCAGGTCACAAAGTCGGTTTCTATAGGTCAAATTTTTAACGAAAAAAAAAAAGCCTTCAGTGCTGTCAGAGGCCTCGTTTTCAGTCAAATACTTTTGAAATTTGGTCAGATTGTTTATCTTGACCATATTGAAACAAGTTTGAAAGAAGATAACAACAGGCCATAGAGAAGGTAACTAGGTAAAATGCTCATGAAACAGGGTCAGAATGTTTGGCTTGATAATGCCTTAGATGAGTTTGAAAATGGGCCATGTCAGGTCAAAAAGTAGGTCAATGGGTCTTGTACTGGGAAAACCTTATGTGCACTTTGGAGGCCACATTTTCAGGCCAGGACCATAAAACTTAATCAGTTTTTTTTTTTCGATAATATCTTGATGAATTGGGTCTGAGTTCTAATGAAAAGGGTCACCTTTGCTTAAAAAGTAGGTCATTGTGTCAAATACTAAACCTTTTGTACAGTCTAGAGTCCATATTTTATGTCCAATGCTCATGAAACTTAGTGGGAATATTTGTCTTGGTACTAACTCAGGCAGACTTTAAAACTGGAAGTCAAAAAGTAGGTCACTGTCTCTAGAGGCCACATTTTGTGTCCAGTGCTCATGAAAGTTGGTAAGAATGTTTTTTCTTGGTACTATCTCAGACTTTAAAACTTGCAATCAAAAAAGTAGGTCACTGGACCAGATCTTAGAAACACCCTTTGTGCACTCTAGAGGCCACGCTTTCCGTCCAGTACTCATGAAAATGGGTCATAATATTTGCCTTGCTAGTCTCTTGAATGAAATCAAATGGGTCATTTTGGCTCATTTACTACAATATTCAGTCTGGATATTTACCCTTTACAAGACAGAGCAGTGTGTTAAAGATGCTGGAGAAAAAGGCTTTTGAAAACACTGTAGCAAAGGAAGAAAATGCAGGTAACTAGACTCCTCTACAACTTATCCCACAATGTTTCCAACTCTCAGAGAGAGAAAATGCAGGTAACTGGTTTGCTACTACTAATCCCACAATGTTTCCAACTGTCTCAAAAGACAAATCCTCTCATATGAGCAAAAACTGTCAAGATATTTTGGATGATAAAACTTGAAAGTGCAAAGCCCACTTTATGTTTCTTTTGTGGACTGTGTAGATTAAGATCAGACTGCACAGAACTTGCAGTCAGATCTTGGATTGACACTGGTTGCTATTTTGTAGTAATGTTCTGGCCAAAGCTGACCTTAAAATACAATATTTTGGTTGTTTCTCTCAATTGAAGAGGTGAATATCTTACATTCTGTGTTGTAAGGGTTAACCCTTTACCATACAACAAAATATTGGACTTGTCCAAAGTCAAAGCTTTAGAGATAACAAATTAAATGTGGCTCAAATGATGGGTATGTGAGTGAATGGGCAGAAAACATTGTGCACAAAGGAGAAAATGCTGGTTACCAGCATTTTCTTCTTTTTGCAAAATGTTTTCCAAAGCCTTCTCTCTCAAGGTCTTTAACCCTTTCCCAAACGACAAATTTTGGACTGGTCCAAATTGAAAGAGTTTGCAGACGACAATTCTAAATTTGATGAAAATGGCAGAAAGTTCTCAAAAAGGGTAGAAAACACTGTGGGAAAAGGAGAAATTGCTCGTTTCGAGCAATTTCTCCTTTTCCCACAGTGTTTTCAAAAGACTTGTACTGCAGACACATGAAAACCAGGGTTTGTTTGGGAAAGGGTTAAAATATGGGATTGTTAAGTAAAAGGTTAAGAAAATTTCATAATATATCAGCCTCGTTCTAGGAAAAGGGGATTTAATGCACCTCTGTGATGCAGTATACCAAGCAAGTCATCTCATAATTATGGATCAATAAAATCCAATTTGTCTAATAACTGACTGAATCATGATGTATATTGGGTCCTTTAAAATGCAGAAATATGCACAACAGTGAAAACTTTTGACTGAGGTCAGCCTACGTGGACTTTGCCGGCTTACCTGGGTCGATAGATTTTTTATTGTTTTTTGCATTAAAGCCCCTTTTCATGGAGCAAGATTCATATGTTTTAAAAAATGCATAGGAGAGGATGTAACTTGCAGTACTGTTTTCTTCCATTGATTCAAAATAGGTCTTTCAGCTGTTGAAGAATATAGCAATTGTTCAAGGTCAAGGTCTCTACCACCAGTGTTTGAAGGTAGAATATTTCCATAATAACCAGAGAAATTGGCATATTAATATTCACAATTATATTACACAGTATTAAACACCTGATTTATTTATTTGGTGGAAAGTGCCCTTTATGTTATATGAAAGCAAAGCTGTTTTTAGCTCACCTAAGCATGAAGTGCTCAAGATGAACTTTTGTGATTGTGCTGTGTCCTTTTTTTGTTGTCACCATTTTCCTTGCTCATCAAAGTTGGGCAGAATGTTTATGAAAATAAGTCAGCTCTAAAAAAACTAGGTCATGAGGTCATATCGGAGAAAAACAATTACCATAGTTCAAATTATATTCTCAGCGGTACACAGGTTCAGGTGAGTGGTTCAGGGCCATCGTGCTGTTTTATTTTTTGTTTTTGGCCAAGATTACACATAATCCTTCTTAATTGAACACTTTTCACCATTATCATTGTGCTCAAATTTTTTTTAAGCACGAAAATTGTACTTTATCATCTTTAAATACATACATGCATCCCTGAATGACAGGAGCTGTCATTACGCCATAAAACAACACTTACTCATTCATTCATTGGCTGTTTCCAAAGAAAACGTTGAAGTATTGTCGTCGCACTGTCATCATTCAAGTCACATTTGATTTTTGGTTTGGAAATATATTCAGTTTGGAGAATTCTCAATTTTTTTTCATCTGGTCAAGGGGTAACTCTTGTCAGAATTGAAAGCATTTGCAGACTAGATATTGCTCAAAGATTGGTATTTGCTTTTGAAAAGATAAAAAACTTTTTGGGAAAAAAAGAAAATGCTGGTCACCAGCATTTTCTCCTTTTCCTCACAGTGTTATCAAAAGCCTTTTGCTTGAGGGATGTTTAAACTCAGTAAAGGGTTAGCTATTAAAAGGGTAACCCATGTGAGAAAGGCATGCACTCCTCAAAATACTTTTGATGCAGTTATGTCCCTTAATAATTTCAAACTTGAATTTTCACTGAAAAAGCTACTGCCACTAAAATCTTGGCACCCCCTGGCCATGTTTTTTATTTTTTTTTTATTTTGTACTGCAATCTATATTTCATCTTTTAAGGTATTGGCAAGTTTGCAAGAAAACCATTTTGACCCTGAACAATGCAATCCAAGTTTTAACGACCCTTACACGGAAGGCTTTTGAAAACCGTGTGGGAAAAAGAGAAAATGTGGGTTAGCAGCATTTTCTACATTTCCCACGATGTTTTCTACCTTTTCAAAAAAGAGAATGCCTCATCATTTGAGCCACACTTAAGTCACAGTAGTGGCCAAAAGAAAAGAATGCAGGAGTTAAAACACATTTAAATTTAATTTGTATTATTTACAAGTATGTAAATGAATCTTAAAAACAGGTAAAAAGTAGACAAGCAATAGAGTGACCAGGCAACTTTTTACCTAGTTTTAAAATTCATTTTTCTGCCAGGGAGTAACACATGGACCTACCTTATACAATAACAGACTGTCATCTTGGTTAGATTGAAATGCATTTTAACACCTGCATTGTGTACTTTTTGCTGCTACTTGGCCTTTCATTTGTTGTCTGCACATGCCTCAAATTTTGATGCTTGGTGAAAATCAAACATGCTAAGACTTCATCCGTTTCTGTGTATGTATTACTTACTGTCCCACCATTCCATTCTTTTCTTGTGGATATTTCCCTATTTCATTTGGACAAGGGTGAAAAAACACTGTAAACGCATTGTCTCCTTATCCAACAAAATCCTTTTTTCCTCTTGGTTGTTAACCATTTGCCTTATGATCCCAAGTTTTAATGGTCCTGACAAAGCTTTTGAAAACATGGAGGGAAAAGGAGAAAATGCTAGTAACCAGCATTTTCTCCTTTTCCCACAATGTTTTCTACCCTTGTATCCAAGTTTCGTTTTTTGGGCCACATTTGTCATCTGCAGATGCTTTTAATTTGGACCAAAGTAAAATTTTGTCATGTGGTAAACTGTTAACCCTATACCAGACAACAAAATTTTAGCCTTGTCCAAATTGAAAGCATTTGCAGACAACAATTTCAGTGTGGCTCAAGTGGTGCAATTTTTCTTTGATAGGGTAGAAAGCATTTTGGGAAAAAGAGAAAATGCTGGTTACCAGCATTTTCTCCTTTTCCCACAATGTTTTGAAACGGCTTTTTTCCCAGGGTTGTTAAAAGGTGGCATTGTGCAGTAAAGGGTTAAGATATGGGACCAGCAAGGTGTTCAGTATTATGTGAACAAAAAGGAAATTACTCTGTGGAAGTGTGAACACATTTTGTGTCTTTCTGTAAGAGCAATAATATTCCCTGAAGAATATTGAAAAGGAGTAGTCTTACTAGCTATAAATGTGTCATTTCGTGTGGTCATATTCTTGCAATTAAACATGGGAAAACTTTTATGGAAAACCTGATGACTCTTCTGAGAGTAATTTTATTCTATTTTTGTCATCAGGAACGAATTTTCAGCTTCTTAAAATCCAGAGTATCACTCAGTATTTTCATTATTTTCTATTTTCTTAGAATTATTAAAAATGAATATAGAAAAGTGCTTTCTTGGAAAGAAACCTTTTCTTGGAAAGAAACCCTAACAATGAAACAGTTTGACTAGTCTAAGTTAACCCTTTACCACACAATCCCGACTTTCAACGACCCTAAGAAAAAAGCCTTTTGAAAACATTGTGGGAAAAGTAGAAAATGCTGGTAACCTGCATTTTCTCCTTTCCCACAATGTTTCCTACCTTTCCAAAAACAAATTTCAAATTTTCAGTCACATTTATTTTGTCGTCTGCAAATGCTTTCAACTTGGACTGGTTTAAAATTTTGTCGTTTGTTAAAGAGTTAACCTTTAAAGTTCCTTATCACAACTGCTGATTGACTGAGTGATTGTGTGATGTTTAATGTCGTTTTCAACATTATTTCAGTAATACTGTGGCAGCTAGTGCAACTATCCATACTTTCCTGGATTTTTATTACCAATGCTTTGCACAATATTCTTCCCAAGCCATTGGCTGATATCCCACATAACCATCATCAAAACAATGGTAAGTGGTGAGAGAGGAATGAATACTGTCTCAATGACTATTATCAATCCTCGGAAGGAAATTGGCTAAGCTGGGGATTCAAACCAGCGATCCTCTGTTCTCAAGTGCTGCACACTATAGGCTGAACTACCGAGGCTGGGCAACCACAATTGTTGTTGGCTTTGTGGATAGTGTAGACCAAGGTCAGTCTGAACAAAACATACTATGTCTACTGTATTATTTTTAGCTGTTATGCGACAAGGTTGGACTTGCCCTCGGTGCATATTCAGTTATCTATGTACGCTATTATTGTTATAGCCGAAAATCGTTACTAAAGTAAATCAATGGCAAGTTAAATTTTGTTTACTTATACATGTATATCTGTTTATATTTTGGTTGGGTGTCATTTCCTTTTAATTGGTAATAACTCCCCCCCCAAACATTTTGTCATTATTTTCCAGACCCGAAATTGTGTAATGAGCAAGTGGATTATCTTAACCAAATCAAGATTTAATTGCTTAGGCAGACAGTGTAGATCAAGATGAGACTGCACAGAACATGACATCTGATCATGGATCTACATTGTCAGCTTCTTCAATTTATGAAAACATTGTGGGAAAAGGAGAAAATGTTTGTAATCTGCATTTTTGCCTTTTCTAACAACGTTTTCTTCTGTGTCAAAGACAATTACCAGTAATTTCTACAAATGCTTTAGACAAGTCTAAAATTTTGTCGTTTGGTAAAGGGTTATCTATTTACCAAACAACAAAGGTCTGGACTAAACTAAATTGAAAGCATTTGGAGATGACAAATGTTGCCTAGATGGTGATTTCTGTATTTGAAAAGTTAGAAAACATTGTGGGAAAAGGAGAGAATGCTGGTTACAAGCAGTTTCTCCTTTCCCCACAATGTTTTCAAAAGCCTTCTCTTTCAGGGTCGTTAAAACTAGGGATTGTGTGGTAAAGAGTTAAAGTGCCAGTAGCAAATACAGGTGCTTTTTGAGACCATGTAGATCAAAGTAAGACAGGAGAAACATTCTTACCAGTTTTGATTAACTCTTTACCAAGCCACTAAATTTTATTAGACTTGTCCAGATTCAAAGCATTTGCAGAGGACAACTCAGATGAGGTTCAATTGCTGAAATTTGCCTTTGGTAGTGTAGAAAACATTGTGGGAAGAGGAGAAAATGCTGGTTACTGGCATTTTCTCCTTTTCCCACAATGTTTTCAAAGGGCTTCTTCCTCAGGGTCGTTTAACCTCTGGGTTGTGTGGTAAAGACTTTACTGCACTGGGTTTAGCCATAAAGATGGTGAGGTGAAAAGAAATAAAAGCTAACAAATAGTGACAAACACAATAAACTGTAGACAGATCCATTACTGGGGTCCCCTTTCTGTTATTATTTCATTACGTAACATTATGTAACATGAAACATTTACAGGTTAACCTTTACTGTACAGTCCCATGTCTTAAAGACCCAGAGGGAGAGGCCTCTTGAAAACATTGTAGGAAAAGGTAAAATCTGCTAACCTGAAGGTCATTTGAAAACATGGGAAAAGATGGCAATGCTAGTAATCAGCATTTTCACCTTTTCCCTCGTTTTCCACCCCTCCAAAGACATTTTTTACTTTAAATTTTAGCTACATTATTTATTTTTTCATTTGCAAATGATTTCATTTAATCAAGTCTAACATTTAGTTGTTATCACATTCAGATATGCTTTTGGATTTTGCATTAGACTTAATTAAAACATTGTAGTGATAGGAGAAATTCCTAATGTTACTGGTAGCCTGTATGTTTGATTGATTGAACAGGAAGGCCAATAGCTTACTGTAGTGCAAAATGGAACATAAGCTAAACAAGAGACTGTCCACAGATTGGTTTTTGCATCCATTCTTTATGTTGATACATGTAATCCATTATGTAACAGGAAACTTTTAACTCTTTGCCAAACGAGAAAATTTTAGACTGGTCTAAATTAAAAGCATTTGCAGACGACAAAATAAATGTGACTCAAAAATAGAAATTTGTTTTGGGGAGGGTAGAAAACATTGTGTGAAAAGGAGAAAATGCTGGTTACCAGCATTTTCTCCTTTTCCCACAATGCTTTCAAAAGGCTTCTTTTTCAGGGTCGTTAAAAGTCAGGATTGTGTGGTAAAGGGTTAAATGAAACTTTTATAGCTTTTTACAGCTTTCCCCGTTTTCACCTCATTTTCCTATTCAAATTACATTTTGTGTCTAGCAGCATATGACTTTTAAAAATGTCGTGTCAAAAAGAAATGATTGATAGATTGTATGGTGTTTAACGCTGTTTTCATTATTATTAGCTCAGCTGTTTTCAAAGAAAACGTATGGGTATTGTCATAGCCCAGGCACTGTTGTTATGCGAAACCTTTGACAGTTTGTATTATCTCATTTATTACTAAGGATATTTGTTTCAAACTTGGACAAGTTGTTAACTAGCTAAAGGGGAACATATAATTATAACAATTGCAGGTAATCATCAAAATAGTTTTAAAAGAGTTATGTACCTTTTTCAACTTACAACCTTTACAGAAAGTCCAGCTATTCAAGCGTTGGCACCCACATGCGATGCTCTTGTTTCAGTTATATCAGGGCAGCCAGTGCACCTATCCATGTTTTCCTGCAGTTTCTGTTATCAGTATTTCGCACGATATTATTTCCAAGTCACTGGCTGCTTTCCCACCTTTCCATTGTTGAAACAATGAACAGAATTGAGAGAGGACCTGTCACAATGACTATCGTCAGTCCTCGGAAAGAAACTGGTCGAGCTGGGTATTCAAACCAGCAATCCCCTGTTTTCAAGTCCTCTACGCTACCGATTATGCTAATGGGGTAGGGCATTGTGTCAATAGAAGAAATTGTTAGTAATTACCAATTTCCTCTGTGCCACAATAACAACAAACTTTTATAGATTCTTATTGATTTACCCATTATTTTCAGAATTTCCAAAATGTCTGCTGTGAATTTGTGCCTTGAGGTAAAAGGCCCTATGCTTAACTCTTTACCAAACTAGTAAAACAAAGATATGTCCAAATTGAAAGCATTTGCAGACGACAATTCAAGTGTAGCTTAAATGCTGGTATTGGTCATTGATGGGGTAGAAAACATTGTGGGAAAAGGAGAAAATGCTGGTTACCAGCGTTTTCTCCTTTTCCCACAATATTTTCAAAAAGCCTCTTTCTCAGGGTTGTTAAAACTTGGGATTATGTGGTAATGGGTTAATAGCCCAAAATACAGGTAAATATGAGGGTTGTCCCATCATAGGAAATGTATTCATGCTGGTGGCAGTTGCATGTAATGAGTTTAAGGTGTCTTTTCAACAAGACGTCCAGGTGAAGCTGCTCGCCCGGGTAGCGTATCTGACTTATGACCTGTTGGTTGCGAGTTCGATACCTTGCTGAGGCAAACTTTCTTTGTGGCGATTTTTCGCCTCTCAGCTCTGATGCATGTGAGAAAAGCTGTCAGTGGCTTTGGAAAGAAAGTTGTGTCAGTACTGGTGTGAGAAAGCCAGGGAACACATGGGTGTGTCACTGGCAGCCATGATATGACCTAAGCTGTTAAAATGGCATTAAACTCCAATACAAACAAACAAATCAATTGAAGCTAGTTCCTCTTGGAATTACTGTCATGTTTATTGTCATGAAGCTGTTTACCATTTCATTGCCAGTGGTGACTTGCAGTATATACTTATTGCAGTTAGTATGGATTAAAATCAGGATGTACTGTGTGTGATCTACACCTTCTGCTACCTGGTACTAGATCTACTATGATCTTCAATCTACACCTAATGATACTACTCCAGACTAAAACCATGCAGTGAGAATCAACCTGTATAAAATAAAAGTTCACAAAAGTTAAACTTTATGTAGTGCACAGCAAAAGATCAACCCTTCACCAAGCAATCCCAAGTTTAAACAACCCTAAGAAAGAAGGCTTTTGAAAACATTGTGAGAAGAGGAGAAAATGCTGGTAACCAGCATTTTCTCCTTTTCCCACTATGTTTTCTATCCTTCCAAAAGCAAATTTCAATTTTTGAGCCACATTTATTTTGCTGCATGCAAATGCTTTGAATTCGGACAAGCATGAAATTTTGCCATTTGGTAAAAAGTTAACCCTGTACCACACAATCTTTAGTTTTAAAGACCCTGAGGAAGAAGCTAGTAACCCATCCTCGTTGACACAGTTCCAATGTATTCCGTAAACTACATTCATCGCCCCTGGGTTATCTCGCATATGTTTTCTCGTTCTTATGAATTATTTATGAAGCATTTTGATTAGTAATCTCCGTTTTTCAGTGAGAAAATTTAATCTATTTTTATCAACCATATGCCATCATTTCTATTTTTACCTTGTCTACATCCAGTCAAATCAATGAATGTAGTTTACGGAATACATCGGAACTGGATCAACGAGAATGACGTCACCCCTGCTACATACCCCTAAGGACTGCAACAGCATGCTGTCTTTCTGAATATTTGCCTTTGTATACAAGGTTTTGTAATGTCTGCCCTGGATTGTTGTAAGGCAAATGCCACAGAAGTAAGGCCCACCGGCGGCCGCCATATTCGTTGATAATTATGTAGGTTTTACCCGGTTTATTCATAAGAACGGAAGAAATGTGATTATCCTCCACTACAAGAGCGTATCATTATGTTATCGACCATTCGATTTGCTATTTGGTGTAAATTGAAATGTTATGAATATTCATAGAAACGACGGTTTCGCAATTGAATGTCCCAGGGGTGATGAATGGTACTACTTCACACCAGGGTTAACGAGGGTGCTGGTAACCATGATTTTCTGCCTATGTTTTCCCACTATGTTTTCTATCCTTCCAAAGAGGAATTTCAGTTTCTTAGTCTCATTTAATTTGTCGCCTGCAAACTTAATGCTTTGAATTTGGACAAGTCTGAAATTTTGTCCTTTGGTAAAGAATTAACTTTTTACCACACAGTCCCAAGTTTTAACGACCCTGAGGCAAAAGGCTTTTGAAGATTTTTTTGGAAAAGGAGAAATATTTTCTTCTTTTTCCACAATTTTTTCTATCCTGGATAAGATCAATCCTATCATATGAGCCGCACTGACTTTGTCATCTGCAAATGCTTTCAATTTGTACAAGTTTACATTTTTGTTGTGTGATAAAGCTTAAGGGATTTTTGAATCGGACTTTTCCTAAGAATTTAATTGTATTTATTATGACTGACAGGTTTAGAGGCATCTAGAAGTTTTCCATTGTCTGGAAGTCAGCCCAAGTCTGGAGTCAATAAGCAGATCTCCTCCTCACTAGCCATGTTATATCAGGATAACAGTGACAGGTAACAGGATTTTGTCATTATCCAACACAAAATTTGTGTTAAACCTTTACTGTATTTTTGACTTGTCCAAATCGATGGTAATTGTCTGTTAAAGTGTAGAAAACCTTATGAAAAAAGGAGAAAATGCTGGTTACCAGCATTCTCTCCTTTTCCCACAAGGTTTTCAAAAGGCTATTTCCTAAGGGTCGTTAAAACCAGGGATTGTGTTGAAAAGAGTTAACCTTTTACCAAACAGTCCCAACATTTAACTCTGTACCAAACAACAAAAGTTTAGACTTGTCCAAATTGAAAGCATTTGCAGATGACAAATGTAACTCAGAACATGAATTTTGTCTTTAATAGAGTAGAAAACATTGGGGGAAAAGGAGAAAATGCTGGTTTCTCCTTTTCCCACTATGTTTTCAAAAACCTTTCTTAGGGTCTTTGAAACTCGGGATTGTGTGGTAAAGGCTTAATTAACCGCAGGAAGAGGGCTTTTCAAAACAAAGTCGGAAAAGGAGAAAATTCTTGAAATCAGTAATTTGTCCTTTTCCCCAAGTTGTTGTATAGTCTTTGAAAGACAATTTTCATGTTTTTAGTAATACTTAACCCTGTACCACACAATCCCCAGTTTAAACGACCTTGACAAGTAAAGCTTTTGAAAACATTGTGGGAAAAGGTTACCAGCATTTGCTCCTTTTCCCACAGTATTTTGTAAACCTTCAGAGACAAATACTGTTATTTAAGACATTTCATAATTTTATGTCACCTGCAAATGCTTTCAGTTTGGACAAGTTCAAAATTTTGTTGTTTGGTAAAAGAGTTAGGCCATGTTTGTTATGACCTGCAAGTGTTATCATTATGCACAAATCTAAAATCATCCATTCTAGTAAAGAGTTATCCCTTTACCACACAATCTTGAGTTTTAACGACCCTGGGAAAGAAGCCTTTTGAAAACCTTTTGGGAAAAGGAGAAAATGATGGTAACAGCATTTTCTCCTTTTCCCACAATGTTTTCTAATGTTCTCTAAACAAATTTCAATTTTTGAGCCACATTTGATTTGTCATCTGCATATGCTTTCAAATTGGACCAGTCTAAAATTTTGTTGTTTGGTAAAGAGTTATATATTATTTCAGTGATGATGTGTTTGGAGGAGAGAACATCCAGAAACCAAAGAAAGCGGCCATAAGCATGTCCCACTGGAAGAAACTGCAGTCTGCCGTCATGGGTCACATGTTACAGAGTAATACTAAGGTACCCTCGGAGTCAACTGGCATTGAGTCGGGAGAAAGGCACAGTCTCAGGTGGGTACTGTGTTGTTATGCTGTGTTACCTTGTCTCTTTACAAAACAGAAGAGAATTTTTTTTTGACGATTAGTACACAGTTGTACGTAATCAAAAAAAATTAACAGTAACATTAAATATCACTAGATCTTTGGCGAGCATGATGGTGAAATTGACATATATATTTAGTGCTCCTAGCAAAGCTATAAAACATGTCTCATATTATTTAACTTAACTTGACAGTAATAAACATGATTGTACTTGCATACTAAATAGAAAATAAAAGGAACATCATGAAATAGAAGACCTTGTGTATGACGCTAGATAAGTAAGTTGACTTTTCCGATCTAGCAAACAGCACTGAATGAAATGATAGAACTGACCCATTTAACACACCAAGTCATATGGAGGGGGAGAGGGGATTCCAAAAACAAAACATATATTATGTACATACATAAATCTAAACCTTTGAAGCGCAAAACCTAGGAACCCTTTGAGGGCTAAGTACAGGTTGTGTGGTCATCAGTCACATGTTGCAGTTCATTTTTACATGGTTACTGTAATGTAACTTTGTATAACCCTGTCAATTATAAAAATATAAATAGATGCCATGCTCTCTGAAAAGGGGTTTAATGTATCTGCAAAATGTATCGACCCAGGTCAGCCTTCACAATCCACGCATGCAAACCTGTGTGGAAACTTTGCTTTTGGTAAATTATCTGCAGGTCAAAGGACCATTCTACCTCAGGATTCAACCAGTTGTGAGAAAAAATGGATTTTTTTGATCTGTAATTATGTGATGACTTGCTTGGTAAAATGCATCATGGCTTCCATGGCTCATTTGTGCTTGTCTGTAATTGTTAGGAGCAATGTAAGAAGTGTCTGTAGATTGCATATTTCTGCTGAAGACATGCAGTCTGATCTTGATCTTTGCCATCAGTTTTTAGCTCTACTGGCTGAAAGCCAGCAGAGCTTATGTCATGGTGGGGTTTCCGTCGTCCGTCTGTCTGTCTGTCCGTCTGTCCGTCCGTCCGTCTGTCCGTCCGTTAGTCTTTTTCTTGTTTACGCGATAAAGTCTGCATTTGTTGCCGGATTTTCATGAAACTTGCACAGTTTGTTTATCTCATCAATAGCTTCAACCCTATTGAATTTGAAAAAAATCCAACAAACAGTATGGGAAAAGTAGCCATTTCAAGTTGAAAATTTCCAGTTCTTGTTTACGCGATAAAGTCTGCAAATAACTTCAGATTTTCGTGAAACTTGCACAGTTTGTTTATTTCATCAATAGCTTCAACCCTATCGACTTTGAAAAAAATCCAACAAATAGTATGGGAAAAGTAGCCATTTAAAGTTGAAAATTTAAATTTTCTGTTCTTGTTTACGCAATAAAGTCTGTATTTCTGGTCAGATTTTCATGAAAATCACACAGTTTGTTTATCTCATCAGTAGCTTCAACCCTATTGATTTTGAAAAAAAAATCGAAGAAACAATGTGGGAAAAGTAGCCATTTCATGTTGAAAATTTCCAATTCTTGTTTACATGATAAAGTCTGCATTTGTAATCAGATTTTTGTGAAATTCACCCAGTTGTTTTGTCTCATCAACAGCTTGAATCCTATTGATTTTGAAAAAAAATCCAAGAAACAATGTGGGAAAAGTAGCCATTTTTTTTTTGTTGAAAATTTGTCTTTTTGCATCATGAATTCATAATGTATGCTAGCATAAAAGCAAGATTTAATTCCCTGCCAGTAGAGCATATTCAGGCCCTTCAGGGCCTTCTAGTTTGATTCTTGTCTGTTACCAAAAAGTCTCAGCATTTTAAACAAACATTTTAAATGCTGGTAACCAGCACTTTCTCCTTTTCCAACAATGTTTTCTACTCTTTCAGAAGCAAATTCCATCATTTAGGTCACATTTGATTTGTCATATGCACCTGCTTTCAATTTCAATGAGTGTAGAATTTTTGTCATTTGGCAGTGGCGTTGCTACTTACACACAGATGCCATTACACAGCGGCATATTGAAATTTTTCTACAAATACTTTTTTTATCCATAGGGGGCTTTGCCCCATTAATCCCAGCTGGGGGATGACTCAAAATCTCCCTTTTGGGTTTTGTTCAAAAAGGCTTTGCACCCCTTTTTGGTATAAAGTTAAGGACCATAATCACCTAAATAATTGACCATTCCCTCTGTACTGTCCACAATATCTCACTTTATACATATCTATTTATATATTCTATATTTATTCAAAGCTTGGTAATAAACCATTTTGTTGATTAGCAGAGCAGCTGTTACCAAAACTGCTAACCGGTTCACAGAGCTATATAAGTAACATAACATTGATAGAATATACAATATCTGCCATTGACCGTCGGTAACCTTGACACAGAAAACATGGACAGCATTGTTTTTAGCTCACCTGAGCATCAAGTGTACAGAAGTGAGCAAATCTGATACACCAGTCCCTTGCCCATCATCATTGTTTACCTTTTGTTTATACACTTTACCACCATTTTTTATCATACTAAGAATGATTGTTTCAACTCTGTACCACAAAACAAAAATGTAGACTTACAGACCACATCTTAAATGTGGCTCATATGTTAGAATTTGTCTATAATGGCATACTAGAAAACATTGTTGGAAAAAGAGAAAATGCTGGTTACCACAATGTTTTCAAAAAGCTTTTTTCTCAGAGTCGTTAAAAGTTGGAATTGTGTGGTAAAGGGTTAATTTAGTTCAGACAAGTCTCAATATTTATCAAAACAGGTCAAAAGCTAGGTCAATATTTTAAATGTTAGCAAAATTTTATGTACACTTTAGAAGCTAAATTTCTGTCTGAAACATCTGAAATCCCGTAAGAAATTGTCCAAATGGGCAGTTCGTTTGAGTTCATACAGGGGTTTTATTAAGGTTACTATACTAAGGTTAAACTTTGAAACTTGGTTATTTGAGGTAAAATCCTTTGTCAAAATATTTTTTGTTTTCTGTAGAAGCAATGGTTATCTCCCGGACTTTATATGGACAGATATTTCAGTTTCCTCCATTCTTCAAACTTGGTCAAGATGTCTGTCTACCTTAACAAGACTTACAATGAAACAAAAGTCATATGGGATTGAAAATTAGGTCATCATTTTGAAAGGATGAAACATATATAAGACATTTGTTACATTCATTTTTTTTTCATCCTTTCCTTATGAAACTGTTGTCATGATATTTGACACTTATATGTAGGTAAAGTGATAACTGGGTCATTCATCGGTCATATAAACCTATTACTGCTTAATCCTGTGTTTTGACCCTTTACCAAATGGCAGAATTTTGGACTGTACCAAATTGAAAGCATTTGCAGATGACAAAATTAGCTGTAGCTCAAGTGATTATTTCTGTCTTCAGTAGGGCAGAAAAGACTGTGGGAAACATTTTCTAGCTTTATCTCCTTTTCTCAGAATGGTTTCTATCCTTTCTAAGATAAATTATCTGAACTGTATTTAATTTGTAGTCTGCCAAAGCTTTCAATTTGAATAAGTCTTAAAATTTTGATGTGTAATACAGAGATAACTGCCAGTAAACGCCAAATAAGGCAATCAAAAGGATTTGTGTGATTTCTAACTGTGTGAGCCATTCTCTGGCAAAAGGGTTTTAGTGCATCTCCATGATCCATTATACCAAGCAAGTCATCACATAATTATGGATCTATGAAATCCATTTTGTGTAATACCTACTGAATTATGAGGTAGAATGGTCCTTGGATATGCAGAAAATTTACCAGAAGTAAAATGTTTCGGTACAGGTCAGCCTGCGCAGTGCAGACTGACCTGGGTGGAATCTTTTTACTGATACAGTAACCCTTTACCAGATGACAAAATTTTAACCTTGTCCAAATTGAACGCATTTGCAGACGACAATTTCAGTGTGGCTCAAATGGTGCCATTTTTCTTTGATAGGGTAGAAAACATTGTGGGAAAAGGAGAAAATGCTGGTTACCAGCATTTTCTCCTTTTCCCACAATGTTTTCAAAAGGCTTTTTTCCCAGTCATTAAAAAACGTCATTGTGCGGTAAAGGGTTAAACTTTCTTTCCACAGAGCATGACTTATACAATTTAGCAAGACTAGAGTTAAGTTTAGTTGTTTGATCAAAGATTTTTTTTGTCTGATATAAAACCTGTAGCTCAAGATCAATGTCTAGCGACTCAGCAATTGAGAAAGGGGAGGGAACTCCACGTGAGCTCTCTGTTCGACTGACAGAACTTGAGAAAGATCTAATGTAAGTTATGACAGTATAGACTGTGGCTTTTGCTTTTTGTGGTTTCTGCTAAATGTGGTTTAGGGTTATTGTCATATATAATTACACGGTATGGTCGTTATCAAAGGTTATCACTATAATCATGTGATTGAATAAATAACACTGTAAATTTCTAAAATTAACCATGCTCTGGCAAAAAGGAGGTTTATTTCATCTATGTAATCCATTATACCAAGCAAGTCATCACAAAACTATGGATCCATAAAATCCATTTTGTCTAACAATCAACTGAATCATGAGGTGGACTAGTCATCTGAGATGCAGAAAACTGAACAATAGCAAAATGTTTTGACCCAGGTCACCCTGCACAGGTTGACCCAGGTCGATACTTTATGCAGATGCATTGAACCCCCTTTTCACTGAGCAAGGCTCTTATGGTTATTGAGATGATATGTAGTTAATCGAATATCATATTAATAATTGCTTTGTATTGTAAATACTGTAGATTTTTATCCCTGTGTATGGGTATGGTGCATGACATTTCACCGGAAGGGTGTTTCATCAAAATCCTTGTATGTTTTAAAATACCAATTGCCAAACTCCTAGATTTATTTCATGAAAAGCTCTGTTTGGGTGAAAGAAAGGGTGTTTCATTGAAATCCTTGTATAGTTTAAAATGCCAATTGCCAAACTCCTAGATTTATTTCATGAAAAGCTCTGTTTGGGAGGAAGAAAGGGTATTTCATTGAAATCCTTGTATGTTTTAAAATGCCAATTGCCAAGCTCCTAGATTTATTTCATGAAAAGCTCTGTTTGGGAGGAAGAAAGAGTGTTTCATTGAAATCCTTGTATGTTTTAAAATGCCAATTGCCAAGCTCCTAGATTTATTTCATGAAAAGCTCTGTTCAGGAGGAAGATTTGAGCCACAATTCATCTGGGTTAGGGTAAGGGTCAGAACAGGGGATTGTTTTCAATAAACATGGTTTTCGATGAAATGTTGTGGATCCATATGGGTACATGTATCAAGATACAACATCATGCTATTGGTATGGCTATGTATGTTAACCCTTTACCACACAATCCCGACTTTTAACGACCCTGAGGAAAAGCCTTTTGAAAACATTGAGGGAAAAGGAGAAAATGCTGGTAACCAGCATTTTCTCCTTTTCCCACAATGTTTCCTACCCTATCAATGGCAAATTTCATCATTTGAGTCACATTTAAAATATTGTCTGCAAATGCTTTGAATTTGGACAAGTCTACATTTTTGTCGCTATTAGTAAATGGTTAATTTTTAGTTCTGTATTGGCTATTTGTAAATGGTTAATTTTTAGTTCTTTATGAAGAAAATGTGTAATAGTTTCATGGTTTTATAGTTATGTGTCTGCACTCTTTCTTTATGTCATGATGGCCTGTACTCTTTGTGGTGATTGCTTTGATTACTTTTCTGCCATTTCATGCACTTTTTCTTTTTACACCTTACCATGTACTGCCAATTTTTAATGACCCTGAGAAAAAAAGCTGTGGAAAAAATTGTGGGAAAAGTAAAAATGTGGATAACCCACATGTTCTGCTTTTCCCACAATGTTTTCTACCATACCAGAGAAATTAAGCTCATTTGTACCAGTTTTGATTTTTTCATCTGCAGATGTTTTGAATTTGGACGAGTCCATATTTTGTCTTTTGGTAAAGGGTTAAGCTGCAGATTTCTCCTTTTTGCCAAGCAAGCACTACTTTTTCCACAGTTTGGTTTTTAGCTTTTAGAATTGTAAGAGAATGAGAAGCATATCTCAGTTAAAAGAAGATGAACTTGTATATGTATGATGGCTTTTTTTTGTACAATTTAAGCAAAATTAAAAAGACATGTATATGTGAAAAAGGTTGCAAGCAAAGGTTTTTCTTAGCCTCACTGGCTTAAAGCCAGCAAGCTTATGTCAACTTTAATTTCAAATATCTGATTTTCCTATGAAGCTATCCATCCAATTTTGACCAAACTTCACAGAAATGATCCTGCCATGGCTTTCATCATAGTTTCTTCAAAGAATTTGATTGTTATAAAAACTCTGGTTGCCACTGCAACAAAACTGCAAAGAAATAATTATAATCTTCAAAAATCATCTTGTACAAGACCATAAGGCCTAGGGCTACCAAATTTGGCTTATAGCTTCATCTTATAGACTTCTATCAAGGTTCTTGAAATGATAACCCTAGGATCAAATGGCCCCAATTTGGAGGGTCACAAGTTTTACATGAGTTTATTTAGTGAGAACTTTGAAAATATCCTATTCCTGTACATGATACCTAGGGCTAGCAAATTTTGCATGTAGCTTTGTCCATTTGACCTCCAGCAAGATTGTTCAAAGTATATCCCTAGGGTCAAAATTGGTCCCACCACAGGGGTCATAAGTTTTACATGGGCTTGTGTGGTGAAAAGAAAATCTTCATATTCCTTACCATAAGGCCAAGGGTTACCATTTTATTTGCATGTAGCTTCATGTAGTTGTCCTCTACAGTTCAAAGTATAATGCTGGGGCCAAAATTTGTCCTGCCACAGGGGTCACAAGTTTTACATGGGCTTATGTAGCAGAAATTTTAAAAATCTTCTTATTCCTAACAAATTAGTCCAAGGGCTTGCTACCTTTGATAGGATGGAAAATATTGCAGGAAAATTGAATGCGAGTTACCAGCCTTTTCTCTGTTTTTCATGATATTTGTATTCCTCAGGGTTGTTAACTCAATTCCAAGCGACAAAATTTTGACTGGTCCAAGTTGAAAGCATTTGCAGACGACAAATGTGACACAGAATCCCAAATTAGCTGTTGGATGGGTAGAAAACATTATGGGGAAAGGAGAAAATGCTGGTTACCAGCATTTTCTCCATTTCCATAATGTTTTCAAAACCTTTTTCCACAATGCCATTAAAACACAGAATTGTGTGGTAAAGGGTCATAACATTGGATTGTTAAGTGAAGGATCCACTTTTTACCAAACAACTAAATTTCAGACTGTCCATTATTGAAAGCATTGGCAGTCTAGAAATAAAATACTGTTCATCTAATGGATTTGTCTGTTAACCCTTTACCAAACAATCCTGTGTTTTAATAACCCTGAACAAAGGGCTTTCGCAAACATTGTAGGAAAAGCTGGTAGTAAGCATTTTCTCCTTTTCACACAGTGTTTTCTGCTCTTTCAAAGATGAATCCTGTTGTTTGAGGCACATTCAGTTTGTCACCTACAAGTGCTTTCAATTTGGACAAATGAAAAATTTTGCCATTTGGAAAAGGTTTAACTCTACCAGCCAACAAAATTTTAGACTGATCCAAATTGAAAGCAGTAATGGATGACAAATTAAATATTGTTAAAATGATGATTTTTCTTTTTTATAGGGAAGAAAATATTGTGGCAAAAGGAGAAAATGCTTTTTACCAACATTGTCTCTTTTTCCCACATTGTTTTAAAAATCTTTTTTCTCAGGGTCGTTAAAACTCGGGATTGTGTGGTAAAGAGTTAAAGGGTTGCAAACATTATTGGAAATATGATGAAAATAAGTAGAAATGATGGTTAATTAGTATTTTCTCTCTTTCCCGCAATGTTTGAAAAATAACAGGGGATCATTAGGTAGGGATTAATAGTTTGTTAATGTTTTTGTATAGTGTTGAGTTGATCAGGGCTTGCAGAATCGGATCAAATTTCTATGTTGTACTAAGTATTTAGCACTAGTTTTAGCATGCCGAAACAATGCACAGATATAATAACAGTGCTTTGCAGAAAATATATGAATAATCACTTATTGTTGCTATGGAAACCTGCTGTCATTTCCAGGAATATAATTGTCATATTACCATTAACCCATTACCATACACTGACAAGTTTTAATGCCCCTGGGAAATTAGATTTTTGAAAACATTGTGGGAAAAGGAGAAAATGTTGGTAACCAGCATTTTCTCCTTTTCCCACAATGTTTCCAACTTTTCAGAAACAAATGAGCAACATTTAATTTGTCGTCTGCAAATGCTTTGAATTTGGACCGGTCTAAGATTTTGTTGTGTGGTAAAGGTTTAAATCATGATCTTCTGATACAAATTTGCAGCAGACGACTTTGAAAAACAATTCCCGGTAAAATATGGACAATCAGCTTAAAATAAGGTTCAACTCTTTACCAAAAGACAAAATTTTAGACTTGTCCAAACTGAAAGCATTTGCAGACGACATTTTCCATTTTGCCCAAATTATGAAATTTGTCTTTAAAAGGAAATAAAACATTGTGGAAAAAGGAGAAAACGCTGATTACCAGCATTTTCTCCCTTTCCCACACTTTTTTCAAAAGGCCTTTTCCTCATGGTCATTAAAAATAGGGATTGTTTGGCAAAGGGTTAACCCTTTACCAAACGTCAAAATTTTTTAACTTGTCCAAATTTAAAGCATTTGCAGACAACAAAATAAATGCAGGCTGGAATGATGGAATTTGTGTGCAAAAGGGTAGAAAACATCATTGGAAAAGGAAAAAATGCTGCGGAATGGCTTTTTCTCCTTTTCCCACAATGTTTTAAAAAAGCCTGCCAGGGTAGCTCAGTGGTTAGCGTATCTGACTCGTTACCTGGTGGTTGCAAGTTCGATACCTGGTTGAGGCAAACTTTCTTTCTGGTGATTTTTCGCCCGTTACCTCTGATGCATGTCTGTAGCTTTGGAAAAAAAGTTGTGTCAGTACTGGTGTGAAAAAGCCAGAAAACACATGGGTGTATTACTGACCACCATGATATGACCTGAGTTGTTAAAATGGAGTTAAACTCTTATACAACCAACCAAATTTGTTAAAAAGTTGTCATTCTCAGGGTTGTTGAAACACAGGATTGTGTGGTAAAGGGTTAACCCACTACCAGTCAGTAACAGGTTTCAGCAGTGGTGAGAGAGCAGGCTTTTGGAAATATGGTAGGAAAATGATAAAATGCTGCAAAACAGCATTTTCTTCTTTTGCCACAATGTTTCCTACCCTACCAAGGACAAATTTTTACCACCTTTGATTTCTTGTCTGCAATGGCTGTTAATTTGAATTAGTCTAAAATTTTGTTGTTTGGTAAAGAGTTGAGCTTTTACCAAACTTTTTGAAAAGACTGTGGGAAAGGTAAAACTGCTGGTAAACAGCATTTTGAAGAATATGCTGGTAAATAGTATTTTGTCCTTTACCCACAATGTTTTCTTACCCTTTCACAGACAAATATCATAATTTGAGACATGTTTGTTGTCTGCAACTGCTTTCAATACTGACAAGTCTATGATTGTAAAGCTAGTCACGTGGTAAAGGTTTAACATTTTCCCATACGACAGATTTTAGACTCTTTCAAATTCAGTACATCTGCATATGATAAATTCAAAATTGGAACAAATGTTTTTAGCTCTGTGATAGGGTAGAAAACATTGTGGGAAAAGGAGGAAATGCTGGTAACCACAATCTTTTCAAAAGCCTTCTTTCCAAGGCTCGTGAAAACTAAGGATCGTTTGGTAAAGGGCTAACCCTTTACCACACAATCACGACTTTTAACAACCCTGGGAAAGAAGCCTTTTGAAAACATTGTGGGAAAAGGAGAAAATGTTGGTAACCAGCATTTTCTCCTTTTCCCACAATGTTTTCTACCCTTTCCAAAAACAAATTTCAACTTTTGATTCACATTTATTTTGTTGTTTGCAAAAGCTTTCAATTTGGAATGGTCTAAAATTTTGTCGTGTTGTGAAGAGTTAATGCATAGATATTTCTAGGGTGGTTTTGAATTTCTCTAGAAATTTTGAACACTTTAGATCCAAGATCAGACTGTACAATATTAGATGTCTGATCCTGATCTTAACCATCCAGAATAACCATGTAAGATGGCTGTATTCAGGACTTTAACTCTACCTAATGACAAAATTTTAGACCCCATATTGAAAGCATCTGCAGACAACAAATTAAATGTGGCTCAAATGATGCAAGTTGTCTTGGATAGGATAGAAAAACAATGTTGGAATAGGAGAAAATTCTAGTTAACAGCAGTTTATCCTTCTCTAGAAACTATCTACTTCTGGTCTTTAAAACTCAGAAACTGTGTGGCAAAAGGTTAAAGATTAAGTAATTTCGTACCAACCAATTTAGCACAACAGATGTAGTTTGTAAATTGAGTGTAGAAAAGTACTTGCTAATTTCAGTGTTTAAGGTTAGAGTGCTAAGCTTGTTTATTTGATGTTTCACTCTATTTTCAACATTATTCCAGTTATTTTGCTTCATGCAGTGCACCTGTCCATGCTTTCCTATGGTATCTTTGACCATCACTTCTCACTGGCTGCTTTCTAGAATAGACATCCTGAAAATAATTATCAGCAGTAAACAAGGAAGTCCCAGAGTCTTAACCCTTTTTCACAAAACCCTTAATGTAATAAGTTTTTACATGACATTCTATTAGAACAGAAATATAGATAAAATATCAAGTATGTTTATTTTACAGAAATGCATAACATTATGCTTGCTTTCTTTAACTTTTACCACACAATTCCAACTTTTAGCGACCCTGTAAAAGAAGCTTTTTGAAAACCTTGTGGGAAAAGGAGAAAATGCTGGTAACCAGCCTTTTCTCCCTTTCTCACAATGTTTTCTACCATTCCCAAAATAAATTTAAATTTTTCAGTCACATTTATTTTGTTGTCTGCAAATGCTTTCAATTTGAGCCAGTCTGAAATTTTGTTGTTTGGTAAAGAGTTAAATCCTGAACTCTTCACCACATGCCAAAACTTTAGACTGGTCCAAATTGAAAGCATTTGCAGACGACAAATTGAATGTCGCTAAAATTATGAAATTTGCCTTTGAAAGGGTAGAAAACATTTTGGGAAAGGGGGAAATTGCTGGTTATGACTATTTTCTCCTTTACCCACAGTGTTTTCAAAAGTCCTCTTCTGTCGAGTCGTCGAAACTTTGGACTGTGTGGTAAAGGGTTGACCCTCTACCAAACAATCTGGAGTTTTAGCAACCTGTGGATGATGGTGGCTTTTAGAAAAATGTGGGAAAAGGAGAAAAAAGTGATAACCAGCATTTTCTGTTTTTTCCCACAGTGCTGTCTCCCATTTCAAAAAAAGACCCTATCATTTGAGCTATGTTTTATGAGTTCTTCAAGTGCCATCAAAGTTGGCAAGTCTACCTTTCCATTTGTTTTTAGCTCACCTGAGCACGAAGTGCTCATGGTGAGCTATTGTGATCGTGCTGTGTCCGGCGTCAGGCGTCAACTTTTTACCTTGTGTACGCTCTAGAGGCCACATTTTCAGTCCGATCCTCATGAAACTTGGTCAGAATGTTTGTCTTGATAAAATCTCGGACGAGTTCGAAATTGGGTCATGTGGGGTCAAAAACTAGGTCACTAGGTCTAATCTTAGAAAAACTTGTGTACACTCTAGAGGCCACATTTTCAGTCCAATCCTCATGAAACTTGGTCAGAATGTTTGTCTTGGTAAAATCTCGAACGAGTTTGAAATTGGGTCATGTAGGGTCAAAAACTAGGTCACTAGGTCAAATCTTCGAAAAACCTTGTGTACGCTATAGAGGCCACATTTTCAGTCAGATACTTGTGAAATTTGGTCAGAGAGTTTGTCTTGATAAAATCTCGGACGAGTTCGAAATTGGGTCATGTGGGGTCAAAAACTAGGTCACTAGGTCAAATCTTCGAAAAACCTTGTGTACGCTCTAGAGGCCACATTTTCAGTCAGATACTCGTGAAACTTGGTCAGTATGTTTGCCTTGATAAAATCTGAGACGAGTTTGAAATTGGGTCATGTGGGGTCAAAAACAAGGTCACTAGGTCAAATCTTTGAAAAACCTTGTGTACACTCTAGAGGCCACATTTGAAGTCCGATTCTCATGAAACTTGGTCAGAATGTTTGTCCTGATAAAATCTGGAACGAGTTCGAAATTGGGTCATGTGGGGTCAAAAACTAGGTCTCTAGGTCAAATCTTAGAAAAACTTTGTGTACGCTCTAGAGGCCACATTTTCATGCAGATACTTGTGAAATTTGGTCAGAATGTTTGTCCTGATAAAATCTCGGACGAGCTTGAAATTGGGTCATGTGGGATCAAAAACTAGGTCACTAGGTTAGATCTTGGAAAAACCTTGTGTATGCTCTAGAGGCCACATTTTCAGTCAGATACTTGTGAAATTTGGTCAGAATGTTTGTCTTGATAAAATCTGAGAGGAGTTTGAAATTGGGTCATGTGGGGTCAAAAACTAGGTCACTAGGTCAAATCTTAGAAAAACTTTGTGTACGCTCTAGAGGCCACATTTTCAGTTGGATCCTCATGAAACTTGGTCAGAATGTTTGTCTTGATAAAATCTGGGACGAGTTCGAAATTGGGTCTTGTGGAGTCAAAAACTAGGTCTTTAGGTCAAATCTTTGAAAAACCTTGTGTGTGCTCTAGAGGCCACATTTTCAGTCAGATACTTGTCAAATTTGGTCAGAATGTTTGTCTCGATAAAATCTCCAACAAGTTTGAAATTGGGTCATGTGGGGTCAAAAACTAGGTCACTAGGTCAGATCTTCAAAAAACTTTGTGTACGCTCTAGAGGCCACATTTTCAGTCAAATACTTATGAAACTTGGTCAGAATGTTTGGCTTGATAAAATCTCACAAGAGTTCAAACTTGGGTCATGTGGGGTCAAAAACTAGGTCACTAGGTCAAATCATTGAAAAACCTTGTGCACACTATAGAGGCCACATTTTCAGTCAGATTCTTGTGAAATTTGGTCAGAATGTTTGGCCTATTGACTCAGGTGAGCGATCCAGGGCCATCATGGCCCTCTTGTCATACATTTTCATTAATCTTTTTTACAAATGGTTTCCAAAGAGGAAATGTTTTCTTACTTGTCACAACCTGTCACATTTTATTTAGCCATATATAACTAAGCCTGTGCTCTGTGAAAAGGGGGATTAATGCATCTGCAAAAAGTATCAACCCAGGTCAGCCTGCCGCGCAGGCATACCTGGGCTGAAACTTTTTGCTAGTAGTGCATTTTTTCTACATGTCAAAGGACCAGTCTACCTCATGGCATAGTGGGTTGTGATACAAAATAGATTTTATGGATCCATAATCGTATGATGACTTGCTTGGCATGATGCATCATGATGACTTTTTGCCAGAGCATGTCTCATACACAAAATCTTGATTTCTGTATTTTGTGTTCTATGTCTTGACTTTCAGTGCTACAAAATGTGAACTAGCCAAAGTGTTGAATCGACAGACAGGGTACCAAGAACTGTTACATCACAAAGATGAGACTATTAAACAACTGGAAGTGGGTACTAGTAAAGATATAGCTGAAGTTGGCAGAAAAGGCAACAAAAAAGTCAGGTATAATTTCTGTTGAAGTCTTTTTCATTTCTTTAGATTCTTATATACCGTTGAAAAATAATGAGACTTGAAAATTTGAAACTTTCCTTGTTTGCTTCTATCAACCAGTCAATTTTCGTCAAGCCTGGGTGCAGTGAGCGAGACAGGGTTGTCACAATGTCCCTCCAGTGAATGTGCATTCATTACTGTTGCCTCCATCCAGATTTGTCCTGACTAAAATTTCGACATTTATGGATGGATTTTATATAAAAGTGGCACAAGTGTTCTTCTTTATGAGTAAAAGTACCATTTGAAACATTTATGCAGATAGGTCCAAAGTCAAGGTCACACTTGAAAGCTAAATGATAAAACTGTCATAAATGGAGCTTCTTTGTGTCATAACTTCTATATTTATGGATGCATTTAAAGGTAATTTGGCAAAACTCTTTTCCTGTACCAGTAGAGGTGCTGTTTGTATCAGTTGTTCAGGTATGTCCAAGGTCAAGGTTACACTTGATGGCCAAGTGATGAAATTGTCATACATAGAGCTTGTCCAAGGTACAACTAATACATTTTTCAATGGATGTAAATATAACTCTACACAAGTGTTCTCCTTTTCCAGTAGAAGTGCCATTTGAATCATTTGTTCAGTTAGGTCCAAGGTAAAGGTCACACTAAGGTAGAATGATAAAATTGTCATTAGTAGAGCATGTCCAAGCCATAAATTCTACATTTAAATGGATTCCAAAAAATCTTTGGCACAATTATTCACCTTCACAAGTTGATGGTCAAATGATAAAATTTTTGACAACTTTTCTACGTAAGGAATAGTAAATGTCTCTCTGAATTATTCACATCAGTAGTTTGAAGGTCAAGGTTGTACTTGAAGGTCATAAATGAAGCTTTTACTTGTTCCTAAATAAGAATACTACTATCCTCATGCATATTTGCAAGCAAAGGGATGTGACCTATGATAAATGTGCATTGAGTGATTGGTTACATTTTCTCCAAGTGCAGCTTATGAGGTTGGTTACCAACTCCCCTGTAGCTGGCTTGACATGTAGCCCCCACTACCCACTAATATTCTAATTTCATCTGAGAAGACAACCCTGAGGAGACTGTTTTGAGATGATTGCTTCTTTTGTCACAATATTTTCCATATATTGCAAACAAAGATATTTTTTTCCTTCAAATAGTTATTGCTTTCATTACTTGAACTAGCATGTATGACCCAAGACCCTCATTATTACACTATTTGTCATAACGAGAAAGCAATACTGCACCATTGGTGAATGGATCGTGAAAATGTATAGACTGAAGAAAGTAATGACCATACATAGTCATTTTTTAATAATGTACACAGTTTTCTTCGGATAAATCAGTGTTAAGCTTACGGATATTGCTGTAGATCCAAACAATACTGTTATAATGAGAGTGTTATAAAGAGATTTAGATAAGTGTTATGTTATAAAGAGGTTTGGATAAGTGTTATAAAGAGGTTGGATAAGTGGTATAAAGAGGTTGGGACAAGTGTTATAAAGAGGTTGGATGAGTGTTATAAAGGGGTTAGGACAAGTGTTATAAAGGGGTTAGGACAAGTGTTATAAAGAGGTTAGGACAAGTGTAATAAAGAGATTTAGATAAGTGTTATAAAGAGGTAGGGATAAGTTTTATGTTTTAAAAAAAAAAAAAAAGTTGGGATAAGTGTTATAAAGAGACTGGGTTAGGTGTTACAAAGAGGTTTGGATTAGTGTTATAAAGAGGTTGATACAATTGTTATAAAGAGATTTGGATGTTTTAAAGAGGTTGAAATAAGTGTAATACAGAGGTCGAGATAAGTGCTATAAAGAGGTTGTGATTAGTGTTACAAAGAGGTTGATGTGTATGCCTGAGAGTTTGCTAAGTAATGATGTTGTTAATTGTTCAGCTTGAAGAGACAGAAATCAGAGAAGGAGTTTAATGAGAAGATTAGAGTGCTTCAAAATCAGAATAGGTTTTTGAATGAAGAGGTGAAGAAACTTGCTAAAATACGTCTACAAGAACATGGGCACTTCCAGGAACAGAATAGGTAGTTTTTGTGTTTTAACGTGCAAACTGCTAAACAAATTAACTCTTTAACAAACAACAAAATTTCAGACATGTCCAAATTGAAAGCAATCATTTTGCATACAACAAATTCAATATGACTATAATCATTGGACTTGTCTTTTGGAGGTTAGAAAACATTGAAGAAAAAAGTAGAAAGTAACGGTTACCTTTTTTTTCCCCCACAGTGTTTTTGAAAGCTGTCTTCTTTGGGTCATCAAAACTAGAGATTGTGTAGTACTAAATGGTTACATAAAATTTCCAGCAAGTTTCAATGACAAAGATATTGATGTTCTTTTGTCAGTGTTTACAATGTTTTGTCATTTGGAAAAGAGTTAATTATCGTAGTCCTCAAGGTGATTTTTCATTCGGGGCCATGTTTATCAGACTAAGTCTTGTTCTAAATCTAAGTTCCAGGGCCCAGTTTCATGAAAAAACTTAAGTCCCTTATCTTTTTCAAATCCCCTTACAGATTCCAGAGCTCCAGATAAGAGGGAGTAATGGTATTCTAAATCCAGTATTTCTCTTCCAAACCCTATGTTGTGGGTACTCATTAGAATCGTCTCAATGAGACGATTCTAATGAGCACCCATAACATAGGGTTTAGTGGAGAATAATTAATATTTTCAATTTCGAAATCAAAATCTCTCCCTCTATCATGGAGCTCTGGATTCATTATCTGACTTAAGTTGAGACTGTTCTTTGAGATGTGTTTTATTAACAGTAACAGACTTAAGTAACGTTTTCAATTTCTGAGCTGACACAATGTTTCAGACTCAACTCGGCAAAATGAACGGACGTAATTCAGTTAACAGACTTAAGTCCATTATTTTGCAAGTCTGAAACCTTATTTCATGTGAGAATGTTACTAAGTCTGTTAACGTTAAAGAAAATGCGTCTCAAATAACAAACTCAAGTAAAAAAAATGAGTCTGTCAGCATATTTGAGCAAATTATCGTATTGTCTTTTTGTAATGCCCTCTGGGGTATTATATAAACACCCCTGTAAAACATTGTGGGAAAAGGAGAAAATGCTGATTACCAGCATTTTCTCCTTTTCTCACGTTTTCAGAAGTCTTCTCCGTCAGGGTTGTTGAAACTTGAGATCATGTGGTAAAGGGTTAAATGAACGGTAAACAGGTACATGCAGTGATTATCAAGTTTGTATTATTCTGAAGCTTTGCTGTGTATTTTCTACAGTAGGCTACAGTGTCTGGAGGCAGAGATAGAGAAATGGAAGATGGACTATGTATGTTTGATACAGTCTAGTATCCGGTACCCTGGTGAGGAAGGTATTGAAGACCTAGAACTGTGCTTGTATGGTGGAGACAAGGTAATTTAGTAGCTTGGCGAAAGAAACGTTGAGATATTGTTGTAGCCCCTGTCATTGTGCAAAAACTTCGACATTTTGAAATATCTCTGTCATTAATGAAGGTACCTATTTACTTCAAACTTGAACTGGTTGTTACCAATCAAAAGGGAAACCCATACAACAGGAGCAGGTAGACTTACCATCAAAGTATTTTTGAAACAGTGATGCCCCTGTTTTGACATAGAATTTTCACTTAAGGCAGCTGCAGCCAAGCCTTGCCACCTGCATGCAGTGCTTTTGTTTACTTGTACTTTGGAAACAAATTTGCATCCTCAGCCTAAATGCGAAATGATAGTACCGGTATCTATCGGAGTCAAAGTACCTCTTCAGCTATAAGTGTGTTATAATGTCTATTTAGATAGACGTTAAGCATCCAATCAAATTGATAATTATGTGATACTAAGTACTAGCAAATGTACACCTTCAGTATTCTCCTTTGTCTTAATTAACTCTTTATCACACAATGCCAACTTTTTATGACCCTGAAAGAAAAGGGTTTTGAAAATATTGTGGGAAAAGAAGAAAATGCTAGGCAGTGGCATTTTCTGTTTTTCCCACAATGTTTTCTGCCCTATCAGAGACAGAAATCATCATTGTAGCAACATTAATTTATCGTCTGCTAATGCTCTCAGTTTTTAACTCTAAAATTTTGTCATTTGGTAAAGAGTTAAGATCAAGATCACTTTATCTTGATTGAGCAATGAAATTTGGTATCAGATTTTTTCACTTGTCATGATGATTTTGTCTTATCATTGCTCAATTTCAGACAAAAATGAAAATCAAGTTTCTAAAAGAATTGACATAGTTATACATGTACATGCAGGTGTGAACATATGACTGAAGCCAGAAGCCTGCTGGGTTTCAAATATTTGGTCAGATGACACGGCCAAGTGCAAGGATGAATAAAACATCTTACTAGGGCTGGTGGTGTTGTTGGGGGCAGAGGGAGTTTTTATGGTCTTATATTTTACACATTGACTTCATCACAGGATAACCCTGTGAAACTATTCTATTTCAGAAGTAATGGTTTAATGGTGTAACTTTAGGCCGACAAAACAAGAATTTAAACTTTCGACTTTTCCAAATTAAAAGCATTTGCAGAACACAAAATAAACATGCTGAAAATGATAAGATTTTTGTTGTAAAAGATGCAAACGTTGTGGGTTAAGGAGAATATGCTATTTTCCTGCAGGTAATTAATATTTTCTCCTTTTTCCACATTGTTTTGAATAGCGCTTTCTCCATGGTTATTAAAACTCGAAATTGTGTGATAAGGGGTTAATTTTTTACAAGTATGATATCTTTTTTATCTTTATAGCACAAAAAACGAGTGCAGACATTATTAGAAGAAGCAAGAAAAATAAATCCGCGTCTTCCTACATTTGAAAGGTAAATTTAGTTTCCTGTACTCTTTTACCAAACGGCAAAACTCTAGACTTGTCCAAATTCAAGTTGCAGTTGACAAGATAATTATGACCAAAAAATAGCATTTTGTTCTTTTCCCACAATGTTTTCTAAAGGCCTTTTCCCTAGGGTTGTTAAAAGCAACTGCAGCCCAGCATTGGCACCCCCACATAGTTATTGTCAAGAGTGTGGCTCCAACGTTGTCTGCTTTGTCGTCATGCAAAAACTTTGACATTTTATAATATCTCTCTTATTACTGAAGATATTTACTTCAAACATAAAGGAGGCAAGTAACCATCAAAATATTTTTATCACAGTTATGCCCTTTGTCAAATTAGAATTTTCAGAAGACTGACATCTTACAATATCTGTCATTACTGAAGATATTTACTTTAAACTTGGACTAGTTGTAAACTATCAAAAGGTAAACCAGTACAACAGGGGCAGGTAACCAAAATATTTTTGACAACGTTATACCCCTTTTTTGACTCAGAATTTTTACTGAAAATCAATAAACATGTATTTCTAGAACCAATTGCAGCCCAGCGTTGGCACCCCCATGCCTTACTCATGTTGAATTCCTGTTTCAGTTTATCCAACAATGAGGTTCACGTGGACACTTATGGTTTCAAACATGTGTACTCCAATACTGGACTGCTACTTCACTACTTATGCACAGAACTGACCAATCATTACCTAGTGCAGGCAGGCGTCTACGAAGACCACCAGAAAAGATGGACAATGTTCATGAGACAACATGGAAAAGATCCCATGCCTTGTGTAAGCTGAATTGTTTACTAACGTTTGGATTAGAGGCTTTTGAAAATATTGTGTGAAATGGAGAAATTGCTCATTGAATGATTTCTTCACTTTTTGGTCATGTTTCCCAGATTTTTGTTTAACCCTTAAGATGCTAGGCATGACTCAAGGATCTTTTGCGGACAGTGTAGATCAAGATCGGACTGCACAGAACATGCAGTCTGATTTTTGGATCTGTACTGTCTGATAAAGAGATAACTTTCCTCCAGAATTAACTTTGAAATAACAAATTTATGAGTTTTAACATCGGCTTTAAATTTCCATGTCATTTATTTCGCAGGTTAACCCTTTCCCAAAACGACAAATTTTGGACTGGTCCAAATTGAAAGAGTTTGCAGACGACAATTTTAAATTTGATGAAAATGGCAGAAAGTTATCAAAAAGGGTAGAAAACACTGTGGGAAAAGGAGAAATTGCTCGTTACGAGCAATTTCTCCTTTTCCCACAGTGTTTTCAAAAGACTTGTACTGCAGACACCTGAAAACCAGGGCTTGTTTGGGAAAGGGTTAAGGGTTAAAAGTGAGTTTTACCACTTCAGTGATCTTTTCTCCAGAAACCTTCCAAGATAGAATTACCAACTCCTCTAACTCCCAGTGCTTTCTTTGTGACATACACTCTGAAATGTTGCATTTAACCCTTTACCAAATGACAAAATTTTGGACTGTACCCAATTGAAAGCATTTGCAGACGACAAATTAAATGCCACACAAATGATGTTTTCTGTCTTTGATTGGGTAGAAAACATTGTGGGAAAAGGAGAAAATGCTGGTTACCAGCATTTTCTCCTTTTCCCACCATGTTTTCAAAAGCCTTGTCTTTCAGGGTCGTTAAAACTCGGGATTGTGTGGTAAAGGGTTAAACCTTATCCTACTAAATTAGTCAAATAAAACTTTCAAGCCGATAGTAAAACCCTAAATAATGTTATTTCTAACTTACTTTTTTGAGAAAAATGTTTCCTAATTTGGCAGTGTAGATTCAAGATCAGACTTCACAATCTGTGCAGTCTGATCAGGATTTGTACTGTCCCCAAAAGGTCAGTGAGTCATGCTTAGCAGCTTTAGGGTTAGAAGATTCTGGCCAAAATATCAGCATATATCAGGCTTTTCATTTTTCCAAGGTCAGATAGAAACTTGTGTGCTGTCCAATATTGAGCTACACTGTCTGCAAAAGGAACTTTAGTTATCTTTGGTGCTTTATGGGTCACTTCTAATTTAGACCTTCGTATGTATGAAACAGACTTAAATGATTATTATTTGTCGAGCAAAAAAAGGGCCTGAATATTGCAGTATAAAAGACTGTTTTTTATTTGTATGGTGTTTAACACCAGTTTTAACATTCCAGTGTAGACCTGCATATGTATGAAACAGACTTAAATAATTATTATTTGTACAGCAAAAAAGGGGCCTGAATATTGCAAAATAAAAGGATTTTTTTATTTGTTTGGTGTTTAACACCGGTTTTAACAATCAAGTGTATTGCGGTGGCCAGTGCATCTATCTATGCTTTCCTGGAGTTTCTTAACCCTTTCCCAAACAAGCCCTGGTTTTCACGTGTCTGCAGTACAAGTCTTTTGAAAACACTGTGGGAAAAGGAGAAATTGCTCATAAAGAGCAATTTCTCCTTTTCCCACAGTGTTTTATATCCTTTTTGAGACCTTTCTGCCATTTTCATCAAATTTGAAATTGTCGTCTGCAAACTCTTTCAATTTGGACCAGTCCAAAATTTGTCGTTTGGGAAAGGGTTAACCAGTACTTTGCACAATGTTCTTCCCAAGTCACTGGCTGCTTTCCTGCTTAACCGTCACTGAAACAATGGTCAGTGGCCATCTAAGACTTAACAAATTTACACTTCCAGAATAAACCCCCAAATTCATCCAATAGGGTTAAAAATTGTATATAGATATTTCTTTCCATCAGTGTATTTTTTTTTCAATATAAACATTGCAGAAAACAGAGTTAAAGATCCTCTGCAGAGGAGGGATTCCAGACAGGTTTAGAAAACAGATGTGGCGCCATCTAGTCCAACACAAAGTGAGACACATAGTAAAGGACAAGGGAGACTACTACTATAGAAATTTGTGCAATTTGTTGCCGGAGTCACCTGTAAGTCATGTTAACCATTAAATTTTCATTCACAACTATAGTTGCCTTTGCTGACAGTGTAGATCAAGATCAGAGTGCACAAAACATGCAGTCTGATCTTTGATCTACTCTGGTTTACTGAAACATTCTGGAAAAGAGCAAAGTGGACATTGAAACTACTTGGGTCTTATTTTTTTAGACTGAAAATGGCACTCTAAAAGAGATATGTGTATTTTCACCATGAGTATGAATAACGGTGCCTTAACTTTTTTCGATTTTTTTTTTTTTTATGTATCTAATCTTCACGAAACAATCCCAGGATTTCACAACCCTCAGGAAGAAAGCTTTCGAAAACACTGAGGGAAAAGGAGAAAATGTTGGTAACCAGAATTTTCTTCTTTTCCAACAAAGTTTTCTGCCCTTTCAAACACAAATCTAATCATGTTATTCATGTTTAATTTGTTGACTGCAAACAATTTCAATTTGGACCAGTCTAAAATTTTGTCGTCTGGTTAAGGGATATGTTCCCATGGCAAAAACCATCACTTCCTTACTTTCCAGGAAGTCTGTAGATGTTTTCAGAGTATTTTAGTGTTTTAGAAATCTTCATCTCTTTAACAATGAACAAATTTTTAGGCTTACCAAAACTGAAAGCAATTGCAGACAACAAATTGGATATTGCTCAAATGATAGATTTGTCTTTGAATGGGAAGGAAACATTGTGGGAAAAGGAGGAAATAAGCAGCATTTCCTTCCTTGCCTATGACTTTTATATATTTTACAGCTTGCAGCATGCTACAGAAAACAAGTGTCTCTAGACCTTATGAGGACAATGCCAAGCAACATTAAATTTTCTACAATGGGCTCCAAAGGGGTAAGTTCTCTCAAACAAATGAAGTGCCTGTCAGACCTTTAAGTTGCTTTTGCAGACTGTGTAGATCAAGATTAGACAGCACAGAATGTCCATTTTGATATGATATTCACGCAAAAAGGCAGGAATAAAATTTCAGTACTTTAGTAATTTTTACCCAATGAAAATGTCTATTTCATTCCTGTTGCGCTGTGTAAGGGTACACAGCTTTTTTTTGATAATTTTGGATGGAATGCCAGATAGCCCTGAATAAACAAAATAAGCATTTTTAGCTTGACTGTTTTCGAGAAAAACGTCAAGGTGTTGTCGTAGCCCTGGCATCATCATTGGCCACTGTGTCGTTATTGTCCGAGTCGTAAGTGAAAACTTTGTCATTTTATAATATCTCTGTTATTACCGAAGATATTTGCTTCAAACTTAGACAAGTTGTTAATTATCAGAGGGAGAACCTATACAACAAGGGCAGGTAACCATCAAAGTATTTTTGACATAGTTATGCTCCTTTTTCAACATACAATGTTCACTGAAAGTCAAGCAATTGCAGCCAAGTGTTCGCACCTGCGTGCAAAGCTCTTGTTCATCCAAAGAACAGACCTAGATATTTCAATTTGAAGGCTGTGTAGATCAGAAAATCTCTGAAATGTTTGAACAGTGTAAACCTAAGATCAGATGGTTGTCTGATCTTGATCTAAATTGTCTTCAAAAGCAACTGAAGGTACTTTGTGCTCCAAGTTTAAATTTTGACAAATATCAGCCCTACTCATTCATTCTTGTCTGCTCAAGGAATATTAATCTAGATCTTAAAACATCATTTTGTTTCAATTAATCTCTCTAAGTAATAACAGGCATAGAGGATCTTACATGAGTGTTTATGTATTATTATTTTTATCAGACGAGGTGACAGAAATTATATGACGCGAGCCTTGGTGAACATCATATACATTTTAGTTAACAAGCCTGAAAAAAAAAATACATAAACAGTCATCTATTTATGGCATAAAACAAATGACGAACAAATTAGCCTCCTGCATTATCACCTTCCACCTATGTACCTTTCACAGGTCCATGTTTACAGATGAAGTTCGGTTTGAAATGTATACCTACACAAGAAGAAAGCTCAGGGACACTTACACAGAAAGTAGATGGTTATTAAAATTAAATGGTTCTTATGGATCAATAACTTGGTATAATGCATAGCAAACATGAACTAAACTCCCCTTTTGCCAGAGCGTGGCTCATTTATATTGTACTGATTATGTCACAGAATCTTGTTCCCTGTCAGAGATCTCTCTTTGAGCACTTGTACATATATGATAAGAAAATGAACCAGTCTTGTGAGATGACTGGATATTTTCAGAACCTACATGGTGCTTGTAACATAGAATTGTTAACTAATCTATAGTGGAAAAAGAAAATAAGAAATGAAAGCCTAAATATAATTTTAAGACACTGCATTGCAATGAAATGTGCCTCCGTGTGTATAAATGGCTGTACTTAGTTGTATTTCATATATGATGCCATTGATTTTTTTTTTTATTTTCAGATTATGGATTTACAAGATGTGTTATTGTCATTCTGTGTTCACAACCCAACCATTGGTTACTGTCAGGGCATGAACTTTATCGTAGGGATGTCCTTATTGTTCATGGAACCTGAGGACGCTTTTTGGTAAACACTTTTCTTCTTTGTTACTTGTGCTCTGTATCCACAATCCAACCATTGGTTACTGTTCGGGCATGAACTTTATTGTAGGGTCCATCATGCTGTCATTGCTTATTTTACACTCTAAGTCTTACACAGGAAACTAAGGCCTCTGACAGTGAAGGTTTCAGGTGCAAGGCCTGATGGTACACAGAGGAATTGTCATTTACACAAAGAGTGCAAAACAAAACAGACTCTCAACCAAGAGAAAAAAAAAAAGATCTGACTTTTTTAGTTTACAGGGCTTTTTTTTGCTAGACTATCTAACAGAGTATCGAAAAGTTTAGGTCCAATGAGGCTGAAAATATTCTGTGTGATCTTGATTTAGAATGCCTACCAAAATATCTAGACAAAATTGTGCCTAAAACCCCCAAGTGATCGATGCAAGATATAGAACTTGTTCCAAAATCGATGCAAAATGTTGGAGCACATGGCATATCCCTGGTTTACTCATTTGCAAGGGAGGTTTTTACAGGACTGGAAATGAACCTTTTATGTTTATTTTACAGGACATTGGTAGCAATTGCCGAGTGCTATTTTTCTCCACATTATTTTGACCACAACCTTATAGGGGCTCAAGCTGACCAGCAGGTTTTGAAGGACATGGTGAAGGAAAAGTTACCCCGCCTCTTTGAACATTTGGAAGGCATCGACATTGAGCTATCTACCATCACTCTCAACTGGTTTTTGGCAGTGTTCTTTGATGCTGTTCCTTTCCAGGTAAGTTTTAATGTTAACTTATTACCAAACGAAAAGTATGGAAACAAATCGAAATTTAAAGTGTGGTAGAGCATAAGGCTTGTAAATGGCAAATCTCCAGCTGTTTGAGAGGTGGGTTTGATTCTCAAAGCTGGCCTAAAAAAATTAAGTCTTGCAGATGAGATTTTAAAACGAGGTCCTGTCACTCCCAAAACAAATGGAATTTGGAATTTGTCTTGAAAGGGTAGAAATTATTGTGGGAAAATGAGCAGATACTGGTTACCAGCAGTTTCTCCTTTTCCCACTAAGTTTTCAAAAGCCTTCACCCACAGGATCATTAAAACACATGATTGTTTGGTAAAAGGTCAGTTTATTATGTGCTTGAGATAATGTTTTAACCTTTACCAAACAACACATTTTAGATGCTGCCCAAGTGCATGCAATTGCAAATGACACTTTCAAACTTCATGCAAAATGAGCTGATATTCTCTGGTAGGCAAAAAAACGTTGTGGGAAAAGGAGGATATATTTATTATCAGCCTTTTCTCCTTTTACAACAGTGTTTTCCATTATCTTATTCCACAGAGGAAGGGGATGTTTGGTAAAAGGTTTTACCCCCCCACCTCCAAAAAATAATAGAAGAAATCATAAAGTGTAGATCTAAGATCAGCCTTACAGTCTGATGTTGACCCAAACAGACTATAACTGTAGGTTTAAATAAATTTATATTACAACTATTGTGAAAGAAAGTACTTCTGACTTCCATCAGTCACTCTCGATGATTGTTTCCTGGAAACTTGAAGCAGTGCTCACACCATGATGTTGGTAGTTCTAAGGGTTGACTCCCGTCATCACGGGATTCAAACCTGGAACTTTTTGTGTGAGAGGCCAATGCTCTGTCCCCACAACACTGTGTCTCAGTATTACTCTAAGTACAGCACAGTACAGGTAAGTAGTGAGTTACACTGCAGTAATCTGCTCAAATGGTTCAGTGTTTGATGTTTTATATATTTGCTATTAGAGGTAATCAACTGAAATCTGAAGAGTTTAACTCTTTACCAAACGAAAAAATTCTGGACTGGACCAAATTGAAAGCATGTGCAGACAACAAATTAAATGTAGTTCAAAGGATAATTTCTGTATTTGATAGGGTAGAAAACATTGTGGGTAAAGGAGAAAATGCTTCTCTTTGTCCTACAATGTTTTCAAAGGTTTTCTCTTTCAGGGTTGTTAAAACTCGGGATTGTGTGGTAAAGAGTTAACTGACTTTTAATTTCCCAAATAGTCCAACACCTTTGAAAGATTAAGTAATGAAATGAATATTTTCTGATGCCCAAAATTTTAGAAGACTGTACTGTGAAGGCCACCTTTTTTAGAATATCTCGCAAAATATCAAGACATTATTGGTCCATGATGAGAAAGCTTTCTATGTGTGGTGAGATCTTGATCTACATGTGTGCAAAAAGCAAACATCAGTTGTGATAGGTATTTGAAGGGTTAAAAAGGGCCCATTTTGTTTGACAGGTCACATCAATTATCTCCCTACAACACCATTAGCAAGAAAGCTTTTGAGCCACATCGTATTTGGCAGTTGCAACTGCAATTTTCTTCATGTTTGATTGACTATCAATTATGTTCCTTTCCTTTGTTTTCCTTAACCCTTTACCAGACGACAAAATTTTAGCCTTGTCCAAATTTGAAAGCATTTGCAGACAACGATTTCAGTGTGGCTCAAATGGTGCAACTTTTCTTTGATAGGATAGAAAACATTGTAGGAAAAGGAGAAAATGCTGGTTACCAGCATTTTCTCCTTTTCCCACAATGTTTTCAAAAGGCCTCTTTCCCAGGGGCATCAAAAGGCGGCATTGTGCAGTAAAGGGTTAATAAGTGACAAGGCAACAATGGGAGATATTTGATCGTCTGCAACAAACAGTTCTAGTTGTGGCATGATTCATTCCCCTTTCACTACCATATATTTGAGCCATGCTCTGTGAAAAGAGTGCTTAATGCATCTGCAAAAAATATCGACCCAATACAGCCTGCGCAGTCCTAGCAGGCTGACCAGGATCAAAACTTTTTGCTACTGTCAAATTTTCTGCATTCCAAGGACCGTTCTACCTCATGATGCAGTCCATTGTTAGACAAAAAGGATTTTATTGATCAATAATTGTGTAATGACTTGCTTGATAAAATGCACCAGAGATGCATTGAGCCCCCTTTTTTGCAGAGTATAGCTCATTTGTTTTGTCTTTCTTTATTTGGGATGGTATTCAGTGACATGGAAAAGTATGGTGCCTTGTCTAATTCAAAGAATCTCCAGGGGATAACATGGATAGGTGCACAGGCCACTGTGATAAAACCCTTTACCACACAATTCTGACTTTTAACGACCCTGAGAAAGAGGCCTTTTGAAAACATTCTGGGAAAAGGAGAAAATGCTGGTGACTGGCATTTTCTTCTTTTCCCACAATTTTTCTACCCGTGCCAAAACAAATTTCAATTTTCCAGTCACCTTTATTTTGTTGTCTACAACTGTTTTGGACTATTTGTTTGGTAAGGAGATAACTGGAATAATGGGGGAGGGGGGACCTGTGTTTGATGATTTGGTTTCATTGGAGTTTAACACCATTTTAACAGCTCAGGTCATGTTATGGCAGTCAGTGACGCACCCATGTGTTTCCTGGCTTTCTCACACCAGTACTGACACAACTTTCTTTTCAAAGCCACTGACTACTTTTCTCACATGCATCAGAGGTGAGAGGCGAAAAATCACCGGAAAGAAAGTTTACCTCTACTGGGTATCGAACTCACAATCACCAGGCCACAAGTCAGATATGCTAACCACTGAGCTACCTGGGCAAGCATGTTTGATGAGTTATTTAAAACTTGACCAAAGCTGTTATAATAGTAAGTTTTATTGTACATTTAGGTGTAAAAAAGAAATTAAACTGAAAAAAAAGACCAATAATACTGATGCCTGTTACAGAATTACACAGTTACTGACCTTGTCTACAAAAATATGTTGAGATGAGACTTCCAATCTTTTTCCTTGAAAGTTATTGTAAGAGTGTCCTTTGTACCCTAGTCTAGTGCTGGTGAAACCCAGGACAAGCGTGAATATGTGAGCTGTTGCCATAACATGACTGAAATAATGTTTGAAATGACGTAAAACACCGTTCAGTGAAATAATTTTTCTTGAAAATAGGTATCCTATCAGTTTGAGCTGAATAGCTTTTTTTTGCATGTTTACCCTGGTATCAGTTACCTTTGTAACCTGTGTTACGGCCATTTTCTCTTTTTGCCACAATGTTTTCAAAAGCCTCCTTCCCCAAAGTCATTAAAACCTGAGATTTCTTGTAGAAGGCTAAGACAGTGACCAGTGAAACTCCGATTGTTGTTACATTCATCCTGAGTATCCAAAAAGGATCATCAGAATGCTTTTGCTGGCATTTAACATTTGACTATCCAAATCAAATCATGCCTTCTGCTGGTTGTTCTTGGATCCTGTTTCAGATGTGCGTTGACATTCTGACAGGACACCACATAGAAATTCTGCATTTGAACATACAAGAACCATGTATGCAGCAATCTGAATCTGCAGTGTGAGTCATGCATTGACATTCTGACCTAACATCACATCACAATTGCAATACTTGGATTTCTAAACATAAGAAGAGTGTCATTTGACCTTGGACCCTTTACTAAACATCCCCAAATTTTAACAACCCTGAAAGAGAAGGCATTTTAAACATTGTGCAAGAAGATGAAAATGTTGTTGACCAGCATTTTCTCCTTTTCCCACTATGTTTTCCACCCCATCAAAGCTAAATCCAACCATTTTAGCCACATGTTTTATTTTGTCTGCAACTGCTTTCATTTTGGACAAGTGTAAAATTTTGTTGTCTGGTAAAGAGTCAACCCTTTTTACCACACAATCCCGACTTTTAATGAACCTGTGAAAGAAGCCCTTTGAAAACATGGCGGGAAGAGGAGAAAATGCTGGTAACCAGCATTTTCTCCTTTTCCCACAATGTTTTCTACCCTTACGAAGACAAATTTCAATTTTTCAGTCACATTTATTTTGTTGTCTGCGAATGCTTTCAAATTGGACCAGTCTAAAATTTTGTCGTCTGGTAAAGAGTTAAAACCCTTTTTTCATCTAAAAACTAACTTTCATCAAGTTGGCAAGATTTTCATGGAAGAGGTTGTCAGTTGTATCCAGTCATTTGTCTTCATGTTAAACCAGAGAAACCCTATATCGTAACGTCCATTGAGGTTACACATTTGGCAGTGCTTGTACCACCACCCTGCCTCATAGAAAAACCCACAGTTTGTACTACTGGCATCATTGTCATTGTCCGCTGTGCTGAAACCCATGTCATTGGAGTAACTTAAACTGTCACTTACATTACCATGGAAACCAGACACTGATAATTTTGATTCCTCACTCGGAAGTGACACTTGGAAAACATTGTAATTGGCCTGCCAATGGTTTCCACTTCTGTCTGTCATGTCAATTCTTAAGGAATAATTTTTGTTTGAAGTAAGGAGGTAGATTATGTCATTGCCAATCCAGTATTCGGATGCAGTGTCTCCAAAACCTTCTCTATAGTCAGTCCAGTTTTTCTTGAAATCCTGAACACCATTGAATCTTTGCTGTAGAACAGTCCAGCCCCCTAATTGGTCAAAAATACATGTCACCTGACTAGATTTGATTGCTCTGATTGGATGAATCACATAGATGCCTGATTTCCTGTAGCCACGCTCATAATACTCTTGACAATCTGAAAAGAATTGAACAACTTGTATCATTGTTTTTTCCTGTGATATCAGCTCATGATAATGTAGGATCCAGTGATAGCGAGGACATGTTTTGTACTATTATATAGTAAAAATTACTTGAGCTTTGCTTTGTGAAAAGGGGGCATAATGCATCTGCAATGTATCGACCCAGGTCAACCTGGGCGGAAACTTTTTTCTATTGGTCAATTTTCTGTATTTCAGTCTACCTTATGATGCATTCAGTTGTTAGACATCTTAGATTTTATGGATCCCTAATTATGTTATGACTTGCTTGCTATCATGCAATACGGAGATGCATAAAGCCCCCTATTGCAAGAGCATGGCTCATTTTTCATAGTCTGTATTTTTTGCCATATTAGAAACTTTTCTATTAGGATGATTTCTAGATGCAATTTTTTTTCTTTTTAACAAGAAATACATCGATAACCGTTTCAACTCCTCTCATAATTTTAGTTGCCTTTGCAGCCAGTTCAGGTCAAGATCAGACTGCACAAAACGTGCAGTCTGATTTTTCATCTTCACAGTCCACTTTTCTGAAACACCAAAGATGAAAGCAACCTTGAAATTGTAATTATTTGGGTCTTATTTCTAAACTGAAAATGTCTACTAAGTGCGCTGTAAGGGTTAACCCTTTACCACACAATCCTGAGTTTTAGTGACCCTGAGGAAGAAGCCTTTTGAAAAGATTGTGGGAAAAGGAGAAAATGCTGGAAACCAGCATTGAAAACCAGCCTTTGCTCCTTTTCCCACAATATTTTCTATCCATTCAGTGACAAATTCCAGCCGCAATGAAGTTGTCATCTGCAAATGCTTTCAATTTTGACAAGTCTAAGATTTTGTTGTGTGGTAAAGGGTTAACCCTTTATCAAACAATTTTGACTTGAACAGTCCTGGGTAAGAAGGCTTTTGAAAACAATTTGTGAAAGGAAGAAAATGCTGCTAACTGGCATTTTCTCTTTTTCCACAATGTTTTCTAACCTTCCAAAAACAAATTTCAGTTTTAAGTCACATTTATGATATCATCTGCAAAATGCTTCAACATCAAATTTGGAAAGGTCTTGAATTTTGTTGTTTGATGAAGGGTTTACCCTTGAACACACAATCCCGAGTTTTAACGACCCTGATGGAAAGGGCTTTTGAAAACAAAAACATTCATTTGATTAACATTTAATTTGTCGTCTCCATCATTCTGTTTTAAATTTTGACCAGTTTAAAATTTTGCTGTGAGATAAAGGGTTGATAATGGAAACGGTTGATAGTATAGTTACCTGATGGTAGCTGAAACAGGAAGTTCAAAACTTCTTTTCTAATATTGACAACAATTGGTATCAGCTTTTTCATTGTTTGTATGTTTGCTGAATTAGTCCTAACCTTTCTTTGAGTACCTTTTATGCTATCCTCAATCTCATTTAAGGTTTTAGCCACATTTCTCACATAGCTTTGAGTCAAAGTTATACTGTGTATGGTTGACTTTAGAGTAGACTCCAGTTCTGTTATCTGACCGTCCTGGTATGTATCTGTGCTCTGCTTTCTACACTGGTACAATGATTCATTTAGGAGTTTTATTTCCAGGTTTCCAAGTCTGTTTTGATTGTATAGAACCTGTATCCCTAACTCATCCAGTTTTGACAGCAGTAACTCTATACTGTGTGGGGATGTGGACTGGTTGTCATCTATAGTGTTACTGGTAGAATGGGAGCCTGGATAATATGATGTTTGGTATCCATAATAAGTGGAACCATATCTTTTGCTTTCCTTGTCTCTCTTATTATTTTGTAACAACTCTTCCCTGATATCTTCCACTGTATTGTTGATCCTTACCACATGCATTCTCAATATTCTAAATTGCTGATCCCCAAGCAGTTCTGCATTGGAAAGTTTCCATTTGAGATCTTTAAGTTGGTCTGCATTTTCAAGAATCATATTTGTCAGCTTAAATATCTGATCCTGATTGTTTAAAGTAGAGTTTACCATTTGTGTGCTGGAGACTTTCCACTGGTCAAGTGTTATCACATTCTGTGTGAAGTTGATGAACGAGTCTTGCAATGTTTGCACATAAGAACCCAGTTGAATGGATGCCAGCTTGTCTTCTAACAGTGACAGTTTTACAGTTAGATTTTGATTGTTTTCAACCAGCTCTTGAATTGTTTCATCTCGGCTCATGATTTCTCTTTTAAATGCTTTAACTTCCATGAATCTGCTGACATCCTCAACTGGTATGAGTTCATCCACAACACCACTACTTATATCACCACTACCTTCTATGTTGCTATATACAGCCTCTCCACTTCCTGTTTCTAGCTCATTATTGCTGATGTCACTAGTCTGTTGTTTCCATGTGAGTCTATTAGTTTCTTCTTCATAGTCTGACAAATAATCATCACTTGTCTCACCTGAACCAAAATTGACAATCTCTACCTCATTTGACATCTTTCTCTTGGCCTTTGAAGCTCTGAAAGCTGCTCTGGTTTCTGAGTGTCCTCTATTTTGATTGGTTGATTGTGGGTCATCTGACTGATTAGATTCTGAATCATGTGATAAATTTTGTGTGTTTGATATACAACACTGTGATGTAAAGTTGATGGATTTATTTACAATTTCATAAATGGCAGATGTTAAATTCCTGAGTTGTATATGCCCGTATGTTAGATTCTTTAATTCCTGAGTAACATTATTGAATTTTTGGTCCACAACCTGATCATACTTATGTAGCCTTTCTACATGATTTTCAAGCTGGTGGAATCTCTTTGCCGCTCTTTCTTTGTAATCTCTGAGGCGACGCAAATCCCGTGTTGCGTCTTTCTGGAATATTTGGTATCCCTCCATATCAACACTGAAATAAGAGAGCCATGCTGTGCAAAAAGGGGGCTTAATACATCTGCAAAAAGTATTTACCAGACGACAAAATTTTAGACTGGTCCAAACTGAAGAGCTTGCAGATGACAATTTTAAATTTGATGAAAGTGGCAGAAAGTTCTCAAAAAGAGTAGAAAACACTGTGGGAAAAGGAGAAATTGCTCATTACGAGCAATTTCTTCTTTTCCCCCCGTGTTTTCAAAAGACTTGTACTGCAGACACGTGAAAACCAGGGCTTGTTTGGGAAAGGTTTAATCACATGATTACTTGCTAAGTGTAATGCATCAGAGAGGTCCAGTAAGAACCCCTTTTTGCCACAGCATAGTTTAAGACTTTACCACACAATCCCGAATGTTAACGACCCTGAGACAGAAGCATTTCGAAAACATTGTGGGAAAAGGAGAAAATGCTGGCAACCAGCATTTTCTCCTTTTCCCACAATTTTTTCTATACTTCCTAAAACAAATTTCAATTTTTAGAGTCACATTTATTTTGTTGTCTGAAAATGCTTTCACTTTGGACCAGTCTAAACTTTTGTCATTTGGTAAAGGGTTAAGATTATTGTAACTGATCCTTTCAACTCTAAATAGACCGACTTTTTCCATTGTCAACTTGTCCATATTGGAAGTATTTGCAGATCAGTTATTAAACATGGCTAAAATAATTGGATTTGTTCTTGTAAGGTTAGCAGGTTTGCTGCGTAGCAGTATTTTCTCCTTGTCTCTCAATGTTTTCAAAAGCTTTCTCCTTTAGGGTCATTAAAACAGGATTGTTCTGTAAATGGTGAGATGGGCATTTCCAGGTGGAGTAAACACCCTAATGCATGTATTGATGTTTATGCTCTTTTAACCACAATGTACTAGCAACTTTATACTACATGTAAGAAAATTATCTTGACTGGTAAACAATAATTATACTTTCCCCAAAAAGCATCTCTTTATCTCTTTACCAAACGACAAAATTTTAGACTTGTCCAAATTCAAAGCATTTGCAAACAACAAAATAAATGTGACTCAAAAATTGGGATTTGTTTTCGTAAGGGTAGAAAGCATGAGAAAATGCTGGTTACCAGCATTTTCTCCTTTTCCCACAATGTTTTCAAAAGGCTTTCTCTGTAGGGTCATAAAAGCCTGAGATTGTGTGGTAAAGGGTTAAAATAAATGAATTCCATTCCACTTGGGTAAAAATTTTTTGCCATTTACTCAAGGCAAGAAACAAAACCAAAATAATTTCAAGTACAATGTTGCATTTGTCCACAATGTCTTCAAAAAGCAGACAGTGTACATCAAAGATCAGACTGCATGTTTTGTGCATTCTAATCTTGATCTACAATGGCCACAAATTCAACTACAGTTGTAAAAGTGGCTAAACTCTTACAAAAGCAATTTTTTAGACTGGTTTGAGATCAAAGAATTTGCACACAACTAATTAGATGGGTCAAAAAGGGGGTTTGCCCTTGAAATGATTGAAAAGATTGCAGGAAAAGTAGAAAATGATGGTTACCAAGTTTTATCCTTTTCCCAGAATGCCCTCAAAAGCCCTCTTTCTCAGGGTAACTAAAACATGGGAAAAATGGTAAAAGGTTAACTCTTTACCATGCAATAAACCTTTAGACTTATCCAAATTGAAAGCATTTGCAGACGACAAATTAAATGTAGCTCAAATGATGGAATTTGTGTCTGAAAGAGTGGAAAACATAGTGACAAAAGGAGAAAATGCTGGTTACCAGCATTTTCTCCTTTTCCCACAATGTTTTCAAAAGGCTTCTCTGACAGGGTCACTAAAACACGAGAATATTTGGTAATGGGTTAAACACTGTATGCATGAGCAGTTTGCTTACCTAAGATCTTTAGAATCTTCTTTTAATCGTTGGATTTCATCAAAGTTCTCAGAGACAAGCTGTCTAATCTGCACCACTTCTGCATTACTGATGATTGTCTCCTCATGGTATTTCATCATTCTCTTCTCCATTGCTATCATTGCTTCTCTAGACAACATAAAATAAAATGCAGCTCAGTCGTTGCTTCTCTATATGATATATAAAAATATGCAGCTATCATTGCTTCTCTAGATAACATAAATTGCAGCTCAGTCATGGCTTCTCTAGGCAATATATAAAAATATGCAGTTACCATTGCTTCTCTAGGCAACTTATAAAAAAAATGCAGCAATCATTGCTTCTCTAGATTATAAAAACAATAAAATGCAGCTATCACTTCTTGTCTAGATAATGTTTCATAGTATGCAGCTATTATTGACTCTCTAGATGCTACATGTATATTAAAATATTAAACTATCATTGCCTCTACAGAAAATGTAATGATTTGCAGCTATTATAGCACCTCTAAATCACATGTAATAACATGTAGCTATCAGTGCCTCAATAGTTAATGTATGATGATAATTATGCAGCTATCACTGCCTCTGTAGATGATACATAATAATGTGAAGCTATCACACTTGAACTTCATACTTGATGTCTTTGGCTTACTTTGTTGGACTCTTTACCAGGTTACAGAATTGTAGACTTCAACAAATTGAAAGTATTTACAGACAAATAATCAAACATGGCTAGAAAAATGAAGTCTGCCTTTGAAAGGATAGAAAACACTGTGGGAAAAGGACAAAATGCTGTTTACCAGTTTTCACTTTTTTCCAAAGTGTTTTCAAAAACTTTCTTTCTAAAGATTGGTAAAAATCAGGAGTGTGTGGTGAAGGGTTAATCCAGATTATGCAAGTTTAGGGAGGCACCCAGATTTCTTTGAATCATAAAAGCAATTTATCTTTCAAGAGAAATCTTTGCTTCAAAGCCTTTTGGCTTATAGAGCGTGACGACAGGTCAGAGTAAATATTTACATGATGTCTAATACAGTAACTTGTATGAAAAACTTTGGGTTCAGCACCCACCGGAAAAACTGTTTATAAATCTGGTAATTATCTAATAACCTAGTGTCTGTTTATCCTTTGGTCTTTATGCAGTCACACTTGAAGTCTTTGGGTTAACTCTTTACCAAATGACAGAATTCTAGACTTATCCAAATTGAAAGCATTTGCAGACAAAAGTGACTTAAAAATTGAAATTTATTTCAAGCAAAGAAGAAAACATTGTTGGAAAAGGAGAAAATGCCGGTAATCAGCATTTTCTACTTTACCCACGCCAAGCCCCATAGCTCAGTCAGTAGCGTACAGGACTTGAGAACAGGAGGTCGCTCCCCAGCTTGGCCAACTTCTTTCCGAGGATTGATGATAGCCATAGCGACAGGATGCATTCCTCTCTCACTGCTGACCATTGTTTCGGCGATGGTTATATGGGGAAGCAGCCAGTGGCTTGGAAAGAATATAGTGCAGAGTACTGGCAGAAGAAACTCCAGGAAAGCATGGATAGGTGCACTGGCCGCTGCAATATATCTGAAATAATGTTGAAAATGGCGTTAAACACCATACAATCAATCAATCAATCAATCAATACTTTTTCCACAGTGTTTTCAAAAGGCCTTTTTCCTCAGGGTCGATAAAACTAAGGATTTGTGTGGTAAAGGCTTAAACACATTATATTATCCCTGAAGGAAAATGGTCCTTTTACATGCAAAAAAATTTAACAATAGCAAAAAGTTTTGACCAAGGTCAGCCTGTCCTGTTCGTGCAGACTTATCTGGGTCAATACTTTTCGCAGATGCTTTTTGTGAACTCAGGATTGTGTGGTAGAGGGTTAAATGATCAAAGCTGTGATAGTGAGTGGCATAACTCTTTACCACACAAGCTTGTTTTTTTAATGACCCTGGCAGAGAAGTCTTCTGAAAACATTGTGGAAAAAGGAGACAATGCTTGTAACCAGCATTTTCTCCTTTTCCCACAATGTTTTCTATCCTTTCACAAACAAAGCCTACGATTTGAGCCACATATACTTTGTCATCTGCAGGTATCTTATAATCTGAAAGTTTGTCATCTGAATCTTATGTTTATGTGTTCACTCAATGCCTGTTGTAACTAATCACATCTTAAACCATGCCACAAAAACATATACTTGTCCAAATTGAAAGCATTTCCATATGACAATTTAAATTTGGCTAAAATGATGGACCTTGTCTTCGATTGGTTTTCTGGTTACCAGCATTTTCCCCTTTTCCTCCTATGTTTTCAAAAGCCTTTTCTTTTAGGATCTTAAACACTTCACAACACAATCCCGAGCTTTAACGACCCTGAGAAAAAATCTTTTGAAAACATTGAGGGAAAAGAGGAAAATGCTGGTAACTAGCATTTCCTCCTTTTCCCACAATGTTTTCTATCCTTTCACATACAAGTTCCATCATTTAGGCCACATGTAATTTGTAGTCTGCAAATGCTTTCAATTTGGTGCTGTCCAAAGTTTTGTCGTTTGGTAAAGACTTACAACATGGGATTGTGTGGTAAAGGGTTAACACAAATTTACAGCAGGTTATTAAAAAAACATGCTTGTTAAATGGAGGTTATCAACATGAATTATGTGATCCATGTGAAAACAGCATCCCAAGTGGAATAATTGCCACTCTGTCTACAAAAAGGTCCTCAAGAAGAAAATATTAACCCTTAGAGACCCTTTCACTACTGTAGTTGCCTTTGCAGTCAGTGTAGATCAAGATCAGATTGCACAAAATGTGCAGTCTAATCTTTCATCTACACTGTCCACTTTCAAGAAGTACTGCAGACAAAACGCAACCAAGAAAAATGAATTACCTAGGTCTTATTCTAGACTGAAAATGACCATTTGGGTTTATTTGGTGTTTTAAGGGTAAACCCTTATCCTGCTAAATAACTTAACCTTTTACCAGACAACAAAATTTTAGCTTTGTCCAAATTGAAAGCATTTGCAGACGAAAATTTCAGTGTGGCTCAAATGGTGCAGCTTTTCTTTGATAGAGGAGAAAATGCTGGTTACCAGCATTTTCTCCTTTTCCCACAATGTCTTCAAAAGTCTTCTTTCCCAGGGGCGTCAAAAGGCGGCATTGTGTGGTAAAGAGTTCAATGAAACTTTCAAGCCAATAGTAAAAACCAAAATGTTGGTATTTTTAAAGTAATGGGGGGTTGAAGAAATATCTCCTTATCAGGCAACGGCAGTGTAGATCCAAGATCAGACTGCATGTTCTGCAATGTCCACAAAAGGTCAGTGAGTTGCGCTTTGCAGCCTAAGGATTAAGTTAAAACAGGAAAAAATATTCTTTCAGGATGTCTACTTTTCAAGGCCTATGGTTAATTTAACCCTTTAACTACACAGTTCCAAGTTTAAATGACCCTGTGGAAAGAAGCTCGGAAAACATTGTGGGAAAAGGAAAAAATGCTGATAAACAACATTTTCTCCTTTTTCCAACAATCTTTTCTCCCCTACCTAAGGCAAAACCTATCATTTGAGCAGCTTTGATTTTGGTTTGTACATACGCTTTCCAATTGTACATGTTTTAAGATTGTCGTCTGGTTAAGGGTTAACAAGAATTATGAAAAGTGAAGAAATATTGTAGATTCTCCCAGCATGATAAGAAAACATTCTGACATATCCCTGTGTGGTAAATTAGAACTCGTAACAAACCATAGAAAACCTTATAACTCATTACCACACAACAAAAGTTTGGACTTGTACAGTTTGAAAGCATTTCCAGATGGCAAATTTCATGTGGTTCAAATGGTAAGATTTGTCTTTGAAATGGTAGAAAACATTGTGGAAAAACGAGAAAATGCTGGTTACCAGTATTTTCTCCTTTTCAAACATATTTTTTCAAAGGCCTTCTTCCCAAGGGTCACAAAAACTAGGGATTGTTGATAAAGGGTTCATATGGTATAGACACAAAGTCTGACTGAGTTGTGTCTGTGCAGAAGATGCAATTGATTTTGAATCTTCACTGTCTGCTAAAGCTTCCAAAGTCATCGTTTGTAAAGTTAACTCTTTACCACACAGTTCCGAGTTTTAGCCACCCCAAGAAGAAGCCCGTTGAAACTACTATGGCAAAAGAACAAAATATTGATAACTAGCATTTTCCCCTTTTTCTATGATGTTTTCTACCCTATCAAAGACAGAAATCACCCTTTAAAGTACATTTAATTTGTTGTCTGCAAAATTTATGCTTTCGATTTGGTCGAGTCCGAAATTTTGTTGTGTGCTGAAGAATTAATGAAAGAATTTTAAAGATAAAGTATAAACCATAACTAACCTGTCTGTATCCTGTGATCTCTGTACTTTTCTGAGTTCCCTTTTCAAATGATTAACAAGTTTAGAAAGGTTTTCTATCACTTCATCCTTGTTAACTTCATCTGAATCTTCTGTTGTACCTTCATTGGTGTGTCCTTGTTTAACCTCTGTATCAACTTCCTCCTCCAGGGGAATAATTTGGTCCACCAGTATTTCATCTGTCCCAACTTGAAGGTGCTTATATCCAACCGTGTTCCCTTGACAGTAGGACAATAGTGCTGTTACCAATAGCAACCTCAGGAAGGTGAAGTTTCCATAGTGATCAAGGTCATGACATCCCATAATTATGTCCAGTATTTTCACTTCACATATGAAAGTGTTTGTGTGTCAGGCATCATGGGAAAATGTTCCTCTTAAAAAAAGAGTTAATTTAAGTCTGCAGTCACATTATATGCCTCTCTGCACTGGATACTTGTCCAAACGTTGCAGGAAGTTCGGCTATAGCTCTTTCATAGCACCAATACTAAATCCCATTGTTTGCCATTCAGCTGAAAAATTAGAGAAAAAAATGTTTTGATTCGCACACAAGTAATAATACACTATGGTGTAGACAAATAGGATCTGAAAGAGTTAAAAAGTTTTCATTAAAGTAATCTTTTTCATAAAAGTAATCTTAATCTACAGGATAGATAAAATCATTTGGGTATAACTCTATACCCAAACTCACTGTAACAAACTTTTGATGCCTTCTCAATATTAGACATTTGAAAAGGTGCCAGAAGAAAATAACAAGAGGGCCATGATGGCCCTGTATCGCTCCACTGGCTTATAAATATAAACCATGAAGAGAAGTCTTCACTATATAAGCCCTTATAATACTTTAACTTTGACCCCAGGGCTACAGTCGGACTAAATGGGGAATATGTGTATTAGAAGAATAACATGCCAAATTTGGGAGTTCTTGGCCTTATGGCTAGTAACAAGACGGTTTCTGAACTTTTCACTCCATAAACCCATGTAAAACTTGTGACCCCTGGTGCACGGCCAGACTTCATCCTAGGGCTGTAACTTGGGCCCTCTTTGTAGTTGTCCACTAGATAATGCTATAATTATGCAAAATTTGGTAGCCTAAGCCTTATGGCTATGTACACCAAGATTTAAAGGTTTTCCCTATGTAAGCCTGTGTAAATCTTGTGCCCCCCCCACCCAGCATGAGGCCAAATTGACCCCAGGACTATAATTTGGGCACTTTTGTTAGACCCCAACTAGATCAAGCTAAATGCAAAATTTGGTAGCTCTAGGCCTTATGGCTAGGTACAGGAAGATTTTTAAAGTTTTCTCTATATAAGCCTATGTAAAACTTGTGACCCCTGGGGCACAGCCAATTTTGACCCCAGGGCTATAATTTCAAGAAACATGATAGAGGTCTACTACATAAAGCTACATGCCAAATTTGGTAGCCCTATGCCTTATGGTTTCAGACAAAAAGATTTTTAAAGTTTTCTCTATATAAGCCTATGTAAAACTTGTGACCCCTGGGGCAGAGCCAATTTTGACCCCAGGGCTATAATTTCAAGAAACATGATAGAGGTCTACTACATAAAGCTACATGCCAAATTTGGTAGCCCTATGCCTTATGGTTTCAGACAAGAAGATTTTTAAAGATTTCCAGTATTTTTCAGTTTTGTTGCCATGGCAACCAGAGTTTTTGAAGGAATCAAATTCTTTCAAGAAATTCTGAAGAGGACCATGGCAGGATCATTTCTGTGAAGTTTCATGAAAATTGGATGGGTAGTTTCAGAGAAGAAGATGTTTGAAATAAAGGTTAACGCACGGACGCACGCACGCACGACGGACACCGGGCCATGACATAAGCCCGCTGGCCTTCGGCCAGTGGAGCTAAAAAACAGAATTTTTTTCAATTTATCAAAATTTTCCTGATTATCTTTAACCCTTAAAGTGCCTTTCACAACTATATAGTTGCCTTTGCTGCCAGTATAGATCAAGATCAGGCTACACAAAACATGTAGCCTGATCTTTGATCTACACTACCTGCCATGCTGAAACATCTTAGACAAATGCAATTTTGAACTTGTGATCATTTGGGTCTTATTTCTTGACTGTTGTAGTTGACCGTAGTACCACTACAGTAGATTATGTTTGAAATGAACTACAGTCAACTACGTGCATGGCTGTAGATGTGACCATGGCATAAGCAAAGAGTGACTTACATAATGCTTAACTCTTTCCCAAACAAGCCCTGGTTTTCACATGTCTGCAGTACAAGTCTTTTGAAAACACTGTGGGAAAAGGAGAAATTGCTCGTAACGAGCAATTTCTCCTTTTCCTACAGTGTTTTCTACCCTTTTTGAGACCTTTCTGCCATTTTCATCAAATTTAAAATTGTCTTCTGCAAACTCTTTCAATTTGGACCGGTCCAAAATTTGTCGTTTGGGAAAGGGTTAAATACCTTTGAGCTGTGCTCCGGGGGCTTAATGTATCTCTGTGATGCATTATAGCAAACAAGTCATCACATAATTATGGATCTGTAAAATCCATTTTGTTAAACAATCAACAAAATCATGAGGTAGACTGGTCCTTGGACCATGCAGAAAATGACCAACACCAAAAAAGTTTCAACCCAGTTCAGCCTGGGCTGACGGCGCAGGCTGACCTTGATTGATACTTTTTGCAGATGCATTAAGCCCCTTTTTCACAGAGATGGCTCATTTGTATTTGCCCAAAAATAGCTTAACTTGTTACCCCATGCCAGAGTTTTGTCATCTGGTAAAGGGATAAGGAGGAGACTTTCACAAATCTATTAGCACCCACATTTGAGTAATATTGCACTAGATTACTATCTGTAGCCTCATGAAAACATAAAGATAAGCAGTAAGATAGAAGACACCTGGGTGGTAGCAAAAACAGGAAAATTATGTAGTTATGATTGTAATATCACATAATTTTCATTGTTTGCCTTTTTTTGGTTGGCTGTTTTTGAAGAAATACTGAGGTATTGTCATAACCCTGGCATTGTTGCCATTGTCTGCATCCTTATGCCGAAACTTTGACATTTTATAAAATCTCTGTTATTACCGAATATCTTTGCTTCAAACTTGGACAAGTGGTTCATTATCATAAGGGGAACCAATACAACAAGGGCAGGTAACCATCACAACATTTTTGACACAGTTGTGCCCCTTTCTGACTTTCATTGAACTTTTGATCAAACTTTCATTGAAAATCAAGCTACCGCAGCTGAGTGTTGGCACCTGCATATGGTGCTCTTGTTATTGTCATCTACAACTCAGTTGCCAGTTTAACCCTTTCCCAAACAAGCCCTAATTTTTAACATGTCTGCAGTACAAGTCTTTTGAAAACACTGTGGGGAAAGGAGAAATTGCTCGTACCCTTTTTGATAACTTTCTGCCATTTTCATCAAATTTAAAATTGTCGTCTGTAAACTCTTTCAATTTGGACCAGTCCAGAATCTGTCAGTTGGGAAAGGGTTAACTCTTTACCAAACGACAACATTTTAGACTGGGCCAAATTGAAAGCATTTGCAGACGACAAAATAAATGTGACTGAAAAAATGAAATTTGTTTTGGGAAGGGTAGAAAACATTGTGGGAAAAGGAGAAAATGCTCTGGTTACCACCATTTTCTCCTTTTCCCACAATGTTTTCAAAAGGCTTCTTTCTCAGGGTCGTTAAAAGTCAGGATTGTGTGGTAAAGAGTTAATTCTTTACCTCACATACCAAATGACAAAATCATCAGCATTCTGAGATTAGTTTAGCTACATTTTGACTTGTCGTCTGCAAATGGTTTCAATTTGGATGAACATAAAATTATGCAGTCTGGTAAAAAGTTAACCCTTTACCGCACAATGCCATCTGGGAAAGAAGCCTTTTGAAAACATTGTGGGAAAAGGAGAAAATGCTGGTAACCAGCATTTTCTCCTTTTCCCACAATGTTTTCTGCCCTATCAAAGAAATTGCACCATTTGAGCCACATTGAAATTGTCGTCTGCAAATGCTTTCAATTTGGACAAATATAAAATCATGCAATCTGGTAAAAAGTTAAGGTTTTTACCCTTGTCGTCTTGTACCCTGATGAAATAGTTTCTGTGGACAGTGATGGTTAAGATCAGACTGTATAGAATATGTTATCTTTGCCAGGTATTTTAACTAAAACAGCTTTGAAATTGTAATATATACATGTACATAAGCCATGCTCTGGGGGCTTAACTCTTTTCCAAACAACAAAATTTTAGACCAGTCCAAATTGAAAGCATTTGCAGACAACAAAATAAATGTGACTGAATTACAATTGAGATTTGTCTTGGGAATGATAGAAAACATTGTGGTAAAAGGAGAAAATGCTGGTAATCAGCATTTTCTCCTTTTCCCACAATGTTTTCAAAAGGCTTCTTTCTCAGGGTGTGGTAAAGAGTTAATGCATCTGTGATGCATCATACCAAGCAAGCCATCACAGTACTGTACATCCCTAAAATCCATTTTGTATAACAACCAACTGAATCATGAGGTACACTGGTCCTTCGAGATACAGAAAATTTACCAAAAGCAAAAAGTTTCGGCCATGACAGCCTGCGTGAACTGCACAGGCTGCCCTTGGTTGAGACTATTTGTAAATGCATTAAGCTCCCTTTACATGGAGCATGGCTCTCATATTTAGTACTTACTGAGAATGCAAACTTTATTAATCTAAAAGGGGTAAATGTCCCTCAGATGCTAACTCAGTACAGGTTTAATTGTATACCTTTTTACCAAACCACAAAATTTTAGACCGTTCCTATTGCACTCTTTATGAATGGATGTTGATGTGTCCTAAAACATTGAAGATTTATTCATTCATTAGACTGGTGGTAACTGAGAGAATTGAAATTAAATGTATCTCAAATGGTGTTTTATAAAACATTGTGGGAAAAGGAGAAAATACTGAGTACTTGCATTTTCTCCATTTCCTGCAACATTTCAGAAGCATTGTTCAGCACAGTTGTAAAAACTCAAGATCCTTTGGGAAAGGGATACCTAAACTAAAGATCAAACTTGTTGAAAGAAGTATGGATGAATGGAGATCAAGATCTGAAAGAAGATAATTTAAATCATTATATACATCTAACATCAAAGCTCATTACTGAGATTATAAAAATAATATTTGGTGCAACTGTTTATAGCAGAACAAAGAGCTTGCAAGGGAGATCAGTATCAAAACATTTTAAGACCATCTAGAACAGTTTAGATTAATAGTGCAGTTTAGTAATTAAGTACAGCATTAGGTGACCCTATTTGATCTTTTTAAACCCTCTACCAAGCAGTTGTGTGCTTTAACCCTTTACCACACAATCCCAAGTTTGAACGACCCTTAGGAACAAAGCCTTTGGAAAATATTGTGGGAAAAGGAGAAAATTCTGGAAACCAGCATTTTTTCCTTTTCCCACAATATTATCTACCCTTCCAAAATCAAATTTCAGTTTTTTAGTCATGTTTATTTTGTCGTCTGCAAATGCTTTCAGTTTGGACAAGTCTTAAATTTTTTTGTTTGGTAAAGAGTTAACTACCTTGACAAAGAAGGCTTTGTAAAATATTATTTTCTACTGATTTAAGCCTGTACCACATATTCCTGACTTTTTAACAGCTCCATGGAAGAAGGCATTAAAAGTTATAATAACATTGTGGGAAAGGGAGTTAGCCAGACAGAAACTGCATGACCTTTTTACCACACAATCCCGAGTTTTAACGACTGACCAAGAAGCCTTTTGAAAACATTGTGGAAAAAGAAGAAAATGCTGGTAAACAGCATTTTCTCCTTTTCCCACAATGTTTTCTACTCTTCCCATAACAAATTTCAATTTAGTTTGTCGTCTGCAAATGCTTTTAATTTGGACTGGTCTAAAATTTTGTCGTTTGGTAAAGGGTTAACTCTTACCACACAACAAAATTTTAGACCTGTCCAAGTTGAAAGCATCTGCAGATGACAAAATAGATGTGACACAAAAATTGAACTTTGTTATGGCAAAAGTAGAAAACATTGTGGGAAAAGGAGAAAATGCTGGTAACCAGTATTTTTTCCTTTTCCCACAATGTTTTCAAAAGGCTTCTTTCTCAGGGTTGTTAAAAGTTGGGATTGTGTGGTAAAGAGTTAATACTTGGAAAATTTAGGAGGATTAGACTGACAATGCTTTTAACTCTTTACCACACAATCCCAAGTTTTGACGACCCTGAGAAAGAGACCTTTTGAAAACATTGTGGGAAAAGGAGAAAATGCTGGTTACCAATTGATTCCGTTTGGTAGCTGAACATTTGTTGATTTCGTTACAGGTTTGAAACCTGTATATTAACTTGCAATATGCAAATAAAATTAGAAGATGTGAGCTGAATTTTCAGGCACTCAAAACAAATTACAAATTGTGGAAGGTCACTTATACAATTGAAATAAATTGTACATGCGAATGTACAAATAAAGTAATCCTTTTCGTCCTAAACAGTGGTAATATCACATTGAAATGCCTTCGACGGCTATTTTATAAATTTTCTGCAAATTTACGAGAACTGTAGGATCTCGGCTCTACTCAATTAAATGTAAAGAGTCTGAAAAAAAGACAAGAATCATGTAATCTGCCTAGCGACGGCGGATGAATCAAACATTGATCATCGTGTCAGAAAAGATTAGTTACTCTCTCGTTATATAAGATTTGTGTCTGCATAAAATAAATGGATGCCAACAAAGTATCATTGCCTATAAATGATTATTCAAAGACCTAAACTCCGAAGTAAAACAGTATGAACCAAGCGTGAAATACGTGCACGCGTCGCTGTTACCACAGCTGAACGAGCTGGCCTGTCGTTAAAGAAATACGTTACAATGATGTAAATCCGTTTATCTAAAGTAAAATGATGGACTTTGAAGTTACCAGCTTCTGTTATTGGCATATTTATGTAAAATTATGCTGAAATATCCATCCAAAAATTACCTGACATGAAAAATTGACCGCAGAAAAAAAACGTGAAAATCCATGACAAAACAAAATGTTAGTTTTACATTGTCCCATCAGAAGCATTTTAGACAATCTTTTCAGGTTTAATAATGACTTTATGCAGTAGATTTACACAAATATATGTGTAAAACACTCTTATTACGAGGGACACTTTTTAAGTTCGTAGAGTAAGCCTATAACTTTTTAATGCAATTATGAAGTTGCACGATTTTTTACACAGAACTTGTGTAATCATTCCTCTCTCGAACGGTATCACGGTATGCGGCACACGAGGTCCACGTGCGCGCTGCGCTGGGTATTTTCAACACGTGGTTTTATACACTATAGTAAAATATAGCGTTCAATATGGATGGAAAAATCTCTGAACAGAGGGTATATTGTAAGATTCGAGCACAGCTCAGGTTTCCGCCAACAGAAATTCATACTGATTTGCAAAAAGTTTATGGGAATGGTGCTTTAAAATATGCCACAGTTTGCAAGTGGGTAAGTCGTTTTAATGATGGTCGGGAGTCAATTGAAAATGACCCTCAGGTGGGTAGGCCGGTTTCCGTTTTGACGGAAAAGAACGTTGCTACTGTGAAAACGTTAATTGAGGAAGACGCACATTATACCGTGCAAGAGATAGAAGAATTAAGTGGCATTCATTCGTCAAGTGTTTTGAAGATCTTACGTGAACGACTTGGGCTACGTAAGATCTGCGCGCGCTGGGTGCCCCATTTGCTCACTGACGAGCAGAAACAAAGTCGGGTTAGACTTGCATCGCAAGTTATAGAAAAATATGATAAATGTGATCCATGTCGTTTGGAAGAGATAGTTACAGGTGATGAAACCTGGATCTATCATTTTCAACCCGATTCTAAGGCTAAAAATAAGGTTTGGGTTTCATCTGAGGGCGACAGACCTGTCATTGCGCGCTGTTGCAAAACATCAAATCGCATGTTGTATGCGATATTCTTTGATTCGAAAGGTCCAGTCCTTCAAATTCCAGTCCCGAAAGGTAGTTCTGTCACTGGAAAGTTTTACAGAGAAAGTGTTCTTACTCAACTTGTTGATTTCTATCAGAAACGCAGACCGCGCACCGGTGTCCGCGGCATCAAATTACTCCATGATAACACACCGGCCCATAAATCCGCTACAGTACAGGAATATCTGAAAGAATCTGGGCTCGATGTCTTGGATCATCCCCCATACAGCCCTGACCTGTCCCCCTGTGACTTTTGGTTGTTCCCAAGGCTAAAGGAAATGCTGGCAGGGCACCGTTTTGAATCCCGTCGCGGTATAGGCAGTGCGGTCTACCAGTGTCTGCAACATATACCTAAAGAGGACTACCAGGCGGCGTTCCGGAAATGGGTAGATCAGTGTAAAATGTGTGTGGAGGCAGACGGGGCATATTTCGAAGGTCTTAGATAAATAAAATTTTGATATTTCAAGCGGTTTTAAAAAGACCGCCCTACTCTACGAACTTAAAAAGTGTCCCTCGTATGTGGAAAAAATTTGGGGGATTTTATGAAATGAAAATATTGAACAACCCACAAATAAGACAGGGGCTGCAGGGTGGGGATTAGGCCACCTTGTCTTGCAATGCTAGAACTGGAACACATGTTGAGGAGGTATAGGACATTCACAGATATAAAGTTGTTTTGTACTTGTTGTAATTCATTTCCCTCATTGGTTTTAAAACTTCAACAAAAAAATGACAAAATGTGTAACATCAAAAACAAAACATGCATCTGAAAGGGTTCTTAAAAAATGCCAGTCCCATAGTTAACTCTGTCAGTGGGAAAAAAAGCCACTGACAAAAAGATAAATTTGAGAGCCCCTTTTTGAGGAGTGAGGGCCCCTTTTTAGAATTGAGGGGGCCCCAGGACCCCAATTTAGAAAATCCCAGAAGCAACACTGTTGCCTTTTTGGCCAGTATAGATCAAGATCAGACTTCACAAAAATGTGCAGTCAGATCTTTGATCTACTCTGTCGGCTTTGCTAAAACACTACAGACAAAAAGCAACTATGAAATAGCAGTTATCTGGGTCTTGTTCAAGACTGAAAATGCTCAGTGGACTTACTTCTTTAACCCTTTACCACACAATCCAGGCTTTTAACGACCCTGAGATAGAAGCTTTTAGAAAATATTGTTAAAAAAGGAGAAAATGCTGGTAACCTTTTCCAACAGTGTTTTTCTATCCTTTCTGATACTGTACAGATCTTATCATATGAGGATCATATCATTTGTCATCTGCAAGTGCATTGAATTTGGACCACTCTTAAATTTTTGTTGTTTGGTAAAGAGTTAAAAATTGTTGGTGCATTGGCCCAGATGCCTCAAATCAGGGCACTTAATCCAGACCACAATATTAATTTTGTCTGCAGCATTTTATGCTGTATTGACAGTACGACTATGGCCAGATCAAAGTCTTGTAGGGGCTTTTTGTGTATGTGTCTGAATTTATTCAGAACTTTTTACGAGAAAAAAAGTATTGTTTCTCTAAAGTAAAGAAAATATTGTCCTAAAGGGAAAAGAGTTAATGCTCATTATCTCAGCATTTGCTCCTGTGCCCACATTGTTTTCAGTTAGCTGGCAACTGCAGAAATGTGTAAAATGGTATTTCTACAATGATGAGATTGGCTTGGTTCTAAAGAAAATTTCTGTCATAAAGCTGAAATAGTTTGGAGTGTTTAATATGTAGTTTTAATTTAACCCTTTACCAAACAATCCTGTGGTTTCACGACAATGAGGAAAAGGGCTTTTGAAAACATTGTCGGTAAAGAAGAAAATGCTGATAACCAGCATTTTCTGCCCTTCCTGCAATGTTTTCCAACCTTTCCTAGACAACTTCCATTGTTTAATTCAGGAGTTAGAGATAGTTTGTACATTTTACAATAACAACATGTATGATGACTAAGAGTTCAGAAAAAAGCCAAAAGGTGACATAACAAATTACAATTCAATGATTGACAGATAATGAGAAGAAACAGAGCTCTGGCAAATCAAAAAGTGTTACAAAGACATTAAAATGTGGTAAAAAACGTATCAGTCTCAATTTATTGCCCATTAAATTTTTTCATTACAAGATAATTTGTATCTTTCCCTTCTCCAGCAAAATTTTGGTTGTTGGAATGTTGTGCTCATATGATATGTATCTCATCTCAGGGTCTGTATTATTCCTGTACCAAACAGCAAACAGTCCCCTATTTTAACCCTTTACCAAACAATTGCAGACCCTGACAAAGAAAGCTTTTGAAACAATGTGGGAAAATGAGAAAATGCTGGTAACCACAATGTTTTCTACCCTATCAAAGACAAGCACTATCATTTCAGCCACCTTTATGTCTGCAAAATGCTTTCAAATCAGGCAAGTCTATAATTTTGTTGTTTGGTAAAGATTTAACCACCCCTAGGAAGAAGCCTTTCAAACTTTGTGGGAAAAGAAGAAAATGCTGGTGACCAGGGTATTCCCCTTCACCCGTAATTCATTTTTACCCTTTCAATTACAGATCCTATCGTTTTAGTCTTTACCAGATGACAAATTTGTAGTCTTGTCCAAATTAAAAGCATTTGCAGACAACAAACTAATGTAAGCCAAAGCATGCAATTTTGTCTGTCATAGGGTAGAAAACATTGTGGGAAAGGAGAAATGCTGGTTACTAGCATTTTCTCCTTTTCCAACAATGTTTTCAAAAGTCCCTTTCCTTGGGGTCAGAACTCAAGATTGTGTGGGAAAGGATTAAAGAAACTCTTAATCAAATTCTGGATTTGGTAAATCTGCATAGTAAAACCTCTACAATAATTTGGAATTTATTACTGATTTTATTACAAAGACTGAAATGCATCTATCCAAGTTTATGTTTATTTATAGGTTGACAGCAATTATTCTCTTTTTTCGCCCCTGTTGTATGGAAAAATAATCAAAATTTATTTTCTCCCATCTTTTTTTATCAGCTGGATTCAAGAGATTTTTTTTAACCTTTTCCCATACAACAAATTCTGGGCTCTTTGAATTTGAAAGCATCTGTAGACAAAAATTTCAGACTTGACACAATTGAGCCGATGTTCTCCATTAGTGTAGAAAACATTATGGGAAAAGGAGAAAATGCCGGTTACCAGCATTTTTTCAAATGTTTTCAAAAGCCTTCTTTCCCTGGGTCATGAAAACCAGAGATTGGTGGGTAAAGGGTTAACCATCCTGAATTTAGTGAAATTGCTGTCTGCTCAAATTTTGAACCCCAGGTAAAGTTAACCCATTACCACACAATTCTGGGTTTTCATGACCCTGCTGATGAAGCCTTTTGATAAGATTGTGGGAAAAGGAGAAAATGCTGGTCACCAGCATTTTCTCCATTCCCTACAGTGTTTTCTACTTTCATGGTTAAATCCCATCATTTACGGTAAGAAATTTGGACATGTCTGGAACTGTCATTTGGTAAAAGATTACTTACAGAAATTGTTGTCTGCTCAAACTTTGATCCTCAGGTAAGGTAAATGTCCGCAGAAGCACTTTGGTCAAAGATTGTTCACTCAAAAATAATTTAATTTTGACCCTTGTGAACTCCTTTGACCAAGAACCAAGTAATGCTTTCTTTATTTCCCCAGAATTTAAAAGGATGAGTACACAACACATCACATTGGTTGATTGATTGATTGCATGATGTTTTATAACACCCTTTTCAACATTATTTCAGTTATATCACAACCAGTGCACCTATCAATGGTTTCCTGGACTTTCTTTTACCTGTACTTTGCTCAGTATTCTTTCCAACCCACTGGCTGCTTTCTCACATAACCATCATTGAAACAATGATCAGTGGTAAGAGAGGAATGAATCTTGTATCAATGACTATCATCAATCCTTACAAAGAAACCCACAAGCTGGGGATTCAAACCAGCAACCCCATGTTCTCAAGTACTGTATGAGACCCACTCACAACCGGGAGTTGGCAACTTTTATTTGGCCAAATAATGTGTTGGCTCACCTTGACTCGACATCTGACAGAGCTACAAAACACCATTTTGTCAACCTTTTAACCCTCTACCAATCAAAGAAATTTAAGTCTAGTCCAAATTGAAAGAAGTTGCAGGAGACAAATGATATGTTTCTCAAATGATGGAAATTGTCTTTGAAAGAATGGGAAACATTTGAAGTAAAGGAGAAAATGCTGGTCACCAGCATTTTATCCTTTTCCCCCAAATGTTTGCATAAGCCTTCCCTCCCTAGGGTTGGAAGAACACTGGGCTGTTTAACCCTATACCATACAATCCAGAGTTTTACAGACCTTAGAGAAAAGGCTTTATAATACATAGTGGGAGAAGGTAACCAGCATTTTCTCCTTTTCCCACAAAGTTTTCTGCTCTTTCATAGACAGATTTCACCATTTGAGTCACATTAAATTCTTCATCTGCAGATGTTTTGGATTTGGACAAGTCCAAAATTTTGTTGTCAGGTAAAGAGTTAAGACGTAAGCAGCTAACATCAAATAAGTTACCCAGCACAGTTCTCCGAAGATTTCAGACCTTTGTGGGGGAAAAAAATGGCAACACCTGTTCATGCTTTTTTAAATAGTTTCTACAACTGGAACATGTGAAATTTCAATCAGTGCCATTAACCTTGTTTAGTTGATGGAAGTTGTTATTGCAGCTTGCCTTACCCTGTACTTTTTACATTTATTAACTCAGCTTTTTTCGAAGAAAACATAAAGGTATTGTCATAGCCCTGTTGTCATTGTCATTGTCAGGCAAAAGCTTTAAACATACTTATTTTACATCGATTGAGAAACAAGTTCTTACAACTTATTTTAATCTCTTTCAATTCTGCCTCCTGGGAACTACACCAGTACTGGCGCCGAATGTGTGGGCCAAAGAACAGTCCCGAAGTTGACATCCGCTCCCAGGTATCAAATTCGGGACCTTATGGTTACAAGGCCAACACTCTACCTCACAACCATGGACACCACACAAAAAACGTTAACATTTCTATACTATCTCATTACAGAGATATTTATTCCAAACTTCTGTTACTATCATCAGGGGCAGGTGACTATCAAAATATATTTGACACAGTTAGGCCCCTTTTCAACTTATGAGTTACCACTTAGAATCAATCTGTTTATAAAAGCAACTGCAGCCCAGCATTGGCACCAGCATACAGTACTCTTGTTTTAAAGAATTTTTTTTTTGTTGGCTGTTCCACCTTCCTTTTGCTTGCCATGTCTTACAAACTTGCATATTTTGATGCCGATTCAATGTTTTCATAATTATTTTTGTTGCAAAATTTTTTAAATTTATTTTTTTTATGAAACAGAGTATTGGATATGATAAATTGGATACTATGAGTAGTATAGGAGGGTAGACCTCGGACAAATGGGGCGTTTTGTCCGAGGTCTACCCTCCCTGGAGCCAATTTGTCCGAGGTTTACCCTCCCTAGGGAGGGTAAACCTCGGACAAATGTCTAAAAAATCGATAAAGGGGCGGGGCGTAACTAAGGAGAGGTCTGGTACCCAGCGCTGGGCGCGTACTCAGCGCAGACTGCTGGGTCCATGCTGGGTCCATGCTGGGTCCACCAATCAGAAGCCAGTATTTGATCACGTGATTGTATGACGTCACAGGTTGGACCTGTCAATCAAATGACGTCATAGGGTGGGTCAACCAATCAGATTTCAGTACAGATTCAGCGCAGACTATTCCGTTGCTATGCTGGGTCCAGTAACGCAAAATCGACAATTTGATCCTTAGCTTTCCCTTAACCCTTCTAAATCCCTTTTGTTTGGCTCTAAATCCCTTTTGCTTTCTTCTAATGGACAGATTTTTCTTCTAAAACCCTTACGCTGATTCAGGCAGAGAGTATCGTTAGACTTAGGCTTTTCTTTTGTCCCGAATCTACCTGCCCTGGAGCCATTTTGTAGCTAGTCTCCCTACCCGTGGGCAGGGAGACTAGCTACAAAATGGTCCGCTGACCCCTCTGGGGAGGCTATTTCGGCAATTTGGCGGCCATCTTGGATTTATCCCCATCCCACCCACTTTTTCCCCACGATATGGGTTATATGGCTTTCTTTTGTATCCAGGCTCACCTCTCTAGAGATGTGAGACTGGGTACAAATTGTCCGAAAATACCCGACAAAAGCCGAAAATGTTCGAATTCAGTCATGTGACGTCACAGGTTGGACTTAGTCTTTTTTCCACGATAGGTCTCTCTGGAGACAACTCTGATCTTAATCTACACGATAGATCTCTCTGGAGACAAGTCTGATCTTGATCTACACTGTTCGTCTTGTTTTTCTCTATTATTGTTTGGCTTAGGCTTTCTCTATTATCGTTCACCTCTGTAGGACTTAGTCTTTTCCCCACGATGTGGGCTATTTCCCCCCTCCTCAACTTGGTTCAGGCAGAGAGTATCGTCGGACTTAGTCTTTTTCTCCGTCTTCGATCGGCTTAGGCTTTCTCTCTACCATCGTTGGACTTAGTCTTTTCTCCACGATATGGGTTATATGAGCTATATACCGTATTATGGTTGAATTAGTCAGACAAGATTTATCTCCCTTTGTGCTCTACGTGACTTTCCCGGAAATCAAACATGACATCATTTTCCGAAAATGTAACGGAATGTAACGAAATCATGTTTACTGGGTTTTTCCCACCATTTCCCAGGAATTGGATCATCTAGACTTATCCGATCTTAGGTTTTATTCGTCCCTAGTTTTTAATCTGCAAAACTTTTTTAAAATTGTAAAAATTTTTATCCGAAAATTTTTATCCGAAATTTTTAATCGTAAAAATTTTTCTATCACTTAAAAAGTTTTTCTATTGATAAAAGTTTTTCTATTGCTAAATTTTTCTCTCTGCAAGATTTTTTCTTTGCAAGATTTTTATTTGAAAATTTTTCTATCGATAAAAAATCTTCTCTTCAAGTTTTGTCTACAACTTTTTCTCTACAAGTTTTTCTCTTTGTGAGATTTTTTATCTCTGTCAGATTTTCTTATTTGAATTTTTAACCGTAGAAATTTTTTCTGCCGATAAAAATTCTTCTCTTCAAGTTTTGTTTACAACTTTTTCGCTTTGCAAGATTTTTTATTTGAAAATTTTTCTATCGATAAAAAAGTTTTTTCTCTGCAAAAGTACAACAACACATCTATGAGATTGACAATTCTCAAAAGATAGATTTTTCTAGGGTCTTGGTTAGTCCTGAAAAGGACTGTTTCGATTTTTGGTATAGCTCTTTCAAAGATTTTTTCTCCTCTATCGAGAGCTTTCCTCTGATGACAGCTTTTCTTCTGATGATAACTTTTCTTCTGGTTCTTTCAAGATCGTCGGGAAGTTGAATTCCTTGAAGTTATCAATGTTTTTTCCATATTTACCCAACCCCGTTTTTGGTGGTGTTACAGAGCTGGGATCGAATCGTTGTTTTTTGTGAAGTTGGTTATCGTCTTTCTCTGCTTTCTCTGATTTTCGTTTTCTTCCTCTTCTTTTTGGTTTGGGTTCTTCTGTCTGAGTTGTCTGATGTTCTACAGGTGTGACGATAGAAGCTGTTAACTTTTGAAAACTGGTTTTATCAAAGTTAACCTGGGCTGAAATCGATACAGATGAATCTTGCTGACTCTGTTGGCTCTGTCGACTCTCTTGATTTTGTAGGCATAATATCTCAATGTTTCTATTCAAAATCTTCACTTCGTCTAAAATCTGAGTTATTACAGAATTTTGGTTTGAAATCATTTGAGTTATTTCTTCTTCGATTTTATCAACCGATCCTGTCATCGGGTCGATGAATGTTGAATTCATAGCTATCGATAGAATATCTCTGCTGTTTTCAGGCTGTGGTGAGGAAATGTCTAGGACGGGATTTTCTTGTGGTAAGGAGTCGTCGTCTAAAACGTCTAAGCTGGAATCCATTCTTCCGTGATCACTTTGGTCTAAGTTGGAATCCATTTTTTCCAGCACGAAATATTCGCACTAGTTAACAAAAACTTTTTTAATTGTAAAAAAGTTTTATTCACACTAATTAAGAGTTTTATTCGTACTATTCGAGAATCGAAAGTCGAATGATTATAGAGAGAAAGTTCGCCAGCAATTTATAGTTTTTGGTCAAGGGGAATTGTCTTGGGACGTAGACTTTTTCTGTAGGCATTGTAGATAGAACATTTCCTGTAGGCATTGTAGATAGAAAATAACATTCTATATGAATAAAAATAGAATGTTATTTTCTAGCTACATTTTCCCATCTCTGCTCTTTTCTTTATCCAAGTTTTGGGGGTTCTTGTTAATTTTCCAAGTTTTTTGGTCTCTCTTTGTGGGATTTTTTCTCTTTGTCCAAGTCTGAACTTTTCTTTATTCAAGTTTTTGGGAAGGAATCAAAAAACATTCGACTTTTGTTTTTGATCATTTCTTTATTCAAAGTTTTTAACTTTATTCAAGTTTTTTGGGAAGAAATAAAAACAGACAACTTTTTTAAAATTATTTTCTTTATTCAAAATTTTTAACTTTATTCAACCTACAATAACATGATAACATCATCATGAAAAAACAGTAACGTTTAAAGCAAACATTCTAACACTATATTTTATATACAAAGCATTGGCGATACATTTTATATACAATATAGTTTTTAACAATACATGATTCATTCAAAGTTTTTTACAATGCAAATTCACAGATACCTCGATTTTTCCACTTGTCTTCATGTTCCACAATAACTTTATGCAGATGTTCATGACCTAAAAACAATGGGAATTTGCTGTCCATTTCACTGTAATGACGTGTTCCACTAGATGGAAAAACATATTTTGAAATATCTTATGTTGTTTTCTTACAGTTATTTATACCCTCAAACTTTTATAGCCATAGGGGACAGTATCAGTATCGTTTACAATGACTCTTTTGGTATATACAGAGCGAAACGTTTTTGACTGTGGCTCGCTGGTCACTGTTCTGTCTTTATGCCTTCTGATTCTACAGTCATACTGAACTTTAATTTCTACTGTGCGATCCAAAGCACATTTTGAATAGGTGTCGAAATTTACCAGTTGATTTGTATTGTGATCCAAAGTAATTCCTTTGACTTTACATTTGCTTTTTTCTTTTCCATCTTTCGTTCTCATTTTATAAGCGTAATTCTTGGGGCCTAATCCTCTGAAATGGGTAATTCTGCAATCAGGCTCTTCATCGGTCCATTTTCCTAGCCTACTGTTAATGATGGGAGGGTTCCACAATTCAGGCTCATGAATGTACATACAACTATCTGTATCGAAATACAGAACTCTATCCCCCAATCTTTCAAGAACACTGTACAGTTCCAATCTTGCATAAGCTGTTACGTAGGATGCTACAATAACATTGGCTGTAGCATGTGTTTCGACAAAGTCCATCTTTTCTTCATAGTTGACCAAAATGAATTCGCACTCATTGTCAAAGATTTCCACATGCTTTACCGTATATTTCGGGTCGGTAATCAACTCGAAATATTTAGACGGTTCTCTGATGTATTTCGTCTTGCTCATATTTTCACGCTCGGCCAATTTTCCCCAAAGACAGTTCAGCATAATCTTAGCAAATGATCTTTTGCCAGGATTTTTTTGAATACATTTGGGGTCAAGACGAATTCCTTCGGCTTCCTCATACTCACGAATGAACTGGGCCTTTTCTGAATCTGTCTGACACCAGCCGGGATATCCACTAGCTTCTTGCTTGATTTTCAAGAAATTGTCCACATAGCCTTTAAAGAATTGATCCGAAACAGAGTCGAAATGCCAGATTTCATACACTTGCATTAGCTGATAACCACACTCGAGAGCTTTGAACAGTTCGAATGTAACCCAAGTTCCAACCAAGGCTCTCTCTTCTTTTTCATGGTTACAAACGTTTGAGCTTTCTTGTGCACATTTCATACAAAGTGGAAACATCATCTTGTTGTTACAGTGAACTGGAAGAACAGGGTGAAACAAACCAATTGGAGGTAGAACTTTGCATTTAATGAGTCCTTCATACTGGCGAATATTATTCATGTCAATACTCTCAGTAGTCAAGATTGTGGGATGGCCTACAGGATAGAATTTATGTTTGCAGACGTAAGGATACAGAGAGCAAATGTCAATGTACTTGATTTCCTTCTCACTGCCTTCCTCAACATCATAAGCAATTTTTATTGCATTGCATCTACCTCCAGCCAACCCCTCTCTTGGTTCGATGGGGTCACAGTTCGGGTATAGACTTTCAATGTTTTTTCTGTATTCTTTATCCTTCTTCATCTTGGCGTCGAATTCATGCTCCCATATGGTCACGATGTTATACCCCATTCTTTTGATGGTTTCTAGTCGTTCGATAGTACTGTTGTACAATTCATCCATTGTTTTTCCATTGATGGGGTTGATATATTTTCGATCCTTGAAACATGTCTGACAACCATGAAATAAATCCCCGAGGAATTCATAAACAGTGTTTGATTGACGGTGAAACCCATCTACAGTGTATCTCCCTATTCGAAATTCACCACCATTTCTAGCATGTTGAATATGAATCCCTTTTTCTCTAGCAATACTTTGAATCCAACGTACTGCTTTCATAGAAAACCGACGTCTGACTGGATCTTTGCATGAAATGATGGCTATTTGATCTTTTGGTAAATAATCTTTTCGCCAAATCTTGTTACAGGCGCCGGCAATGGTAAACGACTCTGTAAATGGACAAATCCCACTCTGTTCGATGAACAACTTTCTGAATTCACCACACCCTCGTCTTAGGATATCAACATCCGATCGACAGTACATCTCCATCTCTTTTTGAAAATTGAATTCCTCACCATTTTGAACTTTGTCATTATACCAGACTATGAATTTTGATCGAGCCTCTTCGGACATTGAATCGGGTTTGTAATAAGACATATCCAGGTACGGGCCGACGTAATCCCAGAATTCATCTGTATTTGCCCAGTGAGGAAAGTAACCTTTTTTCATTTCTTGAAGACCAAACGTAGTCGGAAATTTTGCCAGCCCAAAGTTCATGAAACTGAAGGAGTCGATCAAACACACACCGTTCAGTTCTAACTTCAAAATATTATTCCCATTCATAGTTACTTCTGGTTCTTTCATCCCTACGTTGATAATATGATTGAGAATAAATTGGCCATCATACCCTTTGAGATTATGGGCAATAGCTATGATTCCTTTATGATGCTTTGTAAAGAGCCAGCTGCAAAATTGACTCAAAGTTTCTTTTCCTTGAAAAATAACTTCTCTTCCTTCTTCGAATTCACTGCATGTGGAACAATGAAAATCAAGTGGTTTATCGATACATTCAGCACAGGCTCGATGTGCAATACAGTAATTCGGAATATGTACCCCTGTGTCTTGCTGGCATTCGAAATCAAAGAAAATGAACAAAGGTTTTTTGACTAGAGAAGAACTCGTCTCATCGTCGCTGTCGTGTTTCATCTTACTCTGGTAAGGCTGAATAAAACAGCGATGAGAAAAGTCAACTATCTTCTTGCAAAGGTGACACTTTTTCTTTCCCTTACAGACATGATTTTTCTTTCTGTCAAAAACCTGACCTCCACATTTTGAACAAAGTTTCACTAATTCACAAATGGTTTTCTTCTCTTTACCTTGAAGCGTTTTGTGATTTTTCAAGCATGCTGCACTGAAAAATCGCCTATGACACTTGGAGCAAACATACTCTTTTGATTCTGATGGACATTTTTCAGCACGAAAACAACCTTTACAGATCTTTGAGCAAGCATGGTCTTCCCGATTCTTGTAACGTATGTCACAGAACTCACAATAATAAGCACAATCAAGAAATGATGTAATGGATTTGATATAGTCATAGTGGTTTTGATGAAAGTACAAATGTATAATTTTACTATCATCTTTCACTTCTGGATGTTCAAATACTTTTTCTAATCTCGATTGTTGTTGATGAACTTTAATAACATAGCCTTTTTCATACAAGAACTCTTGAATTTTTTTGTATTCTTCAAGACCTACAGGATGTGTCGACGAAACTCCAGCTTCATTCATCAATTTCTCGGCTTCAATCTTTTGAAGTGGTCTGTTTGATCTTTTGATGATATCCCATCTTCGATTCCATTCTTGGGTGTTTTCACGTTCATGGTGATAAATCCCCACAACAACAGCTCTTGCAAAACATAGGTGGTCACTATTGTTAATTTCAATAATCGATTGTTTCTTCTTTGCAAAAACTTTCGAATCCAATAGTTCTGTGACCTTAAGTCTTTTACCACTGCCACTTGGAGGTATCGTATGTGTGATATCGAATGTCATGCGCCCATCGTTCAAGACGAATTCTTCATTCGATTGTAGAACTTTTTCAATTTCGTCCAACATAGTATGACTCTCCAACTCCTTCACATATAGAAAGGGAATATGAATTCCCATATCCAATGAAGGGTGATTGATGCTGATTCTAATCATATCCCTCGATTCAGCCTTTAACTTTTGAACGATTTGTTGGATAACATCGTCAAATAAACCGGTCAGTTGGTGGGGCTGTAACTCATCGAATTTCTTAAAAGACGCCTCCAACACATGGGATTCTGTTTTGAATTTTCTTGACTTCTTTTTTCCCACTTCTGTTAAGGTGTATAGACTTTTCATAACCAAAGAGTTTTTCTCTGAAGAAGATTTGTCTTCACTTTTTTCTTTCTTGGGTGAAAATGGTTCAGCATGATTCAAAGATTTTCCGTCTTCTTCTTCTTTCAAAGAGTTTTTCTTTTTGGTTAAAAATTTTTCGTCTTCACTGGTACAGTCCACATTCATTCGTACAGATTTCTCCTTGGTTGTCTCTGAAGAATATACTTCTTTCTTCGGTGAAAATAACCCAGTATGACTCAAAGATTTTTTGTCTTCTTCTCCTTTCAATGATTTTTTGTCTTCTTCGTTCAAAGATTTCTCGTCTTCACTGGTACAATCCACATTCATTCGTACAGGTTTCTCCTTGGTTGTCTCTGAAGAAGATTTGTCTCCACTTTTTTCTTTCTTCGGTAAAAATGACCCAGCATGACTTTCTTCTTTCAAAGATTTTTCCTTCGTTGAGGTGAAATTATTATCGTTTTCTTCTTTCAAAGATTTCTCGTCTTCGCTGGTACAATCCACATTCATTTGTACAGATTTCTCCTTCATTGAGGTTGACGGTGGACATTTCTCATCGTTTTCTTCTTTCAAAGAGTTTTTCTTTGTTGAGTCTTTCAAAGATTTTTCATCTTCGTTGGTTAGTCCTGAAAAGGACTGTTTTGGTTTTTGATATAGCTCTTTCAAAGGTTTTTTATCGCTTTCACCGTCACTTTTTTCTTCTTTCAATGGTAAACTTTTTCTCTTTTTGGGTGGAAATTTCTCATCGTCGGTTTCATCATTGCTACTACTGTCTGGGTAGACTAGGATTCTTTTTCTTTTCTTTGCTGGTAGTAATTTTTTTCTCTTCTTCGACATGGGCTGAATTGCCTCATCGTCGCTTGTACTGTCCGAATACGGCACTAGTCTTTTAGACATGGTTTTATGTCTGCTTGCGAGTATGTCCGGTTCCATCTCAGACAATGACCCAGAACTCAAAAACCTACCTTTTTATATCTTTTTCAGACCGAATGGTCATAAAAAGATGTTACGATCGACATATCCATCATTCTTCGGAAAGATTTCAAACAGATCAGTCGCTAGAAAATGAGTGAGTTTGACCTACAAAGTACAACTCCCTCCGAAAGGAGAATGTATCTGTATGTTAACCCATACACCCACGATTATGCGATCAGCAATGTTCCACCAAAGTATTATGGCGGTAACTATGTGGGATCATTTCCAACCCACCAACGTTTTGATGAAAAAGACGATTACAGCATTACCAGAGTTTTTCTTAATCATGAGGGCAGACCACCGAAACCAAGAAAGACACCGATATGTGTTTATTTCTCCGTGAATCGAGACACTCATTCCGTCATTTTTTCACCATATCCAGAAGACGTTATTGGAATCGGAGACATGTTTCATGTTGGCGCTCTGAAATCATATTATGCCGTCGAGGACCCAGTTAGGCATATAACGATTTTCGACACATCTATCAGTGATATAGAAGCCTGTAGAGAACAAATAGAGAAACATACAGGCTATAAATCGCCACAAACTTTTCTATTCAGCGATCTTCTTCAGATAGATTATCCTGTGAAGAAGAAGAAAAACAAGAAAACCTCTTCAGGGAAACTTTCTTCAGAAAAGTTATCTGGAGAGCGACAAAACAAGGAACAGAGGGTACAGAACAAGAAACTTTCTTCAGAAAAGTTATTTGGAGAGGGACAGAGTTCACAACAAAACTCCCAAAATAAGAAACTTTCTTCAGCGCCTGGAGAGGCTCGAAACAAGAAACTTTCTTCACGGTCTGAAGAAAAGAAAATCAACGATAAAATCAACGATAAAATCAACGAACAGAGTTCCCAAAACAAGAAGTCTTCTTCAGGGTCTGAAGAAAAGAAAAGCAACAAGTACTCCTCAGTGATTGGCAGGACGAAAAGCAAGAAACTTTCTTCAGAAAAGAAAATTCGACGAGAAGGAAAAAAGATCTGTTCAGATATCGAGTTGAGACGTAGATGGAAATCCGATGTTGTGAACGAGAAATTTTTGAAAGACAAAAAACACAGCGCAAAAAGTTATCCAGATCTGAAAAATAATGAAAAGAAACGCAAGAGTGATTGTGAGCCTGACATCCCGAAGAAAAAAAGAAAATTGTGTCTGTAATTTTTAACAGAAAAACATTTCCGAAAGAATTATTTCAAAAGAACTATTTTCAAAAGAACTGTTTCAAAAGAACTATTTCAAAAACGATTCATTTATTTCTACAGTTCAATATTTCATTGTATATATATATATATTTCGACATGGACTGAATTGCCTCATCGTCGCTTGTACTGTCCGAATAAGATACTAGACTTTTAGACCTTGTTTTAGGACTGATGGTCTTTTAGACATGGTTTTAGAAGCTGTTTGTAAGTCAGTCAATGATCAGAATATATATCTTATGGATTATATATTTCATTGTATATATTTTCACAGTTCAATGTTTTCATTGTAATGATTATTGTACAAAAGTTTTAAATAAAAAAGTTTTAAACTATGAAAAGCATATAGGACTTGACTTTTTTTGTTTTTGACAATTTGAAGAAAGTAAAAACTTTCTAGGTCTTGGCCAATCCTGAAAAGGACAATTTGAAGAAAAGTAAAAACTGAAGCAGACTTTCTAGGTCTTGGTTAGGTCTGAAAGGTTAGGTCTGAAAAGACTATAGTTTTCCTTCACTTCCTTCCCGAACTTCCATCAAATAACCCACATCAACTTGGTATTAGAAATCAAACATGGCAGAAAAAGACTCACCATGGAGAACAGCGCTCGGACAACTTCATTGTGGAAATGATCTATAGAGAAATCTGCTGGCTTTATAGCCTGACAGGAGGATTGACCTACTTTGATACAGAATTAAGAGCGCGACCATGGGCGAAAGCATATAGATCAAATAGTATATTATACTCTATCTACAATACCTAAGAGCCTTATCTCCAAAAATGTAACGAAACTAACGATTGGCTAATGTTAATTCCATTAAAATTAAGAGCGCGAACGTGGGCGAAACCATGTAGATAGAACATCACGTTCGCATAGAATATGATGTTCTACAATGCCTAATCGAAGATGGAGAAAAAGACTAAGTCCAACAATGGTAGAGAAAAACTAAATCGAACGAAAGCAGAGCAATGGTTAAGTTGAACGAAAACGAAGAAAAGACTAAGTCCAACACGGTGATAGAGAAAAAAGAAAGATTGAGACGAACAAAGACGGAAAAAAGACTAAGTCCAACGATAGTAGAGAGAAAGCCTAAGCCGAACAAAGACGTGGGAAAAGACTAAGTCCAACGATACCAGAGAAAGAACAGTTCTCAGCAGAACAAAGATGGAAAAAAGCCTAAGTCCAATACGGTGATAGAGAAAGAAACATTAGCTTTCAAGCGAACGAAGACGGAGAAAAAAGACTAAGTCCAACGAGGGTCTCTGCCTGAACCACCATGAGAAGGGAGTATAACCCACATCGTGGAAAAAGCCTAAGGTCAACGGTGATAGAGAAAGATTGAGGCGAACGAAGACGGGAAAAAAGACTAAGTCCAACGATGACAGAGAAAAGCCTAAGTCAAACGATAGTGTCTACCTGAACCATGTCATTACGACCCGTGCGCACTTGCGTGTGGATGCATTAAGTCCCCTTTTCACAGACCGTGGTTAAAAAAGGATCCCTGCCACGTCAAAGATGGTGAACATCTATCTCCGATGAAGAAAAAAGACTAAGTTCAACGATAATCTCTGCCGAACCATATCATTACGAACCGTGCGCGCGTGCGCGCAGATGCATTAAGACCCCTTTTCACAGATCATGGATAAAAAGGACCCCTCAGCCGCGGCATGGGGGGGCAGAAAAAGTGGATATCTACTTCCGGTTTGACATTTTGACCGGTCTTTTGCACAATTTGTCCGAGGTTTACCCTCCCTAGGGAGGGTAAACCTCGGACAAATTGGCTCCAGGGAGGGTAGACCTCGGACAAAATCGATTTTTGTCCGAGGTCTACCCTCCTATACTACTACTATGTACATTAACCCTTACAGCACCTTACACAACGGTAGTAGCCTTTGTAGCCAGTGTAGATCGAGATCAGATGCCACTAAAGGTTTAGTCTAATCTTTGATCTTTGCCTACCTTGCTGAAACACAACAGACAAAAAATAATGTTTATTCTAGAATAAAAATGTACATAGGGTTTATTTGGTGCTTTAACCCTATACCACACAGTCCCGACTTTTAACAACCCCCCAAGGAAAAGGACTTCCGAAAACATTGTGGGAAAAGGAGAAAATGCTGGTAACCAGCATTTTCTCCTTTTTCCACAATGTTTTCCATCCGATCAGAGACAGAAAACATCATTTGAACAACATTTATTTTGTTGTCTGCAAATGCTTTCAACTTGGTTGAGTCCAAAGTTTTGTCGTTTGGTAAAGAGTTAAGGGTTGAACTTAATAACTTGTTCAGTTGACAATTTCTGATTGTGCCACCTGATGTAGTTGTCCCTGAGTTCCTCTGATGAAAAATATGCTGAACTTGACAGAAACCAGTAACCTTTGAAAAAATTACTTTTCAAGCCTTTACTGGACAATCTTCTGCTTTTGCAACTCTGGGGTGGGAGACTTAAATATTGTGAGAAAGGTAAAAAGTGCTGCTAATCAGCATATTTCACCCTTCCCACATTGATTTCTACTTTATCTAAAACAAATCTCATCATTTGAGTTACATTTATTGAGTCATATGCAAATGCTTTCAATTTCGTCAAGTCTTGCCACATGGTAAAGAGTTAATGCAGATCTATATATACTCAAAATTATCAAGTTGACAAGTTCTGATTGTTCCATTTCATGTTATTGTCCCATACTTCCTCTCCAAACAAGTCAACGGTCAAATATCAGCAGCACAGATCATAGTAAATGGAATAACTGTCAGTCATCCTTGTTCAAATTATCTCAATTTAACATTCCTCACATGACAGTGGAATACCTTGGTATTTTATCTTGTTTATGGGACAAAAAACCAACAATCATCCTAAAATGCTGATATCCTGTCACTTGTTTATGCATGTATACACAAAAAATAAAAAACAACAACACAGAAGAGCGGGTATTATGAATTTGGTATTATTGTATACATTCAAAGTCTGTTAAAAGAGCATTTTCATGCTAGAAAATGATCGAAAATGAAAGTCATGTTGCAACATTTTTAACTTTAATTCACTAACCTCAACTTCAGTGGAAAATGTAAATTGGGTCATTTTAAGAGTTGTCATTTTCATGATTCAATCATTTGTCACATACCTGACTATCAAATACGGAAACAGAAACATGTAGAACTTGAAAAAATGTATGTGAACTTTAAAACTACTAAATATTTACTAAGGTTTATGTACGTTTATGCAAGAAAGCATCTTCAACACATATGTAACTTATTCCTGATTGGTTTTAAGATGTCATTAACAAACATTGACATAACATTTCTTTGTTAAGTTTCTGCTTGATAGGTAAGGTGTACAAGTAACCGTAGAACCTATACTGGGGCCAGTACTCATTGGGCATCAATGTGGACGCATCCAAATGTACACTCAGACAAGAAAACCCTAAAAACCACAATTAATTGCACGTACTTGACTTCCACATTCTTGACTGCAACTTGTCATTATTCAGGTTCTACAGCAAACATATGAAGTCTCTGAAACACTGGTGTTATTTTAAACAGGAACAGGGTTTTAAACAGATGGCAAGGAAACTTTGTGTTTTGCCATTCAAAATCAGTTGCGCATGTTTTCCTAGGCAGAATGTTTCACATACTTGACAATTCTGAACGTCCCACTTGTGAATATTATGAATATTGCACAATCTTTATTTCATGTTTAAGCCAAAGCATGTTTTGCTTGCAGTTTTTCAAATCATTATATATTACAATTTATTTAACTGTAATAGTGTTTGTTTTTATGTACTTTCTGTTAAATTTGTGTGAGATGAAAATGTGTTAATGTTCTTGACTTGAATATTTGCAACAGTGATTAAATAGTTGTCCGCCGTTTGATTTGGAAATCAACATGTTGGTTAGTAATTTTCTAAAATCAAATATGATCTTAACTTTACAAAAATTGACAAAGCCTAAGGTTATGTGCCAAAATTATCTTATGCAAAATAGTAAATTTTTTCCAACCCACTTTGCTACAGGCAAATTTTCACCATTTTTGAGTGATCATCAGTATTTTTGACCATCCCATTCAGATATTGGTCAAACCTGCTTCACCATGAAATAAGGCTGTTTGATAACAAAATCATGGCATTTTAGACAGAACACCCAGAAAAACAACTGTGACACAGAAAAAATTAAAATGCCCATGTAACTGACTGAGTGATAATTTAGAAATGTAGTTTATCATTTATAAGAATTTGTTTAAGTTTTAGTTTTCATAGTTGTACCAAAAACTCGTTTTTTTGAACTAAAAACATAGTGACACACCATCACGTACATGTACTATCCGCCCTGTCCCACTTAACCGAAATTCGAAGCAAAATGATACCGAAAATTCAGAAGGCAATTTGTAGTACTCGTAGCATTTTTATTCGGTACACTCATATTTGAATGATTTTGGACCGACAGTGTACTAAAAAAAATTAACAAACTTGTAGCGAATAGCTCGAATAGCCAACGCCATTTCACTGAACTATGCCTAAATTCATTCCAAAACCTCAACAAATTCCTGCCGTTTGAGTAACGACTACAACGAATACTGAACGTTCACTAACCACATACTTAAGGAACCCATAACAAATCATGTGTGACATTCATTCAACTGAATATACTGAATACTCCTGAAGACTCTCAGTGAATGCCAGGTGTCGCAGTGTTACAGCTAACTTCAAACCAGGTTCCAGGAGGATTCTGTAAAACTGCATGCTGTTTGGTGTTCCGGACACCACCTTTTGCAACAACTCATCGAGCACTGCTGGTGGCATATACACATGAAGTTGTAGATTGCCGTTGTGTCTTCATTCGTTAGTTTAACCATCAGTTTTTCATACATGCCAAAGTTGATTCTTCTCTCTATCCATGGGCGGACCCAATATGTGGTTTTTTTTTTTTCTGGTTTCAGTCCTTCCTTCCACTTCCAAGCAGCTAATACCTTTGCAAATATTTTATTTTGGAGTTTCGGGGCTGCTATCAGCTGCTGCCTCTGTACATTGGAGACATGTGACAAATCCATTGACTAATTTCAACTTCAAAAAAATTGTAGGTATTGTGTAGAGCCCAGCATCTACAAGGAGTATGAGGCTATCATCCAAAATACATGATTTATAAAAGAAAACCCTGTTGGAACGTTGTTCAAACGGCATTTCGAACTGCAGTCACGGAAACATGTTATGGAATCAGTACTAATGTCCGGCAATCGTACCTAAGTGGCATGAATTGTTGGGGATTCATTGGCCTTTATGGTCAGATCGATAGGTTTACGCATTCTAATCGCCATGAAAGTGGTAGAGATTCGGTGCAAACTTGACGATTATTCCGAACAAGGATTCGCTGCAAATTGTAAATGACAGTAGAACGAAAGTCCCGAAGATTAAATGCACGCCTACCAATCCCTCTCCCGGTCTTAACAGAATGCATTCGAAAACTGTGATCATTTTATTTGTTGGAAATTTTTGTGCATGCACAAAAATATTTCTGGAGGACAGCAAACATTGACAAATGCTGAATGAAACGCAGCGAATATAAACCGTTGGTAAGACAAGCATTTGACACGTACATCGAATTTAATTTGGTATGCATTCGGTGGAATTTTTGGCTGGGTGGGACAGGATGGTATAGGAATGAGAAACCATGTATGCAGAGACCAGAAAACAACTAGATCTACAAATGGAAACAGAAATGGGGGATGTACAATTTCTGAATTTAACCCTTAATCCTTTCCCATACAATCCCAAAATGTAAGGATGTTGAGAAAAAGAGCTTTTGACAACAGTTTTGGAAAAGGAGAAAATACTTATTGCCTTTCCAGAGAAAGGTTTCAGATATTGAGTGGCAATTATTCTGTTGTCTGCAATTGCTTTCAATTTGGATAAGTCTAAAATTTTGTCACTTGGGAAAGAGTTAAACTGCAAACAAAAAAAGAGAATTTTAAACCAATCATGAAAATCCAAATATTGTTAATTGAAAGTTCTTTCAAAGAAAAAAAATCTAACTAGATGAGACAATGATAGCCTGATCTACACTGTCTGCAAAAACGCCTTGATTTACACCCGGCATCCTGAGAGTTCAATTCTAATTTCAAAGAATAGCCATCAGATTAGCTGAGACATCTATCTCGAAGATTTGAACTAGGATGAGTGGCAACTCTTCCCTTCCGCTGTCCACATTGTCATTGTACAGGGGAATTTTAGCCCAAGATGACATTTGTATTCATGTCAAGCAGATGCATTGCCTGACTGTTTATGTTTAGAGTGACAAATAAACGAAATCAATATGTTCAGTCAACATAATAGTCCCAGTTATTTCACTTTTTAATCCCTAACCCTTTTGCAAACGACAAAATTCTAGACTTGCCCTATTTTTAATGCATTTGAAGACGACAAAATAAATGTATCTCAAATGATGATTTCTGTCTTTGATAGGGTAGAAAACATTGTGCTGGCTGTCAACTCATTCCTATATTCCTATATTTTCCTATATTTGGTTCAAAATCCTCTATTTTGAAAGTCCTCCTATGGTTTCTATATTTTCCTATTTTTTGAAAAATATTCCTATATTTTGTAGGAAATTTGTCTCTGATAAATGTAGAGACTGTAAATATTTCTTTGATTCTGCTTTTGGCTTCTTTATTTTACAGGTTAGAGAATTCTTATCATGTTTTTCACAGCATCACTAGCCATTAGAAAATGCTTCAGTGCATCTCTTCATCACCTGTATGGGCACCTTGCAAGGCAGTACAATCGGATATTGACCTTTTAGGTAAATCAAAGTCTTGCTGTATATTCAGATTTTCTTTCAGGCACTCCCCAGTGATGAAATACAGGGCAAGACTCTGGAATGACATCAACATAACGTCCAAAAGCAGTACTGAGTTAAAGCTCACAGACTGGTACATAAGTACCATGTTGCATCTAAATTATTAATGTTGATTTCAGTTTTACCAAAATTCAAAATTTTCCTACTTCTTTTCAATGCTAATTGATGATGATTAAACAGAAGTAGTGTGGTCATTATTAAATAGAAGGGACAGGTGCTCTGGACTAAATGGGTGAATAATGCTGCTAGCCCTTAAGTTTCAATGAAGATTTATCTAAAGTAAAGATAGCATTTCTCATTCATTTCATATTGTATTCTTGTTAAAATTCTTTGTTATGTATTAATCCATTGTTATTATTTGTGTGAACCTCATTTGAAATAAAAAATACATTCTAGGTGCCCATTCAGATGATGATGATGTGCTATGCAGCAATTCTCTGCCTGGATTGTGATGCTGTTGAAGTGAATGGTTACTTTAAGGTAGATTTTAATCATTGATTAATGTAGAAACAGTAAATGAAGGCAAAGAAGGTAAGAATTGTTAGTATAAATGCCTTCAAATGAAATGATTTTTCTTTCGAAAACTCCTATATTTTGCCTCAAAACTATCAAAAAACTCCTATATTTGTTGAAAAAAATATTGCCTATATTCCTCCTATTTTTTGAAGAAGACTTGGTTGACAGCCTGCATTGTTGGAGAAGGAGAAAATGCTGGTTACCAGCATTTTCTCCTTTACCCACAATGTTTTCCAAGGCCTTCTCTTTCAGGGTCTTTAAAACTCGGGATTGTGTGGTAAAGAGTTAAAGCTCCTTTCACAACTATAGCGACCAGCGTAGATCAAGATCAGTCTGCACAAAACATGCAATCTGATCTTTAATCTACACTGTCCACTTTGCTAAATCTTTATAGACATAAGCAACCATGAAATTACTTGGGTTTTATTTTTCGTCTTGAAGTGTCTGTTGGGTATATTCGGCACTCTAAGGGTTAAGGAAGTTACTTTGTGAGAATGTCCCACAAAATAGGTGACAGCTTAGATAGGCCTGCTGGTCTGCAGTCTAATCTGAATCTACTCTAAAGGCAAAAACAACAGAGGTTGTAGTCGGAGATCCAGGATGTCTTCAAAGTCATCAGATGTAAACAAGAAAGTTTTGGACTGGTCCAAATTGAAAGCTGTTGCGGATGACAAATTAATTGTGGCTTAATTGATGAAATTTGTCTCACAAAGGATAGAAAATAGTGAGGGGAAAGGAGAAAATGCTGGTTACCAATATGTTCTCCTTTTTCCTACAATGTTTTAAAAAGTATTCAACCTCAGGGACATCAAAACTCAGGATTGTTTGGTAATGGGCTAACTGTTTATGAGACAAACAAGATAGACTAATTCAAAAACAGAAGCATTTGCATATGAAAAATAGAATTTGCCTCCAACGGTGGAATTTGTTGTAGTGCAATTGGTAGCATACCGGATTTGAGAACAGGGGGTGGCTGGTTCGAATCCCCTACTTGGCCAATTTCCTTCCGAGGATTGATGATAGTCATTGCAACATAATTCATTCCTCTCGCACCACTGATCATTAATTCAACAATAGTTTTGTGGGAAAGGAGCCAATGGCTTGGAAAGAACACTGTTTGAAGTACTGGTAAAAAGAGTGTACAGGAAAGAGTGGATAGATGTACTGGCCACTGCGATATAACTGAAATGATGTTGAAAATGGCATTAAAAAACCATAATCAACTCTCTGGTCATCAGGAAGAAAACATTATGGAAAAGACGAAAATGCTGGTTATAACATAAAATCCTCCTTCAGATATATTTTGTCAAGAGTATGAACATTTTTGAAAGCGCCACAGAAACATTAACCCTTTGCCAAGCAATTTCAAATCACTATGGCACTCGGGAAGAAGCTTTTGAAAATATCATTGGTGAATGAGAAAAAAGCTGTTAAGTTGCCTATTCTCTTTTTCCAATAATGTTTTGTACTCTTTTTAACCCTTTACCACACAATCCCTAGAATAAAATGACCCTGAAGAGAGAGGGCTTTTGAAAACATTGTGGGAAAAGGAGAAAATGCTGGTAACCAGCATTTTCTCCTTTTTCCACAATGTTTTCTACCCTATTAAAGACAGAAATAATAATTTGATCCATATTTGTTGTATCTTCTGCGTGTGTTTTCAGTTTGGTCAAACTATTTGGTATAGAGTTAAGATAAATTCTGTCATTATTGAGCCACACTAAACATGTTGTCTTCAGTTAACCCTTTCCCATACACAAATATTAGATGCGTCCAAATTCAAAACATCTGTAGACAATATATTTCAAATTAGTACGGTTGAGCTTAAGTTCTCTGATAGGGTAGAAAACATTGTTGGAAAAGTAAAAATTCTGGTTACCTGCATTGTCTCCTTTTCCCAATATGTTTTAAAGGCTTTCTTCTGCACGAGATTATTTGGTAAAGGATTAAATTGTGTCACCTAGTAAAGAGTAGAAGAGCAGTTATACATTACTAATAGGTAATTGAAAAAGCACCTGTGAGATCACCTGAAATCATCATATATAATTAGCTCTGCAATTTCTTGTGCACCAATTAACCCCTTAACCCTTTACCAATTAATCCCGGGTTTTCACGACCCTGTGAAAGAATCCTTTTTGAAAACATTGTGGGAAAAGGAGAAAATGCTGGTAACCAACATTTCTCCTTTTCCAACAATGTTTTCTACCCTTCCCAAAACGAATTTCAATATGCGAGTCGCATTAATTTTGTCGTCTGCGAATGCTTTCAATTTGGACGAGTTTAAAATTTTGTCGTTTGGTAAAGAGTTAACACATGATCCAAACTTTTAATGACCTCAGAATGAAAGCTTTTTGGAAACATGAGAAATGGAGAAAGTGCTGGTAACCAGCATTTTCTTCTTTTCCCAAACTGTTTCTTACCCTTTCCGAATCAAATTTAAATTTTTGAGTAGTATTCAATTAATTGCAAATGCTTCCAATTTGGACCACGGTAGTCTAAAATTTTGTCATTTTGTAAAGACTTAAGCCTTAAACCATCAATCCCATATTTTTGCTACCCTAAGAAAAAAGACTTTCCAAAACATTGAGGGCAAATGGGACAATCCCGTTCACCAGCATTTTCTCTAAACACAAATTTAATCATGTGAGCCACATTCAATTTGTTGTCTGCAAAATTTAATGTTCTCAATGTGGATTTGTCTGAAACTTGTCATTTGGTTAATTCTCTACCAAAAGACAAAATTTTAGACCAGTCCAAATTTAAAGTATTTGCAGACAGCAAATTAAATGTGACTGAAAAATTGAAATTTGTTTTAGGCAGAGAAGAAAACATTGTTGGAAGTGGAGAAAATGCTGGTTACCAGCATTTTCTCCTTTTCCCACAATGTTTTCAAAAGGCCTTCTTCCTCAGGGTCATTAAAAGTATGTATTATGTAGTAAAGGGTTAAGAGTTGAAGAGGGATTGTATGTTACTGTTAGATAATTAAAAAGACACCTGTTAGATCACCTGAAATAATCGTAAATAATAATTATAGCAATTTTGAGGGAACCAATTAGTCATCCCTCCCAGGATGAGGTACTTTTACAGTTGATGTCACTCAAGATCAGCCTGCACCAAACATGTAGTCTCATCTTGGATTGACACTTTCCAGTCTGCAGATAGTTCTTGCTGAAAGGAGTCTTAACCCTATATCATAAAATCCTGACTGGTAACCAGCATTTTCTCCATTTTCCCACAGTGTTTTCTACCCACTCTGATACAAATGCCATTATTTGAGTATGATATTTATTTATCGTCTGCAAATGTTTTGAATTTGGACCAGTCTAAATTTTTGTTGTTTGTTAAAGAGTTAACTCTTTACCAAATGACAAAATTTTAGGCTTATCCAAAATTGAAAACATTTGCAGACAACAAAATAAATGTAGCTCAAATTATGATTTCTGTCAATGATATGGAAGAAAACATTGTTGGAAAAGGAGAAAATGCTGATTACCAGCATTTTCTCCTTTTCCTACAATGTTTTCAAAAGCCTTCCAATTCAGGGTCATTAAAACGCGGCATTGTGTGGTAAAGGGTTAAAATTGTAGGCTGCAAATTTGTTTCAGACTGTGATGGGTTTACAAAACCTTGTAATATGGGGGGAAAAAACCATCAATCAATTCTCCTAAGTAGCTTATGAGCTACTTGTTTCATTATATGAAGTACTCATTTCCCAAGCTTGCTGGATAAAATAATGATGATGAAAAAGAAATTTTCAGTCAGAACATTCAATCATTAAAGTGCTGAATGCAGGTTAACCCTTTACCACACAATCCCGACTTTTAACGACCCTGGAAAAGAAGCCTTTTGAAAACATTGTGGGAAAAGGAGAAAATGCTGGTAACCAGCATTTTCTCCTTTTCCCACAACATTTTCTACCCTTTCCAAAACAAATTTCAATTCTTGAGTTCCATTTAATATGTCGTCTGCAAATGCTTTCAGTTTGGACTGGTCTAAAATTTTGTTGTTTGGTAAAGAGTTAAGACACCTAACCCTTTAAAGCACAATCCTGAGTTTTAAAGACTCTAAAAGGGAAGGCCTTTGAAAACATTGTGGGAAAAGGAGAAAATCGTGGTTACCAGCATTTTCTCCTTTTCCTACAATGTTTTCTACCCTATTAAAGACAGAAATTATCATTTGAGCTATATTCAACTTGTAGTCTGCAAAAGCTCTCAATTTGGTTGAATCCAAAATTTTGTAGTTTGGTAAAGAGTCTGGCTCACTGCTCATAAAACTTTTTTCATGCTCACCTTTGCTGAGCATGAAATTTATAAGTAAAATAAGTATAATTTTGTACAACAAAAGGAGTAAAATCTTAATTATTAGAGTAATTCCTTCCTTCCTCTCTCGGATTAATGTCTATCTTAAGCTGGGCTGTTTTCGAAGAAAACATAGAGGTACTGAAGATATTTACTTCAAACTCAGATAAGTTGTTAACTATCAAAAGGGGAACCCATACAACAACACAGTTATGCCCCTTTTTTCAATTAGAATTTTCACTGAAAATCAAGAATTTTCACTGAAAGTCAAGCAACTGCAGCCGAGCGTTGACACCCACTCTAGTATTTCTTTAGTGCTCTTTAACTGATCAAAGGTCATGCTGCACAAAATATGAACTCTGGTCTTAGATTTACTTTTTCTGGGCCCTGTTTCACGAAAAAAAAAATAAGTCTTTATTTTAATCAAATCCCCTCTAACAGACTTATTTTCCTACTTCAGTTGAGTGTTATTTGAGATGCATTTCTCTAACATTAACAGATTTAATAATGGACTCAAGTCTGTTAAAACTTTTTTTGCACACTTGAGTCTGAAATGTGTTGGCTTAGGATTTTAGAATGTTACTACATTCTGGTAATGTTAGTGAAATGTATCTCAGATAAGGAACTCCGTCTAAGTAAGAACCTGAGACAGTTAGTGGATTTAACCCTTTCCCAAACAAGCCCTGGTTTTCACGTGTCTGCAGTACAAGTCTTTTGAAAACACTGTGGGAAAAGGAGAAATTGCTCGTAACGAGCAATTTCTCCTTTTCCCATGGTGTTTTCTACCCTTTTTGATAACATTCTGCCATTTTCATCAAATTTAAAATTGTCATCTGCAAACTCTTTCAGTTTGGACCAGTCCAAAATTTGTCGTTTGGGAAAGGGTTAAGTAAACTAAGAGACGCAAGTTTTTTCATGAAAACAGTCCTGGTATTTTGGACTGGTCAACAATGGTATTCTGCAGGTCTTGTTAGTCCTTTTACTATCTTGTGTAGATGATATACATCTTTACTAAACAATCTAGTGTTTGACCCTGAAAAAGAAGCCTTTTGAAAACAGTGTGAGAATAGGAGAAAAAGCTGGTAAACAGCATTTTCTCCTTTTCCCACAATGTGTTCAATTATTTCAAAGACAGAGATCATCCTTTTGAGGTACATCTAATCTGTAATCTACAGTGCACTTTTTGAGCAGTCCGATCTTGATCTACACTCACCTTAACGGCAACTTTAGTTGTGAAAGGCACTTTAAGGGTTAAACTTCACCTTAGCCCTTTATCACACAATCCTGTCTTGTAATGACCATGAGAAAGAAACCTTTTGAAAACAATGAGGAAAATGGAGAAAATGCTGGTAAATGGAATTTTTCTCCTTTTCCCTCAATGCTGTCCACCTTTTCAAAAACAAATGCAATCATTTGATCCACACTTACCTTTAGGCTGCTAAGCACTAAGCACGACTCAAGGACCTCTTGTGGACAGTGTAGATCGAGATCAGACTTCACAGAAGATGCAATCTGATCTTGGATCTACACCATGCATTAAGGAGACATTTTCGCCCCAAAATAACTTTGAAATAGCACATTTTGATTTTTACTAACTGCATGAAGGTATCATTTAACTTATTCAGTAGGTTAAGGGTTATAAGATTGTGGTCTGCAAATTTTTTTTCAATATAGACAAGATTAAAATGTCGCTAAAATTTAAAAAAAATACAAAAAATATGTCAAAATTAAAAATGATAAAATTCAAAGCTAATATTTCATACTTGCCCAATTTTACGTCTCGCTATAAAAAATTTCCACATTCACTTCACCCGAAACAGTACTAGAACAGAACACTAACATCAGCAGAACATTGCTATTTATTTATCCTCCACTGTTCATTTCCCACACCTTTTATCAGCTGTAGCATAACACTAATTTCCCTCTAAAATTGCTTCCTCAACTGATACTTGTAGTTACCTTTTAAAGGGGAACTGCAGTTTCAATTTTGTTTTTGTCCTTGGTTGCCATGATCTGAAAATGAATTGATCACAGTAAGAATCTTGATATTGTATTAGTTTATTAATCTATGCTTGTCAGAGGGCTAAGATATTAGCTATGTGCTTGTGTTATATGGCAATACTAAACATAAAATTAATTAGTTTCGGTGTATCATATTTGTTAGTTCCTGTGCAATGTATGAGGTCATAACCAATATGCCAAAGTAATGTCATTATGCAAATGTCTTGGTTTAATTTTGTCAAACAATGCCCAGTGTCTTCATATAACAACAGCAATACTGATTTTTGGACAAAATGGATTTCATGGATCCAGAATTATGTGATGACTTGCTAGGTGAAATGCATTACGAAAATGTATTAACCTTTCCCACACAATCACGGGTTTTAACGACCCTGAACAAAAAGCCTTTTGAAAACATTGTGGGAAAAGGAGAAAATGCTGGTAACCAGCATTTTCTCCATTTCCCACAATGTTTTCTACCCATCCCAACACAAATTTCAATTTTTGAGTCACATTTATTTTGTCGTCTGCAATGCTTTAAATTTGGACCAGTCTAAAATTTTTTTGTGTGATATAGAGTTAAACCCCTTTTGCCAGAGTATAGCTCATACACATACAACAAGTTAAGTCAAAATATGAGGATGTCTGATAAAAGGTTCAGATAATTAGCTTAGTAAGGGTAAATCATAAATAGAATGCTACAGAATGGAAATTTTATTAGACTTGTTACACAAGCTTAATCGTCAGTACCCAAGCTTTCAAGTGAAGTTAGTAGCCCCTTTAACTTTTATTTTCTCACTCTTAGGAGGTTAAAAACCTAAATTGTTCAGTGAAAAGGTGTTTAATTTTGGTATCCCCTTTTGTGTGTCAGAGTAAAAACTTTTTGTCATGTTACTTCCCCTTAAATTCTTATTTTTTCCCCCCACTCTAATGAGGTTAAAAAGCTAAATTGTTCAGTGAAAAAGAAAGTGTTTGTTTCTGGTATCCCCTTCTGTGTCAGTGTAAAAACTTTTTGTCATGTTACTTCCCCTTTAATTTTTTTTCTCACTCTAATGAGGTTAAAAAGCTAAATTGTTGAGTGAAAAGAGAGAGTGTTTATTTCTGGTATCCCCTTTTGTATGTCAGTGTAAAAAAGTTCAAGTTTACATGATAATGCTCTGGTTATGTTCTTCAATAACAATTTACTTCATTTACCACCTCCCATTACCTCATGGTCAAGTTTTAACGCTTGCAAAACAGGTGCTTTTATGGACTGCATAGATTAAGATCAAAATGTGCAGTCTGGTCTTTGAGCTGTGCTGTCAGCTTCATTTCACCTGGTAACTTTTTCTGCGCCATATTATGGGAAAATGGGTGCTTTTGTGGAAGGCATAGATCAAGAACAAACTAGACAGAACATGCGGTCTGATCTTTGATCTATGCTGTCTGCTTGTTGTGTGAACCTGGTAAGATAAAAATAATTCTAAGCATCATGGGATTGTATGTTGAGCCCTAAAAAAATGTCTAGTGTATATATTTGGTGCTGAACAACTTAAAACTGTTTGAAAATTGAGAAAATTGAGGACTTCTACTACTGGCTGAATTCAGCAGTCTGGGATCTTTCAACCAATAATCTGTTGATGTGGGAAAATAGTGGCCAAACTGTTTGATACCTGACCCACTACCAAATAATCAGAAGTTTTAGCAACCCTGAGAAAAAAGAGAAAAATGCTAGTATCAAGCAATTTCTCTTCTTTCCACAATGTTTCTTGCCTATACAAAGACAAAAATCCTATCATTTGGGGATTCAATTTATTGCAAGCAAATGCTTTTAAATTGAACAACAAGATTATTTTTGCCTATTGTTAAATCACTGAACAAAGAAATCTTGACAAAAACTAAGTAACAATTGATTTTCTTCTGTTAACCCTTTACCAGACGACAAAATTTTAGCCTTCTCCAAATTGAAAGCATTTGCAGACGACAATTTGAATTTGGCTAAAATGGTGCAATTTTTGAGTCGCCTGGTTGCATAGCAACCAGGCTCTCATTGTTATCATCCTGATCTATGGGGTGACGTAGGCATACCTCCAGCCTTGTACTGCTTCCTGGCCGAGTTCCGGTTTACGAGATAAAACATAATTTTCAAATTATTTGGTAAACAACCCAGTTTCTGTCGTAAATAACTTACAATTGTGCCTTTGTGATAATGAATATGTCTACAAAGACTTAGCTTTTTAACAGTTTAAACCTTTGAAACAATCTTTTCGTCCACATGGGTACACGATATCCTATCACTTACACAGACGTCATCTCTAAATATAGCGCATTATGTATATATCTGAAAATAGCCGTCGTGACCTAAACAAGTTTGTGGACACGCTGAAAAATACTCTCCGACGACAAGCGTCTTTACTACGACACGCTTTTATTTGTGGACAGTTCTCAGTGAAAATGGTTCGATAATTACCCATTAGAAGTACATTCTAAATCTCACAATCTGTCCTTAATTGTTAAAAGTCTCATTACAACTCAACACTCAACTTATGGTCGGAAAGAGAAAGGCGATACCGAGTTGACATTGAAGATTTCAATGGAGATTTTTCCCAACAGTTGGCTATTTTTTTAAAACAAATTTATAACGACTTGGAATGGTTGCATTGCCTTCTTAAACATTCTTACACGTTGCTTCTTCAGAGCTTTTTATTCTAGACTTTAAATACTTTGCACACCAATATTCTAGGTGCACAGAGATCGTACATAGGGTATGTAATGCGCACGGTTCTAGGCTGTACCAAGTCATCGCTTAGCAGGTGCTTTCTGGAATGTAACTGTGCGACAAATATAGATTTTATAATCACGTGACGTGTAACGTCATTTGCACCACGGAATTCTTTATAAATTTACATATTTATGAATCAGTCACTGTTCAAAGCGGCCCTTATTTTCAGCGTACACCGACCTAACGCTTTACCGATCCATGCAGAGAGAGTGTTTAAAGTGTACTTTTTTTTTATTAATTGTTTTTCGTTTTTAAAGAGGTGAATTTGTAAAAGTCTGCTGCTTTTTTTTTTTTAATGTGCGATTAACCTAGATATAGTATTTATGAAACAACAATTTATTAGTGCGGGTGTCAGAATGCAAGGTTGCCAAAATCTGAATTCACACGGGAATTCGACTTGGAAACTACGCAGTTCTAACAACCAGCAATCTGAGAACTTGACTTTTTACTCCACTATATTTCAAATATAATAGAACATATTAATGTTAACCCACTCGAACAAGTTCTTTATTGGCGTGTTTGTAATCTTGTAAAGGGTTGTTGTAAAGGGTAATTTAAAGCGAACCGCAAACATTTAGTTTAAGCCAAAGCAGTATACATGTAGATCTCTAAAATTTTTAATTGGTGTGGAAGCAGTACTAATTCCTGGGACGTTATAAAACAGAGACAAAGTTAAAAGGCTGACGATCATGCCATTGTATTGTTTTTCTTGAGCTGTAGCAGCCACATTCTTAGAGTCCACTGTGGACAAAAATTGAACCCAGATAGCAACAAATACAAATTATTTCCAAAGGACAAGTAGATTACTGAGTCAAATATTTGTGTGTGCTCCAGAGACATTTCAGTCCAATGATCATGAAATTGCCAGGCTGTTTGTCTTAATAATAATTTTTGACAAAACTGAAAGTAGGTCACCAGGGGTTAAAAGAAAAAGGCTGTCACTAGGTCAAATCAGACAGAACCGTAATAGATCTAGTACTGTAGAATCCATTTATTTTCAGTCCAGTACTCACGGAACTTGTCAGGCTTAGATTCAGGCTTAGATTAGATATGGATGAGTTGCAAAAGAGTATTTTTGGTCTGAAAGTTTGTCACTAGATCCAATACCAGAAGACAAAGTTCAATTGAGTTCCATACTAATGTTGCCTAAATGGTCCTCTTGTAAACTTGTTCAAGTGGTTCAACTCTGTTTCTATAAACTTCACAGAAGCTTCAGAACTGAGTAGTAACATTTCAAAATAACAGCCTCTGAAACTGTATAAGCAATTATACCCAAATTTCATATCTAGCATCCTGTATTTGGAAAGGACAATTATTGAAATTAAACGATATATGTATAACCATGTTGTCCAATTTTAGAAAATTTGTGTCATATAAAAACAACTTGCTCTAAATCTGGGGAGAAAATGTATTCCCTATTCTACTGAAATTATTTAGAATGCTTGTTTTAGCAAAATGTGTAAGAATGAAGATATACATGTAAGTTAAGTCACCCAGATTCTGCGCTAGAAAAACATTTTTATCAAACTAGAACCATAATTTTTGTCCACATTCTTTACAGGCATTATCAAGCTAGGGAGGAACTGTAAATGTTGATTTAACTTAGACAGTTATTACGCCCCGTTGAATTTCGGGGTGGGGGGGAGATATGGTTTTCATGTTGTCTGTCCGTCCGTCTGTTCGTCCGTCTGTTCGTCCGTCCGATCTTCCGTCCATTCAAACAGATATGTTCTAAAATCATTGACGAAAGTTAATGAAACTTCATACATGTGGGTCCTTATGATAGTCGGCCGATACACTTTTTTTTTTAAATTAATGCCTTGTCATGGAAAAAGGGCGCTTGATGTCTTTCGGTTGTATTTTGTTTTTGTTTTTAAAGCGGTGTCATAGCAAAAGGGGGTTTGATGTATATTTCCATTCTGGACCAATCTCTTAAACTACTGGACAAAATTTTATGAAAATTCATATTTATATTGTTTATCATAAGCCACAGACAATCAGTATTTGTTTTTATTTAATGAAATTCCCTATCATGGAAAAAGGGGGCTTAATGTATATTTTCACCAATAACAAAAAAAGGTCATTTACATGCAAAACAAAATACCTCTTATATTTCTATAAAAAAAAAAAGAAGTTTTTTTTTCGGAGGTGGATATCATTTCAACGAAATGACTTGTTTTGTATTGATTGTACCTTTTGAAAACCATTTTTTAAATGAAGTCGCCTGGGGTAAGAGACTTTGAACTTTTTAAACCTGTTCCTTGAGCCTAAATTTTAATTCTCACCACATATATTTGTTTTAATGTAAATTTTAATATGTTTGTAATTTTAGGATGACAACTTAGAAATATGCTTGCACATAATACTGTCTTATATTTGAGTTATTTTGTATCTCGAACGCGTTTAATAGATTTGAACAAAAAAGGGTGAAAACTTCTAACCCATTACCATCCAGGCGACTCTCAGGACTATCAGTCCTTTGATTCTCTGATAGGGTAGAAAACATTGTGGGAAAAGGAGAAAATGCTGGTTACCAGCATTTTCTCCTTTTCCCACAATGTTTTCAAAAGGCTTCTTTCCCAGGGGCGTCAAAAGGCGTCATTGTGCGGTAAAGGGTTAAGATGAGAATGAGGGGGTCTTGTTTTGGCATTGTTTATAGGGCTGCTATTTGTCTGCCTGTCTGTACAATTTTCTGTTAACCCTTCCCCAAACAATCCTGAGTTTTCACGACCCAAAAGAAGAAGACTTTTGTAAACATTGTGGAAAAAGCGAAAAAATGTTTTTTTCCTACCCAAAAACAAATTTCAGTGTTTGAGTCACATTTATTTTGTTGTCTGCAAAAGGTTTTGGTAAAGAGTCAATACTTTACCACACAATCCTGAGTTTTAATGACCTGAGAAGAAAGGTATTGAAAACAATGTGGAAAAAGGATTAAATGCTGGTAACCAGCATTTTTACCTTTTCCCACAATGTTTGCTACCCTATCAAAGACAAATTCCATTATTTAGACCACACTTAATTTGTGGTCTGCATAATTTTCTGCTTTCAATTTTAACAAGTTTAAAATTTTGTCATTTGGTAAAGCTTTAACAAATTCTGCTGAATAGACAGATTTTGAAATAATGTCCGGCATATTAATCTCTTTTTCTTTGATGGTACAGGAAAACCAGTGCACGACATTTCATGGAAAGGCTATTCCGTAGAAATCCATGTATGTTTTAAAATACCGTTTGCTAAATTTCTAGATTTATTTCATGAAAAGCTCTGTCTGTGAGGAAGATTTCAGCCACAATTCATCTGGGTAAGGGTCAGGGCTAGGGATTGTTTTTGATTTTCGAGGAAATGTCGTGGATCCCAGGGAAATATGGGAAATAGGAACATGATTAACAAGCAACAGTTCTTTTTCTCATTTTGCTTTCAAAAGTTGTCTATTTCAGGTGTGATAAGTATTTCACCGAGATCATAATTTATCTGTTTATTTATTTCAAGATTGACTTTTGTTTATTCCACCCTAAATATGTTTATGTAATTATTGTAAACTGTTCAGTGTGTTGGTTAACCCTCATCGTGCTAAATAGGTTGAATATTTAAAACGTTCATGCCAATAGTAAAAACTTGAATAATGATTTTCAAATTTACTTTGTGTAGAAAGATATCTCCTAATTGGACAGTGAAGATTCAAGATCAGACTGCACATTCTGTGCGGATCTACACTGTCCGCTAAAGGTCAGTGAGTTGCGCTTAGCACCTTAAGGGTTAAATGAGAGTGAGGGTCTTTGACTCAATTTGACTTTGAAATCAGGCTATTTCAGGCCTCTAATTGGTACAGCTGTTTACCAAACCATTCCGAGTTTCATTGACCCCGAGATGAAAGGCTTTTGAAAAATTTGTGGGGAAGAGAGAGAATGCTGACTATCAGCATTTTCTCCTTTTCCCACAATGTTTTCAATTTTTTCTATGACAACTCCCATTTTTGCTGGGTATAATGTATTACAAAGATATTTAAAACCTTCACCATATAAACCTGAGTTTTAATGACCCTGAGGAAGATGGCTTTTGAAAACATTGTGGTAACCAGCATTTCTCCTTTTCCCCCACAATGTTTTCTATGCTTTCAGTGGAAAACTGTTTGATTCGAGCCACATTGAATATGTTGTCTACAAATGCTTTCAGATTGGACAAGACTAAAATTTTCTCTTTGGGTAAAGAGTCAAGTCTCTACTTTTCCCAAAGCACTGCTCAAATAATTTGAAGCTTCATCCTTTACCACACAATCCCGAGATTTAACAACCCTGAAGGAGAAGGCTTTTTAAACCATGGTGGGAGTAGGAGAAACTGCTTGTTACCAACCAGCATTTTGTCCTTTTCACACAATGTTTTCTTTCCAATCAAAGACAAATCTCACCATATGAGCGATATTTAATGTGTCTTATGCAGTCACTCTTAATTTGGACCAGTTTAAAATTTTGTCATTTGGTAAGCTATTCTCTGTGAACTCAAAATTGTACTTGGTTTAGCCAGTTAGAAATGGTGTTGTCAGCTGAGTCACCCTAATTATTAACTCTTTACCACAGACAAAAATGAAGACTTGTCCAAACTGAAAGCATTTGCAGACGATAATTTAAATGTGGCTCAAGTGATGAAAGTTGTCTCTGATAAGGTAGAAAACATTGTGGGAAAAGGGGAAAATGCTGGTTACCAGCATTTTCTCCTTTTCCCACAATTTTTTCAAAAGGCTTCTTTCTCAGGGTCGTTAAAACTTGGGATTGTGTGGCGAGGTTAACAGTTAATCACCTTATATGCAAATGTTTACCCTCCTGAAAGAGTAATTCATCAAAAGATGCAGGAAGGAAAGTTTATGTAGGAAAAGTGAATAACAATGTGGTAAATTGTTAAAGGTATAATTTTGCTGACATATAACCTGCTTCCTACAAATTTGTACCCAGTGACTTAACTTTGTATTTTTGCCAAGCCTCCGTAGCTCTGTCAGTAGCGTACAGGACTAGAGAACAGGAGGTTGCTGGTTTGATCCTCGGCTTGGCCAATTTCTTTCCGAGGATTGATGATATTCATCGCGACAGGATTCATTCCTCTTTCAGTGCTGACCATTGTTTTGATGATGGTCATGTGGGAAAGCAGCCAGTGGCTTGGAAAGAATATTGTGTGGAGTACTGGTAAAAGAAGCTCCAGGAAAGCATGGATGGGTGTACTGGCCGCTGTGATATAACTGAAATAATGTTGAAAACAGCGTTAAACACCATACAATCAATGACTTAACTTTGACCTACATTTAAGGCTACTGATAGAGACAGTTTAAGTCTCAATTCTTATGAGAGTTATTGCCCCTCTTTGTACCCTGTTAGAGCTGTTTACCGGTTTTCACTTCTTTTTTTAAGGGGGGGTACCTTTCTCTTTTTACCCCATTAAAATGTCTAAAGACATGGCTGAACTCTAACTCGAAGGATGTCTCGAATTTACGAACCAGAGAAAATAAACTTGCAATATTTTCTCCTTAACCCACAAAGTTTAATGCCCTGTGAGAGACAAAAACAATCATGTGAGCCACATTTTGTTTCTCTCTATGCCAATAACTTCAATTTGAGCATATCCAAAGTTTAAACTTTTCCAAATTGAGAATATTTACAAACAACAAACACAGTGTTTTCTACTCATTTGAAGACAACAAACTAAAATCTGGCTCATGTACTGGTATTGTCTTTAATGAATACAAAACATAGTGGAAAAGGAGAAAATGCAGGAGACTAACATTTTCTCCCTCAATGTTTTCAAAAGCTATTTTCCTCAGAGTAATTTAACCCTTAGAGCGCCGACCATTTTCATCCTAGAAACAAGACCCAAATAATTGCAGTTTCATGATTACTTTTGTCTATAGTGATTCAGCAAAGCAGACAGTGTAGATCAAAGAACAGGCTGCAGGTTTTGTGCAGCCTGATCTTGATCTACATTGGCCGCAAATGCAACTATAGTCGTGAAAGGCGCTTTAATGGTTAAACTTGCGCTTGTTTAACTTTGGTGAAGAGTGAAATGTAGACTTTGGTATCAACATTATGGAAGGCCGATAAGTAGGAATGAGATAATGATAAAAGCTTGTCATTCACATACAAATCAATTCACCCTTTAACCCTTTACCACACAATCTTGACTTTTAACAACCCTGAAGAAAAACCCTTTTGAAAACGTTGTGGGAAAAGGAGAAAATGCTGGTAACCAGCATTTTCTCCTTTTCCAACAATGTTTTCTACCTTTTACAAAACAAACTTTAATTTTTTATCCATATTTGATTTGTCATCTGCCACTGCTTTTAATTTGGACCAGTCTAAAATTTTGTCGTTGGGTAGAGTTAAACCTTTACCAAAGGAACAAATTTTGGAATGGACCAAATTGAAACCATTTGCAAACAGTCAATTAAATGGTGCTAAAATGATGATTTATCCTTTTGATAGGGTAGAAAACATTGGGGGAAAAGGAGAAAATGCTGGTTACCAGCATCTTCTCCTTATCACATTCTCCTTACTACACAATGTTTTCAAAGGCCTTTTCTCTCAGGGTAGTTAAAAGTCGGAATTGTATGGTAAAGGGTTAATGCACAATCCGGAGTTTTGTTGACCTTGACAGAGGCTTTTTAAAAAATTGTGGGAAAAGGAGAAAATACTGGTAATCAGCAGTTTCTCCTTTTTCCATGTTTGCTACCCTCTAAAAGACAAATCATTCATTTTCATGAAATTTGATTTGTTGCTTTCCGATGCTCAGATCTCTAATTGAAGAGGTCTAAAATTTTGTCGTCTGGTTAAGAGTTAACTCTATGCCAGAGGAAGGAATTTTAGACTAGTCCAAATTGAAAGCTCTTGCAAATTAGATGCCTGAAATGATGGAATTTTCATTTCAAATTCCAGAAAAATTTTGGAAAAAGAGAAAATACTGGTTAAGAGCATTTCCTCCCTTTTCTACTGTTACCGTTTTCAAATATCACACTCATGAAGGCTTTTAAGTTTTAACATTTAACCACATAATCCCATGTCTTCTAAACCCTGAGGAAGAAACCTTTTGAAAACATTGTGGGAAAAGAAGAAAATGCTGGTAGCAAGCATTTTCTCCTTTTCCCACAATATTTTCTACTGTTTCAGAGACAAGTTCTTCATTTTGACCACACTTTATTTGTATTCTGTAATTGAATTAGGGTAAGTCTATGATTTTGCCATTAGAATGAGTCTATGGTTTTGTCATCTGGCAAAGAGTTGAAAAATGGAATCGTTCCATAAAGGGTTAACCCTTTCCCAAACAACAAATTTTGGACTGGTCCAAATTGAAAGAGTTTGCAGACGACAATTTTAAATTTGATGAAAATGGCAGAAAGTTATCAAAAAGGGTAGAAAACACTGTGGGAAAAGGAGAAATTGCTCGTTACGAGCAATTTCTCCTTTTCCCACTATGTTTTCAAAAGACTTGTACTGCAGACACGTGAAAACCAGGGCTTGTTTGGGAAAGGGTTAACCCATGTTATTAATCAGGTAGGGGGTCAAATGTCAAATTAATTCTGTCTCTATACCTGTCATGGTAATTTGAATTGCTCTCCTGTCATGTCACTCAAATTCTAATAATTTCTGATTGTTTTGTTGCCTTAACCCTTTACCGCACATTCCTGACTTTTAATGACCCTAACAGAGAAGGCATTTGAAAACATTGTGGGAAAAGGAGAAAATGCTGGTAATCAGCATTTTCTCCTTTTGCCACAATGTTTTCTATCCTTTCAGAGACAAATTTCATCATTTCAAACACATTAGAATTGTCATCCGCAAATGCTTTCAATTTGGATGTGTCCAAAGAGTTCACTGTTATAACAACTGAAAGGAAAGAGGCTCTCGAAATCATAGAAGTAAATGTCAGAGGAGGTTTAAAAGCAGGTATGCAGCATATTCTCCTTTTTCCGCTTTTTTTTCTAAATTTTCAAAGCAAGGTAGTTTTATGGAACACATTTTGTCATCTGCAAATGCCTTAATTTTGAGCATTTCTAAATTTTATAGTCTGTTAGACTTGACTCATTACCACATGATAAAATTCTAGATGTGCCCAAATTGAAAGCATTTTTGTATGACATATTGAATTTGAATCAAATCATGGTTTTGTCTCTGATGCATAGAAAGCATCGTGGAAAAAGGAGAGTGCTGTTTCTTTTCTCCTTTTTCCACATCTTTTTTGTTTCAAAAGGCTACTCGACTAGGGTCATCAAAACTTGGAATTATGTGGTAAAGGGTTTTAACTCTTTACCAAATGACAGAATTTTAGACTGGTCCAAATTGAAAGCATTTGCCGACAACAAAATAAATATGATAGAAAAATTGAAATCTGTTTGGGGAAGGGCAGAAAACATTGTGAGAAAAGGAGAAAATGCTGGTTACCAGCATTTTCTCCTTTTCTCACAATGTTTTCAAAAGGCTTCTTTCTCAGGGTCGTTAAAAGTCGGGATTGTGTGGTAAAGGGTTTTAAAAAGTATATCAGGCTCTTCAGAACAAAGACCTCCACTGCTGTCATGTCTGTCTGGGGACCAGCATGTTCCTTAAGCCTCGTAGATTAACCCTTTGCTGCATAATAATCCTGACTTTTAATGTCCCTAAGGAGGAAGCCCTTTGAAAACATTGTGGGAAACTGGTTAACTACTACTACTTTCTCCTTTTTCAGCAATGTTTTCTGCCTTTCAGAGACAAATTTTAACAATTGATCCACATTTAAATTGTCCTCTGCAACAGCTTTGAATTTGGATCTGTCTAAAATTTTGATGTTTGGTAAGGAGTTAACTCTTTGCAAAAAGAAAAATTCTAGTCCCTTCCAAATTGAAAGCATCTAAAAACTACAAATGGACCTAAGTTCTTTTGCAGGGCAGAAAGCATTGTGGGAAAAGGAGAAAATGCTGGTTACCAAAATATCAAAAGCCATCTCCTTCAGGGTCATTTAGATTTGAAATTGAGTGGTACTGGGTTAAGCCTTGGAGTACTCAGTACACCGTGGTTGTTTTCATGAACAGCCTGAGTACTCGTGCACAATCAAAGACAGGAAAAGACATTCAGATGTGATTATGGTCTTTTTTTGGTTTTACAATAAAAGAGATATTCATAGCTTGACAGAGAAAGAGCATAACCCCCAAAAAAAGTTTTTATCAAGAGAGCTACCTCCTATCTATGTGTTACAGCAGCGCTGCACAACACTTCATTGAACACCAGTTTGTCGAAAAACATTTCCGAAAATTGACCAAAATTCGATCCTAGGTACGACATTTGGTTGAAAAATATTTGTGTCTATCAACTTACTGATTTTTTTCTCCTGTAACCCTTAAAGCACCCTTCACTAATATAGTCGCCTTTGTGACCAGTGTAGATCAAGATCAGGCTGCACAAAATGTGCAGCCTGATCTTTGATCTACTCTGTCGGCTATGTTAAAACACTACAGGCAAAAGGTACCAATGAATTTGCAATTATCTTGGTTTTTTCTAAAATGAAAATGTCCATTGCAATTGGGTTTATATGGCGCTTTAAGGGTTAAAAGCCCTATAGATGCCAAAAGTAAACAATGCAGTTGTTGAAATGCATTTAAATTTAAATAATACCATTTAAAAGTATTTAAATTATTTTTGAAGTTGACAATTTTTTACTGTACAGTCAGTCCAATGGTTTGTCCGTGGCAGAAAAATGAAATCTAAAACTTGGTTAAAAAGCCACCAGGTTGCTCTATCTTTTGTTTACTTTTTACCTGATTTGATTTTTTCTGCCAGCAACTATTACTTGGACCAACCGTACAGTAACCACAGTAACAGATTCCTATTACTTTGCTTTGTATCACCCTTTTATATAGAACACATCCTAACCAATTCTAGACAGTTGGGAGTCAAATTAAAATGTTACAGTGATGGATTTATGGCAAATTTTTGCAAATCTTCTTGTTGTTACTCATGCTGTTGGACTTTGTTTTTCTTGTCATAGATATTCGACACAATTCAGGGAAGTTTGGTAAAATGTGGCTTTGAGGAAACATCGAAACATCGCCTCGGCAAGATGTGTCTTCAAAGAAAACGCCCTTTGACAAAAATTTTAATGGTTTTTGATGAAATGTCATGGATCTGTGCTATAGACATACAAAAATAGCTTTTCTGCTGGTTACTCCTCTTTCTCAGCTCTCTTTGAAAGGGCTCTTAAAGGCTTTGAAAAGGCCTGCCTAAGAGGATGTCCTTCAGACGTCATCCTGTCTTCTCTTTGAATGTAACTCAAGTTTTAGCTGGGCTGTTTTTGAAGAGGCACTGGCATAGTTCTGCTGTTGTCTGCATCATTGTGGTCTGGCATTTTCTGAAATATGTCATTACTGAAAATATATATTTCAAACTCGGACTACTTTGAATATCAAAAGGGGAACCGATCAGAAGATGTTTACTCCAAACTCTGGCCAGTTTTAACTATCAAAAGAGGAACCAGCACCAGAAGGGCAGGAAACTCTCAAACTATTTTCGACACCATTTTGCCCTTTTATCAAGTAGAGTATTCACTGAAAAATGAGCTTTAGCCACGCATTTTCATCCAGGTGCTTCTGTTACTCTAAGAAACACAAGTGGTGTAAGATCAATTGGGCCTTTTTATATTCAGTAGATCATCAACATTTTTAAACAGCATTGAACTAGATGGGGGGAGAGGGTGATATTTTGTACAGAAAAGTCATAAGGATGTGACAGTAGACCCTTATTTGAGAAAAAACAAATAAGAAACGCTGAAAAAAATTTGTCTCCAGTGAGAATCAAACCTGCAACCTTCAAAACAGTTGTCTGCTTTTGCGCCAACCAATATTTTACAGTATTAAAAATATATTTATCTTTTGTTATGCAATAATGGCCGTACCAGTACTTAGGGAGTAGGAAATTTTACTGTTCAAAGTTTGATAATTCCATGTGTTTTTGACATGCATTTCTAGTTATGATTTGATTTTAACTCTTTACCAAATGACAAAAATTCAGACTGGTCCAAATTCAAAGCATTTGCTGACGACAAATTCAAGGTGGCTTGAATGATGAAATTTGACATTGATAGAGAAGAAAACATTGTGGGAAAAATGCTGGTTAACAGCATTTTCTCCTTTTACCACAATGTTTTCAAAAGGCTTCTTCCTCAGGGTTGTTAAAAGTCGGGATTGTGTGGTAAAGGGTTAAAGCTATCTTTGCAATGGAATGAAAATTTACAGTCTTTGTTTAGAATTTCTAAAAAACTTGCAAAACAAAATCAGGGTTTATACCCCTTTAAGCCTACATAACGAATTTTCAGGCCGGCCCAATTTGAATAATTGAGACCCAAAAATATAGATTTATATTTGGAAGGGTAGAAATCATTAAATATGATTGAAAAATTGAAATCTGTTTCGGGAAGGGTAGAAAACATTGTGGGAAAAGGAGAAAATGCTGGTTACCAGCATGTTATCCTTTTCCCACAATTTTTTCAAAGACTGTCTACTTCAGGGTTGTTAAAGCTTGGTATTGTGTGGTAAATGGTTAAAGTTTGACTCTTTCCCAAGTGTCAAAATTTTGTTGGCATCAAAATGGAAAGTGTTTGCAGAGGAAAAATTACATGCAACTGAAATGTATGGATTCATCTATGACAGGGTAGAAAACATTATGGAAAAAAAAGAAAATGCTGGTCACCAGCATTTTCTCCCTTTTCTACTATGTTTTTGATAGCCTTTTTCATTAGGGCCGTTCAAACTTAGAGTTGTTTGGTAAAGGGTTAAAACTTGCTAGGATGCACAGAAGGTGCAGTCTGATCATTGATCTTCAATATCTGGTACATGGAGAGATATTTATGCCAATGCAGCATTCAGATTGATACAAGTGGATTTTGTCCTTTGAGATGTTCTAACTCCATTTACTTAGCACTAAAAAGTTCATTTTCTCACCAGATGTCAAACTGGAATGTATCTGCAGACTAAACATTACATGCAACTGAAATGATGGCCAGTATTTGTCTATGTAAGGGTGGAAAACATTGTGGAAAATGGAGAAAATGCTGGTTACCAGCATTTTGTCTTTTTCCCACAATGCTTTCAAAAGGCTTTTCCTAAGGGTCATTAAAACTCAGGATTGTGTGGTTAAAGGGTTAACAGTTGCTATGATGCACAGAGGGTGCAGTCTGATCACTGACTTGCAATATCTGATGCATGGAGAGTTATCCTGGTCAAATCAGTACAAGTGGATTTTGTCCTTTGATCGAGATGTTCATATTTCATTTACTAAAGTGTTCTAAAGTCTCTCTACAGTCTCTCTAACTCCTTACCAACCATCAATTGTGTAGGTATCGGAATGGAATGTTTTTGCAGATGAAAAATCATGTGAAACTCAAATGATTTGATTCATCTTTGAAAGGGTAGAAAACATTGTAAGATAAGGAGGAAATGCTGGTTGACCAGTATTTTCTCCTTTTACCACAATGTTTTTAAGAGCCTTTTACCTGAAGTTTATTAAAATTCAAGATCATTTGATAAAGGGTTAAGAAGTTGTAACAAAGTGTATCTTTTCAATAGGAGATAGTATCAGACAGAAAACTGCAGGAGTCATCTTTGATCTCTTTGTATGTGCAGGCAGTCAAAACCATTGTTGACTGCAATCAAATCACAAATCAAAGCTCTGAAAGTACTGATAAAGCTCAAGTTGACAAGCAATCTTATTAACCCTTTACTGCACAATGCCGCCTTTTGACGCCCCTGGGAAAGAAGCCTTGTGAAAACATGGTGGGAAAAGGAGAAAATGCTGGTAACCAGCATTTTCTCCTTTTCCCCACAATGTTTTCTACCCTATCAAAGAAAAATTGCACCATTTGAGCCACAATGAAATTGTCGTCTGCAAATGCTTTCAGTCTGGACAAGGCTAAAATTTTGTCGTCTGGTAAAGGGTTAACTCTCTACCAAACAACAAAATTCTAGATTGGACCAAACTGAAAGCATTTGCAGACGACAATTTAAATGAAGTTTAAGTGGTGATTTATGTATTGGATAGGGTAGAAAACATTGTGGGAAAAGAGAAAATGCTGGTTACCATCATTTTCTCCTTTTCCCACAATGTTTTCAAAAATCTTCTCTTTCAGGGTCGTTAAAACTCGGGATTGGGTGGTAAAGAGTTAATCTGTAAAGGGCTGAATAGACAAAGTCCAAAGAGGCCCAAGTAACTACTGTGTCAAGGCTGCTTTTGGAGAAAATAGCCTGGCATGACATACAGTGTAGATCAATGATCAGATTGCATGTTTTTGCAGTCTGATCTTGATCTATACTACTGGAAAGGAAACATAAATTGTGAAAGATATGTGAAAGATATTTTAAACAGTCACACAATCAGTGTTTCCATGAGAGCAAATATCGTGTTTTTGATGCAATTATTTCTTTGTTGACACAGTAAAATTCGCTGTGTGTGTTTTTTCTGATGCAACCATAGCATATCAGTTTATAATGCACGTGATGACTTTGAGCCAAAAAACTAGGGGGCAAAAGAAGGTTTGTATACAAAGATTGAAGATTTCGTTAGCCAAGATTATTTACATCTAGAGTTTATGTTACGGCGCCCAGTGTCAGAAACTGATTTTATTGATTATTACCAATTAATATCTACCTGTACTGCACAAAAAAGAATTAAAGAACACATAATTGCTACCAACTGATTGTTTCTGACACATTCAGACATTTGAAGCTCTGTTTAGTTATAAATGACGTTGTATGAGATAACTATAGGACAAACATCAGTTTGTGGTTGCTTTCAGCCATACATCTGCATTTTAAATGTGTACAGAGTATATTCTAGACACTTTAAATTGGCATTTAAAACATTGACCTTCAAGATTTCTATAAGGGCTCACGAATGACCCTCATAAATTTGAAGCTGGCAGAAACGCTGCATAATTTTGATGACCTTGGGGAAGTAAGCATTTGAAAGAATTGTGTGAAACAGATAATACGCTGATAAGCAGCATGTCCTTTTGCAAAAATAATTTGCTACCAATCCAAAATTAAATCCTATCATTTAAGCAACATTTGTCCTCTATAAATGCTCTCAGTATGGACAAGTTTCAAATGTGTAAATGATGAAGAGTTATACAAATAAAAGTACTGAAAGTACAGATAAAATGCAATGTGTAGGAGGTCTCGGGTAACAAGCTGGTAACCAGCATGTTCTCCCTATTCCTGCAATGTTTTCTTAACCAATCTCAAAACAGATTCCATCACGTGAGGCAAAATTAGTTCATCATACAGTGCTCCAGATAATTTTCAATGACATCAGTACAGTACTGATGAAAATCAAGATTAATCAGTACCAGCATATGGGGATCAGTACCAACATTTGGTTAACAAGACTGATTAAAGTCAAAATTGGTCTTCTTGCATTTGCTTTTATATAAGCCTTACTGTAAAACTACATAACATTTTACCTAGTAACAGTATGATGTTTACTGTACAAAGTGTAAAGCAGGTTTGTAGAAACAAATATGTAACTCATAATCTTTTTTTTGAAGCGATCTTTTTTTCATGCTATTTAATTTTTGGAAAAATATTTGTGCAGGATTTGACATAAATTTGTCAAATAGGGTCGCAAATAACTTCAAAACCTGTAATTTTACGCTAGAAAAGCAGATATCATAAACACTTTTGAATTCACCAGTGCTTCAGTTTTGGAGACATTTTTTCTAACTTGGCCCAAATTGGTGCCACTGGCGATCAACAGAGAGCGCATCTGGGTGCATGCGCTTTCTGCTTCATATTTTTTGTGCGTGATTATTATACCCCCCAAAACTCTGTTTGGGGGGTATATAGGAGTCAGCTTGTCGGTCGGTCCGTCGGTCCGTCCGTCCGTCGGTCCGTCCGTCCGTCGGTCGGTCGGTCTGTAGCTTTTTGTCCGCTCTATTTCTCATAAACTACTGGACGAATTTTATTCAAACTTCACAGGTAGACTCAGTATCAAGCAGAGATGTGCATATGAAATGTTGGTTATGGTTCATTGATTTTTAGCTCCACTGGCCGAAGGCCAGAGGGCTTATGTCATGGCCCGGTGTCCGTCGTGCGTCCGTCCGTCCATCCGTCCGTTCGTCCGTCCGTCCGTCCGTCCGTGCTTTAACTTTTATTTCAAACATCTTCTTCTCTGAAACTACCCATCCAATTTTCATGAAACTTCACAGAAATGATCCTGCCATGGTCCTCTTCAGAATTTCTTGAAAGAATTTGATTCCTTCAAAAACTCTGGTTGCCATGGCAACAAAACTGAAAAATATTGGAAATCTTTAAAAATCTTCTTGTCTGAAACCATAAGGCATAGGGCTACCAAATTTGGCATGTAGCTTTATGTAGTAGACCTCTACCATGTTTCTTGAAATTAAAGCCCTGGGGTCAAAATTGGCTCTGCCCCAGGGGTCACAAGTTTTACATAGGCTTATATAGAGAAAACTTTAAAAATCTTCTTGTCTGAAACCATAAGGCATAGGGCTACCAAATTTGGCATGTAGCTTTATGTAGTAGACCTCTACCATGTTTCTTGAAATTATAGCCCTGGGGTCAAAATTGGCTCTGCCCCAGGGGTCACAAGTTTTACATAGGCTTATATAGAGAAAACTTTAAAAATCTTCTTGTCTGAAACCATAAGGCATAGGGCTACCAAATTTGGCATGTAGCTTTATGTAGTAGACCTCTACCATGTTTCTTGAAATTATAGCCCTGGGGTCAAAATTGGCTCTGCCCCAGGGGTCACAAGTTTTACATAGGCTTATATAGAGAAAACTTTAAAAATCTTCTTGTCTGAAACCATAAGGCATAGGGCTACCAAATTTGGCATGTAGCTTTATGTAGTAGACCTCTACCATGTTTCTTGAAATTATAGCCCTGGGGTCAAAATTGGCTCTGCCCCAGGGGTCACAAGTTTTACATAGGCTTATATAGAGAAAACTTTAAAAATCTTCTTGTCTGAAACCATAAGGCATAGGGCTACCAAATTTGGCATGTAGCTTTATGTAGTAGACCTCTACCATGTTTCTTGAAATTATAGCCCTGGGGTCAAAATTGGCTCTACCCCAGGGGTCACAAGTTTTACACAGGCTTATATAGAGAAAACTTTAAAAATCTTCTTGTCTGAAACCATAAGGCATACGGCTACCAAATTTGGCATGTAGCTTTATGTAGTAGACCTCTACCATGTTTCTTGAAATTATAGCCCTGGGGTCAAAATTGGCTCTACCCCAGGGGTCACAAGTTTTACATAGGCTTATATAGAGAAAACTTTAAAAATCTTCTTGTCTGAAACCATAAGGCATAGGGCTACCAAATTTGGCATGTAGCTTTATGTAGTAGACCTCTACCATGTTTCTTGAAATTATAGCCCTGGGGTCAAAATTGGCTCTGCCCCAGGGGTCATAAGTTTTACATAGGCTTATATAGAGAAAACTTTAAAAATCTTCTTGTCTGAAACCATAAGGCATAGGGCTACCAAATTTGGCATTTAGCTTGATCTAGTTGGGGTCTACCAAAAGTGCCCAAAGTATAGTCCTGGGGTCAATTTGGCCTCATACTGGGGGGGGGGGGAGGTTCACAAGATTTACATAGGCTTACATAGGGAAAACTTTTAAATCTTGGTGTACATAGCCATAAGGCTTAGGCTACCAAATTTTGCATATAATTATAGCATTATCTAGTGGACAGTTACAAAGAGGGCCCAAGTTACAGCTCTAGGATCAAGTTTGGCCTTGCACCAGGGGTCACAAGTTGTACATGGGTTTATGGAGTGAAAAGTTCAGAAACCATCTTGTTACCAGCCATAAGGCCAAGAACTCCCACATTTGGCATGTTATTCTTCTAATACATATATTCCCCATTTAGTCAGACTGTAGCCCTGGGGTCAAAGTTTTATAAGGGCTTGTATAGTGAAGACTTTTCTTCATGGTTTATATTTATAAGCCAGTGGAGCGATACAGGGCCATCATGGCCCTCTTGTTCACTGAGTTATGGCCCTTTCATGAAATTTCTTGTCCGCTCTTTTTCTCATCAACTATTGGACAGATTTGGTTCAAACTACACAAGTAGACTCAGTATCAAGCAGAGATGTGCATATCCTATTTTGGTTATGGTTTATTTAGGTTTCATGGAGTTATGGCCCTTTGATGATTCTGGACACCGTCGGTCGGTCTGTAGCTTTTTGTCCGCTCTATTTCTCATAAACTATTGGACGAATCTTATTCAAACTTCACAGGTAGACTCAGTATCAAGCAGAGATGTGCATATGAAATGTTGGTTATGGTTCATTGATTTTTCACTGAGTTATGGCCCTTTCATGAAATTTCTTGTCCGCTCTTTTTCTCATCAACTATTGGACAGATTTGGTTCAAACTACACAAATAGACTCAGTATCAAGCAGAGATGTGCATATCCTATTTCGGTTATGGTTTATGTAGGTTTCATGGAGTTATGGCCCTTTGATGATTCTGGACAAATTTCTTTCAAACTTCATGGATAGACTTTGCACTCAGCAAAGATGTGCATATCATAAATTGTTCTTAGTTAATTAAATAAAATTTCCAAGAGCTAAGCCCTTTTTTGTCGTTCTCTTATGATAGATTCCTACACCTGTAGATAGTTAACAGTAGACTTACCATCACTAACCATCACTAGTAAGTTTTCATGTCACTTCACTTATGTCATGTCATGTCAATTTCATCTTTTCATCGGAAGTTTACTCAAATATAAGACAGATTAATCTTTCAGATATGTTTGGAAAAGGAGAAAATGCTGATTACCAGCACTTACTACTTTCTACACAAAATTGGAAAGATTAATCTTTGCAGTTACTTGGGAAAAAAATGAAATGATGATTACAAGCATTTACTACGTTCTCCACAACTATTCCAAGTCTTCAACTTGTGATGTGTTAAAATAGATACCAATACCGTACGGAAACTAACGAAAGCAACATTTTTTGCGGTTCCGCTTCGGCTTCGCTGCGGTTTCAGTGCATTCCGTATTATATGACTAAAAAGGAAAACATTGTAAACATCGTGAGCAATGGCTTCTGTATTTACAATGTTTTCTTAAGTTTATTACTTTCGGTTCAGTTCAGTTACTATTACGGTTCCGATTCGGTTCGGAGGTTGCTTTCGTTAGTTTCCGTACTGTATAAGTAAGATGTAGAGTCTGGTCAAAAACATTGCATGAAAAGACATTTGTTGTCTGCAAAACCTTTTCATTTAAACCAATCTCAATTTGTCCAGCTGGTAAAAAAAAATGTATCAAGTAAGTTTTATTCTCTCCAAGTCTTTAGTCTGTAACAAAGAGTAATTCTTTGGCAAGAAGCCATTGCAGGATATTCATCACCTTCAGTGATAGCTCTGGTATAATTGACTCTCCAGTCACTTATTTTGCATTCCTGTGACATTAATCTGTTTTGTGACAAGGAGCTGTTGGGGGGTATGATCACGTTTAGTGATAGCTCTAGTTCAATTTAGAGCATGAATTATTGCACATTTATACATAAATGGGAACAGTGCTTAAGTCTTGGCCAGTCTGGTTTTATCTTTCAACGATTCTCAGTTTTGTTAGGATTATTTGGTTCTGGAGATGGATGAAATAACCTAGCCAGACGTTTCTGTGTATTCACCGACTTTTTCGAAGCGCAAACTATTCATTCGGAACATACATGAACATAGTACGATTATCCGCTGGTCCCACTCCGTAATCGATAAGAACTTGACTAAAGCCGAGATGCAGGGTCTAATTCCGGTCCGTGCCGATTTTCCCTTTTTATTTAACGGGAAAAAATTGGAAAATCGCTCGGCAATCCCGAAGATATCTGAATGTTTGTCTGAGAAAGAGTAAGCTCCCTTTCATTGTGTCCGGATTCTTACCCTATATTTTACATACCTGGAAAAATGTTCCGTATCGAGTACGGAATTTTGTAAAAAAAAAAGATGCGTAACAATCAGATCGTCATCCGTAAATTACGTGAATACGGACCTTATCTGGAGCACTGATCATATGTAAATGCTTTCAATATGTTCAAATTAAGTTAAGAATTTGTCGTATGGTTACGGGTTAGAATAGAAATTATCAAAGATTAAGAATAGAAGTTATCAAAGATTAGGTAAATTGACAGAATTAATGAGATTTAGTACATTTACTATATATTTATTATCTTTATCTTAACAATAATTTATTAATCAATTGGATGTTTCAAGCCTGTGGAAGAAGGCCTTTGAAAGTATTGTTGGAAAAGGGAAAATAATACTGGTAACAAGCATTTTCTCCTTTTCCCACAATGTTTTCTGCCCTATCAGAGAACTTAAGCTCATTTGTATTAATTTTGAATTTGTTGTTTGCTGATGTGTTCAATTTCGGAGAGTCTAAAGATTTGTCTTGTGGGAAGGGTTATAATCATTTACCAAACAATCTGGTGTTTTAACTACCCTGTGAGAGAAGGGTCTTGAACTCATTGTGGGAAAAAGGAGAAAATGCTGGTAACCAGCAGCATTTTCATCATTTCCAACAATATATTCTGCCTTTTCAAACACAAAGTCTATCGTTTGAGTTACTGTATCTTTGTGGTCTGCAATGCTTTCTTTCAATATGGAAGAGTCTTAAATTTTGTTGTCTGAGAAAAAGTCAACTTTTTACCAGATGTCAAAATTTAAGACTTTTCCAATTTGAAAGTATTTGCAGGCAACAAATCAAATGTGGCTAAAATGGTTAGGCTTGTCTTTGATTGGACAGAAGACGTTAAAAAATTGCTGCTTACGAACATTGCCTTTTTTCTCAGAATGCTTTCAAAATTCCTCTTCTCAGGGTCATTGAAACAGGGCATTGTATGGTAAAGGGTTAAATACCCGTGATATTTGGAGTTTTAATACAAGATAGTAATTATAGATTAGGGTGAAGCCAAAAAGTAAATTTATCTTTAACTCTTTACCACACAATCCAGAGTTTTAAAGACCCTGAGAAAGACGCCTTTTGAAAACATTTTGGAAAAAGGAAAAAATACTGGTAATCAGCATTTTCTCCTTTTCCCACAATGTTTCCTACCCTATCAAAAACAATTTCCATCATTTGAGCCACATTTAATTTTTCGTCTGCAATACTTTTAATTTGGACCAGTCTAGAATTTGGTTGTTTGGTAAAGGGGTTAAGAAGGATTTCAATGATAAAGATATTACAAAAGCCATGAAGAGAACCTATTTGTCTTTCCCCTATCTTTGTTTTATGTCAGATATGTCTACAGGGATTATGTAAGTGTGATTGAGGCTTTGGCTTAAACATGAGTGGCTTTATAGATCTTTTCAAAACTATCCATTATATTTTTAGCTCAGCTCTTTTCGAAGAAAAAGTCAAGGTATTGTCATAATCTTTAAGTAATTGTCTTCGATGTCGTCATCATGCAAAAAGTTGGACATTTTATAATATTTCTGTTATTAATGGAGACAATTACGTAGTTCAAACTTTGACCAGTTGTTAACTATCATAAGGGGAACCCATACATTAGGAGAAAGTAACAATCAAAATATTTCTGAGATAGTTATGCCCCTTTTTCAGCTTAGAATTGTCAAAAACTTTGACATTTTACAATATCTCTGTAATTCTGGTGATACTTTTTCAAACTTGGACTAGTTGTTAACTATCTAGAGCGGAACCCATACAGCAAGGGCAGGTAACCATCAAATTATATTTGACACAGTTATGCCCCTTTTCTCACTTAGAAATTTCACTAAAATCAACTGCAAGGAAGTGTTGGTACCTGCATGTGATGCTCTTGTGTACACTGTAGAGGCTACATTTCAGCCCAATAGTCACGATAGTTGGTAAAAATGCTTGTCATGATGGTATCAGGGAAAAGTTTGAAGCTATCAAAGACAGAAATCATCATTTGAGTGACATTTAATTTTTTGTCAGCAAATGTTTCCCATTTTGTTGTGTCCAAAGTTTTGTTGTGTGGTAAAGAAATATAATAGGGTAGGTGAAGAAAACCTGACAAGCAGACAGCTGTCTTGTTCAAAGGCAGAGTGATCTTAACCCTTTACAACACATTCCTAAGTTTTAATGACCCTGAAAAAGAAGCCTTTTGAAAACATTGTGCAAAAAGGAGAAAATGCTGGTAACCTTTTTCTCCTTTTCTCACAATGTTATCATCCTTTCACAAATAGCTTTCATGTTTCAATAAACAATTATTTTGTTGTCTGCAAGTGCTTCCAATTTGGACAAGTCTAAAATTCTGTCCATTGGTAAAGTGTTAAGTTACAAAGTGACATTTTTCAACCAAAATGTTTGCTGTCTTTACAAATACATGTAATCTTTTAACTCTTTAGCAATTAAAAAAAATTAGACTTGTCCAAATTCAAAGTATTTGCAGATGACAAAATAAAAGTGACTCAAAAATTGAAATTGGTTTTGGGAAGGGTGGAAAACTTTTTGTGAGAAAATGATGGCAACTAGAATTTTTGAATCCCCAACTGGACCAATTTCTGATATGCTGTTTTCAACGTTATGTCAGTTTTATTGCAGTGAATCTATCCATGCTTTCCTTGAGTTTCCTTTTACCAGTACTTCATGCAAAATGCTTTCAAAGCCTCTGGCTGCTTTCCCAGATAACCATCGTTGAAAAAAATGAGCAGTTTTGAGAGAGGAATGAATCCTGCTGCAGTGACTACATACCAATCCTGGGAAAGAAATTAGCCAAGCTTTGGATTCGAACCAGTGACCCCTGTTCTCAAGTCCTGTTGATAAAGAGTTGAAAGCTACTTTTGCCAACAATGAGGATATAAGCTATAAGATCAGACTTCAGAAAATGTCCTGTTGAATCTTTGTATTTGATCACAGTAAAATATTGTGAGAGACTGAACCACAGTTTTAACTCTTTATTACACCATCCTAAGTTTAACCACCCTGAGAAAGATGCTTTTGAATCTTTTTTGGAAAAGTAAAAACTGGTGGTAACTGGCATTTTATCCTTTACCATCAATGTTTCCTTCCCATTTGAAGACAAATCTAATTAATTCAGTCGCTTTCAATTTGTTGTCTGCAAGTACTTTAAATTAAGAATAGTCCAAAAAGTGTTGTATGGTAAAGGGTTAACCCTTTACCACACAATCCCGAGTTTTATACAACCCTAAGGAGGAAGCCTATTGAAAACATTGTGGGAAAAGGAGAAAATGCTGGTAACTAGCATTTTCTCCTTTTCCCTCAATGTTTTCTACCCTGTTGAGAACAAATTTTGTCATATGGGCCACTATGAATTTGACGTCTGCAAATGCTTTCAATTTAGATAAGTCAAGAATTATATCATTTGGTAAAGATTTAAGACTTTTTCACTGAAGATGCATGTACCTTTCATTTATAAGTCATACTCTGTGAAAAGGGGATTTAATGCATCTGCAAAAAGTATCGATCCAAGTCCAAGCAGGCTGACATGGGTCAAATCTTTCTGCAGTTGCTCAATTTTCTGCATGTCAAAAGACCATGCTACCTTACGCTGTAATTGGTTTTTAACCCTTCCCAAACAAGCCCTGGTTTTCACGTGTCTGCAGTACAAGTCTTTTGAAAACACTGTGGGAAAAGGAGAAATTGCTCGTAACGAGCAATTTCTCCTTTTCCCACAGTGTTTTCTACCCTTTTTGAGACCCTTCTGCCATTTTCATCAAATTTAAAATTGTCGTCTGCAAACTCTTTCAATTTGGACCGGTCCAAAATTTGTCGTTTGGGAAAGGGTTAAGGGAAATGGATTTTATGGATCCATAATTATGTAACAACTTGCTTGGTATAATGCATCACGTAGATGCATTAAACCCCTTTTCTCAGAGCAATGCCTATTTATTGGTGTGGATGTAAACTGCTGGAGGGCTGAATAATTCCAAGACATATGAGCATAGAAATACAGCTTAACAAATTGCAGCATCAAAGTGGTTCCAGTCCAGAATGTCTCAACAAAGCAGACAGTGTAGATCAAAGATCAGACTGCACATTTTGTGCAGTCTGATCTTTGATCTATGCTGGCCACAATGGCAACTATAGCTCTGATTTGTGCTTAAAGGGTTAAATCTCCAAGGTGATGGAGGAATGAAAAGTATTGTTTGATTGTCATATCATGACCCCGTTAAAAATAATCATGTCGCCTTTAATGATAAATGTACTCTGGCCACCATAGGGGAGCATTCTGATATGTCTGCTGCAGTCTATTTGGGGAAAACTTCAGAAGGTCCTGTGCTTTTGAAATGAACCATGCTCTGTGAAAAGGAGGCTTAACTCTTTATCAAACGACAAATTTTAGATTTGTCCAAATTGAAAGCATTTGCAGACTACAAAATAAATGTGACTCAAAAATTGAAATTTGTTTTGGGAAGGGTAGAAAACATTGTGGGACAAGGAGAAAATGCTTGTTACCAGCATTTTCTCCTTTTTCCCACAATGTTTTCAAAGGCTTCTTTCTGAGGGTCGTGAAAACCCAGGATTGTGGGGTAAAGGTTCAATGCATTTGCAAAAGTATCAACCCAGGTCAGCTTGCGCTATCCGTGCAGGCTGACCTGGGCCGAAACTTTTTGCTTTTGGTCCATTTTCTACATGTCAAAGGACCATTCTACTTCCAGATCTAGTCAATTGTTTGAAAAAAAGGATTTCATGGATTCAGAATTTTGGTAGGACTTGCATGGTATAAGGCATCAGAGAGATGTATTAAGCCCTCCTTTGCCAGAGCATGGCTCAATTTATATAGTTACAGAAGGAGAAACTATTCAGAAACAGGAATTTTTCTTTTGTTATAATGGTTACCATGTATTCTCTATGTCACATTTTGTTCAGGTCTGTTACCCATATTTTGAAAGGTTGTTTTTCCAAAGTGATCTACTTCATATTTGTACCAGCAGGTAGTAACCCTTTACCACACAAACTTGACTTTAACGACCCGAAGAAAGAAAGCTTTTGAAAACATTGTGGGAAAAGGAGAAAATGCTGATAACCAGCATTTTCTCCTTTTCCCACAATGTTTTCTACCCTTCCCAAAACAAAGTTTTATTTTTGAGTCACATTTATTTTGTTGTCTGCAAATGCTTTCAATTTGGACTAGCCTAAAATTTTGTACTTTGGTAAAGAGTTGACCCTTTGCAAGTCATCATAGTTTCAGCCTCTTCAACATCAAATGCTTTTGCAGACGACAACTTAAATGTGGCTCAAAGGATTGCATTTGTTTCTGAAAGATTTGAAAACAATGTGGGAAAAGGATGTTTTCATAAGTTTTCCTTGTCAGGGTTGTTAACACTTAAGCTGCTGAATAAATGAAACACAAATTTCTACTCAGTGCTTAAAGCCCAAACATTGCAGTTTCAAAGTTTCACCGGAAAGAAAATACCGTGTCGGACAGGGTAGATCAAAGATCAGACTGCACTTTCTGTGCAGTCTGATCTTGATCTTCACTGTCCGCAAAAGGTCAGTGAGTCACAATTAGCAGCTTAACCCATTACCAAACAACAAAATTTTAGACTGGATCAAACTGAAAGCATTTGCAGACAACAAATTAAGTGTAGCTTAAATGGTCATGCACTTATTGGATAGGGTAGGAAACATTGTGGGAAAAGGAGAAAATGCCGGTTACCAGCATTTTCTCCTTTTCCCACAATGTTTTCAAAAGGCTTCTTTCATGGGGCCGTTAAAAGTTGGGATTGTGTGGGAATGGGTTGAGGGTTAAAAGAAGAGATTGTATGGTAAAGGGTGAACTCTTTACCACACAACAACATTTTGAAGATGTAAGCATTTGCAGAGACAGGTCAAATTAAGCTCAATTGATGGGGTTTTTCTTTAAAAGGAAAGAAAAGATTGTGGAGAATAGAGAAAATGCAGGTTACCACAGTGTTTTTCTATAGCTGTCTAACTCAGGGTCGTCAGAATGTGAGATTGTTAATACTGAATAATTGCAACAGTGTCACTAACTATTGAGAACTAATCAGATCCAACTTAATTAGACCCTGTTTTTCTGGCATTTCATGCCTAGCGATGTCTTCATTTCAATAGTATTAACCCTTAACCCTTTACCACACAAAGATGACTTTTAATGACCCAGAGGAAGAAGCCTTTCGAAAACATTGTAGGAAATGTTTTTCCACAATGTTTTCTACCCTATCAAAGAAAAATCACATAATTTGAGCCACATTGAAATTGTCGTCTGCAAATGCTTTGAATTTGGACGGGTCCAAAATTGTATTGTGTGGTTAAAATACCTAATGGATATTTTCCGTATAAAGCAAGACCATGACAATTGCTATTTTGTGGTTGCTTTTTGTCTGCAGTGCTTCAGCAAAGCGGGCAGTGTAGATAAAAAATCAGGCTGCATGATTTTTGCAGTCTGATCTTGATCTACACTGGCAGCAAAGGCAACTAAAATAGTGAAAGGGGCTTTAAGGGTTAACCCTCTACCACACAATCTGGAGTTCTAACGACCTTAAAGAAGAAGACTTGTGAAAACTTTTTGGAAAAAGGTGGTAAGCAGCCTTTCATCCTTTTCCCACAATTTTTTCAAAAGCCTGCTTTCTCAAGGTAGATAAATTAGGATTATTCATAAAGAGTTAACTCTTTGCCATATGACAAAATTTGAGACTCATCCAAATTGAAAGCAAATTTTCAGATGACAAATCACAAGTGGCTAAAAGTAGGGTATTTGCCTTTGATAGGGAAGAAAATATCATGGGAAAAGGAGAAGATGCTTGTAACCAGCATCTCCTTTTCCGACAATGTGTTCACAAGCCCTTGTTCTCAGGGTCATATAACATGGAATTGTTTGGTAAAGAGCTATACCCTTACCAAATAATCCTAAGTTTCAGCGAACCTGAAAAAAAAAGCCTTTGAAAACACGGTGGGAAAAGGAGAAAAGGCTGGTCACCAGCATTTCCTCCTTTTTCCCATGATGTTCTCTACCCTTTCAAAGACCAATTTCAGTTTTTGGGTCATATCTCATTTGTTGTCTGCCAAAGATTTTAATTTGGACAAGTAAAAAATTTGGTCGTTTGGTAAAGAGTTAAGAAAGAAAGGTTGATTGTTTAATTAAAGATATAGCTGTAGTCAGCTTGCCTTTCACTGTACTCAAGAAGCAGGTGAAAAGTTCAATACACTGTTAGAATTATTTGTAATTATACAGCTTTCTAATCTGTTATCTTTACCAGCTCACAAAATTTAAGACTTGTCAATTTTGAATGTATTTCAGTCTTTAAAGAAATGTGGCTAAAATGCATTCTTGAAAGGGTAGAAAACATGAGAAAATGCTGATTTCCTTTTTTCCCCCTTTTTCAAAAGGGTTTTTGTTGAACCCACTTGCAGTGAGGGAGACATACAGTTGTCACAATGTTGCTCTTGTGTATGTATGTGTGCGCCCATCTGTCTGGATTTGTCCAGACCAGAACTTCTATGTTTATGGATGGATTTCAAAATAATTTGGAACAATTGTTCTCCTTAATGAGTAAAGTGCCATTTGAAACATTTGTTCAGGTAGGTCCAAGCAAGGGCAAGGCCACATATTTTAGGTCAAGTGATAAAAGTGTCATAAATGGAGCTTCTCGGAGCCATAACTTCTATGTTTATGGATGCATTTAAAGACATTTGGCACATTTGTTCTCCTTTACCAGTAGAAGTGCAGTTTGTATCATTTGTTCAGGTAGGCCCAAGGTCAAGGTCACAATTAAAGATCAAATGATAAAATTGTCTTGGAGCTTTGTGAGCTACATCTTCTACATTTATTGTGGATATAAAAATGATTTTACCCAAATGTTCTCCTTTATCAGTAGAAGTGCCATTTGAATAATTTATTCAGTTAGGGCCAAGATCAAGGTCAGACTGAAAGGTCATATAATAAAATTGTCAATAATAGAGCATATTGGAGCCATAAATTCTACATTATAGATGGATTTCAAAATGATTTGACACAATTATTCTCCTTCATGAGTAGATGTGCCATTTGAAGTATTTGATCTTATAGGTCCAAGGTCAAGGTTAAACCATAAAATTATCACACATAGGTTTTCTCCAAGTCCGTATCTGCAACACTTATGGATAGATTTAATAATAAATTTGCAAAATTGGTCTCCTTTATGAGTAGATGAACCATTCCAAAAGTTTGTTCAGGTAGGTCCAAGGTCAAGTTCACACTTGATGGTCAAATGATAAAATTTTTGACAACTTTTCTATTTTAATAAGTAGTTATTGTATCTCTGAATGACTCACTCCAGTAGTTTTAAGGTCAAGGTCATATTCGAAAGTCATATATTAAGCTTCTATTTGTTCATAAATAGGGAATACTCCTATCCTCATGCAAATTTGAAAATAAAGGGATCTGAAATAAGATGGATGTGCAATGAATTACTTTTTTTCCCAAGTGCAGCTTATGAGATTCTTTACTAACTCCCCCATGACAGACTTGACATTTTGATGCTGGGCAATCTTCTAGTTTGTCAGGGTTGTTGGAACACATGATTGCTCTGTAAAGGGTTACGTGGTCAATTCCCCTATGAGGACACTGATAGTCCTATTTAAGTACAAAAAACATGTATGAAGCACATGTAGAGGTGAGCTGTTGCCCCTACACAAAAATGGCATGTAATTGAGGAGGGTCCATATTCACCAACTATTCTAAACTGCATTCTGATTCTAAATTCAATATGCAACTCAATTTCTGATCGGCTAATTTGGTTTTAGCCATTCAAAAATTGTGCTCCATAGAAATTTGGAAACATTTCTGAGAAATAAAATAAGAATACAATGAATAGTGAAAATAGCCCTATGGTTTACTCTTGGCTGTAACAATAATGGTGCTGCTGTATATTATTTAGACCACAATTCCCATAAATTAGCTTAACAGCGCTCAGTATTTGGTCTGTATACTGGCATATCACATATACACATCGCTTTGTCATTCCACTGGTAGTCCAAGTCGGACAGACAGAAGCTTGTGCCATTGTCTTTCTGATATAGACACTTGCTAAAGCTTGTGTCTGTATCAGATAGACAACCCCACTAACTCTTGTTGTCTATCTTATACATAGACACTTGGTATTACACAGACACTTGGTGTTATGTAGACACTGGGTATTACATAGACAATGGGTATTACGTAGGGACTGGGTACTACAATGACACTTGATATTACACAGACACTTGGTATTACACAGACACTTGGTATCATGTAGACACTGGGTATTACATAGACACTGTGTATTACATAGACACTGGGTATAGCATAGACACTTGGTATTACATGGACACTGGGTATTACATAGACACTGTGTATTACATAGGCACTGGGTATTACATAGACACTGGGTATTACATAGACACTGTGTATTGACACTGTGTATTACATAGACACTGTGTATTACATAGACACTGTGTATTACATAGACACTGGGTATTACATGGACACTGGGTAATTATGTAGACACTGGGTATTACAAAGACACTGGGTATTACATAGACACTGTGTATTACATAGACACTGGGAATAGCATAGACATTGGGTATTACATGGACACTGGGTATTACATAGACACTGTGTATTACATAGACACTGGGTATTGCATAGACACTGGGTATTACATAAACACTGTGTATTACATAGACACTGGGTATAGCATAGACACTGGGTATTACATGGACACTTGGTATTACATGGACACTGTGTATTACATAGACACTGTGTATTACGTAGACACTGGGTATAGCATAGACACTGGGTATAGCATAGACACTGGGTATTACATAGACATTCGGTATAGCATAGACACTGGGTATTACATAGACACTGTGTATTACATAGACACTGGGTAATACACAGACACTTGGTGTTATGTAGACACTGGGTATTACATAGACATTGTGTATTACATAGACACTGAGTATTACGAGGGACACTTTTTAAGTTCGTAGAGTAAGCCTATAACTTTTTAACGCGATTATGAAGTTGCACGATTTTTTACACAGAACTTGCGTAATCATTCCTCTCTCGAATGGTGTCATGGTATGCGGCGCACGAGGTCCATGTGCGCGCTGCGCTGGGTATTTTCAACACATGGTTTTATACACTATAGTAAAATATAGTGTTCAATATGGATGGAAAAATCTCTGAACAGAGGGTATATTGTAAGATTCGAGCACAACTCGGGTTTCCGCCTACAGAAATTCATGCTGATTTGCAAAAAGTTTATGGGAATGGTGCTTTAAAATATGCTACAGTTTGCAAGTGGGTACGTTGTTTTTAATGATGGTCGGGAGTCAATTGAAAATGACCCTCGGGTGGGTAGGCCGGTTTCCATTTTGACGGAAAAGAACGTTGCTACTGTGAAGACGTTAATTGAGGAAGACGCACGTTATACCGTGCAAGAGATAGAAGAATGAAGTGGCATTCATTCGTCAAGTGTTTACAACTTGGGCTACGTAAGATCTGTGCACGCTGCGTGCCCCATTTGCTCACTGACGAGCAGAAACAAAGTCGGGTTAGACTTGCATCGCAAGTTATAGAAAAATATGATAAATGTGACCCACGTTGTGTGGAAGAGATAGTTACAGGTGATGAACCTTGATCTATCATTTTCAACCCGATTCTAAGGCTAAAAATAAGGTTTGGGTTTCATCTGAGGGCGACAGACCTGTCATTGCGCGCCGTTGCAAAACATCAAATCGCATGTTGTATGCGATATTTTTTATTCGAAAGGCCCAGTCCTTCAAATTCCAGTCCCGAAAGGTAGTTCTGTCACTGGAAAGTTTTACAGAGAAAGTGTTCTTACTCAACTTGTTGATTTCTATCAGAAACGCAGACCGCGCACCGATGTCCGCGGCATCAAATTACTCCATGATAACGCACCGGCCCATAAATCCGCTACGGTACAGGAATATCTGAAAGAATCTGGGCTCGATGTCTTAGATCATCCCCCATACAGCCCTGACCTGTCCCCCTGTGACTTTTGGTTGTTCCCAAGACTGAAGGAAATGCTGGCAGGGCACCTTTTTGAATCCCGTTGTGGTATAGGCAGTGCGGTCTACCAGTGTCTGCAACATATACCTAAAGAGGACTACCGGGCGGCGTTCCGGAAATGGGTAGATCGGTGTAAAATGTGTGTGGAGGCAGACGGGGCATATTTCGAAGGTCTTAGATAAATAAAATTTTGATATTTCAAGCGGTTTTAAAAAGACCGCCCTACTCTACGAACTTAAAAAGTGTCCCTCGTACATAGACACTTGGTATTACATAGACACTGGGTATTACATAGACACTTGGTATTACATAGACACTGGGTATTACATAGACACTGTGTATTAGATAGACACTGTGTATTACATAGACACTTGGTATTACATAGACACTGGGTATTATGCAGACACTTGGTATTACATAGACACTGGGTATTATGCAGACACTTGGTATTACATAGACACTGAGTATTACATAGACACTTGGTATTACATAGACACTGGGTATTATGCAGACACTTGGTATTACATAGACACTGGGTATTACATGGACACTGGGTAATTATGTAGACACTGGGTATTACATAGACACTGTGTATTACATAGACACTGGATATTACATAGACACTGGGTATTACATAGACACTGTGTATTACATAGACACTGGGTATTGCATAGACACTGGGTATTACGTGGACACTGGGTAATTATGTAGACACTGGGTATTACATAGACACTGGGTATTACATGGACACAGGATATTACATGGACACTGTGTATTACATAGACACTGTGTATTACATAGACAGTGGGTATTACATAGACACTGGGTGTTACATAGGCACGGTGTATTACATAGACACTGTGTATTACATGGACACGGTGTATTACATAGACACTGGGTGTTACATAGGCACGGTGTATTACATAGACACTGTGTATTACATGGACACGGTGTATTACATAGACACTGGGTCCAAGACTATGCATAATCTTGATCTCATTTATTTTCCATCATACAACATTTCTTTTAACTCTTTACCAAACGGAAATATTTTAGACTTGTGTAAATTGAAGCATTTGCAGACAACAAATTTAAGTGGCTCAAATGACAGTATTTTGTCTTTGAAAGGGTTAAAAACACTGTGGGAAAAGAAGAAAATGCTGGTTACTGCCTTTTCCTGAATGTTTTCAAAAGCCTTCCAACTCAGGGATGTTAAAACTCAGATTGTGTGGTAAAGGGTTAACTGTTTAACAGATGACAAAATTTTGGACTATACCAAATTGAAAACATTTGCAGATGCCAAATTACATGTAGCTCAAAGGCTTATTACTGCCTTTAAAATGGTACATAACATTGTGTGAAATAGAGAGAATGCTGATTTTCTTCCTCAAAGCCGTGAAAGCAAGGATTGTTTGGTAAAGAATTGGTAGACCAATAAAATTACAATTGCTCTATAATGGGTCGAAAAGATACTTTTTAAACTGTCTCTCATTTTGCAGAAAAGAATAATAAAACTATCACCATGAGAGAGAACAGAGCACTTTTTTCGTTTAAAGAATGTCTTAACTTAAAAGAAAAAAAACAAAACAATTACCTGAGAGCACTTTCTTGAATTAGGAAAAAGGCTAAGTTATTTCTGCCAGACTTGAGACTCCAGATTATGTAATAAAAACCTGTTACCTTCAAACAAGTTTGGTAACTAGGTTTACAAGAAGGCTAGGTCATAATTCCTCTTTTTATAGATATTACCTCATTGTGCAACTTTTTGTATCATATGTCATGAAAAAGGTAAACAGCATCAAATTTGTGAAGAGACCCAATCTTTACCAGAAAACAGAATTTTTGACTTGTCCATACTGAAAGTATTTTCAGGTAATAATTCAAAATGATGTTTTCAAAAACTGTCTTGCTCAGGATTATTAAAACATGGGATTACCTGTTTGATAAAGCATTGACCCTTAAACCACCTTTCACAGCTATCTTGTTGCGGCCAGTGTAGATCAAGATCAGACAGCACAAAATGTGCAGTCTGATCAGTGATCTACTCTTTCTGCTTTTCTGAAATGCTATAGCCAAAAAACAACCATGAAACCGCAATTATGTGGTTCTTATTCTAGCCTGAAAATGTTCGCTGAGTTTTTCTGGGGCTTTAATGGTTAAATTATTGCCTTCTGATGCAACAACTGAATTTGAAACTATTCTTGTGAAATATGGATTATCAACGTGAATTGAAATATAAAACATTAATTTCTGTTAACCCTTTCCCAAACAAGCCCTGGTTTTCACGTGTCTGCAGTACAAGTCTTTTGAAAACACTGTGGGAAAAGGAGAAATTGCTCGTTACGAGCAATTTCTCCTTTTCTCACAGTGTTTTCTACCCTTTTTGAGAACTTTCTGCCATTTTCATCAAATTTAAAATTGTCATCTGCAAACTCTTTCAATTTAGACCAGTCTAAAATTTATCGTTTGGGAAAGGGCTAAGAAATAGTGAGTGAAAGTAGAAACCAATTGCTTTGCCACACTATCGAGTTTTAATGACCTTGAGGGAAAAGAAGAAAATGTTGGTCACATTTTTTTCCTTTTCCCACAATGTTTTCAACCCCTTCTGATACAAATCTTAACATTTTGACACATTTAATTTGTTGTCTGCAAATGCTGTCAATTTTGACCAGATTACAGTTTTCTTGTTTAGTAAAGGGTTAAAGAGACTTGTTTGCTGCAAGCGAAAAAAAGAATGTCATCTGCAAAAAGCAATTTGAACTCAAATTACAAAATTCTAATAAAAGCAACTACGAAGTATCATTTTATCAGATTATCAACCCCCATTTTCTCCTCATCTCAAAATGTCTACAAATGCTCCCTTCCCTAGGATTGTTGAAACAATAAAGCACTTGGTAAATGATAAAACTGGGTAATTTCTCTTTTCAGACCTTGTTGAGAATATGGGACTGTTTCTTGCTGGAAGGGCCAAAAGTGTTGTTCCAATTTTCCCTTGCAATTCTGAAGTTGCATGAGAATGACATTCTCCAGAAAACAGACACCATGGGAATTATGAAACATCTCAAAACATGTGCCAAACTTACCTATGATGTGGAGGGACTGGTGAAAGTGAGTTGTGATCTTCAAAGTGTTTATTTGTTTAACGCTTTCCCAAACAAGCCCTGGTTTTCACGTGTCTGCAGTACAAGTCTTTTGAAAACACTGTGGGAAAAGGAGAAATTGCTCATAACAATTCTGCCTTTGTAGATAACTTTCTGCCATTTTCATCAAATTTAAAATCGTCGTCTGCAAACTCTTTCAATTTGGACCAGTCCAAAATTTGTTGTTTGGGAAAGGGTTAACTCTTAACCACACAACAAAATTTTAGACTGGCCCAAATTCAAAGCATTCACAGACGACAAATTAAATTTGACTCAAATGATTGGATTTGTTTCTGAAAGGTTAGAAAACATCATCGGAAAGGGAGAAAATGCTGGATACCAGCATTTTCTGCTTTTCCCATGATGTTTTCAAATGTCTGATTTCCCAGAGGTGTTAAAACATGTCATTGTGTGGAAAAGAGTTAACCCATTATCATTACTAGTTTTGGAGGAACCAGGAAGTCTTGTAATGCACAGAGAAGAAATGTTTCAAGGAAAGGCTTTATATACCTCACCTGATCACAAAGTGGGATTGTAATGTGTCCATCCTCCATCATTAGGGCATCAACAATTACCTTGTGTGCACTCTAGAGGCTACATTTTCATTCAGATACTCATGAAAATTGGTCAGAATCTTTGTCTTTATGATATCTTGGACAGGTCTGAAAATGGGTCACGTCTGGTTGACAATATTTTAGTTGAATGCGAAAATTGATCACTTTGGGTAGAAAGGTGGGTCACAATTTTATTGTTAGACAAAGCAAAAGCTTAGAGACAGAACAGCGAAACCTTTTTGGGGGATAACAAAAATGTTTATGAAATGATACAGAAAACATGGACTGAAAAGGGGTAGTTGCTCATTACCAGATTTCAACAGTTGGCTTAACCCTTTACCACACAATGCGGACTTTTAACGACCATGGGAAAGAAGCCTTTTGAAAACATGGTGGGAAAAGGAGAAAATGCTTGTAACCAGCATTTTCTCCTTTTCTCACAATGTTTTCAAGTCTCTAAGAATAATTACACCATTTGAGCCGCATTGAAAATGCTTTCAGTTTGGGCAAGGCTGAATTTTTTTGGTTGGTAGAGTTAATACATTAAGATTCACAGAGTTATTAGCTTAAACTTATTTTTCCAGCTTGCATTTGAAGGGTTGAAGCCATTTCCAAAGAGAAAAGACATAGTTACCAAAGAGACATGTTATTTGAATGCGCTGAAAGAGAAACATAAGAAAAAAGAATTACAGAGACTTGCCTTCGCTGAGAGAGAACAGCTGGTGAGTTTTACATTCTTTCATTTTTCTTGCCTTTTTCTGAAGAAAAATTGAGGTATTTGCATAGCCATGTTGTCATCTGCATTGTTTTCATGCAGTGCTCTTGTTTGTTTTGCAGTACATGAGTATGGAAGCAGAAGCGGGAATATTTCTGGGTATAGAATGTGCAGTGGCTATAGAAGATGGTAAGGAATATACTCAATTATATGAAAGCATTTTTTTTAAAACAACCGATATGAGATTTTAGTGTCAAATTTTAAAACACCTTTCACAACTATTGTTGCCTCTATAGCCAATGTAGATCAAGATCAGACTGCACAAAATGTGCAGTCTGTTCTTTGATTTACACTGTCTGCTTTGCTGAAATAGTAATGGCAAATGCAATTTCATAATTGTACTTATTTGGGTCTAATTTCTAGATTGAAAATGTCTGCACAAAACATGCAGTCTGATCTTTGATCTACATTGGCTGCTTTGCTGAAACTTGATAGGTAAATGCAATTTTGAAATTGTACATCTTTGGGTTTTATTTTTAGACTAAAAATGTCCACTGGGTTTATTCAGCACTGTAAGAGTTTTAACTCTTTACCACATGGCAAAATTTTGGACTTGTCAAAATTGCTTTTGCAGATGAAAAAATAATTAAGACTCTAAATAGAAATTTACCTTTGGAAGGGTAGAAAACATTCCGGGAAATTGAGAAAATGCTGGCTACCAGCATTTTCTCCTTTTCCCACAATGTTTTCAAAAGGCCTCTTCCTCAGGGTCATGAAAACACAGGATTGTGTGGTAAAGGGTTAAGGCATTACCACCTGAAGGTGCACTTTTAATATTTTGAAGCAGACTAACAAATACAATGCAACAAAGGAGAGTTAGTCATGGGCAATGTCACCTTTTGCCTTCTTGTCTCTACTTGTTTCTGAATTCTGTTGATACATATTTTGCAAAGTCACATCCCTTTCAAAGTTGTCAAAATTTTCTCAGAGAGTAACATGTTGGTATAGATCTAAATGTTTTGTATTTTTTATCAGAATTTTCTAAAACTTTTCAACCACAAACAGCTTGACTTTTTTATTACTGAGTTAGGAGAAGTTTTATGTAAGGTCAGTGCAGTAACAAGCTATAATGCATCCACATTTATTACATAAAACAATTTAACTTCAGGAAAAATATGGGTATGTTATGGGGACCAGCATATAGGGCACCTGTGTTTTGTATCCTGTGAGCATGGAACCATGATCAGTATGGAATACAAGGTATATTTAATTAACCTTTTTAACCAAAAGACACTGTGTTTTTACAAGCCTATGGAAAAAGCTTTCGGGGTAGTTACATATGCCTTCAAAAGGGTCGCAAACATTGTGGGAAAACGAGAAAATGCTGGTAATCAGCAGAGTGTCCTTTTCCAACAATGTTTTTTCTACAATTTGAAGAAAAAAAAATATCATTTGAGATGCATAATATTATGAGTTTTGTTTGCAAGTACTGTCCAGATGGGTAAGTCTTACATTTTGTCATGTGTTAACTCTAATCCTGCTAAATGAAACTTTCAAACCAATAGTATAAACCCAAATTTTCTGATTTTCTGATTTCGAAGGTATTTTTGGAGGAAAGATATCTCCTTATAAAATAGAGTAGATCCAAGATCAGACTTATTGTAGGTTCTGCTAGGAATGGCAAAAGTTTACTCTCTAGACTTGTTCTGAACTTTTTAGCAAACCATCCCGGGTTTTAACAACCCCAAAGAAAATGGCTTTTAAAACATTTAGGGTTACTAGCATTTTCTCATTTTCCAACAATGTTTTCTAACCTTTTGGAGGCAAATGTAAACAAAATGAAAATTTCAATGAAACCTATAAAGAATCAAGTTTTAGGTACTTAGATGCATTCACATTTGAACACTCCTCATGTACTTAAGCAGGGGAGATAACCATACAGCATATACTGATAATAAGTATTTGATGAATTATTCATCTTGTTTAACAGTATCGATATGGCTAAAAATTAGAATTTTGACGGAATTTGTCTTCAATAAGGTACAATGCATTGTGGGAAAAGGAGAGATTGCTGATTACCAGGATTTTCTCTTTTTTTCCTTAATATTTTTTGAAAGACTTCTTTCGAAGGGTCATTGAAACACAGGAATTCATCGGTATAAATATTAGCCCTTTACCAAGCAATCCTTAGTTTTAAAGACTCTGACGGATAAGACTTTTGAAAACATTATGGGAAAAGGAGGAAATGCTGGTAATCAGCATTTTCTGTTTTTCCCACAGTGTTTGCTTTCCTGTCAAGTCCCAATTTTGTCATTTTAGCCACCTTTAATTTGTTGTCTGCAAATGCTTTCGATTTGGCTTAGAGTAAAATTTTGTTGTTTGATAAAGGTTAATTACTGAATAATCTTACAGCTGGATTCTCGTATGATGTGTATGTGTCCCATGGGCAAGAACAGACTGGTGCTGGGCACACTGTCCTGGATGTTGGTGTGTCTAGAGGTCAACAAGCAGGAACAGAAGTGGCAGATGCAGCTTCACGACGCCATTCTGTCCGTTTGTTGCTACGAAGATGAAGATATTCTGGCTGTTAGAATATTTGCTGGGCTTGCTGATGGAACAGTTGCTGTTACTGAGGTTGGTATAGAACTGATTCTTGTCTTGAATTTTGAAAAAGTACATAATTATTATATATTAACCCTTTAACACACAATGACGACTTTTAAAGACCCCTAGAAAGAAGCCTTTTGAAAACATCAAGGAAAAAGGAGAAAATGCTGGAAACCAGCATTTTCTCCTTTTCCCTCAATGTTTTCTTCTCAATGAAAGACAGATTTCATCTTTTGAGTTATGTTTAATTTGTTGTCTGCAAATCCTTTCAATTTGGACAAGTCTAAAATTTTGTCGTTTGGTAAAGAGTTAAAGCTTTACCACGCAATCACATGATAGACAAGCCAGACTATGCGTGGTCAATATGTGTATGAACAGTTGTATTAATAACTTCTAGCCCAGTACCAGACAACAAAATTTTAGCCTAGCCTTAATGCAAGAAATTCAGTGTGGCTAAAATGATGGGATTCATTCTATGAATGGATAGAAAACTGTGTGGGAAAAGGAGAAAATGCAGGTTACCAGCAATTTTCTCCTCTACCTACAATGTTTCAAAAGCTTTTAGTCTAGGTTCTTCAAAAACATGGATTGTATTGTAAAGGATTAACTCTTTACCAAACGACAAAATTTTAGACAAGTCCAAATTGAAAGCTTTTGCAGACGACAAACTAAATGTAACTGAAAAATTGAATTTGTTTTTGGAAGGGTAGAAAACATTGTGGGAAAAGGAGAAAATGCTGGTTACCAGCATTTTCTCCTTTTCCCACAATATTTTCAAAAGGCCTCTTTCTCAGGGTCGTTAAAAGTCGGGATTGTGTGGTAAAGAGTTAAAAATGCAAGATTAATCAATGAGATGTTTTCAGTTTGTGATAAAAAGTCCATGATTATGATCTCAAAGTTCTTTTTGCTTGAAAATTTTCCCCTATCAAACAGTCTAGATCCAAGATCAGACTGCATGTTCCCTGCAGTTTGAACTTGATCTATGCTGTCCACAAAATCATATCGAGTATCACTTAGCTGAGTGTAAAAGAAGTTTTCTGGATACATTTGGAACACCCCTTCATATAATAATATAATTATTGGTTATATCATTGGACAGAAGATGAACAACAGAAGTGAACCCAACTTAGATGTTATCTACATTCCGATTGGTCAGGCTCCAGTCACATGTACCATGTTGCTAGGAGACCAGTTGTGGTGCGCTAGCGGTAATTCTGTTGCAGTTATCCATGCAAGGTTAGAAGTGTTATTAACCCAGTAAGCGTTTTTTACAACTGTAGTTGCTTTTGCAGCCAGTGTATATCAAGATCATACTGTGCAAAACATGCATCACTGTTTACTGTGCTGTGCAATTCTGGCCATACGCAGCCTCGTGACAGCTTCCATGCTGTTGAACTTGGATATGAAAAGATTTACGCATGTGTTTCCTTTTTAGCAGATTTAGCAAGTTACATATGATGGAAGTTTTACTTTTTATCACAACGTATCAAAGCCTTATACTGTTCTACAAATCCGTTTTTCAGGACTTTGAGTCCTTTGATTATTTTTCAGAACTCTGGATACCATGGACATATTTTCTGTGTCCATCAACCCCTATGATCATATTCTCTCCCTGATACCAAGTGAATATGGAATATGGATTTCTCTGAGGGGTTCGTCCATTTTGGAACTATGGGATCCCAAAAGTCTAAACTGTCGTATGCTGTATGACACAAGAACAGATAGATATCCGCAACTACGAAAGGTTTGTAAGAGTTACCATTATGGCAACCATTTCTTTGTTTTGATAATAAAAAACATTAAAAAGAAATCCTTGAATATGAGAGGGAGCAAGCAATAGGCTTCATTTTATTCTTTACTAAATACCAAAAGTTTAGACTTCTTCAAATTGAAAGCATTTGCAAACAGCAAAATAAATGGGGATTGAGGGAATTTGTTCTTAAAAAGATAGAAACATTGCGGGAAAAGCAGAAAATTCTTGACCTGTTGCAGGAGCCCATTACAACTATGTGATCAAGACAATTCTAATGGATACCCACATCAATGGTTTTTAAAAGTGAGGAAATAATTATAACCCCGCAAAACGAATGTTTTTATTATACTCCTGCAAAACGAATGTTTTCGGGGGTATACTGGAATCAGCCTGTCTGTCCGTCTGTCCGTGTGTCCGTCTGTGTACAAAATACTACTAATCTTGTGTCGCAAACTTCTCCTCCAGTTTTCTTTCAATTGTATTGAAACTTTGCACATACATTCATCATATATTGAAGGTTTGCAAGACGCAATTTTCAAGTGTCAAATCCTCCTACTTCATGAATTATCTCCCCTTGAACTTGACACTTTTTTTTCTCTTAACATCCATCTCTGTATGAAATACTAGTAATTTTGTGTTGCGAACTCCCACAAAAGTTTTTCTGCAATTGTTTTAAAACTTTGCACATACATTGATCATATATTGAAGGTTTTTAAAATGCAATTTAAAGTATTAACTCCTCCTGGTTGAACAATTATCTCCCCTTTGACTTAAACATCTTTTTATTTCAGTGTCTCTCAAACATTACAAAGTCAAGGATGATATTGTGTGTGTGAATATTTGTATTGAGACTTTGAACATACATTGATCATATATTGGAGGTTTGCAAGACTCAAACTTCAAATGTCCTCCTGGTTAAGCCAATGATTGTGTTTTTGTAAACACTCGTGACAAAAATTTTGTTCCTTTTCAGTATTCTGTTACGTTATAAGCTCTAATTTGAAAAATCATGAAGAATTTGTCAGTTACATGGGTCATGTTTTATGAAAAGGGAGCCTTATGCATCCATTCTAAAACTCCTTCACATGGCAGTTTATATATAATTATGAAGATAGACACCATTATCTGTTCCTTACCAACATTTTTAATTAAATGAGTACATTCCTGAAAAAAAAACATTGGTCAATTACAGCTCTTGCAGGGGTATTAAGTCACATCCTGTGACAAGTTCTAGTTTAATTTAGATCTTTATAACTCCTGCTCCTTGGGACCAGTGGACTACTGATTATTGATGAATTGAATCATTCAGTGGATTTTCAATTGTTTGAACATGCAGTAACTTTAAGTTGTGGCCTTATTGGACATACAAATATCCCTGAAAAGATATGTTTTTATGTTTGGGAAAAGTGTTATAGCAATTCTGGTGGCACTTTAACTCTTTACTACACAATCCCGACTTTTAAGGACCCTGAGAAAGAGGCCTTTTGAAAATATTGTGGGAAAAGAAGAAAATGCTGGTAACCAGCATTTTCTGCTTTTCCCACAATGTTTCCTACCCTTCCAAAAACAAATTTCAATTTTTCAGTTACATTTAGTTTGTCGTCTGTAAAAGCTTTCAATTTGGACTTGTCTAAAATTTTGTCGTTTGGTAAAGAGTTAAGCAATCTGACTTATTGCTGTACTTTTGGGTAAAGAAAAACTCTCAAACACATTTCTGATGACTGAATGACTCCATAAATTCTGAAATCTCAAATAAGGAATATTCTTCATAACCCTTTACCAAAAAATCTTGTGTTTTAACCCTTTGCCTCACAATCTCGAGTTTTAACGACCCTGAACAAGAAGGCTTTTGAAAACATTGTTTTCTACCCTTTCTGAAACAAATTTCAATCTTTGGGTCACATTAATTCTGTCATCTGATATAGCTTTCAATTTGGACAAGTCTAAAATTTTGTCATTTTGTAAAGAGTTAATGGCAGTGAAATATTATTTGAAACATTATGGGATAATGAGAAATGCCAGTAACCATCATTTTTCCCTTTTCCCCACTTTGTCTCCTACCCTTTAGAACACAAAGGCCTAAAAACTGTTTATTAATTTTCAATGAGTCTAAAACTTTGTTATCTTGTAAGTGGTCAGCTCCCCTCCTTTGTGGGAAGATTTTAATTTCCAAAGATGGGACAAACAGGGATGAAGTTGTAAAAAAAATTTCCGAGGATGACAAATTTATGAACTGTTAACAAGAATGACCAGCAGTTTTAATATTATGATAGGAAGATGATGCATACTTCAACAGAGCTAGAATTACATCAATGTTGGCCTACGACAATACAATATGGGTTGGTACAGGAGAAGGAAACATGATCATCTATGAAGTTGTGGAATCAGCCCAGCTTAAAACACCGACTGACCTTTCCCCTTCTGTCTCCATGGAAACTGCATCAACAAAATCCTACATAGCTAGACCAGATAGGAAACTTGGAAACTATGGTAAGCAGATTGATTTTTGATGCCCTAACTCAAAATCCGTTTTACCTAGGACCATGGAACTTTATACAAGATCAAGGTAGGTGCCCTATTGTTTTTGGCTCACATGGGTCAAATTTGCTGGTGAACTTTTTTTTTTAAAGATCATTTCCGTTCTCTGATTGTGCTGATTCAGTGACAAGGTGCTGGTGGGGGTTATTTGTCTGCTTTGTGACAGTTCTAGTTGCCATTGTGCTCAGCATAAATTCAAGATCAAACTGCACTTTCTGGGCAGTGTGCTCTTTGATTCACTTTAAACATTCCGAACAAAAGCAGCCTTGAATTGTATTTATTTTTGCCTTATTTCCAGACTGGAAATGCATGCATGGTTTATTCAGTGCTCTATGAATATGCATTGGAAAAAAATGAGAAATGGAAATGTGGTCCTTGTGTATGTTTTTGCCACCATGTTGCAAGAAGGGGTCCTCTGCCAGACAGAAAGCTATTTCTAGCTGATAATTCTTTAAAATACTGTTACAAAAAGTAAGTCTGGGTTTTTGTAGTTCTGCTGTTTCTGAAGAAAATGTCAAGGTATTGTCGTAACCTTGTCATGCAAAAACTTTGACATTTAGTAATACTTCTGCCATTACCAACAGTGTTTGCCTCAAACTTGCACTTTTTGTCAACTATCAAAATAAGAACCTATACAACAGCACAGGTAAACATCAAAATATATTTGACATAGTTATGCCCCTTTTTTTACTTAGAATTTTTTACTAAAGGCAACTGCAGCAGAGCATTGGCCCCCGCATGGGGTGCTCTTGCTTCCTTCTAATTTTCATAGTAATTTCCGTTCTGTCACAGAGACCACAGGAAGTACTGGTGGTTTAAAGATACGGCTCATGGAAGACCGAGAACCCTATGATGTGTACAATCCAGATAACCTTGAAATCATGTCTGATGTTCACGAAAGATCAAAACACATTAGTAGTAAGTTAACTCTCAACCCTTTAGTACACAATCCCGAGTTTTAACGACCATGGGGAAGAAGTCTTTTGAAAATATTGTGGGAAAAGGAGAAAATGCTGGTAACCAAGCATTTGCATATATCGAAATAAATGGTTTAGATATACCAAACAGCAAATTTCAGACCACAGTAGTTCAAATTGAAAGCTTTTGCAGACAACAAAAAAAATGTGATTCAGAAATTAAAATTTGGTATTTGGAAAGGAAGAAAACATTGTGGGAAAAAGAGAAAATGCTGGTTACCAGCAATTTCTTTTTTCCCCACAATGATTTCAAAAGCTTTCTGTCTCAGGGTGGTTAAAAGTCGGATTTTGTGGTAAAGGGTTAATGTGCATGAGTCATGCCCTATGGAAAAGGGGATAAATGCATCTGCAAAAGGCATTGTCCCAGGTCAGCCTGTGCACTCGGCACAGGCTGACCTGAGGCAAGACTTTCTGCTATGGTCAATTTTCTGTATGTCAAAGAAGACTGCCAAATTGACTAGTCTGCTTCAAGATTTCTTCAGTTGCTAGGCATAATTGATTTTATGGATCCATAATCATATAATTGGTAGGTATAATGCATCATGGAGATGCATTATCCCTTTACAAGACAAATTTTGGCCTTGTCCAAATTCAGAATGTTTGCAAACAACACTTTGAATGTTCATCAGATGGTCTTTTGTCTATAATAGGGTAGAAAACATGGTGGGAAAAGGAGAAAATTCTGGTTACCAGCATTTCTAGAAACCTCATGCTGCTGTGTTTTCAAAATCTTTTTTTTTTTTTTTTCTTAGGGTCATTAACCTTTTATCACACAATCCTGAATTAAACTAACCTGAGAAAGAAAGCTTCTTGAAAACATTGTGGGAAAAGGAGAAAATGGTGGTAACCAGCATTTTCTCCTTTTCCCACAATGTTTTCTACTATACCAAAAGAAATTTCTACTTTTCAGTCAAATTCATTTTGTCATCTGCAAATGCTTTCAAGATGGTCAAGTCTTAAATTTTGTTGTGTGGTAAAGAGTTAAAACAGGGAATTGTGCAGTGAAGGATTAACTCGTTACCACATAATCCCGACTTTTAACGACCCTGAGAAAAAAGCCTTTTTGAAAACAGTGTGGGAAAAGGAGAAAATGCTGGTAACCAGCTTTTTTTCCTTTTCCCACAATGTTTTCCATCCTTCCCAAATCAGTTTTTGATTTTTTAATCACCTTTATTTTGTCATCTGCAAATGCTTTCAATTTGGACCAGTCTAAAATTTTGTCATTTGATAAAGAGTTAAAGCCCGTTCTGCCAGAGCACTGCTCAAATCTAATGTTTTTGGTTACAGCTTGTGGGGAACTGTATGGAGAAGAACTTTTATGATCACTTTTGGGTTTTTAAATCTTTACCAACTAACCAAGTTTTAACCCTTTACCAGACGACAAAATTTTAGCCTTGTCCAAATTGAAAGCATTTGCAGACGACAATTTCAGTGTGGCTCAAATGGTGCAATTTTTCTTTGATAGGGTAGAAAACATTGTGGGAAAAGGAGAAAATGCTGGTTAGCAGCATTTTCTCCTTTTTCCACAATGTTTTCAAAAGGCTTCTTTCCCAGAGGCGTCAAAAGGCGGCATTGTGCGGTAAAGGGTTAAACAGGTCCAAATTAGATTACAAATTGTTGTTGCTCAATGGATGGAATTTTTCTGTGAAGTGTAGAAAACAGTTTGAGAAAGGGCAAACATGCTGGCTAGCAGCATTTTTTCTTTGTACCACAATGTTTAATTTTTAGTTAAAGGGTCAATGTTTAATTTTTAGTTAAAGGGTTATTGAAACTTCTGGTTTTAAGACTTAAAATGAGCTGTGCTCTGTGAAAGGGGGGTTTAATGCATCTGCAAAAAATACTGACCAATCTAGTCCACTCAGGTCGACACGCGTCAAAAGTTTTTGTCATTTGTAAATTTTCTGTGTGTCCATGGACAAGTTTACCTCATCATGCATTTGGTTATCAGACGAAATGGAGGAGTTTATGAATCCATAATTACATGATGACTTGCTTGGTCTGATGCATCACAGAGATGCATTAAACCCCCTTTTGCGAGCGGATGACACAAATATTATTCAAACTCATGCGTACTGAAGTAAGCAATACATGACCATTTATACCTTTGAAATAGCAAAATTTTTGTTTTTTAGCTCTACTGGCTGTAAGCCAGCAGAGCTTATGTCATAGTATGGTTTCCATCGTCTGTCCGTCCGTTAGTCTTTTTCTTGTTTACGCGATAAAGTCTGCATTTGTGGTCAGATTTTCATGAAACTTGCACAGTTTGTTTATCTCATCAATAGCTTGAACTCTATTGATTTGAAAAAAAAAATCTGACAATCAGTGTAGGAAAAGCAGCCATTTAAAGTTAAAAATTTCAATTTGTGGTTGGAATTTCGTGAAACTTGCACAATTTGTTTATCTCATCATTAGCTTGAACCCTATTGATTGTGAAAAAAATCTTACAATCAGTGTAGGAAAAGCAGCCATATAAAGTTCAAAATTTCATTTTCTTGTTTACGCGATAAAGTCTGTAGTTGCGGTCGGAATTTCGTGAAACTTTCAGTTTGTTATCTCATCAATAGCTTGAACCCTATTGATTATTAAAAAAATCTGATAATCAGTGTGGGAAAAGTAGCCATTTAGAATTCAACATTTAAATTTCTTGTTAACATGATTAAGTCTGCAGTTGTGGTCAGAATTTCATGAAACCTGCACAGATTGTTTATCTCATATATAGCTTGATTTTGTAAAAAATTTGACAGTGTAGGAAAAGCAGCCATTTAAAGTTCAAAATTTCAATTTCTTGTTTATGCGATAAAGTCTGCAGTTGTGCTCAGATTTTTGTGAAGCTTGCACAATTTGTTTATCTCATCAATAGCTTGAACCCTATTGATTTTGAAAAAAATCTAACAATTAGTATGGAAAAACTAGCCATTTATAGTTCAAAATTTTTATTTCTTGTTTACACAGTAAATTCAGCATTTGCTATTGGATTGTCATGAAACTTGCACAGTTGCTTTGTATCATCAAAAGCTTGAACCCTATTGATTTTGACAAAAATTCAACAATCAGTGGGAAAAGTCGCCATCTAATTCGAAAATTTGCATTTCTTATTTACGCTACAACGACTCGCCATTTGTGGTCGAATTTTCATTAAACTTGCACAGTTGCTTTATTTTATCAATAGCTTGAACCCTATTGATTTTGAAAAACATTTGACTGTCAGTATAAAAAGGACCTATTTAAAGCTGAAAATTTACATTTCTTGTTTACGTAATTAAGCCCGCATTTTAGATCCAGTTCTTTTGAAACTTGAAAAGATTATTTGTGTCGTCAAGGGATTGAACTCTATTAAAAATGAAGAAAATCCAGCAATCAGTTTAGGAAAAGCAGACAGTCCACATTATTAGTCACATTTCTTTGAAATTTGCAGGGATTGTTTAATACAATGAGTACTGAAACCCTATCAAATCTGGCTGGATTCCAAACAGTTGGTTTTAAGAAATTGTACTTAAATTTTTTTTTCACTATTTGTTCAGTTCAACATGCCTACTTGTGCTTTCTTAGTGGGTTCAAAGCCCAGTTGCAACAACACCTCCTTTTTTCTGGGGGTGGGGGGGGGGGAATGGTTTGTCTTTCACCTTTTTGCATCATGAATTCATAATGTATGCTTGAAAAAAAGCAAAATCACTGCCAGTAGAGCGATTTCAGGCCCTCAAGGGCCTCTAGTTGCCGTCGGCTTTAAAGTTTAATTTCACTTATTTAGGAGCTTAAGGGTTAGTGAATATTTTCAGATTACAAAGATGAAGGATCATATAATGGAAGTAACACAGGCTTTTATGAAGTGAAGACCACAAATAATCAGATTAAGCCTGTATTTAACAGACGTAGCAGTTCTGAAACTGATATGGCAATTCTACATGCTACAAGATATCTAGAAGACACTCTGGCAAAAGAGGACAGGAATTCAAGTGATGCAAATGACATAGATAAACTTAGCATTGAAAAGAACATTGTGAAAAAAGTGCCTTCAGCCAATGATGTAGGCATTGTAGAGGCCAGAAGATCTGTAACAGATGAGGACTATTTGGAAAATGGGGAGGAGCTGGAATGTGAACTGGAAGCGAGGGCTCGTAGAGAAAGTCTCACACTTATGTACGAATTAAACATGGCAGATGAAAGTTCCACATATCACAGAACATCACATGACAATCACTTTAAAAGAGAGACTGACTCTAGTCGGAGATCAAGTCTCGAAATGCAGAACAAAAACAGGAAGTCTAGTCTCACAAAACGGGACCTTGGCAAATTGAAAAGAGATAAAAGCGAAGATTCAGGATGTGAAAGTAGGTCAAAATCATTCTTTACTCGCACCAGTGATTCATCCATGCCTTCCTATAAATCCTGCGTAAATCGAAAAGCCTCATGTCATTATGATTCAGGTACGGCAGACACAGAAGATGTGTTTGAGGCTGAGCTTGAGAAAGTTGCACGCCGGGAGTCATTGAAAACATTATCCATGGATCCAAATGTCATCAGCATGTTAGGACAAACTTACGATAGTAATTACACAAACATGAGAAGTAGTGGGAGTGACAGAAGTTATGCATCCAGCAGTGAGGCTATAGATGACAAACAAGATATTTTGCAAGCAAAACAATCATCTGATAACATTGCAAGGACTGGTCAACCAGCTTGCTTTGCTGACAATCCTGTCAGTGTAACCGAAAACTTTACACATGTATGTACTGCAGCTAATAATGAAGATGAGAAGAAAAGAACAACAGCTCTAGGCTTGTCTATTGACAGTGATGATGGTATAGATTGTACGAAACGTGAAAATGAGTTTACTAGAAACTTGTTTATGAAATCTGAAGCAGATAACTGTCCTTCCGCAGATGATCAATCTCCCAACTTGGATGAACCAGGAGATAGACAAGGGAGGAGACGTAGTGTCATTGATGACATTAGTCAGTTATGCTCTGAATGCAAAAAACTTGCGAAAGGCAAATGTGATGAATGCTGTAAATTATTAACAGGACAGGAGTATTTAAAACAAATTGAGAGACGGTTGTCAAATGTTGAAAAAGGTGATAGTGATATGGAACAAACAATAAGTAAACTAAATGGTATAGTGAAAGGTGAAGATCATACAGAAAACAAAAATATGCAGAGATGTAAAATTGATGCAGAGGGTAAAACAGAGGAACAGAGAAGAGGTCTTAGTGAAGAATATGAAAATGAAAAAAATCTTCTGAAAAGCCAAAGACATAGCATACAGCCAGACTCTAATGAAACGGGAAGACCTGTAAAGATGTTTCCAGAATCCAGAGAGAGGAAAGATTTGACGCGTCAGGAGAAAGTTGGTTACTGGCTATCAGCTATTTCACAGGAAGACTCACTCCTTAGTTCTGTTGACAATGATGTCATAGAGGAGAAAGTAGTTAAACAAAGAGAACAAAGTGTTTCTAATGGTAAGCAATCTGTATTTGTTGTCTATACAGTTCTATTAACTCTGTACCAAAGGAAAAAATTTGTCCAAATTGAAACCATTAATTTTGCAGACAACAATGAAGATGACTCAAAAATAGAGCCTTTGAAAGGATAGAAAACATTGTGGGAAAAGGATAAAATGCTGGTTACCAGCATTTTCTCCTTTTCCCACAATATTTTCAAAAGCCTTTTCTTTTAGGGTCGTTAAAATTCGGGATTGTGTGGTAAAGGATTAATATACTGTTATGAAGTTGAATTAATGCATCATTTAAAAATTAGCCCTTTACCAAACAATGAAATTTAAACCCTGTTTATCCTTTTCCCACAATGTTTGCAAAGGCTTTCTTCATCAGGATTGGTAACACTTGGGATTGTGTGGTAAAGGGTTAAGCCTTAGAAATTGGATAAGTGGAATCTGCATTTTAAAGTCAGGAAAAAAAATCTTAAATGTTGAAAATTCAAGACCAAAGAAGAATTCCAGAATATTTCACAAAATATTTAAAAAAATAAAAACAGAGAGAATTCCTAAAAAATAAAGGTACAGTGATCAACATAAATTTAATTGAATCAAAAGTATTTTTTACATGCAAAAGCATTAGCATAGCCCTTTACCAAACGACAAAATTTTAGACCAGTCCAAATTGAAAGCTTTTGCAGATGACAAAATTAATGCGACTCAAAAAGTCAAATTTGTTTTGGGAAGAGTAGAAAACATTATGGGAAAAGGAGAAAATGCTGGCTGCCAGCATTTTCTCCTTTTCCCACAATATTTTCAAAGGGCTTCTTGCTGAAGGTCGTTAAATGTTGAGATTGTGTGGTAAAGGGTTAGACAGATTTATTTTACATTGATTAAGAAACAAGTTCTTGCAACTTATACTATCCTCTCACAATTCTGCTTCCTGGAAACTACACCAGTACTTTTGCCAAATGTGTCGGCCAATGAACAGTCACAAAGTTGAAACCTTCTCCCATGTATTAAACCCAGGACCTTATGATTACGAGACAGACGCTGTGTCTCACAACCACAGACACCACACATGCATTGCTTGTTAACCCTTTACCACACAATCCCAACTTTCAACGACCCTGTGAAAGAAAGCCTTTGAAAACATTGTGGGAAAAGGAGAAAATGCTGGTAACCAGCATTTTCTCCTTTTTCCACAATGTTTTCTACCCTATCACAGACAGAAATCATCATTTGAGCTACATTTATTTTTTTCGTCTGCAAATGCTTTCAATTTGGTCTAGACCAAAATTTTGTCGTGTGGTAAAGAGTTGATTCTTCACCTGACAAGTCGAATAATGTCTACATTTGCAGACAACAAATTAAGTGCTGTTCAAATAATTGTATGTGTCTTTTACCTGAAAGAAGACATTGGGAGCAAATGAGAAAATGCTTGCTAGCATTTTTTCCTTTTCCAACAGTGTTTTATAAAGACTTCTTTCTGAGCATTGTTGTTGGAACATGGGATTATTTTGCAAAAGGCTGGAAGAATTTCTCATCTCGCCCCAGCATTTTCAACATCAGTCTTTTGCAAGATAACTAAGGTTGTCTGATATTGGGTACATGTAGTTAGTGAAAGGAAATGAGCCATGCTATGTGAAAAGGGGGTTTAATGCATCTGCAAGAAGTATCAACCCATTTCAGCCTGCGCATTCCGCGCAGTCTGACATAGGTCGAAACCTTTTGTTTTAGGTAAATTTTCTGCATGTCCAAGGACCATTCTATCTCAGGATTCAGCCAGTCATTAGACAGAATAGATTTTATGTATCCATAATTATATGACAACTTGCTTGGCATAATGCATTACAGAGATGCATTTAACTCCCTTTTCACAGAGCATGGCTCAAATGTTTACCTAGGTGACAGTAAACCGAACACAGGTAACAGTTTCTCATACAGTGAAAATGGAAACAACACTAGCCCAAAAAGACCTAAAACTTTGGAGCTGGGCGCTGGTGTCACTTCACTAAGAGGCAATAGACAAAAGGGGAAATTCGGGTCAACAGGTTCCGACGAGAGTTCAGGTGGCATAACACATAAATCTTCATGTAAATCAGATGTGCATTACAACAAAGATGAACCAGGTGACATATTATGTTTTTAATAACCTCGTACTTTGTATCCCTATAATAGAAATGCTCCTGTGGTAAACTGGAATCAACCAGTCAGTTTGCACGTCCATCTGTTTATATGCATACACATAATGACCTGCATGCAGGCAAAAGATGGTTTAACCCTTTACCAAGCAATCCCAAGTTTTAACGACCCTGAAAGAAAAGGCTTTTGAAGACATTGTGGGAAAAGGAGAAAAAGCTGGTAACCAGCATTTTCTCCTTTTCCCACAATATTTTCTATCCTATCAAAGACGGAAATCGCCATTTGAGTTACATTTGATATGTTGCATGCAGATGCTTTGAGTTTGGTCCAGTCCAAAACTTTGTCATTTGGTAAAGAGTTAATGCATCTTCGCAATGCGTTTTACCAAGCAAGTCATCACACAGTTCTTGTTAGCTCATCTGAGCACGAAGTGCTCGAGGTGAGCTATTGTGATCGGTCAATGTCTGTCCGTCCGTTCACAATTACAAAAAAAATCTTCTCCTCCTAAACTAACAATCAGATTTCAATCAAACTTCACAGAAATGATCCTTAGGTCATGCTTTTTCAAAATACTTCAAAGAATTGAAATCAGTGAAGAACTCTGGTTGCCATGGCAACCGAAAGAAAAAACTTTAAAAATCTTCTTGTCCCAAACTGTAAGGGCTAGAGCTTTTATATATGGCATGTAGCATCATCTAGTGGCCCTCTACCAAAATACTTCAAATTATGGCCCTAGTGTGGAAATTGGCCCTATGTTGTGGGTTCTCGGATTTCACATAGAGATAAAGAAGGAAATCTTTAAAAATCTTCTTGTCCCAAACCGTAAGGGCTAGAGCTTTCATATATGGCATGTAGCATCATCTAGTGACCCTCTACCAAAATACTTCAAATTATGGCCCTGGTGTTAAAAATTGGCCCTATGTTTTGGGGTCTCAGATTTCAAGGAGAGATAAAGGAAGAAATCTTTAAAAATCTTCTTGTCCCAAACCGTAAGGGCTAGAGCTTGTATATTTGGCATGTAGCATCATCTAGTGGTCCTCTACCAAAACACTTCAAATTATGGCCCTAGTGTTGAAAATGGCCCTATGTTGTGGGTTCTCGGATTTCACATAGAGATAAAGAAGGAAATCTTTAAAAATCTTCTTGTCCCAAACCGTAAGGGCTAGAGCTCTCATATATGGCATGTAGTATCATCTAGTGGCCCTCTACCAAAATACTTCAAATAATGGCCCTAGTGTGGAAATTGGCCCTATGTTGTGGGTTCTCGGATTTCACATAGAGATAAAGAAGGAAATCTTTAAAAATCTTCTTGTCCCATACCGTAAGGGCTAGAGCTTTCATATATGGCATGTAGCATCATCTAGTGACCCTCTACCAAAATACTTCAAATTATGGCCCCGGTGTTTAAAATTGGCCCTATGTTGTGGGGTCTCAGATTTCACATAGAGATAAAGGAGGAAATCTTTAAAAATCTTCTTGTCCCAAACCGTAAGGGCTAGAGCTTGTATATTTGGCATGTAGCATCATCTAGTGGCCCTCTACCAAAACACTTAAAATTATGGCCCTGGTGTGAAAATTAGCCATATTTTGTTGGTCTCGGATTTCACATAGAGATAAAGAGGGAAATCTTGATGACAATTCCATTGTTTACACCCTAGGGCCTATAATTTCTACTATCATTTTGTTACCTGCTTTGATTGTTGGTATTGTCATATGGATGAATCATTTTCAAAACTAAAACATTCCAGCAAAAAACAACAGGCAAGTGGCCATAACAATGACAGCTGAGTTGCATTTCAGGTGAGTGATTTAGGACCATCATGGTCCTCTTGTTTTTGAAATCAATTTTGTCTAACAGCCAACTGAATCATGAGATAGATTGGCACGGGTTGATACTTGTTGCAGATGCATTTAGTCCCCTTTTCACAGAGCATGGGTCATATACTTGTGCCACAAGCAATGCATTTCCATATTTCTGTCATTGTGTTGAAACATTGCACAAGTATTTACATGGACCTGTAGAAGTACAAGACAAACTTATCAGGTGTTTGCTTTCAGTTGCTGTAAAATTATCTATCCTAAAACCCTTTACAACAAAATTTTAGACCCATCCAAATGGAAAGCATTTGCAGGCAACAATTTCAATATGGCTCAAATAATGTGAATTGTCAATGACAGGGTAGAAAAAACTGGGGGAAAAGGAGAACATCATATTTGATTTAATTTTATACTTCTTTTAGAGAAGTATATCGGGTTTTATTTCATGCTTTTCAGTAGTTTATCAGGAAATAATAGTGGATTATGGTTTGATAATTTCACTGTTTCTAACAGTTAATTTACTGATTGATATATAATCACTGGTGTGGAAAAACTGAGAGCTCCCCTGTACTTCTCAAGTCCCAACAAATAAGGGGTCAGGAGCATTAGATAAATAGAATATTTGTTCTTTTTTTTTGTGTGTGAAAGATTGAAATTTATTTTATCGAGTGAACATCATATGGTCATATTTTCACTTAAAGGGCTGCACCACTCCTGAAAATATTACCAGCGATGTTCACTCAATGAAATAAATTTTGAGCTTTCACCAAATATCCTCTATTTATTCATGGAAATTATTACTCATGTATATATGGTTTTGAATATTCAGACTGATAATATGTGAAAGATTGTAATGTGATGAAATGGATCTGACATCGATTAGCTTTTGAGGTAAAATTTTATGAAACTTGTCTAGACTTGTTTAATCCTTTACGTCACTGCAAAATTTCAGACTTGTCCAAATTGAAAGCATTTGCCGACATTTTCTCCTTTTCCCACAATTTTTTCAAAGGTCTTCTTTTTCAAGGTCAAGGTCAAAGTCTAAAAGGAATTGTTTGGTTTAGGGTCAAAAACATTTTATCTCAAATGCCAACTTTTGTCATGCCCTATATAACCTTTATGCTAATTATCCATGTCACTGTTTACTTACGGCCTATTACAGGTGTGCAGTACAGGTTGGATTTCTCAGGTGCTCATGTTGAAACAGACGGGGATTCAGAAGGTATGAAATCCGGAGCCAAAGAGTCACAAGATACATCACAGGACATGAGCGTGGACTACATGTTGAAACAGTCAGGCATGGACAGCCGTAAGAACTCCCTCGATCTAGGAATTATACAGGAGAACTGCAAAAGATTAGAGAAACATGGAGTAGACATGGATGGACGACTGAATGGAGATGTTGTGGGGCTTGGGAAACCCTCAGAGAGACAGAGAATTTTTGAGTTTCTGAAGACACCAAGCCTAGCAACAAGACACATGTCTCTGGGTTTGAAGATCATTGATAATGACCTGGAGTGGACAGACTTGTTTACAGGGCAATATACCACACCCTCACCTGGCAGGTATGTGTTCTTGTGTTAACTCTTTACCGCACACTCCCGAGTTTTAACAACCCTGGAAGAGAAGGCTTTTAAAAACATTGTGGGAAAAGGAGAAAATGCTGGTAACCAGCATTTTCTCCTTTTCCCACAATGTCTTCTACCTTATCAAAGGCAGAAATCATCATTTGAGCTTCACTTAATTTGTCGTCTGCAAATGCTTTCAATTTGGTCCAGTAAAAAATTGTGTTTTTTGGTTAAGAGTTAATCTGAATAAATATACACCATCATCTAATGGTAGATGGATTATGACTGCTTTCATTTTGTCTTCCTAACCCTTAAACTGCTGAATAAATGAAACTAAAATTTCCACATCATAGTAAAAGACCAAATATTGCAATTCCAAAGTTGATGTCACTGGAAAGAAACAGACAGTGTAGATTAAAGATCAGGCTGCACATTCGGTGCAGTCTGATCTTGATCTACACTGTCCGCAAAAGGTCAGTGAGTCGCACTTAGCAGCCTAAGGGTTAATAACCTGGATTTTTTATATCATTGACTATAGCTCGCCAGTCAGAGTAGTTTTTTTCAATCCTTTCTACTCCAAAAAAATAAACACAGGCTTTGCAGATGGCATAGTTCAAGATCAGATGTGGTGTCTGATATTGGACCCATCCACTTGTTTAGTCAAGCATGTAAGATAACAATCTGAGTTTCAGAACATCAGCTGTAGAAAAAGGTCGCGTATAAATCAGTCATGCTTTGTGAAAAGGGGGTTTAATGCACCTGCAAAACATATCACCCCAAGTCAGCTTGAGCAGTCCATGCAGGCTAACTAGTGGGTCGATACTTTTTGCTTTTGGTCAATTTTCTCCAGACTACGTCATGATTAACCCTTTACCAAACAACAAAACTTTAGACTTGTCCAAATTGAAAGCATTTGCAGACAAAAAGTCTAATGTGGCTCAAATGATGAAATTTGTCTTTGATAGGGTAGAAAACATTGTGGGAAAAAGAGAAAATGCTTGTTGCTGGCATTTTCTCCTCTTCCCACTTTTCAAGGGACTTTTTGCTCAGGGTCATTAAAAGTCAGGATTGTGTGGTAAAGGGTTAAGTCAGTTGTTTTTTAAAAAAAAAAGAAAATGGCTATTGGGATCCATGATTATGTGATAGCTTGATTGGTATCATGGATCACGAAGATGCATTAAGCTTCCTTTTGCCAGAGCATGACTCATTCATATTTGTTGCTGAAAGCGATTTCAGCTCTGCGGCTCATCCCTCTCCTAGGGATTATGATGATGTTGAAAATCATGATCTTGTGAGAATTTGAATATGGGTCTACTGTAAGCAGCTGTCCTCAGATCCACACGGAGCCAAGTTTAACCCATTACCACACAATACCAGCTTTTAACGACCCTGAGCAAGAAAGCCTTTGAAAACATTGTGGAAAAAGGAAAGGTGAAAATGCTGGTAACCAGCATTTTCTCCTTTTCTCACAATGTTTTCTACCCTATCAATGACAGAAATCATCAACTTAACAACGTTTAATTTGTATTCTGCAAGTGCTTTCAATATGGTCCAGTTCAAAATAATGTCGTTTGGTAAAGTGTTAATGAGATTGGTCTTATGTATGTTAATTGGAATATTGCACTGAATTTACTGTATTTCAACTGTTTTTCTCAGATGGTGTGCACATGTTCTACCAAACTATTTTGAAATCTGTATAGCCAAGCATTGTTAGTTTGACAGATTTAGTTACATGGTTGGTTCTAGCAGTACATGAAACTGATGTTGTAATAAAACTGTTAAAAAAAGCATGTTTGTTCTTGCCAAGACTAACTCTGTGCCATATGACAAAATTTTTAACTCATTTTTCCTACAATATTTTTCAAAAGCAGTCTTTACAAGAATCCTAAAAAACAGGATTATTTGGTGAATACTTGAACTATGGACAGCACAATCCACAAAAGTGCTCAGCATTGCTCTTGGACAAAAAAAGATTAACTCTTTATCAAACAATAAAACTTTAGACTGGTCCAAATTAAAAAGATTTGCAGATAACAGTTTAAATGTAACTAAAATGATTAATTTTTGTCTGAAAGAATGGAAAACATTGTTGGAAAAGGAGAAAAAGCTGGTTATAAGAAAATGCTGGTTATCAGCATTTTCTCTTTTTCCCACAATGTTTTTCAAAAGGCTATTATCAGAGGGTCATTAAAACCCCATATTTTTTGGTAAAGGGTTACCTAACAGTAATATGGATGACCATATTTTTCTTAGCCTGTTCTACTCAAAATTATTTCATTATTCAGTTCCACAGACAAGAGGCTGGCAGATTTCCTACGCACACCTACAATAAGCAGTCGACCAAGTTCATTGTGGTCAAGTTACGAGAATATCTCAACCCCTTCCCAACAGGAACCCATTGATCATAGACTGTTACATCCAAACACTGCCCAAGGTCGACGTTTGAGCCATACTGCCAGCACTGCCTCTCTTGGTAAGGCTATCTCTGAAGACTTTCTTTTTTCACACTCAGAGACTCATTTATCTGATTCCATTCATAAATACCTAAATGGAACAAAGTTTTCAGACTTGTAATTTTTGAAATCATGTTTTTTTTTTTCACAATATTTTCTGTTCTGTCTTTGCCATAAATTTGAATCATACTAATTTTGTTTCTTTCAGGTTTTTCAAATGTGCTATACATTCAACGTACTATTTCAACATTAAAGGATAATGGAAGCCCAACCAAGTAGTTTCTTTGATTAGCGTATCTGACTTGTGACCTGGTGGTTACAAGTTCGATACCCAGTTGAGGCAAACTCTCTCACATCAGATACATAAAGCAGTCATGGGTTGGAAAGAAAGTTGTGCCAGTACTGGTGTGAGAAAGCCAGGAAACACATGCTTAGGTGCACTGACTGCCACAAAATGACCTAAGCTGTTAAATCGGCATGAAACTCCAATACAAACAAAGGATAATGGAATACTTTAATGATAATTGATACCATTTTTGGAATTTTCAAAACTTGTATGCAGTTTGAATTCTCTGTATGATCTTTGTATTTTCCTTTTTTGTCCTTCCTTTTAACTGTGGCTGTATGCCAAACAGGGATTTCAGTGTTTGTTACCTTTTGAAAAAATGTATTACTAAACAATGAATTACAAAATATGGGTAATGTTTTGATTTTCTATACTGTTTTACAACACAGTCTAGAGTTTTAACAACCCTGAAGGAAAAAGCTTTTGAAAACATTGTGGGAAAGGGGAAAACGCCAGTAACTAGCAGTTTTTCTTTTTCATATTAAAGACAAATTCCATCATTTGAGCTACATTTGGATGGCCATCTGCAAATTCTTTCAATTTGGACGTCTACATTTTTGTGTGTGTGTGGTAAAGAGTTCATCATTTTCTTCTTTCTCTATTTCAGGCAGTGAAAATGATTTGATGTACAATGTTGACCTGAATTTGGAGGCCAAAGTAAAAATCTCTGATAAACCTGTCAAATGTCTTTTAGCAACTAGGTACAGTATCATATATTTTTAGCCTACCTGAGCATGAAGTGCTCAACGTGAGCTTTTGTGATCGTGCTGTGTCCGGCGTCAGTCACCCGTCGTCCAGGCGTCAACAATTTACTTTGTGTGCACTCTAGAGGCTACATTTTTCAGTCATATACTCATGAAACTTGGTCAGAATGTTTGTCTTGATAATATCTTGGACAAGTTTGAAATTGGGTCATGTCAGGTCAAATAGTAGGTCTTAATCTTAGAAAAAACTTTTTATGCACTTTAGAGGCCATATTTTCAACCTGATACTCTTGAATCTTGGTCAGAATGTTTGTCTTGATAATACCTTGGACAAGTTTGAAATTGGGTCATGTTGGGTCAAAAAATAGGTCACAGGGCGAAATCTTAGAAAAACATTGTCGGCACTCTAGAGGCTACATTTTCAGCATGAAACTTATGAAACTTGCTCAGAATGTTTGTCTTGATAATATCTTGGGTAAGTTTGAAATTGGGTCATGTTGGGTCAAAAAGTAGGTCACTGGGCCAAATCTTAGAAAAACCATGTTTGCACTCTAGAGGCCACATTTTCAGCCTGAAACACATGAAACTATGTCAATTTATGTTTTTTCAGATGCAAAGATGAACCCATTATTATGAGTTTCTCTGGTTCCTATGGTGATGACGAGGCTGTTCTGAAATGGAGAAAACATAAAAATGAGGTATGATGTGGTAAATGTATAAAGGTTATACATACATTATACATACATGATAGTATGTTTTTATTTCTTTAATTCTTTACCATATGACAAGTTTTAGGCTTGTCCAAATTGAAAGGATTTGCAGATGAAAAAAAAAAAAAATTGCTCAAATGGTGTGATTTGTTTTTGATAGGATAGAAAACATGGTGGAAAAAGGAGAAAAATGTTGGTTACCAGCATTTTCTCCTTTTCCCACAATGTTTTCAAAAATTTTCTTTCACAAGTTCATTAAAACTTGGGATTGTGTTGTAAAAGGTTATACTTATTTACAGCCTGACTGGGTAATCATCATGTCACATAACAATGTTAGATTCACAAGTTCATTAAAACTTGGGATTGTGTTGTAAAAGGTTAACACTTATTTACAGCCTGACTGGGTAATCATCATGTCACATAACAATGTTAGATTCATGTTAATTTACTACGTAATTCTTTACCAGATTACTGTAGCATCAAGCTGTCTATATAGAAAGAATTTATCAACAACAAATTAAATGATAATTATTGTCTTTTTATGGGCAGAAAACATTAAAGGAAAAGGAGATAGAGGATAATTGTCTGTTTCTGTGTATGATCAAAATTTCTTTCATGGAGTGAAAAGCAAAGACTATATTTTCACAAGTAGCAAAATCACGAGTGGCTTTGCCACTTGTGAAAATATGGCCTTTGCTTTCCACGAGATGAAAGAAATTTTGATGATACACTGAAACAAACAATTATCCTATTTCTTTTATGCTCTTCACTTTAACCTTTCTTCACATCTAATATTTGCTCATGTAAAAAAAATGTGTGTTTTTCAAATAAAATAGATCTATTAAATCTACATGTAGTTGGATATGGACCAGCTGTAATAATGATGCCATAGTGATGCTGACTGTGTCATATCTTAACGAACATGAAAGTTTGCAACAAATGCATAACTCAAATACAAACTGCCCTGGCTGGGATTTGAACCCCTGTGGCAAAACATCCTTGTTTATAAAGGTTTAAAAGACCAATACACTAACCTCTGAGCTAAAGCGAATTCTCTCCAACGCAGTTGTCAGGTATTGATTTGATATGGGAAGAAGCTATGCAGTAAGGAAGGAGTGATCTCCTGTAACACATAAAACATGACCTTCACCCACCAAAAATTCAATCATGTTCTATAAATATCTGGCATGTCAAAAATAAAAGTTATAACATTCACTGAAGAATTATAACATTCATCGGTAAATTATAAGGATATAATTCACTTAAATTTCTATAAACTACTGAAAAGCATAAAAGGAAAAAAAAGCTCCTTTTGCCACAATGTTTTCTGGTTCTGCCAAAGCAGAGATTCTGGAACATTGTTCCATTGAATAAGAGCATATTTAAGTTTTTCTGCCAAGATTGGGAATCTGCAACATTGTTCTATTAAATTAAAACATATTCAAATTGTTCTGCCAAGGCAGGGATTATGTGGCATTGAATTAAACATATTCCAATGATTCTGCCAAGATAGGGATTCTGTTACACTGTTTCATTGAATTAAACATATTTCAATGTTTCTGCCAAGGCAGGGATTCTGTGACATTGTTCCTTTGAAGTAAAACATATTCAAACTGTTTCTGCTAAGGCAGAGATTCAGGACTATTGTCCCATTGAATTAGAAAAATGTTCCATCATATTGCACTAAGGTGGAACTTACGAGGGACACTTTTTAAGTTCGTAGAGTAGGGCAGTCTTTTTAAAACCGCTTGAAATATCAAAATTTTATTTATCTAAGACCTTCGAAATAGGCCCCGTCTGCCTCCACACACATTTTACACCGATCTACCCATTTCCGGAACGCCGCCCAGTAGTCCTCTTTAGGTATATGTTGCAGACACTGGTAGACAGCACTGCCTATACCACAACGGGATTTAAAACGGTGCCCTGCCAGCATTTCCTTTAGTCTTGGGAACAACCAAAAGTCACAGGGGGACAGGTCAGGGCTGTATGGGGGATGATCTAAGACATCGAGCCCAGATTCTTTCAGATATTCCTGTACCGTAGCGGATTTATGGGCCAGTGCGTTATCATGGAGTAATTTGATGCCGCGGACACCGGTGCGCGGTCTGCGTTTGTGATAGAAATCAACAAGTTGAGTAAGAACACTTTCTCTGTAAAACTTTCCAGTGACAGAACTACCTTTCGGGACTGGAATTTGAAGGACTGGACCTTTCGAATCAAAGAATATCGCATACAACATGCGATTTGATGTTTGGCAACGGCGCGCAATGAGAGGTCTGTCGCCCTCAGATGAAACCCAAACCTTATTTTTAGCCTTAGAATCGGGTTGAAAATGATAGATCCAGGTTTCATCACCTGTAACTATCTCTTCCAAACGACGTGGGTCACATTTATCATATTTTTCTATAACTTGCGATGCAAGTCTAACCCGACTTTGTTTCTGCTCGTCAGTGAGCAAATGGGGCACCCAGCGCGCGCAGATCTTACGTAGCCCAAGTCGTTCACGTAAGATCTTCAAAACACTTGACGAATGAATGCCACTTAATTCTTCTATCTCTTGCACGGTATAACGTGCGTCTTCCTCAATTAACGTTTTCACAGTAGCAACGTTCTTTTCCGTCAAAACGGAAACCGGCCTACCCACCCGAGGGTCATTTTCAATTGACTCCCGACCATCATTAAAACGACGTACCCACTTGCAAACTGTAGCATATTTTAAAGCACCATTCCCATAAACTTTTTGCAAATCAGCATGAATTTCTGTTGGCGGAAACCCGAGCTGTGCTCGAATCTTACAATATACCCTCTGTTCAGAGATTTTTCCATCCATATTGAACACTATATTTTACTATAGTGTATAAAACCACGTGTTGAAAATACCCAGCGCAGCGCGCACGTGGACCTCGTGCGCCGCATACCGTGACACCGTTCGAGAGAGGAATGATTACGCAAGTTCTGTGTAAAAAATCGTGCAACTTCATAATCGCGTTAAAAAGTTATAGGCTTACTCTACGAACTTAAAAAGTGTCCCTCGTATATCCCTGTCTGACATATTAAAATCGTTTTGCCAAGATCAGGATTCTAGGGCATTGTCCCATTGAATTAAAAATCTGTTCCATCATATTGCACAAAAGTTGACTTTGTCCCTTTCCATCTTAATTGAGAATTAGTCTTGAGTGAATTTTTCTCCCTCTTTTTGAGATCATGCTCAATTTCTGCAACCTTATTTGACAGTTGGTCCATCTCTGAATTATCCTTGCTAAAATAAAATTGACATTTAATAAAAGATATATCCTGGCTGCAGCAATATCCCAGAATATCCCAGGACAGAATATTTTGCTCTAAAGAAGGTTATTTTTTTTCTTTCAGCAACTTTGGACCAATGAACCAATCCTAGAGCTGTGTCCAAAGACGAGGGCGGCCATTTTACCTTCGTACATGAGACGTCGTCTGTCCAGTAACTCTTCTTTCACCAGTCATGTCAGTGTAGATAGTGGAGTGAACTTACAGAAATCATGAAGTTGAATATTATTTTTTGACATAGTGATTTCATTATACTACATTTTAACCCTTAGAGTGTCAGGGTTTTCCATGGCGCACACATCCTGTGTCAGTGACGCAATTTTACTTCAAATGGCCCCCAAAATAATTAACAGTGCGCGATCAGTGACGCAACTTCCCTAAATCTAAATCATCTAGGAAACTGAATAAATCATCATTAATTCAAGTCTGTTCTAGCTACATTCCGTGTCAATATCAGATGAACACATTCTTTTTTTTTTTCACTACAAGGTTTATTTTAGATAAAAGCGGTTTTCCAGTAATTTATTAATAGAATAAAAATGGTTCAGACATTATTAGAGTAAAGCACTGTGAACAGTTGTCATAAATACAGGTCACGTTAAATTATTAGTTAGGTTCTCTGTATTTTGCATCACATTTAACATGGCTTCTGGTAGGTAAAAGTACACATTACCAGTTTGTTCTGTTTGCAGAAAATGTCACGTCAAAGTAAACTGCAGCATTTTTGGCGTCTGCTTCGAGCAGCACTGCCAATCACACCATATCAAGCACTATAAGAATGTAGTGTCTGCAATTAAACGAAGTCAAGCTTTCCATCAGAAATGGCTTAAAGACTTAACTTAGTTGGAGTTTAAAGAAGGTGAAATGTATTGAAGACAAAGAAATTGAACCTTGTTTGAAGCGGTTGTACCAACTTTGACTTGTCTACTGTAAAATGCTATGAAACCATCAGAGCCATTTTCCTTTTATTTACAAAACATGGGTCGTACAGATTCATTTATTTTGACCCCCAAATTTAAAGAAATGACCCTCAACTTAGGAGACAGGGGCCACAATGACCCCCAATTTTTAATGCTGAGGGAAAACCCTGGAGTGGTGAATAAACCCAACGGACATACTCCATCTAGAAATAAGACCTTGACCCTTTACTGGACGACAAAATTTTAGCCTTGTCCAAATTAAAAGCATTTGCAGACGACAATTTCATTGTGGTTCAAATGGTGTAAGTCTTCTTTGGTAAGGTAGAAAACTTTGTGGGAAAAAGAGAAAATATTGGTTACCAGCATTTTTTCTCCTTTTCTCACAATGTTTTCAAAAGTCTTCTTTCTCAGGGTCATTAAAAGGCAGCATTGTGCGGTAAAAGGTTAATAATTGCAATTTGAAGGTTGCTTTTGTCTTTAGTGTTTAAGCTAAGCAAACAGTATAGATCACAATGTTTTCTACCCTTCCTAAAACAAATTTCAGTTTTTGAGTAACATTTATTTTGTCATCTGCATATGCTTTGAATTTCAGCTAGTCTAAAATTTTGTCATTTGGTAAAGAGTTGCGGGTTAATAGTAAAAATGTTCCTTTGATGACATACATGTATTTATAAAATACCATCATCTCATTAGGCATAGGAAATTCAATTTTTTTAGCTCACCTGAGCACAAAGTGCTCAAGGTGAGCTTTTGTGATCGCCCAATGTCCGTCGTCCGTCGTCCACAATTTCTTTAAACATCTTCTCCTCCTAAACCACTGGGCCAATCTTGATGAAACTTGGCAGGGATGTTCCTCAGGTGAAGCTTTACCAAAGTTGTTCAAGAGATTGAATTCCACCCATAACTCTGGTTGCCATGGCAACCAAAAGGATAAAAATAGCAAAATCTTTAAAAATCGTCTTCTCTGAAACTAGAAGGCGTAGAGCTTTGATATTTGGTATGTAGCATCTTCTAGTGGACCTCTACCAAGTTTGTTCATATGATGTCCCTGGGGTCAAAACTGGCCCCACCCCGGGGGTCACAAGTTCAAACATAGGAACAAAGAAGGAAAACTTTAAAATTCTTCTTCTCTGAAACTGGAAGGCGTGGAGCTTTGATATTTGGCATGTAGTATCTCCTAGTGGACCTCTACCAAGTTTGTTCATATGATGTCCCTGGGGTCAAAACTGGCCCCGCCCCGGGGGTCACAAGTTTCGAACATAGGAACAAAGAAGGAAAACTTTAAAATTCTTCTTCTCTGAAACTGGAAGGCGTGGAGCTTTGATATTTGGCATATAGCATCTCCTAGTGGACCTCTACCAAGTTTGTTCATATGACGCCCCTGGGGTCAAAACTGGCCCCGCCCCGGGGGTCACAAGTTTCAAACATAGGAACAAAGAATGAAAACTTTAAAATTCTTCTTCTCTGAAACTGGAAGGCGTGGAGCTTTGATATTTGGCATGTAGCATCTCCTAGTGGACCTCTACCAAGTTTGTTCATATAACGCCCCTGGGGTCAAAACTGGCCCCGCTCCGGGGGTCACAAGTTTCAAACATAGGAACAAAGAATGAAAACTTTAAAATTCTTCTTCTCTGAAACTGGAAGGCGTGAAGCTTTGATATTTGGCATGTAGCATCTCCTAATGGACCTCTACCAAGTTTGTTCATATGATGTCCCTGGGGTCAAAACTGGCCCCACCCCGGGGGTCACAAGTTCAAACATAGGAACAAAGAAGGAAAACTTTAAAATTCTTCTTCTCTGAAACTGGAAGGCGTGGAGCTTTGATATTTGGCATGTAGCATCTCCTAGTGGACCTCTACCAAGTTTGTTCATATGATGTTCCTGGGGTCAAAACTGGCCCCGCTCCGGGGGTCACAAGTTTCGAACATAGGAACAAAGAAGGAAAACTTTAAAATTCTTCGTCTCTGAAACCGGAAGGCATGGAACTTTGATATTTGGCATGTAGCATCTCCTAGTGGACCTCTACCAAGTTTGTTCATATGACGCCCCTGGGGTCAAAACTGGCCCCGCCCCGGGGGTCACAAGTTTCGAACATAGGAACAAAGAAGGAAAACTTTAAAATTCTTCTTCTCTGAAACTGGAAGGCGTGGAGCTTTGATATTTGGCATGTAGCATTTCCTAGTGGACTTCTACCAAGTTTGTTCATATAACGCCCCTGGGGTCAAAACTGGCCCCGCCCCGGGGGTCACAAGTTTCAAACATAGGGACAAAGAATGAAAACTTTAAAATTCTTCTTCTCTGAAACTGGAAGGCGTAGAGCTTTGATATTTGGCATGTAGCATCTCCTAGTGGACCTCTACCAAGTTTGTTCATATGATGTCCCTGGGGTCAAAACTGGCCCCACCCCGGGGGTCACAAATTTCAAACATAGGAACAAAGAAGGAAAACTTTAATGTTCTTCTTCTCTGAAACTGGAGGGCATGGAGCTTTGATATTTGGCATGTAGCATCTCCAAGTGGACCTCTACCAAGTTTGTTCATCAATTGACCTGACAATTGGTCAGAAATTGGATTATGCACGTTGAGTGAATTTCGCCTATTGACTCAGGTGAGCGACTTGGGGCCATCATGGCCCTCTTGTTTATTTTTGTCAGTTTTTGCCCCTGTTGTTAGATTTTCTTGAAACTATTTCGCAAACAAATATGATTCTGTGAAAGGTAAAACAAGCCAGTGGAGAGAGCTTTTTACCTTTTCTTATTTTGCATACATTACTTAACTGTTTACCACACAATCCCGACTGTTAACAACCCTGTGAAAGAAGCTTTTTGAAAACATTGTGGGAAAAGGAGAAAACGCTGGTAACCAACATTTTCTCCTTTTCTCACAATGTTTTCTATCCTTCCCAAAACAAATTTCAATTTTTCAGCCACTTTTATTTTGTCGTCAGCAAATGCTTTCAATTTGGACCAGTCGAAAATTTTGTCTTTTGGTAAAGAGTTAATGCTTGGCTAAATCAAGCTGTAGAATAATAATGTCCAAATTATAACTTAACGACCTTCAAATTATATTAATTATATTATTCTGTGGCAACGTCATCGAAATAGATTCTGTTGATGAAAACAGACACTGAAAAGTGTCAGACTTGAAAGGTTATTTAGTAGTGAAATCTTTTTTCAAGTTTTCTCAAAACAGTACTTTTTACTAAAGACCCTGTTATTCTAAGGCATCGAAATACTTCTGTCAAGATTTGAGCCGTGCTCTGGCAAAAGGGGGCATATCTCTGTGATACATTATACTTAGAGAGTTTCCATATAATTATGGATCCATAAAATCCATTTTGTCTAACAACCGAATGAATCTTGGGGTAGACTGGTCCTTTGACCTACAAAAACTTGACCTATAGGAAAAAGTCTCGACCAATGTCAGCCAGTGTGGACTGTGCAGGCTGACATGGGTTGATAATTTTTGCAGATGCATGAACCTCCTTTTCACAGGGTTGATAATTTTTGCAGATGCATGAACCTCCTTTTCACAGAGCATGGTTCATCTGTAATTTGTCATTACTGGTAATATATGAGTCATGCTTCATGAAAAGGGGGTTTATTGCATCTGCAAAAAGAATTAGACCCATGGCAGCCTGCTCAGTCTACACAGAGTGACCTGGGTGGAGACTTTGTATTTGGTAAATTTTCTGCATGTCCAAGAACCATTCTGTCATAAATCGGGCCCCCTTTTCAGACAAGATAGATCTCTTTTATGCCACAACTTGCTTGGTTTTATGCATTATGAAAATGCATTAAACCCCCTTTTCCCAGAGCCCAGCCAATATTGTTAAAACTTCACATTTTTGTGTTTTTAATCAGAATTGTTATTTAGCACACCTGAGCCCAAAATGATCAAAGGTGAGCTGGTGTGATACTATTGTGTTCATTGTATGCTGTTGGTCCCCAACATATAAATGAGCTATGCTCTGGCAAAAGGGGACTTAATGTGTCTCTGTGATGCATTGTACCAATTAAGCCATTATATAATTATGGATCCATAATGGTCACTTCTTATAACAACCAACTGAGTCCCGAGGCATACTGGTCCTTTGACATACAAAAAAGTTACCAATTTTTGTAATCCAGTTAATAGTCACTTTAACTCTTTACCACACAGTCACGGGTTTTAACGACCCTGAACAAAAAGCCTTTTGAAAACATCGTGGGAAAAGGAGAAAATGCTGGTAACCAACATTTTCTCCTTTTCCTACAATGTTTTCTAACCTTCCCAACACAAATTTCAATTTTTGAGTCACATTCATTTTGTCGTCTGCAAATACTTTCAATTTGGACAAGTCTAAAATTTTGTCGTTTGGTAAAGAGTTAAATACTGGCTTATCACGACCTCTGGCACACACACATGTACAGTCAAAAATACTTTTATGGAAAGTGCTCTAAGAGCATCTTACTTTTTACTTTGTAACCCTTTACCAAACAATCCCAAGTATTTAACCCTTTACCAGACAATAAAATTCTAGCCTTGTCCAAATTGAAAGCATTTGCAGATATGACAAATTCAATGTAGCTCAAATGGTGCAATTTTTCTTTGATAGGGTAGAAAATATTGTGGGAAAAGGAGAAAATGCTCGTAACCATCATTTTCTCCTTTTCCCCCAATGTTTTCAAAAGGCTTCTTGTGCAGGGTCGTTAAAAGGCAGCATTGTGTGGTAAAGGGTTAAGGATCTTAAGAAAGGGGGCTTTTGAGAACATTTTGAGAAAAAGAGAAAATGCTGGTAACTAGCATTTTCTGCTTTTCACACAATATTTTCTGCCATTTCAAAAAGAAATCATATCAATTGTTGTCTGCAAATGCTTTCAATCTGGTCTAGTCAAACATTTTGCCATTTGATAAAGGGTTTACCTTTCACCAAACAAAAGTTTTAACACCCTCGGAGGAGATGGAATTTGCAAACATTGTCAGGAAAAGGAGAAACTGGTGCAAACATGCATTTTTCTAATATTCCCACAGTGCTTTCTGCCCTTTCAAAGACAAATCCTATCAGTTGTGACTCATGTTCTTTGTCATCTGCAAATGTTTTCAAAATGACAAGTCTATAATTTTGTGGTCTTTTAACTCTGCACCAAATGACAAAACTTTAGACTAGTCCAAATTGAAAGCATTTGCAGACAACAAAATTAATGTGACTGAAAATTTGAAAATTGTTTTTGGAAAGGTAGAAAACATTGTGGGAAAAAGAGAAAATGCTGGTTACCAGGCTTCTTTCTCAGCGTCGTTAAAAGTCGAGATTGTGTGGTAATTATTGTTTTACATAATACTATGTATATTATTGGGGCAGGCCACTTAGTTGTAATACATGTATAATAGTTTGTTAGTTGTCTAGTCACATCATTTTGTACAGTAATTGGGTGATAATGCTGTTTGTTGTTGTTGTTTTGATTATCTCCCTTCAAGGTGCTCTTGTAAACATTGTAGATAAAGTTTAAATTACGCAGAAACGTTTTTCTGATCTGTTTCCACTTTTTACTGTGATTTATGATATTTCGAGCCAAAAGCAGCATTGAAACTACACTATTTGAGCTTTTTTTTTTTTATGGCAAACTTTGTTAATATTTTACCTTTAACTCTTCACCAAATGACAAAGTTTTGGAGTGGTCCAAATTGAAAGCAATTGCAGATGACAAATGTTGCACAAATAAGGACAATTTCGTTTGAAAGGGTAGAAAACATAGTGGGAAAAGGAGAAAATGCTGGTTACCAGCATTTTCTCCTTTTCTCACAATGTTTTCAAAAGGCTTTAACTCATGGTCATTAAAATTCAGGATTGTGTGGTAAAGGATTAGATAGATATTTCTGAAGTAAACATTAATTTTACTCAAACTCAGGCTAGTATTTTCAGACTCAAGTAAGTTAACCCTTTACCACACAATGCCGACTTTTAACAACCCTGATGAAGAAGCCTTCTTAAAACATTGTGGGAAAAAGAGAAAGTGCTGGTAACCAGCATTTTCTCCTTTTCCTACAATGTTTTCTTCCCTATCAAAGAAAAATCACATCATTTGAGCCAGATTGAAATTGTCAATTTGGACAGGTCTAAAATTTGTCATGTGGTAAAAAGTTGACTGTCAAAACGGGAACCAATAACTGAGGAGTTTGTAATCTTAAAACATTTTCGACAAAATTACATGTATGCCCGTCTCTCAAGTTAGAATTTTCAATGAAAAGCAGCAGCAACAGAGTGTAAGCAGCTGCATGCTGTGCTCTTATTCTAAATGCTCTGAGGGTATAACATAACTATGTACCAGATTAACCCTTTACCACACAATTCTGACTTTTAACAACTATGTTTTGGAGGAAGCCTTTTGAAAACATTATGGGAAAAGGAGAAAATGCTGGTAACCGGCATTTTCTCCTTTTCCCACAATGTTTTCTACTCTTCCCAAATCAAATTCCAATTTCTGAGTCACATGTATTTTGTCGTCTGCAAATGCTTTCAATTTGGACTAGTCTATAATTTTGTGTTTTGGTAATGAGTTGAAACTATTTCACAGTATACCACACTATCCCGAGTTCAAATGATCCAGAGAAAAAAAGCTTTTGAAAACAGAAAACATCATGGGAAAAGAAGAAAACATTGGTGACCGCCATTTCCTCCTTTTCCCGCAGTGTTTTCTAACCTTTCGAAGTCAAATCCAACCCTCTGAGCCACATTTGAATTGTCGTCTGCACATTTTGTTGTTTGATAAAAAGTTGTTGCTGTTGAAAGTATTTGCAGAAGACAACTTATTATAATGGCGACATCTTTTTAAGACAGTAAAAAAACACAGTTTGAAAAGGAGAAGATGCTTGTTACCAGGACCAGTAATTTTCCATTTTCCCACAGTGTTTTCAAGAGCCTTCTAAAGGGTTGTGAAAACACTCAGTAATTTGGTGGAGGGTTGATAGAGATTCTCAGTCATGAAAGAATCTCCAGATATTTCATTTACAAGTTATAGTTTTGAACTTCTCTAGAATATCACTAGCCATCAGACAGTGTGGGTCTGTGGACTCTTAAGCCATCTGATTTCAAACTGAGCTGTCTTATAAATGGCAAAAATGTTGTTCCTGACAGTGTTAACTTTTCACCAGATGACAAAATTTAAGACTCATACAAATTGAAAGCATTTGCAGACAACAAATTAAATGTAGTTAAAATGACTGGATATTTCTATGAAAAGTTAGAAAACATTATGGGAAAAGGAGAAAATGCTGGTTATCAGCATTTTCTTCTCTTCCCACAATGTTTTTTAAAAGACTTTTCCTCAAGGGTCGTTAAAACATGAGATGAACTCTTTACCAAACAGCGTAATTTTAGATATGACCAAAGATCTGCATTTGCAGGTGACATATAAAAATGGCTCAAACGAAAGAATTTGCCTTCATAAGGGTAGAAAACACTGTGGGAAAGGGAGAAATGCTGGTTACCAATTTTTTCTGTTTTTCTGTCAATGTTTCAATAAGCCATTTTCTTTAGAATTGTTAAAGTGAGATTGTTTGATAAAGGGTTAACCCATTTTCAAACAATCCCGGGTTTTAATGACCATGAAAAAAAGAAAGGTTTATGTAAACATTTTGAGAAAGGGAAAAAACTGCTGGTTACCAGAAATTTCTAGTTTTCCCACATTTCCTACCCTTTCAGAGCCATATCCTATCATTTTGGCCACATTTGTTCTTTGCAGATGCCTTCAATATAGATAAATCTAAAATGTTGTTGTCAAGTAAAGAGTTAATGCTATTTTTGACAATCTGTTGAAATTACTTGAAGGGTGAACTTGTTACATTACTTGTTACATTTGTTTTCAGCATGTGTTAAAAAATGCATTTCATTGAATGTGATTCAAAATTTTGTATGTATAGAATGTTGAACTTGTTAAAGAGTATCAGATTATATTGTTAATAGATTGATTTTGAAAGTTCATCCTACATTTCATAACCCTGATGATACCTCCATAACTGAGCCTTGCTTTGTGAAAAGAGCATCTGCAAAAAATATCGACCAGGTCAGCCTGCACAGTCAGCAAAGATGGGCCTGGGTCGAGACGTTTTGCTTTTGATAAATTTTCTTCATGTCCAAGGACCATTCTACCTTGGGAACCAGTTGTTAGAACAAACGGATTTTATGGATTCATAATTATGTAATGACTTGTTTGGTATAATGCACCACAGAGATGCATCAAAGCCCCCTTTTGCCAGAGCATGGCTCATCTGTAATTTTTACCATCAGCAAGTCGCAACTAAGACAAGCCCAGACAAATAGGGCGAGAACACCTAGCCTGGAGACTTTACTCTCTTTACCAAACAGCAAAATATTGGACTGTACCAAATTCAAAGCATTTGCACACGACATATTAAAAAATTATTGATAAAATGATAATTTCTCTTTTTCGTGGGATAGAAAACATGGTGGGAATAGGAGAAAATGCTGGTTGCCAGCATTTTCTCCTTTTCCCACAATTTTTTCAAAAGCCTTCTCTAACAGGGTTGTTAAAAAGTGGAGATGATGTAGGAAAGGGTTAACCCTTTACCACACAATCCCGAGTTTTAATGACCCTGAAGAAGAAGGCTTTTGAAAACATTGTAGGAAAAGAAGAAAATGCTGGTAACCAGCATTTTCTCCTTTTCCTACAATGTTTTCTTTCCGATTAAAGACAGAAATCATCACTTAAGATATATTCATGTTGTTGTCTGCAGATGCTTTCAGTTTGGTCGAGTCCAAAATTTTGTCGTTTAGTAAAGAGTTAATGCAGTCAAACATACTGAGACATCTGATTTTTCAAGTTTCAGCATATGTATCATCACCAAGCTTCCCAAAGCTGTACTGCTTGTATCGTCATCATATTAATGAAAGGGAGGTAACTAAGCTTGCCATACAGTAGCAGAAACATGCAAACAAAATTAGAGGTTATTTGTTTGTATTGGAGTTTAACGCCGTTTTAACAGATTAGGTCATATCACGGCACTTACACATGTGTTTCTTGGCTTTCTCACACCCGTACTGACACAACTTTCTTTCAAGTCACTGATTACTTTTCTCATATGCATCAGAGGTGAAAGGCGAAAAATCACTTGAAAGAAAAATGGTCTCAACCGGGTATTTAACTCCCAACCACCAGGTCACAAGTCAGATACACTAACCACTGAGCTACCTGGGCAGGCCATTAGAAATTAATCCTTAGAGTGTTTCAGCAAAGCTGATAATGTAGATCAAAGATTACACTGCGTGTTTTGTGCAGCCTGATCTTGATCTACACTTGTCAGAAAGGCAACTACAGTAAAACCTCTCTCACGACCACCCCGGTAATACAAGCAACCAGCTATTACGAACGATTTTTGTCAGAACAGAATTTTTCCTTCTTCATAATCAATGACCACGACCCCGGAAATACGGGCGCCCCGCTATTCCGAAATTACGACCACCATTTTCAGTACCAATGAGTAATTACCAATAGATTTTAACCCCGTGAAACGACCACAAATTTGCACATTTTTTTTACGACCAGCTAATTTTCATGCATCCATAATCGCGAAGTGGAAGCCATGCTTCATGTACGAATATTCTTGGGTCCGATGGAGTAGACAATCAATTAGCGATCTTTTGTTTATCTATTGACTACAGTAACACAATCGTGTTAAGTGATCAAGGTGTCACCTTACATAATCAAATGACCAATGAATTGGTGATGATTAATTCAGCTTTTATTCGGTAATCAGGCGTTTATCACACATTGCTGACACGGGTGAAAAACATGTCGACATCCGGGTAATTACGATTTGTTTTGTACATCTAGCTTTTGTAATTTGAGACGCTTGGGTTAATATCTAGCGATCGGGATGGGATAATTATTTGGTTTTTGTTACACATTAAAACCATACTTATATCGTAGAGAATATGCGATTTTTGAACTAGTGAACACTTCAACTTTGCGATCGACGATTAGTAGACTGTTCGAACATTCAACTCGAATCAAATTGGGGGGGAAAAAAACGTCAGGCTCTTCAATAATATTTAAAATTCTTTGTTTAAAAATGAAAATGAGCGCGTGGAGTAGGAGTTCTTGAGACTACACAAGATAAAAAAAAAACAGATTAAAACAGGGAATATGACAAGTTCTATCAGTAACATTTAATTATGTAGTCTTTAAGTTCAGATTCTTGATTAATGTACATATCTTGCTGTAAGAGTTTAAATAGGCAATTATGAATGGACATTCACTGTCATGTGAATTTATTCATAAAAATTCAAGCACATATTAACTTTACAGTAAACATGAAAATTTTTTTGTTGTCATTTAAATGTGTGGGCATAGGCTTCCCCGACTAAAATATGTATACATTACTCGGAACATAATTTAAATCCACATAAGTCTACACATAGTCTGGGTTTGATTCAAAATCTAGGTGGGTGAAACCCGGAAATCAGACCACCCCGCTAATAAGACCCATTTTCAAAAGTACCACGGATGGTCTTAATAGAGGGGTTTTACTGTATAGTCATAAAATGCATTTTTACCCTTTACCACACAATCCCAAGTTTAAAAACCCTGAGAAAGGGGCCATTTGACAACATTGTGGGAAAAGAAGAAAATGCTGGTAACCAGCATTTTCCATTTAATCTGTCCTCAGCAAATGCTTTCAATTTGGACAAGTTTTTAAATCTTGTGGTTTGGTAAAGAGTTAAAGGAAGGGAGGTAACTGTGCTTGCCATAAAATAACAGGAACGTGCAAATTACATTTGAAGTTAAACCGTAGTCTGTTTCAGCGAAGCAGACTATGTAGATCAAAGGTTGTACTGCATGTTTTGTTCATTCTGATCTTGATCTACACTTTATCACAAAGGCAACTATAGTTGTGAAAGGTGCTTTAAGCCTTTACCACACAATCCTGATTTTGTATGCGCGTTTCCCCCCCCCCCACACACACAAGGAAAAGGAGTTTAGAAAACGCTTAGAAAAGGAGAAAATGCTTGTAACCAGTATTTTCTCTTTTTCCCACAATACTTTTAGTCCTTTCAAAGAAATTATTTTTTTATTTCATGCAACATTTAAATCGTCCTCTGTAAATGCTTTTGATTTGGATGAGTCTAAATTTTTTTCTTCCAGTAAATGTGCAGTGTGCACATTATGAAACTGAAATTTCAAGTGGATATATAAACCCATTATTTTGCTGTTTCAAATTTTTCTTCTCTGTAAAAAGTCATAGGAGAGTCAGTCATTAGAAAAACTCATAATTGCTTAACTCTTTACCAAACAACAAAATTTTCCACTTGTCCAAATTAAAAGCTGTTGCAGACCAAAATTGAAATGATAATCATCGCAACAGGATTCATTCCTCTCTCACCGCTGACCATTGTTTGGACAATGGTCATGTGGGAAGACAGCCAGTGACTTGGAAAGAATATTGTGCGGAGTACTGGTCAAAGGAACTCCAGGAAAGCATGGATAAGTGCACTGGCTGCCATGTTATAACTGAAATAATGATGAAAACAGCGTTAAACAACATACAATCAATCAATCAATACCAAAATTGAATACAGCTCAATTAATGAAACCTGATTCTAACAGGGTAGAGAACATTGTGGGAAAAGGAGAAAATGCTGATTTGCAGACGACAAATTAAAGGTGGCCCACATGATGAAATTTGTCATTGATAGGTTACAAAACATTGTGGGAAAAGGAGAAAATGCTGGTTACCAGCATTTTCTCCTTTTCCCACAATGTTTTCAAAGGGCTTCTTCTCCAAGGTCGTTAAAACTTGGGATTGTGTGGTAAAGAGTTAATCCCTTTCCACACAATTGGGACCTGGAAAAAGAAAGCTTTTGAAAATATTGCTGGAAAGGGACAAAATGCTGGTAACCAGCATTTTTTTTTCTTGTTCCCACAATGTTTTCTACTCAAAGGCAATTGTCACCATTCAAGCCACCCTTGATTTGTTTTGAGTTTGGACGAGTCTGAAATTTTGTCAAATGGTAAAGATTTAAAGAAAATTCTTGTAGTGTAGCAAGTGTTGTTGGTAGTGACAGGAAAAGTCTTCGCTTTTGAAAGTAACTTAATCATACAAGCAATATTCAGACTCTCTGTCTCAGTCTCTCTTTTTTTCTCTCTCTCTCTCTGTCCATCCCTCTCTCTCTCTCTCTCTAGGTCGCTCACTCGGAAGAGGATGCAAATGCTGTAGGAACAGGAGAGGTATTGGAGCTAAAGGGAAGAAAATTTGGCCAAGTCCAAAATTTTGTCATGTGGCAAAGATTAAAAACAAATACAATAGATGTTTCCTTCATTTCAATTCTATGAACAAAAAAAATTAATATCAGTTTATTTACTCCCTTTACTATTTTCAGATGTCAAATGTTACTTCATACCAAACTATAGCTGAAAGCTAATTATGTTTATGGACAGTAACTCTGGTTTACTCTGTTTCCTTATTACAATAATTATGTTACCATTTATGTCCCTTGATTATCAACTGTAACACGGTTTGTTTTGAAAATTCAAGTATTTCGGATGGAAAATGCTCAGTTTTCAATCATGCTGATATGTTTTGATGTTTATGGTTATACACTGATTTGTTGAATATTTTAATGAAGCAGGGTATGTTTCATTTTATTGGAGAGGTCATCAGACCTCTCCAACGGTGGTGAGTTTAAAAGGCAGACTGCCTCAGAAATTGCTGCCTAACTCCATGCTTTTCTGCAAAATAGTTCTGATACACAGTCTGTTTCGTCATGGTCTCATAAATAAACCGAAATCAAAAAACTGAAATAGGAAATAGACACGTTTTGTTTTTTATATGACGGATTTCAAAAAGGATTTATTATATTGATTTGATTGCAAATGACCTTTCCAGTAGTTGTAATTTTTCATTAAACAAATAAAGCTACACACACACACAAAAAAAAGAATTTCGTTAAAAAAGAGAACACCGCGGGAAAAGATCACGCGACTTGAAAACATGGGAAGAAGCACTCGTCACAACTCGGCCGATTCCGTACCTACATCTAACCTCGTCTGTATAAGGGAGGCTTCCATTTTGAACTACCTATCACATGATCTTAAACATGGCGGCGCCCCTGTAGATCGCTTAGCAACGACATGAACAACCACTATGAAGTTATTCACTTCTATCGATCTGTCGATGAAAGCTCCTAACGGAATTGATAAACCACGCTAAAAATTGAATGAACAAAATGTTTGCCGACTGAAATACTCATAGAAAGATAACGATAGAAAATTTACTCATGCGTTCTTTTTAAAGAGGAGCCTTACAATTTCAATAACGGTAAAGCGGTGTGCTTCCGGAGATGTGCGAAATGTACCGTGTAGGTGCATATCAAGCTACGTGATACAGCCGAGGGATTTGATCACCGGATCACCCGAGGTATGCCGAATGGGGAAGAAGGTCACGTGTCTGTCATGTACTCGTAATGCATAAGAGGTTTCTCATTTTTACACAGCGGCAATCATATAATGCCTTACTTATTTGTTTACATGTACCAAAATATAGTGAAATTAAATGCGATAAGCTATTTGAAAACATTGATGCTGACCTCTCCTGGCTTCTTTTTTAAAGAAGCCAACTTGTTTTTCACCAGGCTTTTACCACTCATGCAACAGAAAAAAATGATTACCAGCATTTTCCCTTTTCTCACGATGTTTTCTGGTTCATTAAAACTTGTCAATGTTTGGTTAAGGGTTAAAACTTGTTCAGTTGAAGTTGTCTACTATGCAGTCTCTACTTTGTAGAGGAAGGGCAAATAATGCAGACAATAAACACAAAACTCGTTACAAGAAGACAAAATTCTCATGGAAACCATTTACAGACCACAAGTTAAAGTTAAATTTTGTGACTCAAAATTGAAATTTAGTTTTTGAAGGTTAGTAAACATTGTGGGAAAATGAGAAAATGCTAGTTTCCAGCATTTTCTCTTTTTCCCACAATGTTTTCAGAAGGCTTCTCCCTCAGGGTTGTTTAACCCTTTACTTTACAATCCCAGCTTTTAACGACCCTGAGAAGAGGCCTTTTGAAAACATTGTGGGAAAAGGAGAAAATGCTGGTAACCAGCATTTTCTCCTTTTCCCACAATGTTTTGTAACCTATCAATGACAAATTTCATCATGTAGGCCATCTTTAATTTGTCGTCTGCAAATGCTTTCAATTTGGACCAATCTAAAATTTTGTCATTTAGTTAAGAGTTAAGGCAGGAGAATGTGATTTAGGGATAACTGATAAGATACCTTTTATGCCTCATAAATGAAATAAGTAATTTTAAACAATGTCAGAAATTTCCCTTAACCCTTTACCATACAATCCCGACTTAACAACCCTGAGAAAGATGACTTTTGAAAACATTGTGGGAAAAGGAGAAAATGCTGGTAAACAGCATTTTCTCCTTTTCCTACAATGTTTTCTATCATCTTAAAGACAGGTTTCATGTTTTGAGTAACATTTATCTTGGCATCTGCAAATGCTTTCAATTTAGACAAGGCTAAAATTTTGTTGTTTGGTAAAGAGTTCAGTAGCAGTTTCTCCCTTTAATGCTACAGGAATCTTATGTTCCTTCCTCATCAAGATATCTATTTTCCTTTTATTTTCAGATGTAACGGTTACAATGAGTGATCTGATTGAAGAAAAAGCATTGCAACTTTGATGTGGAATACTGTGGGATTGAAACGAAAGCTAATTAGTTCTAATTAAAGAGATGCAACGTAGCAGACAGCGTTCAGCATGTTGTATTTTCTGTCAAACTCCATTGCATGTAAGGCCATATTGGTCTCAAGATTTAAAGCCAAGCCCCGTAGCTCAGTCAGTAGCGTACAGGACTTGAGAACAGGAGGTCGCTGGTTCGATCCCCGGCTTGGCCAATTTCTTTCCCAGGATTGATGATAGTCATCGTGACAGGATTCATTCCTCTCTCACCGCTGACCATTGTTTCGACGATGCCTATATGTGGGAAAGCAGCCAGTGGCTTGGAAAGAATATTGTGCGGAGTACCGGTAACAGAAACTCAAGGAAAGCATGGATAGGTGCACTGGCCGCCGCGATATAACTGAAATAATGTTGAAAACGGCGTTAAACACCATATAATCAATCAATCAATCAAGATTTAAACATTTGAATGGTTTTTGTGCCTCACTGAACAGTATCTTGTGCATGTCATGGCAATAACTCATTTTAGCCATGCTCTGTGAAAAGAAGGTTTAGTGCATCTGCAAAAAGTAGATCCATGCCAGCCTAAGCATTACACGCCAGCCGACTTTGGTCAAAACTTTTTGCCCTTGGTAAATTTTCTGCATGTCCAAGGACCATTCTACCACAGGATTTAGCCGGTTCTTATACAAAATGGATTTTACGGATTCACAATTATGTGTTGACTTGCTTGAGCATGGCTCATTTGGTTGTGCCTCTTTGTGGTTTTATCAATGCTAGGCTTGGCTCTCCAACACCTTGTCCAAGGATATTCTCATGTGACCAGCGCTGCCTGTGGGAAATGAGTCAAAATTTCTTGATTATAAAGTCACCAGTGTTTGTTCAGGGGCAACCTAAGCAAATTTTCAATGAGAAAAAAGATGAGAAATTAGATCAAGATCATACTGCACAAAATGTGCAGTCAGATCTTGGATCTACACTGCCTGATAAGGAGATTATTTTTCTCCAAAAAATAAGTTTGAAATAGCATTATTCGGGTTTTTACTATCAGCTTGAGAGTTCCATTTAACTCTTAACCCTTTCCCAAACGACAAATTTTGGATTGGTGCAAATTGAAAGAGTTTGCAGACGACAATTTCAAATTTGATGAAAATGGCAGAAAGTTATCGAAAAGGGGAGAAAACACTGTGGGAAAAGGAGAAATTGCTCGTTTCGAGCAATTTCTCCTTTTCCCACAGTGTTTTCAAAAGACTTGTACTGCAGACACGTGAAAACCAGGGCTTGTTTGGGAAAGGGTTAAGCTGCTGAGCGCGACTTACAGACCTTCTGCAGACAGCGTCGATCAAGATCAGACTGCACAGAACGTGCAGTCAGATCTTTGATTTACATTGTCCGATACGGTGTTTTCTTTGTGAAATCATCTTTGAACTCACAATATTTGTTTTTTTCACTATTGCGTTGAAATATTCGTTTCATTTATTTAGCACTTTATGGGTTAACTGATTTAGCAGGATAAGAATTAACATAAAGGATGAATATGTGTTAGACACCTAAAGTTGGCAGGTTCTTTTTTGCCGGTGTTTTGTCAAGTCATTCAAAAACGACATTTTCTTTTCTGTCAGACCATTTTTTTCACCAGTTCACTTGGTCAAGTCGCTGGTATTCCTAGATAACTGGGTTAAGTTCCTTACCAGACAAAAATATTTTAGAACTGCCAGGATTGAAAGCATTTCTCACAATAAATGAAATGTGGCTTCAATAACTGGATTTGTCTTCGAAAGAGAAGACAACGTTGTGGGAAAAGGAAAAAATGCTGGTCATCAGCATTTTCTGTTTTCAAACTGTTGCGAAAACCTTTCTCCTCGGGGTCATTCACTCGGCACAAGATTGTTTACCCATTACCACACAATGTCGACTTTTAATGACTCTGAGGATGAAGCCTTTTTGAAAACATTGTAGGAAAAGGGAAAAAAATGCTGGTAACCAGCATTTTCTCCTTTTCCCAGAATGGTTTCTTCCATATCTAAGAAAAACCGCATCATTTGAGCCACACTGAAATTATCGTCTGCAAATGCTTTCAATTTGGACGGGCCTAAAATTTTTTCTTGTGGTAAAGCGTTACATCAAAGGTTAAATTTGGAGTTATCTTGTTACTATCAATTTTTGTATGATTTGTGCCATGCATCATTCACGCTTTCAGTCCTTTGATTTGCCCTTACTCGGTTAGCGACACTAAATACAAGATCGTTACCATTACACAGCGTATTGAGTAAGCAAATAGAATTGTAACCCTTACGCTTATATATAAGGGATATTTTTTTGTGTGTGTGTGAGCAGAATAAACCCCCAAAAATGCCATTCCATGAGTAGCCAGAATATAACACGCTACATATATACTGGACAATATAGATCCAAGATCACACTGCACGTTTCGTACAGTCTAATCTTGACACTTTCCGCAAAAGTAACTCGATATTTGTCCCTGACCAACAAAGGATTTAAGTTTTTACTAAATGTGCCAGTTTCACATTATATTTATTTTCGAATTACAATTGATTACTTGTGTGAATTATTTATCCGAGAACGTGGTTTGAAATCTCAAATATCTAGGTAGTCGATAGCGTTGTACACGATTGGCGGGTTTTTTTTTGGGGGGGTTTCGGAAATATTGTTCGGTTTGTATACATATATTATCATTGTGTCTTTCTTTCTTTCTTTGCTTGGCATTAAACGCACTTCAACATTATTACAGTTGTAATGCGTGCAAATATCCATGCTTTTCTAGAGTTTCGTATCCGAGCACTCAGACCGTGTGTAACATACTTTCCAAGCCACTATGCTGCTTTCCCACATAAACATTGAACATTGATGTTCAGCGAATGAGAGAAAAATGAATGCTGTCCCAGTGACTGTCACCAGTCTTCGAAATTAAAAAATGGCCGAGCTTTGAATCGAACCTGCATTACCTTATTGCAAGGTATGTACCTTAAAAACCGGGATTGGTTCGGTTTGTGCATATCAGCTGTTTTGTTAGACTACCTAGTTTATGTTTGTTTTAATATTCAATGCAGATAAATTATCAAACATATATGAGTTTTATGCTCCTTCAGTTGTATAAAATAAATTGGCAAACACCTGTCTTAAGCTAGCACATTTTGATTGCACCTTTGCTCCTTCTTAACTCTTTACTGCACAATCCCGAGTTTTGAGGATCATGAGGAAAATCATTTTGAAAACATTGTAGACAAAGGAGAAAATGCAGGTTACCAGAATTTTCTCCTTTTTTTTTTTTCCCACAATGTTTTCTACTTTTCAATCATAAGTTCCATCACATAAGCGAAATCGAAACTTGACTGCAACAGCTTTCCATTTCGACAAGTCTTAGTAACGTCATCTGGTTAAGGGTTAATAATAACATATGTTACTTTATGTTCTGTTTGTAAACATTGCTTTGCAGCTGTCCTTGCAAATCACGGTAGCTACTCTCTATTTCCTCACAAATTACGGTAGCTGCTCTATTTCCTCGCAAATTACGGTAGCTGCTCTATTTCCCCGCAAACTACGGTAGCTACTCTCTATTTTCCTCGCAGATTACGGTAGCTACTCCCTATTTCCTCGCAAATTGCGATAGCTACTCTCTATTTTCTTGTAAATTACGGTAGCTACTCCCTATTTCCTTGCGAATTACGGAAGCTGCTCTGTTTCCTCGTAAATTGCGGTAGCTACTCTATTTTCTCGCAAATGACAGTAACTACTCAATTTCTCCGCCAATTACATTAGTTACTCTCTGTTTCATCGCAAATTGCAGTAGCTACTCTCTATATTCTCGCAAATTACAATAGCTACTCTATTTCATCGCAAATTACGTTAGTTACTCTCTAGTTCCTCGCAAATTACAGTACCTGCTCTATTTCCTCGTAAATAACGGTAGCTATTCTCTATTTCCTTGCAATTATAATAGCTACTCTCTGTTTTATTTCCGGCCACAATTCAACTTAAAAGTATTATTATAAGTGGCATTCTAGCATTTACCAAACAATCAAGCGGATTTTTAACTGTGAAGAAGGTGTCTGAACCCACCATCGGTAAATGTAGAAATGCTTAGGAACAATCAACCAGTAGATTCGTATTTTTCATGCTATGTTTTCTACATGTTCTAAAGACAAATCCCATCATTTTGTTACCTAGAAATAATGTAGATCTGCATTTACATCGTGACCTGTATTCACCTTCCTGCAATTCCAAGTCTAATTCTAAAATCAAATGACTAAATCTGTCTTTGATAGAGTAGAAAACATAGTGGGGGAAAAAAGGAGAAAACGCTGCCGCCAAGATTTTCTCCTTTTTCCTCCACAGTTTTCAAAGAGCCCTCTGTTTTCAGGACCGAGATTAGTTGTTCGGTAAAAGAAAATACACTGAAGCTAAGGCATAACGGATCAGATTCCAAAGGGAAATCTATTATCCCGGTAGAAAAAGGTTAATACCGAACACAAACAAGAATATTAGGATTAAAAGGGAGAAATAGACTTAGTCTCTTTTTTCCCCTTAAAAGCTTCGGAAGACACGGTTGTACAGAAGGTCAAAAATACTTGCAATTCCTTTCACCGTTAACCCTTTACCAGACGACAAAATTTTAAATTGGTCAAAAGTGAAAGCACTAACAGACGACAAATCAAAGGTGGACCAAATGACAAAATTTGTTCTTGGTGGGGTAGAAAACATTGTGGGAGAAAGGAGAAAATGCTGATTACCAGCATTTTCCCCTTTTTCCCACAATGTTTTCAAAAGCATTTTTCTCAGGGCGGCATTATGCGGTAAAGGATTGAATATGTCAACAAAAGCTCTTCCCCTTGTGCTTCCTAATGACTGTCCATGACCGTGTATTCAACCCTGTACCAGACGACACAACTTTAGGCCTCTTCAAATTGAAAGGATTTGCAGACGACAAATTAACTCTTTACCAAACGACAAAATCTTAAAGCAGTTCAGACTAAAAGTATCTGCAGACGACAGTTTAAATGTGGATCAAATGATAGGATATGTCTGCGACAGAGAAGAAAAGATTATGGAAAAAAGAATGTGTGGTAAAAAGATTTATTCGACCCTGTACCAGACGACACAACTTTAAGCTTCTTTAAACTGAAAGGATTTGCAAACGACAAATTAAATATGGCTCAAACGGTGGAATATGTCTTTGAATGGGTAGAAAATACCGTTGGAAAAGGACAAAAATGCTGTTTACCAGCATTTTTTCCCTTTTGCCACAATGTTTTTCAAGAGACTGCTTTCTCAGAATCGTTGAAATACGGGATTGTTTAAGACTTCACCGCTGGCACTAAATATTGCAGCAGAAGACTTCGAAAACAACCCAGTAACATTAAGATTATCTGCATTCATCATTCAGTTTTTACTCAGTGGCATATGCAGATAAAAATGTGACTAAAAGAGAAATTCTTTTTTTGCCAAACTGTTTTCAAAAAAATGGTCTGCTATTACACCATTTGACTGTAGGCTTTTTTTTTTAATACTTTACGAAAAAATCCATGGTTTTGACATTGATTGACTGTTTTTCAACATTAGGCCTATTTCAGTTATATTGCGGCTGCGAATCCACTTATCCATGCTTTCCTGGAGTTTCTGTTAACAGTACTTGGCAGAGTATTCTTCCCAAGTCAGTGACTGCTTTCTCACATAACCATCGTCGAAACAATAATCAGTCAGCCGTGAATCATGTCGCAGTCACTATCACCAGTCAAAAAAAAAAATCGTCGAACTGAGAATTCGAACCAGCGACCCCCTTTTCTCAAGCACGCTACCGACTGCGCTACCGGGGCTCAGTCCTGGTATTAAGAAGGCTTTTGGTCGAAAAAGGAGAAAGTGTTGGTTACCAGAGTTTTAACTCTTTACCACACAATCCCGAGTTTTAACGACTCCGAGGGAGAACGCTTTTGAAAATATTGTGGAAAGAGAAGAAAATGATGGTGACCAGCTTTTTTCCATTGAAGACGTGCTAAATTTTTCGTCTGCAAATGCTCTCAATGCAGACAAGTTCCAAATTTTGTCGTTTGGTAAATTGTTAAGCCACACTTTGTTGTCTAAATAATATTTTACTATGGATGAGTCTAAAATTTTGTCTTCTTGTAAAGAATTCAACCCTTTACCACACAATCCCGAGTTTTAACAATCCCATGAAAGAAGATTTTTGAAAACATTATGCGAACAAGAGAAAATGCTGCTTATCCTATCAGCATTCCCTCCTTTTCCCACAATGTCTCTTACTATCTAACAGACAAATCCAATCATTTAAGCCACATTTAATTTGTCGTCTGCAGTCTTTCAATTTCGACTCGTCTTAAATTTTGTCGTTTGGTAAGGAGTTAAGCTGATAGGATTATGGTCACTCACCCGGCAGTGTTTATTTATGTTTTATCTTATCATGTACAATTATACGTATTCATCGCTTCATTTCACCGAATAATAGACTCTTCTATTAAAAAATCGTAACATTATGTTTGATATTTAGTACAAAACGGCCTTAAATACATATCCTTTTGGACAAACATAATACAGTTTAGCCCCTAAAATTTAGGTTGCTGAAATGGCAAATTACCGAAAGAATTTCTTACTTATTTCGTTACAGACCACACGGGTGGTTAGTAGTTGAACAAGGTCTGAACTAGCGATATCTGGAATGACTGCATATTTCTAGAAATGGTTTTCTTCAAATGAACCGGCATGACTTATTCGCAGTCTTGAGTATGGGTCAGAAAACTTCGAAACGGAAGCGGAGGGATATTAAACACCTGGTTCCTTTCTTGGATGTTGATGTGAACATAGAGCCTGATGACAGGTGCAGCATCAGTGGCATCACGTGTTTACATGATGGATGTATCGTTGTGGCGGACTATCTTGGACATATGGTAAAATATTATGATACAAAAACGCTAAAACTAATTGATCACTTAAGTACATTGTCATCGCCATACGAAGTTTCTAAATCGGCCAATAATGACCTTGAAGTGTTTGTGACTTGTCCGTTTGAAAAGAAAATTCTTCGTGTGTCAGCTGTGGACAACAAACTATCGGTACTATCCGCCATTAAGACGGATGGTTTGTGTTACGGGGTTGCCAGTTATAAGACTGGGATAGCTGTAAGTGTTCGCACTGATAAACATAAATGGCAAATTGAAATGCTCGATCTCACAGGGGTGGTATTGCAAGTGATACAACACGATGAATGTGGACGAAAGCTGTTTGGATACCCTGATTATATTGCCATAGAAACCGACGGGTCAAGGTTATACATAGCTGATGGACTACTAAATTCTGTTACGTCCTTGAGTCTAAATAGTTTGCCTTCTTTAGTTTTCAATGTCGATTTTATTTTCAGAGACAAACATTTATTGACCCCGAAAGGTATCACTCTAGACAGCAACGGTGACTTGTTTGTGATTGGTTGTGAATCAAACAACGTTTTAAAGATATCTAAGACGGGCCAGAAATTGGGTGTTGTGCTCAATAGGAAAGATGAAATTGTTACACCAATGGGAATATTTTATGACGTCATCGAGCGCAAAATTTTCGTGACGGAGGGATCACGCAAAATAATGATTTTTAAAGAACCATAGGAAATGGCCACCTTCCTACAGAATTGCCGTTACGTGAAAAACAACTATTGGTGGGCTCATGTTCGTACACAAACGATAACAAAGCACAGTTTAGGACCAGTTCTTCATTGGACATACACATAGGAACACATTTGCGATTTTTAGCTCGGATGTTTTTGAAGAAAACGTCGAAATGTTGTCATAGCCCTGGCGTTGTCATCTGCGTCTCCGTTGTCTTTGTGCAAAAACTTTGACATTTTGTAATATCTCTGTTGTTACCAAAGATATATTCTTCAAACTTGGACAAGTTGTTAACTATCAAAAGGGAAATCCATACAACAGGGACAGGTAATTTTGACACATTTATGCCCCTTTTTGACTTAGAAATGTTCACTTTTTAAAAATTAAGAAATGTTCTTGCAGCCGAGCGTTGGCCACCGCATGCGGTGCTCTTGTTTTGAAATATAGGCAGAGATGCTTAACTGATTTTTCTACCGGGAATTCGTCCCCATTTCCACATTTACTAGTTTTAGTTGAAACACATCTGCAGACACCATAAACTTTACAAAAGGCATATGCACATATTGTAAAGGAACGATAAAGATGGTACACATGTAGACTATCCGTCTCTTCAAACGACAAAAGCCACAGAGGCATGTGTAACCATTTACCAAACAAACCCGAATTTTAACAACCCTGAGAGAGACAGGTCTTGAAAACATTGTGGAAACAGGAAAAAGCCGATAACCAGCATTTTCTCCTTTTTCCACAATGTTTTTTACCTTTTCGAATATATATTTCATTATCTAAACCACATTTAATTGTCCGTTTGCAAATGCTTTCAATTTGGACATGTCTAAATTGTTCACGTTTGGTAAAGAGTTAAATTACTTTATAAAACCATGTTTAAGATCAGGCGACTGACAGCACATGGAAACCTCCTTGACAATGCCGAAGTTATGTGTAGTTACGGAATCGGCCGAGTTTTTACGGGTGCTAGTGAGGCTGCATCTACTTGCGCAATCAGAACCGGATGCATTATTACATGTGTTCGTATGCAAAATAACGCATACCTTATTACAATATTTCAGATCTTACGGTGTCGTGCCTCTGCGAACTGCCTTCGGATCGTAGCGGTCAAACGGTCGGTAATCTACAAAACGGAGCCGCTGGCTCCGCCCTTGAAATGTTGTGTTAGTCTTCGAGGACACCTGTCGTAACCTGTCTACAGAGATTTGCAGTTAACAACTGGTGTGTTTTGAAAATAGTGTTTTCCCCGTTTGAAATCATTTTGTTTTTTTAAAAATTTGTAGCGAAAATCTGGCTTGATTTTTCCACAGACGTATTATTTATTGCCATTTTCCGCTTTCACTTTTTAAGCGGCAATTTACGCACCGCGATTTAATATTTGTCCTGTACAGGATTATGATGCGTCATAGCAGACAGGTCAAATCTTGAAAGAATATTGAAATGCGTAGACAACGCTCTATAATGCTGAAAATTATAAAAGATATATAGCCTGAAAAACACGCCAAAGACAACGTTGTTTAAAATATTTTTTTCCACAAACCTTATGATACGTAAAACCTTAGCATGAAGTTGCGAAGTAGTAATACAATAATGTCGAAGCCTACAGATCAAAAGTATGTCTAGAACTTCAAAGCCATAGTACATAAACGGAGCCAAACTACATAAACGGAGCCGGGTGTGTTTTGAGCAAACTTTCTATGATTTTACTCAGTGACACGTCGGGGGACATTGTAGTTGTTTATCTATCACCTAGACACAATCAAAACAGCAACGCTCAGCCAAACAGTTTCAATAAACAATCTGTTTAGGAGAAACACTGACTGTCTTGTGTCGCCATCTGAAAGTTTCCTCTCGGAAGAAAGCGTTTCGCAGACAATCCCGCGGCTTTTGCTCGGTGTCCTTTGCGTATTTCAACAGTAAAATATATTAGCGGTCGAACAGCATTCCAGTTTTTCTCGTTAATACAGTTCAAAGAACAGAAATAAATGAAAATACCGTGCACCTACATGACAGACGGGTTGTTTACGAGCTACAACTTCGGAGCCACAGGTGTCCCGGAAGACCAACATTTTAACGGCGGAGCCACGGCTCCGTTTTGTAGGTTACCCACCGTGGGTCAAAAGTCACCCCAGACTGTAATTTGACAGTGACCACTTTAGCTGCAATGATTTATCAGAGTAAATAAGGGACAGGTCTAAAATATGTTTGTTTCTGGTGTTGATTTCGTGATCGAAGAAAATGAGTGCAAATTTGTTATTTTCTTGGGTAACTATTTTGTGCTGGTAACCACATTATATGGTCTACAACCAAGATCGGCCTTTTGTCACTATAAATTTTCAAGGGTGGTTGTGTTGAGATGGAATATTAAAAAAGCCGTGGGTTAAGGTGTCATTTTATTTAACTTCTTGTGTGGACCACTGGTCATATATTTGATAGAAATAAACAACAAAGCAGAGGATTAAAGATGGTAATTTTCGATCTATTTTCAAAGAAGAAAAAAAAAACCTAGTGGTGTGACAACTTATTTAGTATTCTATATATATCGCATGAATCATCCATGATTATATTATTAGATCATTTTTCCCATGAAAATAACAACATACGAGTATCTTGTTTGATACTATTGTTTACCTATGTATCTCCTTTCGCCATTTCCTATGCACATAGAATTCATTGAACTGACCGGAAAGGGTATTAGAATTTCAAAGTCGAAGAAAAGGACCTAATTTCAAATTCTAGTGCTGTTAACCACTATCCTGCTAAATAAAACTGTAACTCTTTCGGCGCCAAATAAGCAACTTTGCTTCTTTTGATGGCTGTAAATACAATCCACTGAGTCTCCTGAAGATTTATATCCTATAGGCTTAACCAAACAAGCGGAGGGCATAGATCAAAGATCAGACTGCACGTTCTGTGCAGTCTGATCTTGATCTGTGCCGTCCGCAAAAGTCCCTGTTTTCGCCTATGGCGCTGAAAGGGTTAAAGACGACAGATAAAACCCGCACAAACTTACTGTTTTGCAGAAAAATATCTCCTTCTCGGACAGTGTAGATCCAAGATCAGACTGCACGTTCCCTACAGTCTGATTTTGATCTACACTGTCCACAAAAGGTCGGTGAATCGCGCTTAGCAGTTTAAGGGTAAATATTTCTACACTGATCTAACTACATAATTATGTCCTTGATATTCCGACTTACACTGACGTTAATAATTGTAAAATATACAACAAAATTAGCGCAAAATATAGTGATAAATATCTCGGTAGGATTGAATTACGGTGTACATATATCGAGGGCTTAGTGCCAGAAGGTTGTAAGTCCAAACAATATGGCGAAACTAACTTTTTTTTTAAACAGAAAATAAGTTATCCTCTAAGATTCTAACTTTTGTCCTGATGCTGGTTATTTTATCATCATGTTTACTAATATAATTTACAAAATGACCGTTTGCGGTATCTAGTATTCTAGCAGTAGACTTAGTGTCAAAAAGTCGTTGGCCATATTAATGATATGACAACCAGAAGTTGAGTTAAATTCAAGTCCAGAAAATTCTTCGAGGACTGGACTAAAAAAAGTTATCAAAAATGGTTGATTTCTGTATGCGTTGCGACAAATTTAGATTAGATTTCCGGTCTAATGAAGGTTGTTATACAATAGTTAAGTACCGTGTAAACAGTTTAGCATTTTCATATATGGTTGATTGGTCTTGTACACTCGATTTAAATTGAGACGAGCAGAAAAGCTGGATTTACCAGCCGATATAGCTCAGTAGGTAGAGCGTAGGACTCGTGAACACAATGTCCTACAGATTGTGGGTTCGTATCCCCGGCTGGCCAACTAAAAATTACTAATAGTCCTTCGGATGAGACATTAAACCGAGGTCCCGTGTGACGGTGCTATACGCCGAGCACGTTAAAGAACCAGGCGAAGCTCTCAGTAGTTTCGACCTGTATCCTTGCACTATCCCCCGTAACAACTAACCGTCTTCTGGGGGCGTCGCTCAGATGGGCAACCGGTAGCGACGATAAATAAACGGAAATAACCAAACCAAGCTGGATTTAATTGCAATTCTTCTTACTGCAATTGTAAGGTATTCGGAAGTCAAAGCAATATCAACAGATACAAAAAAACTGTATTGGACGGATGAAAAATATAATAATCATTCAGAAGTGCTCTATAAAAAGATGGTGTAATACATCTGCTAAAAAAGTATTGATTCAGGTCAGCCTGCGCAGTCCGCGCAGGCTGACCTGAATCGAAACTTTTTGCCATTGGTAAATTTACTGTATACCTCATGATTGAGCCGGTTTTAAACAAACCTGATCCACATTAGATGTTGACTTGCAAGGTATAAAGCCGATTGATTCCGAAGACGCACTAAACCTCCTTTTACAGAGGGCTGGTCAGATTAACTTTATACCACACAATGCCGACTTTTAACGAACCTGAGGAAGAAGCCTTGTGAAAACATTGTGGGATAAGGAGAAAATGCTGGTAACCAGCATTTTCTCCTTTTTTCTCAATATTTTCTCCCGTATCAAAGACAAAAACACAATATTAAAGCCACACAGAATTTGTCGTCTGCAAATGCTCACAATTATGGACGGGTCTAAAATTTTGTCACGTGGTAAAGAGTTAAGAATCGCGAAAATGGTTGGGCTATTGAGAAACCAAGCCAAAATAATACCCTTAACCCTCTTTAGGTCCGAAACCTTATAACTCCTCCAGTGCCAAATATATGCTCTGTGAAAAGAGGACTTAATGCATCTGCGAAAAGTATCGACCAGGTCAGTCTGCGCAACTTTTCGCTATTGGTCAATTTTCTGTATGTCTAGGGACCAGTCTACCTCAAGAATCAGTCGGTTCTTAGACAAAGGGACTTTATGGATCAATGATTATACGAGATGATGACTTGCTTGGTATTATGCGTCACAGGGATGCATTAAGCCCCCTTTTGTCAGAGCATAAATCATATTATCTGGCATCAATCGACTGAAAATACAATGCACGGAGACACAGAAAGACTTGTATCTTATCACCCTCTTTAACCCAGGTGTGAAGTATTACACGCGATGAATGTAGTTTACGGAATACATCGGAACTGGGTTAACGAGGATGGTATCTTATAGGCATGACTAAACAAGCGGACGGTATAGATCCAAGATCGGATCGCACGTTCTGTGAAGTCTGATATTGATCAATGCCGTCTGCAAAAGGTCGTGTTTTCGTTTATGGTGCTGAAAGGATTAAAGATACATCCTTACAGCCAGAGAGGAAAAAAATGCTGTTAAAATTTGATAGACACTAGAATGGTTCAGAATTTAGTTAGCTGTGTAAACATCAATAGGTCACCGATATAATTATATAGTGTGAGGGACAGTTACATATGTCGAAAATCTTCGATTAAAAGCGGAAATGTCACAATAGTGATTTCTTTGATGGCCTCCAGAAAATGAAATGTATTTGCTATCGGTCGTAATCTATGCAATCTTGCAACCGTCTCGGGCAACAATTGGCATGGAGATACAAGACTGATTATAGCTTGATAAAGATGAAATGGGTTAAAAACTGGCTGAAAACGAGTATAGATGTATCTTTAGGTGATAGAATTCCCGTCTCAGTTAGGATCAATGTTTCTGGAACGAAGAAAACGAAAGAATAGACAAGGGCCGCCCCTGGCAAAAGTGCATCTCCCTAATACTTCGAACCAACCGAGTGATTACATAATTATGGATCCATGAAAACTATTTTGTCTAACAACTGAGTGAATCTTGAGGTAGAATCGTCTTTGACGTGCAGAAAATTGACTAATAACAAAAAGTTTCGGTCAGCTTGTGCAGGCTGATATGGATCGATATTTTTGCAGATGTATTAAACCCCCTTTTCACAGAGTATTTCTCACATGTTTTCAATTGAATACATGTGTGCTTAAATCTGCGGATGTCCTCGGGTAAAATTAATTATTTTGCATCGATTGTAAAACAGTTTCTGACAATTTGCGATTAGATGAATCACTCTCGGTGACTGCTTCCTCGGAAGCTTAACCAGTATGTGCTCCGTGAAGTGGATAGACAGTTCCAAATGTGGACATCGCTCTCCAATGGACTCCAAACTAGAATATCTGATGTAAGAGACTGACGCCTCACCAAGCGTAAAACCAAATTTGAACAGAACAGACAAACAAGCTAAAAAATAAATCATTACTAAATTCTGGTCTTTGATCTTCTGATAAAATAAAGATGAAATGGTATATAAATGGCTGAAAACAAGTATAGCTATATCTTTAAATTATAGAATGCCGGTCTGGGTTTCGATCATTCGATCAGCTTCCCCCCCCCCCCCCCCCCCCGCTCGTGAGGCAAGCGTTTGGTCTTTAGTCTGACTCACAAGTCCCCGTTCCCGAGGCGAGCGCTTTGGCTTCTGGCCTGACCTACAGTACCTCGCTCCCGAGGCAAGCCAATGGGCCTGTCCCATAATCTCCAGCTCCCGAGGCGAGCCCTTTAATCTTTGGCTTGGCCTTTCCCATAATCCCCTAGCCTAGAGGCGATCGCTTTTGTCTGACCCCCAAATCACCCTCTTGTATCGTAAGCGCTTTAGCCCTTTTTTTCTGACCGACAATGCCCCGCTTCGATTTTTGGTCTTACCTCACAATTTATCTGCTCAAGAGGCAAACGCTTTGGTCTGATCTCACAATCCGCAGCTCGCGAGGTAAGCGCTTTGGTGTTTGGTCTAGCCTCACAATTCACAGCTCTCGAGGCGAGCGCTTTGGCCTAAGGTCATACTACACAATCTTTATCTCTCCATGTGAGCGATTCGTTCTTTGGTCTTACTCATAATTCCCCGCTTGAGAGTTATTTGATCTTTGATCTAAACTAACAATGCCGAGCTCGCCAGGCAAGCGCTTTGGTTTCTGATCTTAATCGCGATCCCCACTCGCCAGGCAAGAGCGTTTGCCTCATGGCCATCGAGATAGTCACAATTATTTGGACAAATGTTAGGTGACACATTGCTGTCTTCGGGCGACCCCCCTTCTTCAGAAATTGCACATTGTGACGAAGGACGAAGAAGTTATCTTGTTGTTGTTGCTGTTGTTTTAAGTGTTCAAGTGGGTATTAAAATCTTAGTTAATGCCGGTTCTCCGCATTTTACAAGAATGATTTCTACGTCACTTGCCTGTTATTTAAAATACTGTTCACGAGGTAATGTGTTTAGAACATGCTAAAAAGGACTAAATGATCAACATGGTTGTGGAGACAGTGGCGCAGGAGTAGCTTGACGAACTCTCAAGTCATTTTCAGTAGATTCTGGGTTTTTAGGGCATTCTTAGTCTTATTTTCCAGAATTTTCTAAATTTGAGAGTAACACAACTTTTGATTGGCTGAGCTATTTTGTATAAGCTATCAGAAGTCGTGTTGTCTCCAAATTTCAAACGCCATATTGTGTAAGGGCGTAAATAAAGAAGAGCAAAGAACGCAGTCTAGAGAGACTGTCAGTCATCGGGGACACGCACCAATGGTTTTCGAAACATTTGTAAACGATTTGTCGGTCTTGTACAAATGTTTACCATTAAATATTAATAAGTTTTTAAAGTCAAAATCGATAAAAATAGAAAAATGACAATGGTGAGGTTTATGTAAACATTAACCGTAATTAACCGTGTACCAATCAATCCTGTGTTTTAACCCTAAGGCTGCTAATCGCGACCCACGAACCTTTTGCGGACAGTGTAGATCAAGATGAGACTGCACAGAACGTGCAGTCTGATCTTGGATCTACACGGTCCGATAAGGAGATATTTTCCCAACCTCCATAACTTTGAAATACCAACATATTGGTTTTTACCATCGGCTCGAAAAATTCAAGTGAAGTTATTCCGCAGGATAAGGGTTAATAACGCGGAGACATTACACATTACATAAAAACGGGAGAAGGGGAAAATGCTAAATATAGACATTCATTCAAAACTTTCTGCCCTATCAATGACAAATCCGGTCCTGATAGATTAACCCTTTACCACACAATCCCGAGTTTAAACGACCTTGAGAAAGAAAGCTTTTGAAAAACTTGAGGGAAAATGAGAAAATGCGGTAACAAGAGTTTTCTCCATGTTCCACAATGTTTTCTACAATTTCAAAAATGATAGCATCATTTGAGCTACATTAATATTGTCGTCTACAAATGATTTTAATTTCGAAAAGTCTTAATTTTTGTCGTTTGGTAAAGAGTTAAATTGTTAAGAAAGTTTTACGTCGCTTTCAAAATTATTTAATTATATCACTGCGACAGCTCACTCATTCGTGTTTTTACAACAAAAAGACGTGTTCTTTTCTTTCATCTTGCAGCATACCACTCTTAAAAACACTGTGGCCAAAGAAGATATTGCTCGTGGTGGGTACATTCCACCTTACAAATTTCAGCAACTTAAGTACCAGCCACTCCCCTAACCTATTGGGTTCAAAACTGAGGATCTAATAGCTTCACGAGGTCAAGGTTGTTTTTGCCGGAATATGTTTAAAAAAATGCCGAGGTTGTAGATCCAAGATTAAACTGCACATTTTATGAAGCCTGATCTTGGTCTGCACAAGCAACTAAATCTATATTCAGTACTTTTACACTTTATCACAAAATCCCGTATTTCAACCATCCTTATAAAAGGCGCATTTAGACATTTTGGAGAAGGGAGAAAACGCTTGTAACTAGCATTATCTCCTTCTTTCACATTGTTTTCTACACTTTCAGAAACAAACTACATAATTCGAGCCACGTTTAATGTTTCGTCAAAAAAATCAAACAAGAAAAAGAGCGATGCTCTGGAAAAATTTGGGTTTAACTCGCTACCACACAATCCCAAGTTTTAGCAACCCTGAGGGCTTTTGAAACATTGTGGGAAAAGGAGAAAATGCTGGTAACCAGCATTTTCTCGTTTTTCCGCAATGTTTTCTACTCTATCAAAGACGGAAATCATCATTTGAGCTACATTCACTCTGTCGTCTGCAAAACGCTTTCAATTTGATTGAGCCCAAAATTTGGTCGTCTAGTAAAGGGTTAATGGATCTTCCTGCGTTGTACCAAGCAAGTCGGCTCATAATATAGATCGATTTTGCCTAAAGTCGGATGAAAGATAAGGTAGAATGGCTCTCTGACATTGTCAATATGGCTCGACGCAGGTCACTGCGCAGGCGGATATGAATCGTTACGTTTTGCAGATGATTAACCTTTAGCGGCTAAGCTCGACTTAATGACCTTTTGCGGACAGTGCAGAACAAGATCAGACTGCACAGAACGGACAGTCTGATCTTGTATCTACACTTTCCGTTTAGGAGGTATTTTTTCCGAAAAATATACCTTTCAAATAACAACATTTGGAGTTTTACAATTGGCTTGAAAGTTTCATTTCATTTATTTAGCAGGATAGGAGTTTAACCAACTTGTCACCGAGCATGCCTCATATACGAGTATATTTGTGCACTCCAAGTGCTATCTGAATTGCTTAACACTTTACGAAACGACAGAATTGTAGACTTGTCCAAATTGAAAGCATTTGCAGACGACAAATTAAGTGTTGCTAAACTGATGATTTCTCTTTTTGATAGAGTAGAAAACATTGTGGGAAAAGGAGAAAATGCTGGTTACCAGCATTTTCTCCTTTTCCCACATTGTTTTCAAAAGCCTTTTCTTTCAGGGTCGTTAAAAGTCAGGATTGCGTGGTAAAGAGTTAATTCGTGTTGTACAAAAGATCGACAGTTGAATAGGTATAAACAAATAACTTAGCACTTTGGCCTTTTTTTTTTTCCTGAATCATGTGGATTTAATTTCAAAATTTTGCTCTTTAGAGAAATGTCACCGTATCGGACAGTGTAGATCCAAGATCAGACTGCACGTTCTCTGCCGTCTGATGTTAATCTACACTTTCCGCAAAAGCCCGTAAAGTCGCAGTTAGCAACCTAAGTGTTATTCGCGTACCTGCGTATAAGCCGCAACACGCCTAACGATATCTTCAATTCTTTTTTTCCTTGTAAGGGATACAAATCTTCACACAGCGAACCAAAAATTGTTCAGTTCACTCCCTTCCCTGAAAGAAAGATTCTGGACATAAACGCTACTGGCCTAGCCAGTTTTGTACGTAGCGTCAGAGGCGTTCGTTCTGTGACAACCTTTGTCACCTGTATGTAACTTAATATATAGATCTATTGCATTATATATGTGAGCCTTGCTCTGTGAAAGGGGTTTTAATGCATCTAGGAAAAGTATCGACCAAGGTTAGCCCGAGTCGAAACTTTTTGCTATGTGAAAATTTTTTGCATGTCCAAGGACCATTCTATCTCATTATTCAGTTGGTTGGCTGACAAAATGGATTTTATGGATCCAGAATTATGCGATGACTTGCTTGGTATAATGCATTACAGAGATGCATTAAAGCCCCTTTTCCCATAGCATGGCTCATGTATAGAGAAGTTTATCACAAAACGAACGCCTTTGGGTAGCATATATCGACAGAGAAGGACAGAGAAATTTACTTTTTCTCGCATGTCTCGGTTCTGCTGTCGCACAAATCAGCCTCGCGACCTTTGAACCCTTTACCAAACAATCCCCTGCTTCACCAAACAATCCCCAGTAGCTCACTGGTTAAGTCTGGTCTAGTAAGTTCGAATTTCGGCTCGCAAGGGAATCTTTTTGATAATATATTTAAAAAAGATAGACGGGTAAATTTGCCATAAAATGGGCAGGGGCCCTTAAAAATAAACATGTCTATATATTTGACCAATCACAAATTTATATATATTCATTTGTTATCAGTACCAAAAAGTAGGTCAAAAGCCAGCACATTCAGCTACGCCAAAAGACAGGAAGTCAGAATTCACTCTGTGTCACGTTTGAAAACACAATCCAACAAGTAACTAAGCAAGCACCTATAGGATATTTAGGTTTTATTGAAGTTTACGTTGAAAAGTAGCATATGACCTGCGAAGAACTGTTAAAAAACTTAGGGGGTATGGGTGGATGCACTGACTGCCAAAATAGTACTTAACCCTTTCCCAAACAAGCCCTGGTTTTCACGTGTCTGCAGTACAAGTCTTTTGAAAACACGGTGGGAAAAGGAGAAATTGCTCGTAACGAGCAATTTCTCCTTTTCCCACAGTGTTTTCTCCCCTTTTTGATAACTTTCTGCCATTTTCATCAAATTTAAAATTGTCGTCTGCAAACTCCTTCAATTTGGACCAGTCCAAAATTTGTCGTTTGGGAACGGGTTAAAGGACGCCACCCCATTTTTTTTTTTTGGCATGTACCGTTTGTTGCACAAAGTTATTATTATTAAACAAGTATAAAACTAATCTTCCAGTTTCCCGCATATAAAGCCTAACTGCGATACTAGGTTACGGTTCAGAGAAAAAATTATTCCCGTGCTGTACATATCGTCCCTTTCATGATAAAGATACAGGAAAACTGACAGCTAATCGTACAGTAAGAAATAAACGATGGGCAGCTAATCGTACATTCAACCTCTAAACAGTACCTCAATAAAAGTTGAATAATGTCAAAAAGAAAAACACTGAGTAATATTATTGATATTTGTAAGTGAACTTGAATGATTTCTTTATAGCTCTGTGCATTATCAGAAAGTGGTTTAAGTCTCCCCAGAGGAATAGAAAACAAAACTTTAGCGGTCACAGCATTCGTCAACGGCAAAAATCAGTGATTTGGCATTACTGTGCAAAAATCGCAGTTTTTTTTTGTCCTAGATCGCAGTACATGTGAATAGAAAGATATCTTAGCGTTCAAACGATGTACATCTGATGAGTTTCTTTTAAAAAGAATTCCTTTGCGAGCCTGTCTTTGCTAACTTGTTTACCGCAGCTTACTGATTTGGGATGTACAGCGACTGTAGCATCCGATTTGCTAGACTGTACGTTAGTCCATAGTGGTTAACAACCGATTCCAGGCATATGAACAAGAGTCACGTGAAAATATTACCGATGATGTTCACTCGATGAAATAAATTTCGATCTTTCACAGAAAAAAAAAAATTTTTTTTTTCATGCTTCTAACCCCTATTTTGTTTGAACTTTCATCAAAATCCAGTGCAATTGTTTTCGGTAATTTCCCGTGGCGTACCCTTCCCCCCCCCCCCCCCACATAAGAACGCATTACAATATTACGTAAAGCGCGAGAAATGTAGCGTAAATTACGTCTGTGTCCCTCCATTTGAATAGCACGCGCTGATTACTTAGGTAAATAGAGCGCGGGAACTACCGTTTCCGCCTTCACTAATTGAATAGTTAAAAATATAAAATTGGTATTTTCACAGGTCGTAACCATGAAGTATCAAACCATAATCAACCATTATTTTTCGAAAACTATCGAAAAGCGTTAAATAAAATTCTATATTATGCGAGCACCGCTCTGGGAAAAGGAGGTTTAATGCATCTCCGTGATGCATATTATGCCAAGCAGGTCATCACATAACGATGGATCCATGAAATCCATTTGTCTAACAACCCACTGAATTTTGAGGCAGGTAAACTGATTCTTTGACAAGCAGAAAACCGATCAATACTGACAATACCAAAAAGTTTCGAACCAGGTCAGCTAACATGAGTCGATGCGTTCCGCCAGGGATACGCATGCATTAAACACCTTTTAACAGAGTATGGCATATTTGCATATTCATAGTCTTTTAACGTCATCAACATGGATGACGTATAGCGATTTGCTGGACAACTCATAGTCCAGGTATCTCCAGCGTGTTCCTCCGCGAAGGTAAGCTAAAACGTAAAGTTAATTATCGTCTGCTCTGTCGACATTTTGAGGTGATAATGCCCCGCAGTTGTATACATTTCTTGATTATGACATGTTTTATATCAAATAAGTTGCCGTAACAACATTCTATTTTTTCACAAAGGGAAAGATGCACGCTTTTTGCACGGCACGCGCAAGTAACATGCCTCATGGACAAACGTTACCATACCAATTTTTAGTTCACAAAACTGTAATACCCAAGACCTACCAAAACGACTTTATCCATGTCAAAAGAGATTCAGCATCTCTCTACCAAACGACAAAATTTTAGACTTGTCGAAATTGAAAGCATTTGCAGACGACACATCAAATTTAGCTGAATGCTGTTAATTATCCGTGAAAGTGTAGAAAACCTTGTGGGAAAAGGGGAAAAATGCTGGTTACCAAGTTTTCTACTGTTTCAAATACACCTTAGCCTAGCCGGGTAGCACGGTGGCTAGGTATCAGATTAGTGACCCGGTGGTTGGGGGTTCGGCAAACTTTCTTTTCAGTGTTTTTTGCCTCTCACCTCTGATGCATGTGGGAAAGCCAGTGGCTTGGAAGGAAAGCTGTGTCAGTACTGGTGTGAGAAAGCCAGGAAACACGTGCGTAGATGTACTGGCTGCTGTAATATGACCTAAGCTGTTAAAATGGTGTTAATTCTTTACCACACAATCACAACTTTATATGACCCTGAGAAAGAAGACTTTTAAACACATTGTGGGAATAGGAATGCTGGTAACCAGCATTTTCTCCTTTTACCAAAATGTTTTCTACCCTTCCCAAATCAATTTGTTGTCTGCCAATGCTTTCAATTTGGACCAGTCTAAAATTTTGTTGTTTGGTAAAGGGTAAAACTCCAATACAAACAAACAAATGAAATATACTTTCCAGCATTTTATAGCCAAATCATTTAACCTGATCCTGATCTTTATGCTGAATATATAAGTAGGCATGCAACGGGAACTCAGACTATTTTTCTGGAAGTTTAGTTCGCGTTTACTAAAGGTACGGAAGACTTGAGCTAGTTCACTGTTCGGTACTAAAATACACAGGTAATCAATTTAACCCTTTACCACGCAATGACGCCTTTTGACACCCCTGGGAAAGAAGCCTTTTGAAAACATTGTGGGAAAAGGAGAAAATGCTGGTTACCAGCATTTTCTCCTTTTCCCACAATGTTTTCTACCCTATCAAAGAAAAATTGCACCATTTTAGCCAAATTGAAATTGTTGTCTGCAAATGCTTTCAATTTGGAGAAGGCTAAAATTTTGTCGTCTGGTAAAGGGTTAATGCTCGCATACCCTACGAAATATTTCCATGACCATTTGGGACATAGGCCAAAGGCAACCCAATGCAATGCAGAGGCTAAAAATAGAGTTTTGATTTATGTAAATGATGTTGAACTGGGTCAGGTTAAATAATGAAGGCAATAAGCATGTTTAATTTGTTGTCTTCCATTTTTAATGATTAGGACAAGTCCGAAATTTTGTCATGTGGTAAAGGGTTTGTTTAACTCATTTAACTCATTTCCTCCTATTCCTGCAGACAGCTTTCAAAACTTGTTTGTAGGACATGGGTTAACACCCATGAATTGTATTTTGATGCAGTTATCTTGAAACTAATGTGGCTATGTGGAAAGGCAGCCAATGGCTCAGGTGCCAGTGCTTGGCTGCAATTGCTTGATTTTCATTGTAAATTTTGAGTTGAAAAAGGGGCATAACTGTGTCAAAAATACTTTGATGGTAATGGAAAAATCAGAAATTGCCAAATGCAAGTAGAGCAACACAGTCTAATATCACCCCCTTTCAGTTGTTGACCCTACATAATTTCTACCCATATTTTACTACTTGAAGAACTCCAAATCATGAAGCAATTTTACCTTTCCTCTGCATGTGTTTGGATTTCAAGATATGCCACCAGAAGAATTTTTTGAAAATGTTCAATCAAAACTTATGGTAACCAATAAGGTAAGCATAATTTTCACGATCTTTTCAAGTACTTAATTAAATGTATCTATAGCTGTTTCTGTACAAAATTGGTCTGGAAAATCATCATAGACCAGCATTTTCTCCTCTTCCCCTAATGTTTTCAAAAGCCTTCTTCCTTTTGGTCGTTAAAAGTCGGGATTGTGTGGTAAAGGGTTAAAGGGACAAGATTTTAGAGATAGTGCTATCTTTCTTATGTGACATATTTTATCTCTAAAAAACTAGTTAAAGTTCAAGTGTGGTGTTGGACTTTCACAAAATAGGTAATTGAAAGATTGTATTTCAAATTTAGCATAATTAACCCTTTACCAAACAATCTCGAGTTTTAAAAACCTGGTGTGAATCAGAGAAAATGTTGGCTACCAGCATTTCTCCTTTTCCCATAATCTTTTCAAAAGCCTGCAGCTTTTTAAATCTCTATGTGAAATAATTATAGTAAATTAACATAATCTATGCTTTGATGCATGCATATATGTGAAAAAAAAACCATGAGCAGTTTTTCCATTTGCTAAAATTTCTTTCAACTGTAGTCTACTGCATGGCAAAACATTAGGGTACAAAAATAATTTAGCCATGCACTCTGAAAAGGGGGCTTAATGTATTTGAAAAAAGTATCGATCCAGGTCAGCCTGCATAGTCTGGGCAGGCTGACCTGGGCCGAAACTTTTTGCTTTTGGTCAATTTTTTGCATGTCCAAGTACAATTCTTCCTCCAGACCCAGTCGATTGTCGGAAAAAATGGATTTTATGGAGCCAAGATCACAGGATGAATTGTATGGTATAATGCATTACAGAGATGCATTAAGCCCACTTTTGCCAGAGCTTTGTATCACCAGTTCAATCCTAGACAGTGTTGGTCATGCTATAATTGTCCTTATGTAACTCATTTTTTGCTAGGTTTTACCCTATACCAACAATCCACAGTTTTAATTGGTTGGTATTGGAGTTTAACGCCGTTTTAACAGCTAAAGTCATGTCACAGCGGTCAGTGCATCTTGGCATGTGTTTCCTCAGGTTTCTCACACGAGTACTGACACAACTTTCTTTACAAGTCACTGACTGCTTTTCTCAGATGCGTCAGAGGTGAGAGGTGAAAAATCGCCTTAAAGAAATTTTGCATCAACCGGGTATTGAACTTGCAACCACCTGGTCATGAGTCAGATATGCTAACCACTGAGCTACCCGTACGGGCTCCACAGTTTTAAAGACCCTTAGAAAAAAACAAGTTTTGACAACATTATTCTGTGATGAGAGTAGTTCCATATGTAGATCCTTTGCTCATCAGGGGAGTCAAACTTAGAATCATTGATGTAAGAGATGACTCAACCCCCACAGCACTGTCTCCTACTGTGATTGAAGTGGGGGGTCTTGCATGGCTCAGTGGTAAAGTGTAGGACTCGTAATCTGGTGGCCCCAGGTTCGAGTGTCACTGGAAGCACATTGTTTTTAATGGGAGTGTCCTTGGGCAAGACACTTCAGAGCCCTAGCCTAGTACTGCTGAAACCCGGGACATACACGGTTATGTGAGCTGTCACTTTCATATAACTGGCCTGCCCTGGTAGCTTAGTGATTAGTGTATCTGACTCGTGACCTGGTTGCAAGTTCGATGTGCTATGTTTGAAATAATGTCAATAACAGCATAACACACCATTTAATCAATCATTCAATCACAATCAGCTGTGATTGTACTCTTCAGACACCAACCCCCCAAAAATGTTTTCATACAATTATTATGGTATAAAGCCCAAAATAGTACATAAGCAATTTGGGCTCTATTTGTCAAAGATCTTGTACAGTACAGGTGGCCACCTGATATCCTTATTCAACCACCCACTAATCAATCAAAAAAAATATAGCTTAGTCAGTGCCCCTTTCATGTGTTTATCTTGACATTCTCTGGTCATCAGTTATCTCTTTGCCAGAATTCTATGACAAAAGTTTTACGTTCATTGATACTGAAAGCATTGGAGGACAACAAATTCAGTGTGACTCCAATGATGAAATTTACCTTTGAAATGGTTAACAGCATTAGTGGAACAAAAAAATATTTTCAACAATATTTTCAAAAGCCACCTTTGGTAGGTTTGTTAGAAACATGGGATTGTTTGGGCAAGGGTTGAAGGGGGTAAGTAAAACTTGTCTGTTTGTTTTGAATGATTATACTGAATAATCATAGAACAATGTCCTTACTTGTGTCGCCACTGATAACAGGTAAATCAAGTAGTACTCAAAAATAGTTGTACCTGGATTATTGGCCCTTTGATCTATCAATGGAGCTCTTAACCTTGCCTTGAAGTTAACCATTCACTATGTGATAATTTACTTTCAACACCGCAAGGAAGAAACATTTGAAACATTGTGGGCAAAGGAGGAAATGCTGAAAAACAGCATCTTCATTTCTAACAAGGTTTTCCTTTTTTTCGAAAATGAATCCCATCATTTGAACCACATTTAATTTGTTGTCTGCAATGCTTTCCATTCTGAAGAGTGTAAAATACTGTTTTCTGGAGCTATTCCGTTTTATATAACCTCACCAAATTTAGAAAATGATTTTTTAATGAAGTAAGTAAGGCGATAGCTGGTAAAACATCGGTAAAGAAGAAAGACATAAGGATTTTAACTCTTTCAGTGCCAAATAAATGGATTTGACATTTCTCGAGGTTTACAAGTATATTTTTTGTTGCATTTGAACATGATTTTGGTCAAAGATCAGCATTAGCTGGCGGATGCTGTAGATCCAAGATCAGACTGCTCATTTTGTGCAGTTTGATCTTGATCTACGCTATGCACAAAGGCTGTTCAAAGCGACATTGGCAGTGAAAGAGTTAAAGGAAAAAAAATTTGATGGTATTTCCTTATACTCATATTCCATGGGTGGCAATTCCACGGTGCTCATGGCCCTTCATCAAAATCTTCCAAATTGCCACAGAAGCGCTGACATGTGCAAAATTTTGGGACTTGGGCGTTTCCAGTACACCTATAGAACACTTTAATAACTATCACTGCGCTGGTCACGATCTTGTCAAGCTGTTGTTGCACTTGATGTCTCTCCAATTACCTGTCTACTATGCTTTGTCTATGGCACAGGATTTCAGGCTAAGATAAGTCTATGCTTACTAGGTTGCTGCTGCGACCATGCCACAACTTTAAGCACAGGAGCTTTGCTTCTGTTTTGGTTTTAGAACGTTTCTATATAAAATCGATGGTTTAACTGCTTTGGCAACAGTTGACTATCAGAAGGAAATGGATCAAAATGTTACAGTAGCTGTGCTTCAGCTTTCAGCTATGAAAAATAGATTGAAAAGGTTGAGTGTTGAGAGACAAGCCACATGGAGAAGGAGGGAAAACAGGTTCTGCGTCCTTCCATGGTTGTCTGCAAGGCAAAGGCTCCAATTCGTTCATCATGACCAACCTACGAGAAATATCGGGATGGATTATAGCATTTCATTTTTCAATTATGTTGAGAATGAAGCCTCACATGTTTGATGAGATCTTGCTTAGAGTTGGTCCTAGAATGGGCCAACTTCAGAAAATCACTGGAACCAGGCTTGAAGTTGGACAAATAACTTGACGCTTTTGTTACAATGCAACTGCATGTGCAATATGTTACCTGTGCTGCGGCTACCACGCTGTTGTATTCATAAATTTCTTGCTACGCTTTTATGGCACTTTGAGTCAACGGTGATTCTGCTATGTAAATTTTGAGCAAGATTTTAACAAGCACCATGAAGCAGTGATCATGAAGCTTCCAATACACTTCTACTACGATCAAAGCATTTCTACTGCACTGGTGCTGTTCCTGCCACCATTCAAGGTGTTTTAACCAAAAGTTTCGAACCACAGCAGAATCCCCGCTCAGTGGAATGGGGGGCTTGAATGAGCAACCTCGCATCTTTAGGTATTATTAGATTATGTACCAGAGCTTTGCAAAGACTTTTGGGAAAGTCTTACAATCAATAATATGGGTCGATTATGAGGATTTGTATTCAAATCAGTATGATGACAACATATCTGATGCAAGGAAAATAGAGTTACCAATTACAAAACTACCATCCAATGCTAAATTGCACCTTTGTATTGAATTTAATTGTATAGTTTATGTGGTTGCAAGGAAAAATAATCTATTGGTATTTATCGGTATCTTACAGGAAATTTTGATATATGGCATAAAGAACTAAATAGGCCTCTTTTCTGAACCTATAAAAATTTGTTATTGTTTTTTATTAACTACCAGTGTTTCCATTTTAATAAAATTTCGCTGAGTCCATCAGACCCAGTGCAGCTTCAAAAGTTGAGTCCCATAGTTTTCCTTCTGAGTCCCATTTTTGCTTGCATAAATCGTCCGTTTATTAAGGCCAAATTTGGTTAGTGGATAAAAAGAAGCTATTTCAAATGACCTCTTTATGGAACCTTCTGCAGATATAATGTGCAGTGCACGCCGGTGACTGTCGCTCAAAACAGTACGAATCTTACGTCACGATGCACCTTCTTTGAAAGTCCATGCATGATGATCTGTTGTAAAAACCTTATTTCTGCTTAGTTTCATAACAAATCAAACAAACCTACACGAATAGAGGAATATAGATAAATTTCTCTTAGCATCTAATCATGAAAGGCAGGATCTTTCAGCCATTGGTCTTGGAAAAATCGTGAATGCTGTTTGTTTTTGGCCCGGGAAGCCATCATCAGGATAGAAATGCTAAACAACAACTTTTTTTCTACGATCAGTTTGCTGGAAAAGACAATATGAGCACAACATGGGTAACCAGTCGAAGTCGACGACAAAGAGATCTATTTTTATCTTTCTGGGTTATATCTTAGCATGCCAAGACCTATTAATAGACACTTGGGAATCCCAATGGTCAGTTTGTACAAGAAATGTTAAATCTTGGTATGGGTATTTTGCATTGTTTCCGTTATTGATGTAGATCTAGTTAAGTCATGGTTTTGACTCATTTTAGAATGCATCTAAGGGATGCAATCAGCTTTGATATTTTGCGTCTGAACTGATTTTTGTGCGTATATAGATACGCTTACGCTGTAAATGGAAACCCGGACTTCACAGAAGATTTTTACCTCCAAAATTTTTAAACGGTCAATCATAATGTTTATTCCTAGATTACATTTTGCCACAGGTGTGTCTGCGATTTCCTATATTCTTAAAGGTATCATAGGTGCCTTCGGCTACTGAATATTTGTTTGCATTGTATACAAGCATTGAGTGATCTCTTCCAGCAACGGAGGTTGCATGGACATTGTAAATTGTGCAGTCTCTGTAGAAATCACATGGACATCATGGAGCAACCGTGAAATAGCAGCTTGGTGGCCATATGATTATCCTGTGATTTTTGGGCCTAATTGACCATCTTAAATTGTGTGTTGTACCCACGATCATCATGCAGCCTATGTACTATGATGCCTTTTCTGGGATCATGCCATACTATCTGTGACTACAACAAGGGCTACTGGCTTGCACTTTTTCAAATTTGTCATTTTGTTGAGTTAGCCAAAATCACAGGGGCTATAGTGCCTTAGAAACTTTATGATACTTGTTTGGCCATCATAGGGAGACAGTATGTAAAGAAGATGGGCATCATACAGACATAATCTTATTGCAGGCCAAATGTAAACTAGGCATAAGAGTTAAAAGTTAACTCTTGACCAGATGACGAAAGTTTAGACTTGTCCATTTAGAAAGCATCTGCTGACGACAAATGAATTTTCGTTTGGTAAAGAGATGACCCTTTACCATACAATCCTGTGTTTACTTAAGGTTTTTAGAAGCATTGTAGTAAAAGGAGAAAATTATTTTTAACCAGCATTTCCTCCCTTTTCCACATTGAATTCTATAATTTCAAGGACAAATCCCACCCTTTGACCTTGACTTATTTTTCTGTCTTCAATTGCTTTCAAAATGACCAGTCAAAAATTTTGTTGTTGATTGATTGTATGGTGTTTAACCCTGCTTTCAACATTATTTCAGTTATATTGCAGTGGCCAGTGCACCTATCCATGCTTTCCTGAAGTTTCTTTTACCAGCCCTGGGCAAAATATTCTTTCCAAGCCACTGGCTGCAAATTTTGTTTTATTGTAAAGGGTATTTCCCTTATACTGCTAAATTAAAGGACATCTTCAGTCATGGAAGAAAAATCCAACCACTGTGACATCTTGGCAGAATAGGCTAAATTATCAAATAGCAAAGAATCATTCATGCGACTTTGAGCATGAAAGTAACTAAGCCTTGGACTACTTTAGTTTCATCCTTTGCCACATAATCCTAGTACTAGTATATGGCACCCAAGAAAATGAAATGCCTTTTCTATAAGTCGCAATCTATGCAACCTTGTAGCCATCATGGGCAACATTAGGCATGAAGATACTATAATGATTATACTTTTATAAGATTAAGTTGAAATGGGTTAGAAACTGGCTGAAAACAGTATAGATGTATCTTTAAGCAGGACCAGTGCTATACCTGGAGCCAATTGCAAAGTGGTTTTTCAAGTGGCTATAAAACAATGACAACAAACTGTCCACAACAAAACCGCAAATTCAGTAAATAGTTGTGACCAGGGGCTCTGATCCCTTTACCAGACTGCAAAATCTTGGACTTTACCAAACTAAATGTGGCTCAAATTTGAAAGAGATGAGAACATTGTGGGAAAACAAACAGAAAATGCCAGGTACCAGCATTATCTCCTTCTCTCACAATGGGCAATCTTTCATTCAGCCACAATGTTATTGTATGCATTGCATTTTAAACCCTTTACTACACAAGCAAGATGTCAAAATTTTCTTACACTGTAATAACAAATACAAGCACCAGGAAAGTTACTACAACATAATATTCCTGTTCTTATATACCTACAATTTTCCACAACAAAATGTTGCAGTTATTAATATTTTATTCGAAAATTGTAAACAAAATCAACCAAATAATGGATTAGTTGGAAATAACTTTGTTTTTATGAATGGCATATGGATATCATAGCATAACATTTTCACAAATCACAAGTCAATGCGTGCGTATTTCATGCACGAGATACGTCATCAAACCATATTTGGACTGTATTTGACATTGTGCTGATACAGATTTTTTTTTCTGTCAGGTATGATATTTTATCCACCAGCAACAAATGTATTTGTGCTGGAAATTTTTTTAGGTATTTAATAAATGGGTTTATACTATCAGACTGAAAGTTTCATTTAACTTATTTAGCAGGTTAAGGGTTAGAAGGGTTCTCCCCCTTTTAACTAGAACCCACATGTTGTCTATCTCACTCAAGGTAAACAATACTACCAATAAATACTTCATTGAAAGAATGTCAAATACTAGTAAATCATATGAAAATAATATTTGCTTCATTAAAACCAAATTTTATAGCTTTTTCAGCCTCCTTCAGCCAAGATATTGCCAAGCACAAAAAATATTAGACTTGTCGAAATTGAAAGCAGTTGCAGATGACAAATTTCAACAGATGAAATGATGGTAATTTTCTGTGAAAGTGTAGGAAACCTTGTGGGAAAAGGTTACCAGCATTTTCTCCTTTTCCCATAAGGTTTTCAATAAGCTATTTCCTTTGAGTGGTTAAAACTTGGGATCGTGTGGTAAAGGGTTAATGTAGTATAATGAGATAAAGTAATATTTATGGCTTTTGACATTCACTGCTTTTGAAGAAGGAAGTGTCTACATGGCTTTGTAAACAGTTGCAGCAAACAATTTTGGATAGCAATGCTCTTTAACTCTTTACTCTTTCTCAAACAAGCCCTGGTTTTTACATGTTTGCAGTACAAGTCTTTTGAAAACACTGTGGGAAAAGGAGAAATTGCTCATAACCAGCAATTTCTTCTTTTTCCACAGTGTTTTCTACCCTTTTGGAGAACTTTCTGCCATTTTCATCAAATTTAAAATTGTCGTCTGCAAACTCTTTCAGTTTGGAAAAGTCTAAAATTTGTTGTTTGGGAAAGGGTTAACCAAACATTGAAATTTTGGACTTGACAAAATTGAAAGCAACTGCAGATGACAAATTGAATGCTGTTTAACTGATTATTTCTGTCTTTGATAAGGTAAAAAATATTGTGGGAAAAGGGGAAAATGCTGGTTACCAGCATTTTCTCCTTTTCTCACAATGTTTTCGAAAGACATCTTTCTCAGTGTTGTTAAAACTTGGGATTGTGTGGTAAAGAGTTAAGAGCAATTATTGAGAGTGATTAATTCTTTACGAAACAACAAAATTTTGGACTGGACCAACTTGAAAGCATTTGCAGACGACAAACTACATGTTGCTAAAGTGATGATTTCTGTCCTTGATAGGGTAGAAAACATTGTGGGAAAAAGAGAAAATGCTGGTTATCAGCATTTTCTCTTTTTCCCACAATGTTTTCAAAAGCCTTCTCTTTCAAGGGCATTAAAATTTGGGATGGTGTGGTAAAGGGGTAGTATAAGTTGTAAGAACTTGTTTCACAGTCCAGATTAAACAAGTTTAAACCATGTATCAAGTCTGCCTGACAAATTAAGCTTTCATCTGCTAATTTGTCTGGAATTATTTACATTTGAGCCATGCTGTGGCAAAAAGGGGTTTAATGCATCTCTGTGTTGCATTATACTAAACCATTCATCACATAATTACGGATCTATACAATCCAGTCTGTCTAACAACCAAATGAACCCTGAGGTAGGCTGGTCCTTTGACATCCAGAAAAATGACCAACAGCAAAAAGTTTCAACCAAGGTCAGCCTGCACAGATTGCACTGGTTGACATGAGTCGATAGTTTTTGCAGATGCATATTAAACCTCTTTCTCACAGAATATAGCTCATATGTTTTAAAGCTAAAAAGATTGTTACAGAAACTTTATTCTTCAACACAAAACAAAAATTTAGACATGACCAAAACTTGATAGCATTTGCAGAATCTGATGACAAATTAAATGCAGCTCAACATTAATTTCTATCTATGTAATGGTAGGACATTGTGGGAAAAGGAGAAAATGCTGGCCACCAGCATTTTCTCCTTTTCCAAATTAGTTTTCAAATGTCTTCCTCTGTAGACTCATTAAAACATAGGATTGTTGGGTGCTTTTTCACTAACAAGAGGGCCATTGACCCTAAAGCGCTCACCTGAGGAATGTGGTCTCGGATGGATAAAGCTGTGATGATGTAAAACACGTGAGTGTTAGTGCCCAATGTGACCTAGTTCAAACTTGTCAAAGATATCAGGACAAAAGTTCTGGCCAATTTCCATGAGTATCGGACTGAAAATGTGGCCTCTACAGTGAACACAACGATTTTCCATTTTAAAGATTTGAACTAGTAACCTACTCTTTGATCTTATATGACCAAATTTTTTACTTGAACTAGATATCCTTAAGACAAACATTTTTATTAATCAAGACAAACATTTTGAATAAGTTTCATGAGCACCATACTGCCATACTGAAAATAGGATCTGTAGAGTGCAAATAGGCTTTTTCTCAAATTTGTCTCAGTGACCTACTTTTTAACCCTTTACCAGACGACAAAATTTTAGCCTTGTCCAAATTGAAAGCATTTGTAGATGACAATTTCAGTGTGGCTCAAATTGTGCAATTTTTTTTTGATAGGGTAGAAAACATTGTGGGAAAAGGAGAAAATGCTGGTTACCAGCATTTTCTCCTTTTCCCACAATGTTTTCAAAAAGCTTCTTTCCCAGGGGCGTCAAAAGGCGGTAAAGGGTTAAGCCAATTTGACATAAATTTGAAGTTGTCCAAAAGTAGTCAAAACAAACATTCCACATTTGAATTGTCGTCTGCAAATGCTTTTAATTTGGACAAGTCTTCATTTTTGTCATTTGGTAAAGAGTTAATTCTGTACCACACAATCCCGAGTTTTAACGACTCTGATAAAGAAATCTCTTGAAAACATTGTGGGAAAAGAAGAAAATGTTGGTAACCAGCATTTTTAGCTCACCTGAGCACGAAGTGCTCGAGGTGAGCTATTGTGATCGGTCATTGTCCGTCGTCCGTCCGTCTGTCCGTCTGTCCGTTCACAATTACAAAAAAAAATCTTCTCCTCCTAAACTAACAATCAGATTTCAATCAAACTTTACAGAAATGATCCTTAGGTCATGCTCTTTCAAAATACTTCAAAGAATTGAAATCAGTGAAGAACTCTGGTTGCCATGGCAACCGAAAGAAAAAACTTTAAAAATCTTCTTGTCCCAAACTGTAAGGGCTAGAGCTTTCATGTATGGCATGTAGCATCATCTAGTGGCCCTGTACCAAAATACTTCAAATTATGGCCCTAGTGTGGAAATTGGGCCTATGTTGTGGGTTCTCGGATTTCACATAGAGATAAAGAAGGAAATCTTTAAAAATCTTCTTGTCCCAAACCGTAAGGGCTAGAGCTTTCATATATGGCATGTAGCATCATCTAGTGGCCCTCTACCAAAATACTTCAAATTATGGCCCTGATGTTGAAAATGGCCCTATGTTGTGGGTTTTCGGATTTCACATAGAGATAAAGAAGGAAATCTTTAAAAATCTTCTTGTCCCAAACCGTAAGGGCTAGAGCTCTCATATATGGCATGTAGTATCATCTAGTGGCCCTGTACCAAAATACTTCAAATAATGGCCGTAGTGTGGAAATTGGCCCTATGTTGTGGGTTCTCGGATTTCACATAGAGATAAAGAAGGAAATCTTTAAAAATCTTCTTGTCCCAAACCGTAAGGGCTAGAGCTTTCATATATGGTATGTAGCATCATCTAGTGACCCTCTACCAAAATACTTCAAATTATGGCCCTGGTGTTAAAAATTGGCCCTATGTTGTGGGGTCTCGGATTTCACATAGAGATAAAGAAGGAAATCTTTAAATGAATACTCGTATCGCGAGGCTAACAAATTTCGACTCGATCAGCCAAGGGGTAAGATCCATGAAGTGATCGTCACCTTGGCTTGCGAAGATGGGTTAAGATTTAATACATGGAAAAGGATAAAGATATTGCAATTCGAACTTTTTTTGGCAAAATTACATAATTTTTTTTATCTCCCTATTTCAGCCATTTCCTGGTGACCTCAGTTCATCACAATCTATCTGATAGCGGTAATGCTAGAGAACTGAAGGATCCTGATAAAATTAAGCTTGGGAGAAAAGGGGAGGGTTAAAAAAAAGCACAAAATATTATTCCTCCTCTAAATCCTACATTGTGGGTTCTTATTTGAATTGTCACAAAAAGACAATTTCAGAGACAATACGAAACGTAGATCTGTTGTAAAGATCTGTATCAAAAGAGGTATTAACACTTTAACTCTACCAGGATATTTCGTACTTGTCCAACATGGAGGCAAGCAACAAACTGAATGTATCTCAGATCATGGGATTTGTATCTGAAAGGGTAGAAACAATTTGGGAAAAGGAGAAAAATTAACAATTTTTTTTCCGTTTGCCACAATGTTTTGAAAGGCCTATTTTTCGTAGATTGTTAAAAGTAGAGATTATAGTGTGGTAAAGCCCTGAATTACAGCAACAGACATTTTCAGTCAAGAATTATAACATGACACTATAAACACAGTGCAAAAGACGCCTGGTAAAATCAGTGTCATTCAATATTATAGTGATGTCATTCTATGTAAAGTAAGTCGCCCTTGGCTGTTATCTGCATTTTCTCCTTTTCCCACAATGTTTTCAAAAGGCTTCTTTCTCAGTGTTGTTAAAACTGGATTGTGTCATAAAGGGTTAACTTTTGAACCCCAAAATAATGACCTAGTGTTATCTGCTGGTCCTTCTAGGGAACTATGAGTGAGTAATGGGAGCCCAACAGGTTGACTTGTATGAGCCAGATTTGTCGCCCAGTTTCATAACATTGTGTTAATAGGGATTAAAGTCTTACTGTCCAATGATAAACCATGCTCCTCAGTGTCGGCAAAGCTGTGATGTCAAGTTTACATTGGGCTTTAGTCCGAATTTGAATTATACCACCATATTGGGCATTCCATTATTGCTTACGTATGATTGCTAATAGCTCACGTTTATATATGATTGAATATGGTATTATTTGTTGCAATCTTATCAAATGGTCAAGATTGCTTGTGATCCTTAATCCTGAACCAAATAATCCTGACTTTTAATGACTTTGAGAAAGAAAATTTTTGCAGTCATTGTGGTAAAAGGTGAAAATGCTGGGAAGTGGGAACCAGTATTTTATCCTTTTCCCACAATGTTTTCTACCCTTTCTGAAACAAAGTTCAATTTTGGAGTGATACTTATTTTTCTGGCCTAACCTAGCATTTTCCCCTTTTGGAACAATATTTTTCAAAAGCCTACCTCCAACAGGTTCATTCAAACATGAGATCATTTCGTAAATGTTTAACTCTTTACCAAACTACAAAATCATAGACTTGTTCAAATTGAAAGAAATTGCAGACGAAAAAATTATATGATGTTACAATTATAGGATTTTCCTTCAAAAGGGCAGAAAACATTGTGAGGGAAAATGTTGGTTAACAGTATTTTCTGTTTTCCCCACAGTGTTTTCAAAAGCCTTCCTCTTCAGGGTCGTTAAAACTTGAGATTATTTAAAGTACATAGAATGAAACAATGGTCAAGTGGTCAGTTTGATAAAATCTTTAAATCTTTAGATAGTATCCAATGAGGCTACTTTTGTTCTATTTGGTGCACTCCTTGAATGTTGTTTAGTAACGTCCCTGAGGCAAAAAGCTTTAGAAAATATTGTGGGAAAAGGAGAAAATGCTGGTAACCAGCATTTTCTCCTTTTCCCACAATGTTCTCTATCCTTCCCAAAACAAATTTCAATTTTTGAGTCACATTATTTTGTCGTCTGCAAATGCTTTCAATTTGGACAAGTCTAAAATTTTGTTGTTTGGTAAAGAGTTAAGTAGGACAGATCCTGGGAAGCCATTCTAGAGTACAGTCATGTATTTATCCCTTTACCACAGAATCCCGAGTTTTAACGACCCTGCAAGAAGGCGGCTTTGAAAAAATTTTGGGAAAAGGAAAAAATGCTGGTAACCAGCATTCTCTCCTTTTCCTGCAATGTTTTCTACCATACCTCAGAGAGAAATCAACATTGAATTTTAATTTTTCATCTGCAAATGCTTTCAGCGAGATCCTAAAGTTAAACTACATTATCTGCAAAAACGTTAGTTGGATTTGTCATAAGCTTAATTGTAAGTTTTTGCTGATGCAAGAGTTAACAAAGTTCAGAAGTCTACAGAAAGTTACATAATTGTGGGCAAAATCTAATGTTCTCTCCTCATCCCCCTACCCTCGTCAGAAACAGCAGACCATCTGACTACAACTAGATAAGAATAGGAATGCTGAAATATCTGGAATAAATTTTCCCTTTTCCTTAGTATGACTGGAGACACTTATTTGGACAGTAAAGAAAAAAAGATCACACTGCACTGAATGTGCATTTTGAAGTTTGATCTATACTGTCTGATACAGGTAAAAAGAACCTTGAGGTCACAGTGCTTAGGTGTCAAGCTTGAAATTTTTATATATTTAGCACTTTAGTGGTTAACCTTATACCACACTATCCCGACTTTTAACAACCCTGTGAAAGAAGCCTTTTGAAAACATTGTGGGAAAAGGAGAAAATGCTGGTAACCAGCATTTTCTCCTTTTCCCACAATGTTTCCTACCATTTCCAAGACAAATTTCAATTTTTCAGTTACATTTATTTTGTTGTCTGCAAATGCTTTCAATTTGGACCAATTTTGTCGTTTGGTAAGGAGTTAAAAGTTTCTGGCAGCAAATTACAAGCTCTTAATGTCACAATTCTGGACTTTGTAGATCCAAGATCAGACTGCATGGTCTGGGCAGTCACTTCTTGAGTTGGATGCCACAAATCCAGGTTCAGTCAGCCTGTTCTGTGTAGTCTAATCTTGATTTACACTATTCCTCAAAACCTAGTTATGTTACCCATTAGGTTGAGAGAATGACTCAGCACAGAACTTCTTGCCTGAGCGGGGATCTTCTCAGTTCATTTCTTTCAAGATACACAGAGCAATCTGCTCTTATTTTAGAATGTCTCAACAAAGCTGACATTATAGACTGATATCAGACTGCACATTACATGCATTTTGGTCTGACCTTCACCAGCTTTCGAAGCCAAGTGAAGGTGTGAAAGTGGCTTTAAGGATTTAACCCTTTACCACACAATCCAGACTTATAATGACCTTAAGAAGAAGACTTTCGAAAATATTATGGGAAAAGGAGAAAATGCTAGTAACCAGCATTTTCTCCTTTTCCCACAAAATTTGCTACCCTTGCAAAAACTAATTTTAATTTTGAGTCGCATTTATTTTGTCATCTGCAAACGCTTTCAGTTTGGGAAAGTCCAAAATTTTGTCTTTTGGTAAAGACTTAACCCTTTCCCAAACAAGCCCTGGTTTTCATGTGTCTGCAGTACAATTCTTTTGAAAACACTGTGGGAAAAGGAGAAATTGCTCGTATCGAGCAATTTCTCCTTTTCCCACAGTGTTTTCTACCCTCTTTGATAACTTTCTGCCATTTTCATGAAATTTAAAATTGTCGTCTGCAAACTCTTTCAATTTGGACCGGTCCAAAATTTGTCGTTTGGGAAAGGGTTAACAGGGGTGTAACTAAGAATTCAGAATCATTACACAGAAAGTGCAGTCTGATCATGATCTACAAATCTTCTACAGTGAAATTTTCCATTGTAAAGAAATAGGATAAAATGGCAATATTTGGCTGTTTACTATGTGTATCAGTTGGAAATTTTCATTTTAGAAGGTGGGGGAGCAGTTTTAGGCTTAAATATGAAGATGGGGTTGCTCTTATAAAGTTATTAAAGAATGTTTCCCCTATACCCATTTTTTCTACATTAGGCACTAGGCCTATGGTACATTGTTTATGCTACACCTTTGTTTAACCCATCATCAAACAACAAGATTTTGTACTGGTCTAAATTGAAAGCATTTGCAGATGACAAACTAAATGTTGCACTAATAAGGAATATTTGTTTGAAAGGGTAGAAAACATTGTGGAAAAAACAGAAAATGTTGGTTATCCAGCATTTTCTCCTTTTCCCACAATGTTTTCAAAAGTCCTTTTCCTTGGGGTTATTAAATTTCAGGGTTGTGTGGTTGGTATAGGGTTAATGCAGTCCATACCTGCTCCACACTCTTGATGAAAATATTGAAACAAGAAGGCTAACTGTATATGTATTAGATATAGGATTTACCTCCCCTACACTAGAAATTGTCAAGGGCGAGTATAACCCCCCACCCCCTTGTCTTTTTTTTAACCCACTACCACATAGCTGTGACTTTTATAGATTTGAAAGCTTTCACAAACTTTGTGGACAAAAATAGCTGCTGCTTGTCACAGGTTACTGCCCCCCTTTTTCTAAAACAAGATTTGTCTTTATTAACACCTTACCAGACGACAAACCTCCAGATTGGTGTGAGTTGTGAGCATTTGCGGACGACAAATTTGATGCTGCACAATTAATAAAATTTGTCTTTGAAAGGGTAGAAAATTTTGTGGGAAAAGGAGACAATGCTCCTTTTTCCACAATGTTTTCAAAAGTCCTATTACTTGGAGGTTGTTAAAACTTGGATTTGTGTGGTAAAGGGTAAAAAATCTCATGGAATGCCACAACATTTTGGACAAGGTATTTACATTCTCTGCATAATGCCCTATAATGCTCAGTAAGAACATTAAGACCTATTTATGAGTGAATAAGATTAATCCATGCTTTCAGACTAGTTATACAATATTTTCCTTACAATTAGTTAACTTTTTCACTCTAATGATTGCTTAACCTTGCTTTTGACTCCTGGTGTTATTTAGCCTGAATGTTTTGAAGAAAATGTCAAGTTATTGCTGTAGCCTGGCGTTGTCTGCATCATCGAGCAAAACTTTGACATTTTATGATATCTCCGTTATTACTGAAGATATTTACATCAAACTCGGACAAGTTCACTATCAAAAGGGAAACCCATACAACAGGGGAAAATAACTATGAAAGTATTTTTGACTTACTTATGCCCCTTTTTAGACCTAAAATTTTCACTGAAAATAAAGCAACTGCAGCGGTGCATTGGCACCCATATGCTGTGCTCTCATTTTTTTCTGCAACTTTTTTCCTACCAGAGATCTATCCTCTGTGGTCTGTCAGCTTCAAATATAGGATTTGTAACATGGTAAGAACAAATTTGATCCTGGCTTGAGCTGATTGTAGTGAAAGTATGACCTTCCCCAGGACATATTTTTTTTCAACTCTCTACCAAACTACAATGAGACCTGCATGGCTCAGTGGTGGACATAGAGTTTGCATTATGGAGGCCCCAGGTTTCATCCTTGCTAAAGGCACCAAGTTTTTTGCTGGAGCGTCCATTGGCAAGACACCTCAAAACCCTGGCCTAGTACTGGTGAAGTCCAGTATACTTGAATATGGAAAAGCAAGCTGTCGCTGTGATAAGACTGATATAATGTTGAAAGCAGATTAAAAACACCATTCAATCAATTCACTTGACCAAACAACAAAATTGACACTGGTCCAAACTGAAGTCCAGCGAAGAAAAAATAGTGTGTATATCAGCTTGAAATTAACCTTATCCTGCTAAATAAGTGAAATGAAACTTATAAGCCGATAGTAAAACCCATAATTTTGCTATTTCTTAGTTATTTTTAGGGAAAAAAAATCACCTTATTGGGCAGTATAGACTGCATGTTCTGTGATCTTGATCTATATGCAAAAGATCCTCAAGTCCCCCTTAGCAGCCTAGGGTAAAGATTCAGGCATTTTTTCTGCTTTTTTTTTCCAGGGAACAGCCCTTGAAACGTAGAGAAAGAACATGCATGTTGGACTTCTTTGATACATTTTATCAGCTGATGGATAAACATCAAGGTATGTGTGAATGTTTCTGTTTCCAATGCCTAGCAGGGTAGTACATTCGGTACCGTATGGGACTTTGGACCTTGTTTGAATCTCCAGCTCAGCATATTCTTTCTGAGGATTTATGATAGTCACTGCAACAGGATTTGTTCCTCTCTCAACAGTGATCATTCTTTTGATGATGGTTATATGGGAAAGCAGCCAGTGACTTGGGAAGAATATTTTGCAAAGTACTGGTGAAAGAAACTCCAGGAAAGCATAAATAGGTGCACTTGTCAATGGGATATAGCTGAAATAATGTTGAAAATATTGTTAAACACTATTAAAACAAACATCCTTTTCAATGCTATCAGTGTAAAATGAATTAGAAAACCAATGGCTGTTTGTGAGACCAAATATGTATAAAAATACCAAAACTAGAAGTGCAATCAATTTGGACAACTCTTAAACTGTTACCTTGCAAAGATTTGATCTTTTACCACAATTCCTGGTTCTGACAGCACTGAAGGAGAGTGCTTTGGAAAACATTGTGGAAGGAGAAAATGTTGGTAACCAGCATTTTCTCCTTTTCCTGCAATATTTTCTATCCATCCTTAAACAAATTTTCTATTTTTGAGTCACATTTATTGTGTCGCCTTCAAATGCTTTCAATTTGGACAAGCCTAAAATTTTTTTCACTTGGTGGATAGTAAAGAGGTACGGTTAAGTGTCACAGTGTTGTAATTGTCAAGTCTGTAGGTATGAATTATCTACCTTTTTGCACAGATTTAGCTAGATGATAGTTACATGCATGTTTTAGGTATAATGGCTCAGTCATTGATTTGCATAATTTCCTAAAGGGATATCACTTTGTACCCTTTACTTCATCCTAAAGTGTTTTCTCAAAAAAAAAAATACAAAGAAAAGATGGGAAAATGAAGAAAATTGATGAAAACTTTATCTGGGAACACTTAGAAAAAATGCTATGGCAAATTGTAAAACTGCCTGGTATTTAATGAATATCTATGAATATCATCATGTTTTTTGTTGCTGTCAAACTTGACTGCATGAAAGAGATGTCTTTAACTCTCTACCAAACGACAGAATTTTAGACTTGTCCAAATTGAAAGCATTTGCAGACGACAAAATGAATGCGACTTAAAAACTTAAATTTGTTTTGGGAAGGGTAGAAAACATTGTGGGAAAAGGAGAAAATGCTGGTTACCAGCATTTTCTCTTTTTCCCACAATGTTTTCAAGAGGCTTCTTTCTTAGGGTCGTTAAAAGTCGGGATTGTGTGGTAAAGGGTTAAGTGAGATAACTGTCTAAAACTGTGCTGTTCAATTTACAGGTTTTGTTAGGAAAAGCCAAAGATATTATTATGTGATTTGTAAATTATTTTTTCGTCATTTCTTCCAGTGTGTATTTGTTTGCTACCTGTCTCATTTACACTTATTAAATCTGGAAAAGTAGTGGTCTTCAACTCTTTACCAAACTGCAAAATTTTAGAGTGGTACAAATTCAAAGTATTTGCAGACGACAAACTAGATGTGACTCAAATGATGGGATTTGTATCAGAAAGGGTAGAAAACATTGTGGAAAAAAAAGAAAATGCTGGTTACCAGCATTTTCTTTTTTTCCGCACAATCTTTTCAAAAGCCTTCTTTCTCATGGCCGTTAAAACTCAGGATTGTGTGGTAAAGGGTAAATGGATCAGCTGATTACAAATTTTTGTACCTATAGATTATTTTAAGTTAACTCTTTACCAAACAACAAAATTTTGGACTGGACTTTATAAAGCGTTAAATAAACCTGGGAAAGAAGCCTTTTGAAAACATTGTGGGAAGAGGAATGCATTAACCAAGAATATGTTTAGCTGATGAAAGCCTGGCTCAATAAAAGCATTTTACACCTTTGTTAATTAAAGTATCTTAACCCTTTACCACACAATCCGGAGTTTTAACGACCCCGGGAGAGAAGCCTTTTGAAAACATTATGGGAAAAGGAGAAAATGCTGGTAACCAGCATTTTCTCCTTTTCCCACAATGTTTCTATCCTTCCCCAAACAAATTTCAACTTTTCAGTCACATTTATTTTGTCATCTGCCAATGCTTTCAATTTGGACTATTCCAAAATTTTGTCGTTTGGTATAGAGTAAAGATTTGTCCCTAATGGATGAATAGAAATGCATCTACATTAAGCATCAAATAATGAATGGGTTAACCCTTTACCACACAAACCCAAGTTTTAGTGACTCTGGAACAGAAGAATCATGAACACATTGTGGAAAAAGGAGAAAATTATTTTCCTTTTCCTGCAATGTTTTCTTCCTATTTGAGGACACATTCTATCATTTGGAAAAAATTTTGAATTGTCGTCTGCAAATTTCTTCAGTATGACAGAGTATAAAATTTTACTATGTGGAAAAGGGTTAACTCTTACTACAAGCCAAAAATGTAGACCTGTCTAAATTGAAAGCATTTGCAGAGGACAATTTAAAGATTGCTTAAATAATGGATCTTGTTTTTGATAGGGTAGAAAACATTGTGGGAAAAGGAGAAAATGCTGGTTACCAGGTTTTCTCCTTTTCCCACAGTGTTTTCAAAAGGCTCTTCTCTCAGGGTTGTTAAAATTCAGGATTGTGTAGTAAAGGGTTGAGATTAATTAATTTTCTAGGGGGTCATTGTGCATTGTGCTCATTTGCATATGTTTGAAGGATGACTTTTACCCTTTACCAAACAGTCCTGTGTTTCGACAACCCCTAGGGTGAAGCCTTTTGAAAACATTGTGGGTGGGGGGAAGATAATATGTTGATGACAAACATTTTCAACTTTCCTCATAGTGCTTTCTACCCTTTCAACCTTTCAAATACATTGTTCATTTTAACCACTGTAAAATGGTCTATAAGTTCTTTGAATTTGAGGAGGTCCAAAATTGTGTTGTCCACAATAGAGTTTACCCTTTACCATACAATCCCAAATTTTAGCAACCCTGATGAAGAGGTATACTGAAAACATTGTGGGAAAAGGAGAAAATGATGGTACCAGCATTTTCTCCTTTTCCAACAATGTTCTCTGCCCTTCCAAAGGCAGATTTCGGTTTTTGACTCATATTTAAGTTGTTGTCTGCCAATGCTTTCAACTTAGACCAGTCTAACATTTTGTTGTTTGGTAAAGAGTTAAGCAAAAGGAAGAAGGCTTTTGAAAACATTGTGGGAAAAGGAGAAAATGCTGGTAACCAGCATTTTCTCTTTTTCCCACTATGTTTTCTTTCCTGTCGAAGGAAAATTGCACCTTTTGAGCCACATTGAAACTGTCGTCTGCAAATGCTTTCAATTTGGACAAGGTTAAAATTTTGACGTCTGGTAAAGGGTTAACTCTTTCACTGCCAAATAAATGGATACAACATTTCTCAAGGTCTAAAAGTATTATCGTTGCTTTTGAAGCCAATTTTGGTCAAAGATTGGTATCAGGTAGTGGATGGAGTAGATCAAAGATCAGACTGCATATTTTGTACAGTCTGATCTTCATCTATACCATCGCAGAGGGTGTCCAAGGTGACATTGGCAGTGAAAGAGTGCAGGATAAGAGTGAGGCTTGGAGGGCAAAGTTGACAAAATGGACATTTTTGTTATGTGAAAAAGAAAAACAATATGTAACTTCACATGAGTTTTATTTTTGGAGCATGACAGTGGAATGTGTACATCAAGATCAGACTGCATGTCCTTTGCAGTCTAATCTTGATCTACATATTCTGCAAAAGTTAGTAAATTTATGCATGATGCCTAAAAGGGTTAATCCTTCACACGATCCCCTGTTCCAACCCTGAAGAAGAAGGCCTTTTAAAACAATGTAGGTAAACGAGCAAATGGTTGTAACCAGCAGTTTCTGACCTTTTCCCACATTGTTTACTACCCCGGTACCTTTTTAAAGACAAATGACATCATTCGAGTCATACTTATGTGGCATCTGCAGGTGATTTCAATTTGGAAAAGTCTAAAATTTTGGTGGTTGGTAAAGTGTTAATATATACATAGGCATGCATACTGGTTGTCTCTTCTCTTTGTTTGATGTTCACCTCAGTGAGTTGACATAACTTTGTAAGAATAAATATGACCTTCGTTTACTGTCCGCATGAATTAAAGATCACAGATTTCGAAACCTGTAATATTCTCTCATCTAAATAAAAAGCCATATTTTATACAACGTCACTGTCGACCCTTTTCCTCTTTGATAGACCTCAATCAGAACCTGTGAGTTTGTTTAACCCATTACCAAATGACAAAATTTTAAACTGGTTGAAATTAAAAGCATTTGCAGACAAAAATTGAAATGTGGTTGAAATGATGCAATTTGTTTTTGATGGAGGTAGAAAACATAGTAGGAAAAGGAGAAAATGCTGGTTACCAGCATTTTCTCCTTTTCCCACTATGTTTTCAGAAGCCCTCTTTGTTAAAGTCGTTAAAACTTGGGATTGTGTGGTAAACAGTTATTTCAAATTGACAGTGGAACAAGTTTATACAACTGATATTTACTCTTCACCACACAGTCCATCCTGGTTGGAGGAGGCACTGGGTTTGTCATGGGAGTGTTCTTGGACAAGACACTTCAGAGCCCTAGCCTAGAACTGGTTTACACAGAATATATTTAAGTAAGTGAGCTGTCAATGTGTTATGATTGAAATCATGTTGAAAGCAGCATTAAACATCATTCAATCAATCCAAAAAGTAATTATACATTTATCATAAACCCAAGTTAATTTTACATTGATCATGATATGGTATGTCAGTCATGTTTTTATCGAAATTTTATTTGTTTTTTTTATAATTTTCTTCAGATGCTTACCACTGACAGTCAAAAACACTGCCTATGAGGTAATGTTAATCAGTTCTTTTATCCTATGTAATTCTAAGCAATCTTTAGTAAATTTTTCTCAAGCCATTATTATGAAATTTTGTGGACACTGCAGATTAAGATCAAACTTAACAGAATGTCCAGTGTAAGCTTAGATCTTCACCATCTGTAAATAGCCCTGCCATTAACTCTATACCAAAAGTCAAAATTTTAGACTTGTCCACATTGAAAGCAATTGCAGACGACAAAAAATAAATTTGACTCAAAAATGGAAATTTGTCTTGGGAAGGGTAGAAAACTGCTTTTCCCTCGATGTTTTCAAAAGCCTTTTCTTTCAGGGTCGTTAAAAGTCGGGATTGTGTGGTAAAGGGTTAAAATGTATGTATTTGTAGTTCTACGAAAAGAAAATTTCTGTTTCATTTATCCAGCAGAGACCGGGTTATTCTTGGAAATTTTCAAAAGTGGCTTGCATATATAAATGCTACTTTTCTATATTGATTCAGTAGCAAGCCTTTTTTTTGAGTTCACAAATCCAAATTAATGAGCCATGCTCTGGTAAAAGGGGGCTTAACTCTACCACACAATCCGGACTTTAAATGAACCTGAGAAGGAAGCCTTCTGAAAACATTGTGGGAAAAGGAGAAAATGCTGGTAACCAGCATTTTCTCCTTTTCCCACAATGTTTTCTACCATTCCCTAAACAAATTTCAGTTTTTCAATCACATTTATTTTGTCGTCTGCAAATGCTTTCAATTTGGACCAGCCTAAATTTTTGTCGTTTGATAAAGAGGTAATGCTTCTCCATTATCCATCAAACCAAGAATGTTGTCACATAATTTTGAACCCATAAAATCCATTTTCTCTAACGACCAGCTTAATCTTGAGTTAGTCTGGCCCTTGGACATGCAGAAAATTGACTGAAAGCAAAATGTTCGGTCCAAGTCAGCCTGCGCGGATTGCGCAGGCTGACCTGGTTCGATACTTTTTGCAGATGTATTAAGCACTCTTTTCACAGAGCATGGCTCACTGATGAAAGCATGTGCAAATAGCTTGTAGGGAATGTTGTCTTTATCCCAACATTTCACAGCTGATTGCAGTATTTTAGAGGCACTCACTTTCATACCATACTGTTACAGATAGTGCAGGAGCTTTAAGCGCAGATGAGTAGGTCCTTAAACATTTCTATAATGCTACTGCATTGATATTTAAAAGTTTTGAAATTTGGATTTAAATGATCTTTATCACCACTGTGGGTGAATACTTAAGTAGATTAACCAATTAAAACTGTGGTAGGGTTTAACAACCGAGTTAAATCTGGTAGTGTATTGGTTAAGGCTAGGGACTGTACTGTCTAGGTGTGAAAATGAGTCTGTCCAATAACAGCTCTACTAACAGTGTGTGCCTGTGTACTGTAGCAGAAAGGCATTACTGAGGATTTTCCTTTCGCTACTCAAACGCAAAGTAAATTTTATTCATTGAAAAATATTTGGATTATAGAATTTGGGAAATGTACTGTTATTTAATTTGAATATTGGATTTATTTTGGATTATGGTTGAATGCCGTTGGATTATAACTGTTTGTGTTTAAACTTAATAATTTGTAATTGCATTTGATAAATAGAAAAACATAATATACTGGAGTTAATGCTTTCTAAAGGGAAGACTGTGTGAAATCCATGGAATTAATTGTAAAAATCACATGGAAATATAAATGAGAAAAATTGTGAATTTTAATGGATTAGTCAGTGCATTTTATTCCATCAGTGTGGATTGCATTTTCTCTCTATTTCAAAGCGAAAAAATATAAAAGTCTACTGTAAAAGTGAATGTTTCGAGGAGAAGCTATGAGTTGAAGCAAAGTTGGGAATTTTTTCCATTTTTTAACATAAGAAAAAGTTTGCAATTATGATTTCTGGTATTGAAAGTGAAAGAAATATGGATATCTTTTTCAGACAAGGCAGGAAAAGCATGCCTTGGTGTTTCTTACTATGGATTACCTTTGGATATATTTCACAAGCCTCAGCTCTTGATCTTAGTAAGTACTACCTTTTTTTGCTGTATATGAGTATTTTTTACCTCTATACCAAACAACAACACTTTGGATTCTATAAAATTGAAAGCATTTGCAGATGACAAATAAAATGTACTTAAAATGCTGATTCCTGTCTTTGTTAGGGTAGAAAACATTGTGGGAAAAGGAGAAAATGCTGGTTATCAGCATCTTCTCCTTTTCCCACAATGTTTTCAAAAGCTTTCTTTCTTACAGTCGTTAGAACTCGGGATTGTGTGGGAAAAGGTTAACTCAAACAATCCCATGTTTTAACAACCCTGAAGAACCCTTTTGAAAACATTGATGGAAAAGAAGAAATGCTGGTAACCAGCATTTTCCCCTTTTCCCATAATGTTTTCTACCCTTTCAAAGACACATCCTATTATGGTAGCCCCTTTTAATTTTTCACCTGCACAGAGTTAATAGTTTCCAGCCAATATTGAAAAAAAAAAACCAACCTGATATTGTGATTGCAAAGTTCCTTTTTGCCTGCAAAGTTCCTTTTTGCCTGAAAAATCTGTATGTATGAGACAATGCAGATCTAAGATCACAATGCATTTTCTCTGCATAAACATAAAACAGATCATGCATTCTGATCATACTGGACATCCTGTATACTGTACACAGTTAACATTTTACCACACAACAAAATTTGTTCAGATTGAAAGTGTTTTGCAGATGGCAAATTTAAATGGTGCTCAAATGATGGAATTTGTGTCTGAAAGAGTACAAAACATGGTGGGAAAAGGAGAAAATGCTGTACTAGCATATTGTCCTTTTCTTACCATATTTTCAAAAGTTTTATTCTTCAGGATCTTTAAAAATTCTGGATTGTGTGGTAATGGGCTAAAAATTCATTGAGGTGCACCTAGCAGCTGAAGGGTTAACTCTTTTCCAAAGGACAAAATTTTAGACTAGTCCAGATTGAAAGCATTTGCAGATGACAAAATAGATGTCACCTAAAAATTGAAATATGCTTTTGGAAGGGTTGAAAACATGTGGGAAAAGGAGAAAATGCTGGTTACCAGCATTCTCTCCTTTTCTCACAATGTTTTCTATCCGTCCTAAAACAAATTTCAATTTTACAGTCACATTTATTTTGTCTTCTGCAATTGCTTTCAATTTGGAGAAGTCCAAAATTTTGTCATTTGGTAAAGAGCTAACACTTTGCCACACATTGCAGCCTTTCAACGACCCTGGGAAAGAAGCCTTTTGAAAACATTTAGGGAAAAGGAGAAAATGTTGGTAGCCAGTATTTTCTCCATTTCCCACAATGTTTTCTACCCTACCAAGGGAAAATTGCATGATTTGAGCCACAATGAAATTGTTGTCTGGAAATGCTTTCAATTTGGAAAAGGCTAAAATTTTGTCGTCTGGTAAAGGGTTAACTCCTAGATTCATTATGATTATCCCATTTCTACAAGGTCCTCTGCTTATGTGTTTCAAGAAGAAATAAACTAAGACTTCATGGAAAAAATTTCATTAAATGTTTTATAGATTTTTTATTTGTTTTTATCTACTTAATGGGTTATTAAACAGAAGCAGATGGAAGTGAAGTTACTCATTATTACAGCTCTAAATTATAGCAAGGCATTACATTATAATGAAAGTTTTATTCCCATTTTACTTTGATAAACAAATTTCAAGACTGGTCTAATTTGAAAGCAATTGCAAATGACAAAGTAAGATCAAAATGTGTGATTTGTCTCTGAAAGGGTTGAGAGCATTGATGGGGATGGGAGAAAATGCTGGTTTTCAGCATTTTCTCCGTTTCCTACTATGTTTTCAAAGGATGCTTCAGAGAGATTGTTAAAACTTAGGATTGTTTAGTAAAGAACTAAAGGTAGAGGGAAAAAGAAGATATTTGAATGAAATAAAAGCAACATTAACCCTTTACCACACAATTCCGAGTTTTAAAGACCCTGAGAAAGAGGCCTCTTTGAAAAAATTGTGAGAAAAGGATAAAATGCTGGTAACCCACGTTTTTTTGTCCTTTTAGACAAATCTCACCATATGAGCCATATCTAATTTTTGGTCTGCAAATGCTTTCAATTTGGACAAGCCTAAAATTTTGTTGTCTAGTAAAGACAAGTCCCATCATTTGAGTCACATTTGTCGCTTGCAATGCTTTCAATTTGGACAAGTCTACAATTCTGTTGTCTGGTAAAGAGTTAACGCTTTACCAAACGACAAAAATTTAGACTGGTCCAAATTGAAAGCATTAGCAGACTACAAAAGTAATGTAACCCAAAAATTGAAATTTGTTTTGGGAAGGGTATAAAACATTGTGGGAATAGGAGAAAACGCTGGTCACCAGCATTTTCTCCGTTTCCCACAATGTTTTCAAAAGCTTTCTTTTTCAGGGTCGTTAAAAGTCGGGATTGTGTGGTAAAGAGTTAAGGCAATTTGAGAATGGACATTCAACAAATGCATTCAAAATTCTTAAAAATCCAAGTATGACAAAGAAATAAGCATTGAAAGAAATAAAATATTCACAGATGAAATTTTCCACCTGACTCAGTGTTTACCTAGTTGTAGAATCAGTTCAATAATGACCTATAACTTTAATTGAATTACTAATTGCCAGGGTGGTCAGAATCCCGTTGGATCAGATAGAGTTTGTCTCCAATATTTAACTTTTCATCCAAGTTAATAACTCCAGGCCATATTAAATATTTATGTATCAATATTTAATGTTTGGAGAAAATTGATGTCAATATCCTGACCAGAAAATTTACTCTGGAGTCTTTTGTTTGAAGCTGTAGGAATGAGAACTTTAAATTATGGTACATTTTGTCACTAGAAACATTGTTGTGGGTAGTCAGCAGAAATATGTTTTAACACTTTTTCAGAAGGCAATTTTTTTTTTTTAAATGTCCAAATTAAAGCATTAGCAGAAGATAATAAAAATGTGGGTCAAATGATGAGATTTTCTGTAAAAAGGGTAAAAAAACATTGGGAAAAGCAGTAAATGCTGGTCACCAGCTTATTCTCCTTTTCCCACAATGATTTCAAAGGCTTCCCTTGTCAGGGTCATTAAAACTTGGGATTGTTTAGTGAAAGGAATTTTTGTCTTTTCCAAAATGAAGGGATTTACTACGGACAAATTAAAATGTAGCTTAACTCTCTACCACACAATCCGGAATTTTAACGACCCTGGGGAAGAAGCCTTTTGAAAACATTGTGGGAAAAGGAGAAAATGCTGGTAACCAGCATTTTCTCCTTTTCCCACAATGTTCTCTACCCTTTCCAAAACAAATTTCAATTCTTAAGTTGCATTTAATTTGTCGTATGCAAATGCTTTCAATTTGGATTGGTCTAAAATTTTGTTGTTTTGTAAAGAGTTAACTGATACAATTTGCTTTTGAAAGACTAGAGAACATTGTGGGATAAAGTCCCTGGTTACCAGCATTTTCTCCTTTTCAAACAATGTTTTCTACCTTATCAAAGATAAATTTTGTCATTTAGGCTACCTGTAATTTGTTGCCTGCAAAATTAATGCTTTCAATATGGACCAGTCTAAGATTTTATCATCTGATAAAGAGTTAAAAAACAAGCAACCAAGAAGAGCAGTCCGGTCAGTACCTTCTTCAACTTTTCACCTTCTTAGTTAAAATATGTATACAACATAGAGATAAATGACATTTCAGATCAAATTTGATAATGTTATCAAATAATTGTATCTGCCAAAACTGGACAAAATTAAAACAAACATGGATAAACCGCCATCTTTATAATGAAGACACATAGCCTTTCCCTTTCTTGTCTGTTAATTTATTTGTCATATACAGTGTCTGCTTCAAACCTGATTTCATCTGCACAAATGTGAACTTCCTGTCTGCTGGAATTTTACCCTTTTCCCATCTAAAAATTAGCTGAGGGCAGGAATCTTGTTCTAAAGTCATTATTTCTCTCATAAACCCTTTATTGTTGATACCCATCAGGGATCGAAAATACACTTTTACTGTCATGAAATGCTTTCTTTATCTGAAATGCCCTTGTTTCATGCTTTCCTGAGAAATTTTTGCACTTATAAAATTTATTAATTTATCAGTTTCTGGATGAAATTTTATATGAAATTAACCTTTTATCTAACAATCCTGACTTTTAATGACCGTGAAGAAGAGGTCTTTTGGTAATCAGCTTTTTCTCCAATTCCAACAATGTTTTCAATCCCATAAAAAAAAAATTCAATCATTTGAGCCATGTTTAAATTGTCGTCTGCAAATGCTTTCAATTTGGGCAAAACTACTTTTTGCGGTGTCATAACGGTATCTGTATACTGGAGAAAAAATAAAGTGCAATTTCCATTTTATCTCTTTTCACAAACAGCATAGTGAACATTGTGCAAAAAGCAAAAATCCTAGGAAATTACATAACTTGCCCAAAAAAGCAAAAAATGGTTTCTGTAACAAAAGCTTCTGTAACATTTCTGTAAAATAGTTGTACCTGACCAATTTCTGGTTTTACCAAAAAGTTTTCAGATGCTTCACCTGCAACAGCTGCCATCATGTACACTTTACAAAATTGTTTAACTGTAGCAAAACGACAAAAATTTGGACTTGTCCAAATTCAAAGCATTTGCTGACAACACTTTAAATGTAGTTAAAATGATGGAATTTGTTTTTGATGGTGTAGAAAACATAGTGGGAAAAGGAGAAAATGCTGGTTACCAACCTTTTTCTCCTTTTCACACTATGTTTTCAAGAGCCTTCATTGTTATGGTTGTTAAAACTTGGGATCGTGTGGTAAATAGTTAAAGTAACGATAGATATAAAAATTTTAAACATAGGCTAGATAAGTAAAAGTCACAGTTGTGAGGAATTCTTGCACCTATCGCACTGTTTACAAAAGCCATCTGTACATGTACAACAGTTGTGTCGGTCTGTTACTCTATTATGGAAAATATTTTTATTTCCTCTCACCTTCCTGAAACAATTTTGCTGCAGACGACTTCCAAAACATCCTTGTGAGATATAGATAGTAAACATGAATTATTAGATTTAATATTGATACATATGAAAGCATTGTGAAGGAAGGAGAAGTTTGCTTTTCACCCTTTACCACACAATCCCGGGTTTTTACGATCCTTGGAAAGAAGGCTTTTGAAATATTTGTAAGAAAAGGAGAAAAATGTTGGTAACCAGCATTTTTCTCCTTTTCCCCCAATGTTTTCTATCCTTCCAAAAACAATTTTTAATTTTTCAGTTGCATTTATTTTGTCGTCTGCAATTCCTTTCAATTTGGACTAGTCTAAAATTTTGTCGTTTGGTAAAGAGTTAACCCTTTACCACACAATTCTGGTTTTTCGCGATCGTTGGAAAGAACGCTTTTGAAATCATTGTGGGAAAAGGAGAAAATGCTGGTAACCAGCATTTTCTCCTTTTCCCACATTTTCTACCCTTCCCAAAACAAATTTCAATTTTTCATTCACAATTATTGTGTCTTCTGCAAATGCTTTCAATTAAGACAGGTCTAAAATTTTGTTGTTTGGTAAACAGTTAACTCTTTACCACACAATCCGGACTTTTAACGACCCTAAAAAAGAAACCTCTTGAAAACATTGTGGGAAAAGGAGAAAATGCAAGTAACCAGCATTTTCTCCATTTCCAACAATGTTTTCTACCCTTCCCAAAACAAATTTAAATTTTTCAATCACATTTATTTTGTCGTCTGCAAATGCTTTCAATTTGGACCAGTCTAAAATTTTGTCGTTTGGTAAAGGGTTAAACACAGAGAAAGTTGTCTGTTGGCAAATCTTTGTATTACATTGTATCTTTAAATCTTCACCAAACCACAACATTTTAGACTTGTCCGATTGTAAGCATTCACAGACAACAAAAAAAAGTTGACTCAAATTTTAAAATTTGATTTGGGAAGGATAGAAAACATTGTGGTAAAAGGAGAAAATGCTTGTTACCAGCATTTTCTCCTTTTTCCACAATGTTTTCATGAGCCTTCTCCCTCAGGGTTGTTAAAAGTTGGGAAGGTTCAGATTGACCATTCTGATGTCCTCATCTTTCAAGCTGACCACAAGAGGGCCCATACATTTGTTTACAAATATGATAATAAAAAATTGGGCTTTGTTGTATCAGATAGGTATATTCATAAATTTCATGAAATTGAATCACCCTTACTTCAACCGCTCCTAACCTGAACAACTTTTGACTCCTTTAGGCACCTTTCACAACTAAAGTTAACTCTTTACCAAATGACAAAATTTTAGACTAGTCCAAATTGAAAGCATTTGCAGACGACAAAATAAATGTGATTGGGAAATTGAAATTTGTTTTGGAAAGGGTAGAAAACATTGTTGGAAAATATAGAAAATGCTGGTTACCAGCATTTTCTCCTTTTCCCACAATGTTTTCAAAAGGCTTCTTTCACAGGGTCGTTAAAAGTTGGGATTGTGTGGTAAAGAGTTAATTTGTTTGAGTGTGTAGATGTACAGTCTGATCTTTGATCTACACTGTCCCTGAGACATTCCGATGAGAGCAACCTTGAAATGGCACTTGTTCTAATCATCAAGGACTTTAAAATTTTTACCAGACAACAAAAGTTTAGACCTTTCCAGATTAACAGCATTTGCAGACATGAAATTTTATGTTGCTGTAATTGTTAGACTTGTCCGTAAAAGGTGGGAAAAACTTGGTGGGAAAAGGAGTAAATACTGGTTAGATAATATTGCAACAAATGGGAAAAAATCTTTATGATTGGAAAAGAAACAAAATTAAGCCTTTTTAATTTGAGTACCCATGTTACAATGTTAATTTTTCTTCACACAAAACAGCATGATGGCAGACTAAATTTCAAAAAATTGTGTTTCTGGTAGCAAATTAAAACACAACAACAAGAAGAGAAATTACTATGCACTTTTTTTTCCCATTTGTTACAGTATAGTCTTTTCTGTATTTGTATCCTTTTTTTTGTTATTGCATAAATTTCAGTAATAATACATCTTTTTAGTATGAAGAGACTTAAAAAAAAAAACTTTTAATGTCTGAAAGAGGATGAAAGAAAATAATGATGTGGAGTGTATCAGAAGTTAAAATCTCGTCTTTATGAAAAAAAAAAATATTTTTGAGTCAAAAGCTATAATATAGACCATAAAAGGCTGTGTAGGAAAGTGATCAAACAGACAAAATGTCATTATATTGATTGAGAGATTCACCTTAACACTTAACCCTTTCCCAAATAAGAAATTTTAGACTCTTCCCAAATCAAAAACATCTACAAATGACAAAAATTGGTCTGAATTAGCTTAACCCTTTCCCAAGTAACAAATTTTGGGCTGGTCCAAATTGAAAGAGTTTGCAGACGACAATTTTAAATTTGATGAAAATGGCAGAAAGGTCTCAAAAAGGGTAGAAAACACTGTGGGAAAAGGAGAAATTGCTCATTAAGAGCAATTTCTCCTTTTCCCACAGTGTTTTCAAAAGACTTATACTGCAGACACATGAAAACCAGGGCTTGTTTGGGAAAGGGTTAAGTTCTATGGTAGGGTAGAAAACATTATGGGAAAAGGAGAAAATGCAAGTAACCAGCATTTTTTCCTTTTCTCACAATTTTTTCAAACTAATGTCCTTCCCAGGGTTGTTGAAACTGGGGATTGTGTTGCAAAGGATTAAAGTGTGTTTACAGACAGTATTGATCCAAGATCAGACTGCACAGAATGTGCTGTCTGATCTGGTATGCTTACCTTTTTCTATTTTAGACTTTGTGGCAATCATGCAGACTTGACCTTTAGATATTTGACCTTTGATACTGACTTGAACAGTCCATATATGTCACTTAACTCTTTACCACACAATTCAGATTTTTAACAACCCTGAGAAAGAAAGCTTCTGAAAACATTGTGGGAAAAGGAGAAAATGCTGGTAACCAGCATTTTCTCCTTTTCCCACAATGTTTTCTGCCCATCCCAAAACAAATTTCATGGTTTCAGTCACATTGAATTTGTTGTGTGCAAATGCTTTCAATTTGGACAAAACTAAAATTTTGCCGTTTGGTAAAGAGTTAATTACAGCATACAACAAAGGTTTAGACTTGTCCAGATTGAAAGCTTTTGCAGACAATGAATTCATTGTCTTAGATAGGTATGAAAACACTGTTGGAAAAGAGAAAATGCTGGTAACCAACCATCATTTTCTCCATTTCCCACTATGTCTATGATGCTATCCTCAGGGTTGTTTAAATCAGGGTTTTGGGGGTTAACTCTTTACCACACAATCCCGACTTTTAACGACCTTGAGAAAGAAGCCTTTTGAAAACATTGTGGGAAAAGGAGAAAATGCTAGTTACCAGCATTTTCTCCTTTTCCCACAATGTTTTCTACCTTTCCCAAAACAAATTTCATTTTTTGGGTCACATTTAATTTGTTGTCTGCAATTGCTTTCAATTTGGACCAGTCCTAAATTTTGTCATTTAGTAAAGAGTTAAAGTGCTGAACAATCCTGCCACCAAACAAAGATCTGTTTGCACACCTGAAAAAGAAAATAAGAAATATTAGACAAAATGTATACAGGAGCAAAACTGCAGAAAGTTATCAGCTTTCCTTTTATGCGTCTTTTTTCTCTGGAAAATATACCTGACTTTACTCAAGGTATTCATAGAATATTATACTTTTTGTCATAAAGCATGATTATGAAGAAATTGAACATATAACAGGCAGTACCTAATTCAAATGAAATTGGAGTATTGCCACAGAAGTTTCAAAAAAGAAATGAAAGGAAAAAATGGCTTGCAAAAAAGAAAGTCTGATTTTGAATCTACATTGTTCAATTTGGAGATATTTTTCTCAAAAAAATAAGTTTCTAATAACGTTATTTGGGTTTTTACTATTGGCTTGAAGTTTTATTTAACTAATTTAGCAGGATAAGGGTTAGGTCATGAGTTCAACATAATGCATGTAAAAAGTCAAGTTTTATATTTTTTGTGAGACAGTATAAGCTGCTGAAATTCATTAATTCTGTACCACTTGATCTCAAGTTTTAGTGATCCTGATGAAGAAGGCTTTTGAACACATTGAGGGGAACATGGTGATGAAGACTGCTTGAAAAGACATTGTGGGAAAAGGAGGTCACCAGCATTTTCTCTTTTTTCCACATTTTCTACCCTTTCAAAGGCAAGTACTACCAAGTGAACCACATTAAGTTTTGTTTTGTCTTCTGCAAATGCCTTGGATTTGGATTGATTGACTGAATGGTGTTTTATGACGCTTTTAACATTATTACAGTTATATTATGATGACAGCACACATATTCATATGTGTCCTTGTTTTGCTAGGCTAGGGCTCTGAAGTGTCTTGTCCAAGGAATCTCCCATAAAAAGCCCAGTGCTTCCAGTGAGGCTGGAACCACCAGGGCCTCCAGGTTACGAGGCCTACATGTTAACACTGAGCCACACAGGACCCTGGATTTGGACAAGTGCAAAATAGTGTTGTTTGGTAAAGAGTTGAATAAAATAAGCATGAAGGAAAAGGGGACCAGAACAATGATGGTTGTAATGCTATTCATAGAATATTTTAACTCTCTGAGTTTAGCTCGCTGAGTTCAATACTAATGTGAGATCCAATAGCGTGATAATAGATACATTTCTCCCGCTTTGACACATGCCCTAATGCCCATGTATAGTTACTGTAGCACTCTACCAAACAAAAAATTCTAGACTTGTTCAAGGTGAAAGCAATTGCAGACGAAAAAATGAATGCAACTCAAAAATTGAAGCTTCCAAGCTGGTAACTAGCACATTGTTTAAGTTTTCTTATACCTTTTGAAGACAAATCTTTTTATTTAACGCGTCACCAAATGACAAAATTTTCGACTTGTCCAAATGGAAAGCATTTGCAGAGGACAAAATAAATGGGAATTAAAAATTGAAAATCGTTATAGGAAGGAAACATTGTGGGAAAAGGAGAAAATGCTGGTTACCAAATATTTTCAAAAGCTCCCACCATCATGGTCATTAGAACTTGGGATTATGTGGCAAAGGGTTAAACCACATTGGAATGGTTGTTGGCAAAAAGTTTCAACTTTGAAAAGTCTAAAATATAAATATGGAATGGTTGTTGGCAAAAAGTTTCAACTTTGAAAAGTCTAAAATTTTGTAAGTAGTTGACTTCAGCCTGATAAGATATCAACACTGAACAAAGAGCAATAAATAATAAAAGGGACAAAACTCAACATTTGGTGGTTGAGTATTGAACAGCTGATGGCTGTCAATACATGATTGGGATTTTTTTACGGCATTTGTCGATCGTGACACTCTGAAATATTCTCGTTTCCTGAGTCATCTGTGCCTCATGCAACCTTCGACCCTCCCCTGGCCCACTTCATTATTCATCTAATAAGGGAGAATTTGCAGTGGGGACATGATGGTGTGTAAAAATCCTGAGATATGCTATTTGGATAAGGGTATTGATTGGGAAACCCTTTCTTGCATGGAAAATACATATCCATCATTTGCCTTTACAGACCAACTGCTGAGTTGTCATGGTCCCAATTAAAGCTTCTGAAAACATTGTAGGAAAAGGAAAAAATTGGAAAAATCTAGGTATTCACTCTTTACCACAGGCGATAAAACACTAGATTTGTTCATTTGAAAGCATTTTTCGACAATAAGGTAACTGTAAATAAGTCAAATCATGGGGTCTATCTTTGAAGGGGTAGAAAGCATTGTGGGAAAAGGAGAAAATGCTGGTTTTCTGCATTTTCCCCTTTTCCCACAATGTTTTCCTTCCTTTTGATGACAATACTCTACATTAGAGTGACATTTAATTTGTTGTCTGCAAATGTTTGGACTCGTCTGAAATGTTGACTTATGATGAAGAGTTATCACTTACCACAAAATCCCTAGTTGTAACCAAATTGTGGAAAATGCCTTCTGAAAACATTGTTGGAAAAGGAGAAAATGCCAGTAACCAGCATTTTCTCCATCGTCTACAAGGTTTTCAACCCTTTCAAACTAAAAAATTACATCATTTAACCCTTTATCACACAATCCCAAGTTTTAACGACCCTTAGAAAGAAGGCTTTTGAAGGCTTTTGAAAACATGGCGGGAGAAGGAGAAAATGCTGATTCCTTTTCAAGGAATGATTTCTACCTTATCAAGGACCAAAATCATCATTTTAGCTACATTTAAATTGTCGTCTAAAATTTCTTTCAAACTGGACCAGACTTAAATTGTGTCATTTGGTAAAGAGTTATATCACATTTAACCCTTTACCAAAAGAAAAAATTTTGGACTAGTCCAAATCGAACGCATTTACAGATGGCATAATAAATTTAGCAGAAATAATGGTAATTGTCTGTGAAAGTGTAGAAAACCTTGCGAAAAAAGGAGAAAATGCTGGTTACCAGCATTTTCTCCATCTCCCACAAGGTTTTCATAAGCCTATTTCCTCAAGGTGGTCAAAACTTGGGATTGTGTGTTATAGTATTCTTTTCCTAAAATGTTTTCAAAAGCCTTCTTTCCTGGGGGTGGTCAAAATGTGGAATAGTGTTTGATAATAGTGTTAACAAAACTGTTTAACTCTTTACCAAATGACAAAAATTTAGACTGGACTAAATTGAAAGCATTTGTAGACGACAATATAAATATGACTCAAAAATTTAAGTTTGTTTTGGGAAGGGCAGAAAACAGTGTGGGAAAAGGAGAAAATGCTGGTTACCAGCATTTTCTCCTTTTCCCACAATGTTTTCAAAAGGCTTCTTTCTCAGCTTCGTTAAAAGTCAGGATTGTGTGGTGAAGGGTTAAGGGTGAAATACTTCCCTAGATGTCAGAATGTTGTCACAGCCCTGCGGTCAGGTCAACCCGTGGAGAGATACCATCTAACTTTGTGCCATTGTATAAGCCCCTTTCTCTCTGCTTTTCTGAAACAGTTATTTACTTGTTACAGTTTGGGACATTTTTGTCTTCCTGAAATATTTATCATACTATTTGGACATTTCTTTCTGTTCCTGAAATATGTGCAACGTTTTTGGAAAGTTTTTCCCTGGATTTTCTCATGTGAGGTCATTTAACCCTTTCCCAAACAAGCCCCTGGTTTTCACGTGTCTGCAGTACAAGTCTTTTGAAAACACTGTGGGAAAAGGAGAAATTGCTCGTAACGAGCAATTTCTCCTTTTCCCACAGTGTTTTCTACCCTTTTTGAGAACTTTCTGCCATTTTCATCAAATTTAAAATTGTTGTCTGCAAACTCTTTCAATTTGGACCAGTCCAAAATTTGTCGTTTGGGAAAGGGTTAAGCCCATTTAACCCCATACAGCACAATCCGAAGTTTTAAAAAAATCCTGAAGAAGGCTTTTAACTTTTTACCATATAATGTAGACGTGTCCAAGTTGAAAGCATTTGCAGACGACAATTTAAATGTAGCTCAAATGATGGAATTTATCACTGATAGAGTAGAAAACATCGTGGGAAAAGGAGAAAATGCTGGTAACCAGCATTTTCTCCTTTTCCCACAATGTTTTCAAAAGGCTTCTTTCTCAGAGTCGTTAAAACTCGGGATTGTGTGGTAAAGGGTTAAAAAAAAGTGTGGGAAAAGGAGAAATGCTAGTAATCACCATTTTCTGCTTTTCTTACAATGGGTTTTACCCTATCAGAGACGGAAATAGTCATCTGAGCTGCATTTAATTGGTCATCGGAAAATGCTTTCAATTTGGTCAAGCCCAAAATTTTGTCGTTTGGTAAAGTTAATAAGTCCTATTCATTCTCCCGTTGGCATAGGCAACATCAGCAGGTTTTGCAGATTACTTGGACCAAGATCTGATAGCAAAGAATTACATGCAGTCTGATCTTTGATAATGCTCTGTATGTACTATCTCATTCTTGCCTGTGTGACCAGAATGTCTCTTCAGTTATGCCCAGGAAAAATATTTTAACTCTGTACTGGCTACTAAAATTTTTAATCCATCAAACTATTACAAAATTCGGAGTTTTAACAACCCTGTAGAAGAAAGCTTTTGAAAACATTATGTGAAAAAGAGAAAATGCTGGTAACCAGCATTTTCTCCTTTTCCCACAATGTTTTCTATTCCATCCAAGACAGAAATCATCATTTGAAAACATTTTATTTGTCGTCTGCAAATTTTAGCTTTTAATGCGGTCAAGTCCAAGGTTTTGTTGTTTGGTAAAGATTTAGCTGTCGTACAGTCCTGGCGAGTAAGGCAGTTGCTGATTGGCTCAGTAATCTAGTTTAGCCAATTGAAAAACTGTGTTGCTTTGAACTGTAGAAAATTGTTGAGAATGTAATTAAGAAAAGTTGCTGAATACAGGTCCCTGCTGTTACATTGATTGATGAACTGATTGACTGATTTATTGATCGATGGATCCATCAACAGATCAATAGTTTTAACTCTTTACCGCATAACGAAAATGTAGACTTGTCCAAATTCTAAGCATAATGCAGATGACAAATTTAATGTAGCTCAAGCCAAGCCCCGTAGCTCAGTCGGTAGCATATAGGACTTGAGAACAGGAGGTCGCTGGTTTGATCCCCGGCTCGGCCAATTTGTTTCCGAGGATTGATGATGTTCGTTGCGACAGGATTTATTCCTCTCTCACCGCTGACCATTGTTTCGACAATGGCTAGGGGGGAAAGCAGCCAGTGGCTTGGAAAGGATATTGTGTGAAGTACTGGTAAAAGAAACCCCAGGAAAGCATGGATAGATGCACTGGTCGCGATATAAGTGAAATAATGTTAAAAATAGCGTTAAACACCATACAATCAATCAATCAATTAATGTAGCTCAAAAAATAATGTCTATCTCAGAAATGGTAGAAAACATTGCGTAAAAAGGAGAAAATGCTGGTTGCCAGCTTTTTCTTCTTTTCCCACAATGTATTCAAAAGGTTTCTTCTTCAGGGTCATGAAAAGTCGGGATTTTGTGGTAATGGGTGAATCTTTACCAAACAACAAAATTTTCAATTGTGTGGTAAAGAGTTAACCCTTAAAACACCTTTCACTACAATAGTTGCTTTTACGGCCAGTGTAGATCAAGATCAGGCTGCAGCCTGATCTTTGACCTACACTGTTTGCTTTTGTGATACACTGCAGACAAAAAGCAACCAGGAAATCGCAATTATTTGGGTTGTATTTCTAGGATAAAAATTTCTGTTAGTTTTGTTCAGAGCTCTTAAGAGTTAAAATGAAACAGCTTGTACGAAGACTTTCCCTTTTTGCAACAGTATTTATACTTGTTTTCATGGATAGAACGTTGACCCATTACCATCCTGAGTTTTAATGACCCAAAGGAAGAAAGCTTTTGAAAACAGTTTTGGAAAAAAAGAAAATGATGGTAACCATCATTTTCTCCTTTTCCCGCAATGTTTTCTACCCTATCACAGATAAAGTCCATCATTTGAGTCACATTTGATTTGTTGTCTGCAAATGCTTTCAATTTGGACAAGTCTAAAATTTTGATGTTTGGTAAAGAGTTAATGAAGACCATCTTTATTTTACAAATGTGTTTTTGAAATCTCCTGCAAATTTGTTTCAGAGGTAATTTAAATCCCAATATACAACTGTTATCTACTGCTGATAGAAGGTAGCATATGGACAAAGAAGTTAACCTTTTACCAGACGACAAAATTTTAGCCTCGTCCAAATTGAAAGCATTTGCAGATGACAATTTCTATGTGGCTCAAATGGTGCAATTTGTCTTTGATAGGGTAGAAAACATTGTGGGGAATGGAGAAAATGCTGGTAACCAGCATTTTCTCCTTTTCCCACAATGTTTTCAAATGGTTTCTTTCCCAGGGGTGTCAAAAGGCGGCATTGTGCGGTAAAGGGTTAACCCTTTACCAGAGGCTTTTTTTTTTTTTTAAATCCCGAAGAGGAGGACTTGAAAACACAGTTGGAAAAGGAGAAAATGCTTTGAAGCAGCATATTTCCCCTTTCCCTCAAGGTTTTATATTTTAGCAAATACAAATCCGTCCATTTTTTCAACATTGGACCCTTTTCCAAACAACAAATTTCAGGCTTTGAAATTTAAAATATCTGCAGACGATAAATTCAAAATCAGTACAAAATAGACTAAAATGAGTGTAAATTTTTTAAAGGGTTAGAAAACGTGGTTGGAAAAGGTTTTCCAAAAGAGTTTTCAAAAGCTTTCTCCTACAGGATTTTTTGGTAGAGGGTTAAGTTGTGCAAATGCTTTCAATGTGGACAAGTCTGAAATTTTGTTGTCTTGTAAAGAGTTAACTCTTTACCACATGCAAAACTTTTAGACCTGTCCAGGTCCAAAGGATATGCAGACACCAAATTAAATGTGGCTAGAATTGTGGAAATTGTCTTTGATCTGGTAGAAACTTCTTGGGAAAAGGAGAAAATGCTGGTTACCAGCATTTTCTCCTTTTTTCAACAATATTTTCTAAAGGTCTCTCCTTTAGGATCATTAAAACTCGGGATTGTGCAGTAAAGGATTAACTCTACCAAACAACACAATTTCAGACTTGTCCAAATTGAAAACATTAGCACATGACAAAATAAATGTGACTCGAAAATTGACATTGTTTTAGGAAGGGTAGAAAACCTTGCGGGTTTTCCCACAATGTTTTCAAAAGGCTTCTCCCCTAGGGTTGTTAAAAGTCGGGATTGTGTGGTAAAGGGTTAAAGAAGACTGATTTATCTACATAGGGGGTTAACTGTGGGTTTAATGATAGGGGTACAGCACACTTTTACCAGATAAGTATCTATTGTGCAAGCACCATACAGTGACATGAATCATGGTATCCAATGTGTGGGCCAAAAAACATGTGCCAACTTCCCAGCATCAAGTTTGATCTACTTTCATTATTTAGTAAAAAGGTAGCAGGAAGATTGATGTGCAATTTGGTTGTCAAGTTTAGACTGCTGCTCATAAATTTTACTGAAAATAATGTCTATGAGTATGCAAGAGTAGAGCAATGGCCATTTCCTGAAGTGCAAAGCCTCGAGTATGCTTCTCCCTCAGGCTGGGGGAAGGGGGGAGGAGAGAGAGAGGTCACTAGGGCAGGGGTCTCAGGGGCTCTCCCCCTAAAAATTTTAGAATGCAGACACACCATTTGGGAGCCCCTTTCAAGCATTTCTTTGCTAGTCCTATGTGCACAGATGGGTTGGAGCTGGGAGGCTGGATTAACTCTTTACCAAACGACAAGAATTTAGATATGTCCAATTTGAAAGCATTTGCAGACGACAATTTCAGTGTGTCTCAGATGATATGATTTTTCTCTGATAGGGTAGAAAACGTGGGAAAAGGAGAAAATGCTGGTTACCAGCATTTTCTCCTTTTCCCACAATGTTTTCAAAAGGCTTCTTCTCCAGGGTTGTTAAAAGTCGGGATTGTGTGGTAAAGGGTTAAAGGTAACTGATATCAGTGTTTCCAGTCATGTTTCTTTTAGTGCACAGCTCGCTTTGCCCCTGCCTAGAATACCACAAGCTTTTTTATCCATATCCTGGCCCTTTAACCCATATCCAACCAAATTTCTATAATTCTACATAGATGTAGATCTATTGAAAAAAGTGCATTATTCAAGGTTCATTTGATAAGGATGGAATATTTGGGTCTTTTGTTGAGCAAATGAAAGCTTGATGTAGGTGCCATCTTGAAAAGTGCCCAGGCTAATGGCTTCAAACATAACATCTGTCATGAAAAAGGAATCCCACCCCCCCCCCCAAAAAAAAAATGCTTCATTCTTTGTTCACCTTGGATCAGTTATCTTCAAAAGGTTAAAGAAGGCTGGGAGGGGAAAATGTTTTCATTCCTGTTCAAATTTTTGTGGGAGGTAAAAAATTCGACCCGCAAATATTTTTGAAGTAGGAAAATATTCATATAATTCTTTTAATATATACTAGGTGCTTAATCCTTTAGTATGCAGTCATCTTTCACTGGCAACGGAAGAAGGCCCCTGGAAGCAATGGGGAAAAAAAGGAAACTGCTGGTAACCAGCATTTTCTTCTTTTCCACATTTTCTACCTTTTGAAAGAAAAATTTTCTAATTTGAGTCACATTTATTTGTCATCTGCAAATGCTTTCAAATTGGGCAATTCTAAAATCTTGTCGTCTGGTGAAGAGTTAATCAGTTGAACACACATCATGTGTCCCAAAAAACTAGAATAAAAAGCTGGCTGGTTTGTTACAATAAATGTCACATACATTGCCCCACCTCTCATGGAAACCCCGAAACTACAAGTGACATAAAAATTCACATCTTTGCCATCTCGTGTCACTATAAATTTGCAAGACACCGATGCAGAAATGTGGTAAGCTGTGTTAATACGCTAACAAATATGTCATAATTAGGATGTAGCCGTCTTAACATGGGTTGTCATTTATGGTCGTATGGATACAGGCTGTGATCTAATTAGTACAGAAGTATGAAAGCTTGGTATAAATAAACCCTGAACTGGCCAACTAAATCTTAACCCTTTACCACACAATTACGAGTTGTAACGACCCTAGTAGCCTTTTGAAAACCTTGTTGGAAACGGAGAAAATGCTGGTAACCAGAATTCTCACCTTTTCCCTCATGGTTTTCTTCACTTTCACAGGCAATTATTACCATTTCAGGTTAAAGTTGGTATGTTGTCTGCAAATGTTTTCAGTTTGGACCAGTCTAAAATTTTGTCATTCGGTAACCGGTTACAATTTGTTGGTATTGAAAGTCTTTGCAGACAACACATAACACTTTGCTGAAATGGTGAGATTTATCTTCGAAAGAGTAGAAGACATTTTTGCAAAAGGAGAAAATGCTGGCTACCAGCAGTTTGTTCTGTATACGCTCAGTGTTTTTAATGGCTAAACTTCCTCAGGATCATAAAAACATGGGATTCTGTGCCCAGCCTGTGAGTTGGATGTAATCATGTTTATGGTATATAACCCTTTTCCACACAATCCGGAGTTTCAGTGACCCTGTCAAACAGGCAATTTGAAACATTGTGAGAAAAGGACAAAATGCTGGTAACCAGCATTTTCTCCTTTTCCCACAATGTTTGCTATTATATCAGAAAGAAATCCCATCATATGAGACCGATTTTATCTGTGGTGTGCAAATGTTTCGAATTTGGAAATCCAGAATTTTGTCGTTCGGTAAAAAGTTAAGGGAACTCTGGAATTTCTTTCTGGCCTGTTCAAAAGGGGTCTTTTTTTTTCTTCCTAAGAAAATGTTCCCTAGTTATAATGCCTTAAGAATTCTTGTCACTTTTTATCTTGGTAATCTATACAAGTTTTTCAATAACGTCTTCACTTCAAATGATCCTGGAGAGAAAAATTATGTCCTAATTACAAGAGATGAGGTCTAAAATCAATATTCCAGACCCCATAAAGAATTTACCCATTGCCTGTAAGATCCATTGACATAGTCCGCAAGTTGGTAGTTTGCGCAAAAATATTGTCAGAAAATGAGCAACAGCTTGTATCAAGAGAGGATTACCTTTTTCAGTTACAGTATGTTTTTTCTGAGCCAGCAAGTATTTTTGATGATTTATTCTCCAAATTTCTTTTGTTTCCGTTTGACTTTGGTTTTCCCTATGTGAATCTAAACCTGTATAGGTAATGGGTAAAGAAAATTGGAAAAACTCCGCAGAACATCTATTGCAAGATGAGAAAAAGAACACTATAATAGTGCCGACTTTGTCAACCACAGGATCAATGACATTTCTTTGGAATCTGGTGCTCTGAATTGTCGATAAACCCAGATATAATTAAGTACCGTTATCGTGTGATCTTTGATATGTTACACTTAATTCCCGATCTATATTGTCGTGATGTTATGGTAACCTTTTCTCTGCCATTAACTATGTTAAGGTTTTGAGCTGTGTTTTAGATTAACTCTTTACCTCATAATCCCATGTTTTAACGGCTTTGAAAACGAGGCCTGCCTCTGAAAACATTGCGAGAAAAGGAGAAAATGCAGGTAACAGCATTTTCTCCTTTTTCCACAATGTTTTCTTTCCTTCAAATGACAAATTTCAATTTTTAAGCAGTTGATTTTGTCGTCGGCATATGCTCTCATTTTGGACAAGTCGAAAATTTTGTCATTTGGTAAAGTTAAGTGACAATAGTTGTCATCTGGACCTAATGGCATAAAGTTCTTTTCATTGCTGTTTGATCTTGAAAAGAAGTGGGGGGGGGGGGTGTAGTACTTTTCAGGACAGTTATTATATTATTATAATGTCATGTTTTATGTTAGATTCTTATCAATCTTTTCTATTGTGCTAAATGGTATTCCCATTGTTTTATCATTCTTTGGATCACTTTTATTACTTATCATCATTTACGAGTCAAAAATCTTGAAGGCTTGCAATGAGTTTACCTATGGTAATCTTTATGAGGAAATGTTATCAGATATTTTGAACTGCATAAGATGTTCTTCCATGGCATACACATCCACTTAGGTTATATCTTGTATCATTAGAGAGGGAACGAGAATATCTGGTCATATATTGAGAGGGAAACTTCGGAAATGTTGCTGTAGTTCTGTTGTTTCACATAAGGTTGAGCTATGCTCTGGCATAAGGGGGTTTAATGCATCTCTGTAATGCATTATACCAATCAAGCCATCACATAGTTATGGATCCTTAATCATAAGTCACTTTTTTCAACAACAGACTGAATCATGAGGTAGACTGGTCTTTGGACATACAAAAAATTGACCAATAACGAAAAGTTTTTGGCCCAGGTCAGTCTGTGTGGACTGCGCAGGCTGACCAGGGCCGATGCTTTTCACACATGCATTAAGTCTCCTTTTCACAGGGCATGGCTCATTTATTTTGGTTGCAGCCTAGAGACCCTTAGTAGTGCATGTCATGTTGCGAGTAAGATGTGAGGGGCAGGTCACTAGTTTTGGATCAAATTGTCCCATTTAATGCATTGATTGAGTGATCAATCTGTTAATTGATTGATTTGAGTGTTATACCAACATCAGTCTTGAAGCTTGTGACGTTGACAGTTACAGTCTGGGCTCTTTCCTGACACACAATTGCTTTTAACTCAGTGTAGCACTTTGGTAAAATTATTTGGGGCAGAGCATCATTTTTCAATGCCAACAGTGTTTTCTACCATTCCATAGGCAAATCTCATTGATTACCTACTTTTGATTTGTAGTCTACAAAGGGTTTCAATAGTTTGATGTCAAATAATGTATTTCAGGTAATTAAGGCTCCCTTCCTAATAGTAGTGCCCCCACTATATTTCTTTCTCCAGAGGCCTCCAAACAACCCCCAGCCAATCTTACCTTCACTAAAACTTGTCAAACGTAGACTGACGAAAATCATTAATGACCGATATTTTATAAATAAACCTACTGGTACAGCATTGACATAATCCTAATTACTTAACAAATCAATGTCATTAACACCTGACTATCCGAATACACATACACTTTGAATAACAGCATAACTTTTGGCAACACAAAATTTGTCAACCAACTTGGAAAAACTTTTAAGAAAATGAAGTTTCATATACCAGTATCCCATACTAATCATGAACGATATTTATTGTCCAAATAAACCACAATTGGCTTTAAAACACCAAATACTGGTCATTGTGGGTCTAGGATCAAGGCAACCAATTGTTACAGATCAAAAGCTACAACAGAAATATTAAAACTTGACATCTACATTCCATTTCTAAAGGTCATTATGTAATCATTTATGAAAACTTAATATTGTCTGAAGAAATAATTATTTTTGTGGGGGGGAGGGGGGGTGATGGCAATCTAGAGGTTTAGATAGGGTTGAGTAACTTATATAATCATCAAAGGAAAGGAAAACCGAATAGGAGTGATCCCATGACATACCTTTATCTGTGTATATACATCAAGAAAACTTTTTTTATGTTATCAGTTTTCACTCAGACATGTGAAGTCATGCATTGCCATCATTTTGTGTAGCCTTTGTTTAGAGGGTGCTTGGACTGAAATGTGTTCCAGAATTGAAGAATAATCAAAGGACAAAACTCTGGAAAATTGAGTAATGAATTATGGGAACTATGGGAAAGTTTTCACCAGAAAAAGTTGTATGCTGCCATGCATATCCCTATTATCAATGAAGCCACAAGAAAGATATTTGCAGCTATTATTCAAAGCATATCAAAATGTGACTTACCATGTAAGACATGCAGGATTGCCATTAAAAAAAAATACAGGGCGAGTTAATATCATAAAAAATCTACTGAATTTCTCAGTGGTCATTTTACTGCCATACGTGATCATTGATTAAAAGATGCCATTATTAGGTTGCAAACTGTGCCATCTAATTTATACAACTTGTTACATCACTCACATTATACATACAGTGTTCTGCCAAGTATTTTGAAAAGGTGAGACAAATGTCTCACTCACCCTAAAAAGTTGGAGACATTTCTGGAAACATGGGGACAAATATACAAATTATCATGTACGGCATGAAATTAAATACTAAAAATGAATTACATTACATTTCAGCTTGTTTTATTATTGTTGACTATATATAACTATTATTTCAAGGTTAGATGTCTTCTGTCATTAGAAAATTAACTTGAGAAACTCCAGAACACAGTTTTATACAAAGTGACAAACAATGCATAGTCAGTGCTTTTATTAGCTCACCTAAGCACGAAGTGCTAAGGTGAGGTATTGTCATGGGTTGTTGTCCAGCGTCCATCTGTCCGTCTGTCCGTCTGTCCACAATTCCTTTAAACATCTTCTCCTCCTAAACTGGTGGACCAATCTTGATGAAACTTGGCAGGGATGTTCCTTGGGTGAAGCTCTACCAAAGTTGTTCAAGAGATTGAATTCCACCCAAAACTCTGGTTGCCGTGGCAACAGAAAGGCAAAAAATAGGAAAATCTTTTAAAATCTTCTTCTCTGATTCTAGAAGGCGTAGAGCTTTGATATTTGGTATGTAGCATCTCCTAGTGGACATCTACCAAATTTGTTCATATGATGCCCCTGGGGTCAAAACTGGCCCCGCCCCGGGGGTCACAAGTTCGAACATGGGAACAAAGAAGGAAAACTTTAAAATTCTTCTTCTCTGAAACTGGAAGGCGTGGAGCTTTGATATTTGGCATCTAGCATCTCCTAGTGGACCTCTACCAAGTTTGTTCATATGATGCCCCTGGGGTCAAAACTGGCCCAGCCCCGGAGGTCACAAGTTTTAAACATAGGAACAAAGAAGGAAAACTTTAAAAATCTTCTTCTCTGATTCTAGAAGGCATGGAGCTTTGATATTTGGCATCTAGCACCTCCTAGTGGACCTCTACCAAGTTGGTTCATATGATGTCCCTGGGGTCAAAACTGGCCCTGCCCCGGGGGTCACAAGTGTCGAACATAGGAACAAAGAAGGAAAACTTTAAAATTCTTCTTCTCTAAAACTGGAAGGCGTAGAGCTTTGATATTTGGTATGTAGCATGTCCTAGCGGACATCTACCTACTTTGTTCATATGATGCCCCTGGGGTGAAAACTGGCCCTGCCCGGGGAATCACAAGTTTCGAACATAGGAACAAAGAAGGAAAACTTTAAAATTCTTCTTCTCTGAAACTAGAAGGCGTAGAGCTTTGATATTTGGTATGTAGCGTCTCCTAGTTGACCTCTACCAAGTTTGTTCATACGATGCCCCTGGGGTCAAAACTGGCCCTGCCCCAGGGGTCACAAGTTCTAACATAGGAACAAAGAAGGAAAACTTTAAAATTCTTCTTTTCTAAACCTTGAAGGCATAGAGCTTTGTTATTTGGTATGTAATGAACCTGTTCTAAGTTTGTTAGCCCACCTGAGCACAACATGTTAAGTCAGTTCGAAATTGGGTCACCTGGGGTCTTAAACTAGGTCACTAGGTCAAATTAAATACCTTGTGGGCACTCTAGAGGCCACATTCATTGCTCAAATGACCTGAAATTTGGTCAGAATGTTTATCTTGATAAAATCTAAGATGAGTTTGGATTTGGGTCACCTGGGATCATAAACTAGGTCATTAGTTCAAATTAAAGTAATACCTTGTGGGCACTCTAGAGGCCACATTTTTGGCTCAATTGACTTGAAAATTGGTCAGAATGTTTGTCTTGATAAAATCTCACATGAGTCCCAATTTGGGTCATGTGGGGTCTTAAATTAGGTCACTAGGTCAAATGAAAGAAATACCTTGTGTGCACTCTAGAGGCCACATTTATTGTTCAATTGATTTGAAAATTGGTCAAAATGTTTGTCTTGATGAAATCTAGGATGACTTTGAAATTGGGTCACCTGGGCTCATAATCTAGGTCACTAGGTCTAATTAAAGAAATACCTTTAGGGCACTCTAGAGGTCACATTTCTTGCTCAATTGACTTGAAAAATGGTCAGAATGTTTGTCTTGATGAAATATTGGGTGAGTTTGAAATTGGGTCAGCTGGGGTCATAAACTAGGTTACTGGGTCAAATTTAAGAAACACTTTGTGGGCACTCTAGAGGCCACATTTATTGCTCAATTAACATGAAAACTGTTCAGAATGTTTGTCTTGATAAATTTTTTGATGAGTTCTAAATTGGGTCATGTGGGGTGATAAATTAGGTCACTAGGTCAACTTACGGAAATTCCTTGTGGACGCTCTAGAGGCCACATTTTAAGCTCAATTGACCTGACAATTGGTCAGAAATTGAATTATGCACATTGAGTGAATTTCGCCTATTGACTCAGGTGAGCGTCCAGGGCCATCATGGCCCTCTTGTACATTATGTACAGTTCTGGTTAGGATAATAAAACTAATTTGTCAAGAATAACTTCCTTGAGTTGCAGCCTCTCCAGTGTTCCAGGGCTTTTATAAAATCAAAATCTTTAACATCTCAACAGCAGTTTTGTCCGAGGTATAGTCAACACATTTGGAAGTTTTCAGACTTCCTACGTTTGGACAGTTTAACAGAGACAGTAGTTCAAGCAGCTTGTCATATTTGTTAAGGGCTATATTTGCTTTTACAATCCAAATTGTAGACTTAAAAGCCACTATCATGGTCGATTCTTTCTTGCTCAAAACTTTCCCGACTGACTTTTTGAAATCAACACGTAGGGATTCCATCATGAGGGCTGCCTTGTGATGAGAACTTTTGGGTGTCTGTGTAGGGTGGTAGTTCTAAAATTTGTGTTCTGTTCAGTAATCGAGTTATCCTTACAGTGTTTTTTACATAATTTGCATGTCATAAATTTTTTTCCCTGTCATATTCCAGCCACAAAAAAAAGCCATTTATCCTGAAATTGTCATACTGGTACTTTTTTCTGTGTTTCCAGTGTCCGTAGACATAGGTGGAGCTGGGGTTGAACTGTCATTTGTCACTTGCTGATCGCGTGACTTGGAAAAGAAATTTAAGATTGTACTTGGCTTTTTTGGCGGTGGCTCAGCCATATTTGCATGAAGCAGACGCATAAGTAAACAAAAGAATTACTTGTTCTTTCTACGACAATATTGATTGGTGAGTTTCTCGCACCTGATTGTGCCGACATCCAATTGACCTTTTTGTTACGGTATCGTAAAATTTACTTTCGTCATGAAAAATACATGGAATTCTCCCCTTTTTGCCGATGTATCTACCCTGTGACAAAAATCGCTTCTGACTTAATTTTCTTGCAACATTTTAGATTTTTTGGCAAGAAAATGGCAAATATGCGGTCACGGCAGAACACTGTACATACGGGTCAACTACAGTTTCAATCATTTAGCGTTCAGAATGTCTGAAGAGCCTCATAACCTCATAGGTAAAGAATGTTTAAAGCACCTGAAAGGTGTAGCAAGCTGAAATAACCAACATTGACAAAGTGTTCATAAACTGTTTTGAGGAACATAAATCCAACCATGTGCATATGACTGGCAAGTCCTTTTGCCAAGACGCCCACCCACTGCACTGCAAAATAGCAGCTAGTCTTTTAAAGCACCAAATTTATTGGCTGGTACAAGCATTTCAATGCGAGCCATTGCATAAGCTCAGCACAGATAGCAGATGACTGTATGGACAACATGTTTCATGAGGTTCGATCTTGATTTGCCTCGTCTCCAAAATGGATCTGTGACATTTTGTCGAAAACTACTTTCATCGAAAATGATCCCCAGCCCTGACCCTTACTCTTTTAGGTTTTAGACTTATCCAAATTTGAAGCATTTACAGACAACATAGTCAGTGTGACCAAAAATCTGAAATTTGTCTTTTTAAAGGAAGAAAACATGATGGGAAAGGAGAAGATGCTGGTAATCAGCATTTTCTCCTTTTCCCCACAATGTTCCTAAAATCCTTCTTCAGGTTTGCTAAAACTTGGGGTTGTATGGTGGAGGATTAACCCTTTACCAAACAACACTAATTTAGACTTGTCCAAATTCAAAGCTGTCACAGACGACAAGTTAAAGTTGGCTCAAATGACAAAATTTGTCCTTGATAGAGTAGAAAACATTGTGGGAAAAGGAGAAAATGCTTGTTACCAGCATTTTCTCCTTTTCCCACAATGTTTTCAAAAGGCGTCTTCTTCAGGGTCGTTAATAGTCAGGATTGTGTGGTAAAGGGTTAAAGGGTTAATCAACAGACACAGGACTTCTGTTTTGAAGAGTTGGTCTATGCCTGTATAAACATAAAGTGTTCAATTTTCCAGACATTTAACACTATTCGACAGCTTGGATCCTTTCATACAGAATAGAAAGTCATCTTACTTAAAATTTATAGTAGAAAACAATAAAGAGTTCCAACAAAATTAATGATTTTAGCTTAACCCTGAGCAATCTCTTTTTGATGTATCTTCTGCCAACTTTCAAGTTTTACTTTTTAAAGACTAGGAGTTGTAAGGAGCCCACAATCTGCATGTGAAGTAATGGGTTATCCTATCCCTTGCGATATAAAAAAAAATCCTGTCAGTTTGCATGTAACCCAGCCAAGACTGCTTTACCTACAATTTAGTGCAATATAATGAACAATGTAGATCCAAGCTCAGGCTTACATGTTCTGTAAAGTAAGACCTTAACTCTTTACCAAATGACAAAATTTTAGATTTGTCCAAATTGAAAACATTTGTAGACGACAAAATAAATTTGACTGAAAAATTGAAATTTGTTTTGGGAAGGGAAGAAATATTATGGGAAAAGGAGAAAATGCTGGTTACCAGCATGTTCTCCTTTTCTCACAATGTTTTCAAAAGGGTTCTTTCTCAGGGTCATTAAAAGTTGGGATTGTGTGGTAAAGGGTTAATGTCTTTTCTGCTTGCAAACACTTGCAATTGCACCTTAAGATTAAGGGATTGCCTTCCACAGTGAGGGGAGGGGGTAAGATTCAAATAGATAGTACCATATGCCCTGAGCACCAACATCACTATTTACATGCTCTGAAATTGGCTTATCAATACCCTATCAATTGGATTACTTTGTTTCGTGTGCTGCTTACTGTATCATTGATATGGAATGGTGCACTTCCTGTAGTTTATAGCTCTGATAAGTCCTTCCATTACTGTCTGTGTCATTGCAATAAAACAATTGCTGGCTGATGCCCGGGGTACCAAGAGGGGAAAGGCAACTACAGCTGTGGAGGCACATCAAAGGTACAAATGATCCAAACGGCACATTTCCATGTTGCTTGAGTCTTTGTGTCACACTGAAATACAAAAATTGTAGGCTGTATACATTTCTTCCATTTTAATTTTTCTGTTTAACTAATTACCCCATAGTCCCAAGCTCTAGTGACCCTAAAGAAGAGTTTTGAAAAAATTGTGGAAAAAAACACTGGCTGCTTTCCCACATAACCATCATCGAAACAAAGATAAGTGGTGAGAGAAAAGTGAATCCTGTCGCAATGACTTGTCATCAATCTTCGGAAAGAAATCAGCTGAGCTGGGGGTTTGAACCAGCAAGTCCCTGTTCTACAGTCCTGTGTGCTACCGACTGCGCTACTGAGGCTCTGCTGTTTGGTAAAGAGAGAGACAGGGGCTAAACAAACAACTCTATCTGTTGACTGTGGCAAAAACAGTGTATTCAGTGTATTTATAATGTTAACTCAGTTGGTGACATCAAAGTTCACACTTAGTTGACAGGATGACCTAAAAGGACCTTTAATGTTGTCATCATTGGAGTATAGGTTGACATGAAGTAGCTGCCCTAGATTGTTTGGTAATTTCTTGTCATGTGATAAGTGGAGTCATGCTGAGACTAAAAAGGGGCCTTAACTCTTTACCAAATGACAAAATATAATTCTAATCCAAATTGAAAGGATTTCCAGATGACAAATTAAGTGTGGCTAAAATGCCTAGAATTGTTTTCAAAGAGTAGGGTACCTTGTGGGAAAAGGAGAAAATGCTGCTTATCAGCATTTTCTCCGTTTCCCCGCAGTGTTTTTAAAAGGCTTCTTCCTTAGGATTGTTAAAACTCAAAATTGCGTGGTAAAGGGCTAATGCATCTGCAAAAAGTATTGCCCCTGTCAGCCTGTGCGTTCTGCGCAGGCTGACATGGGTCAAAACTTCTTGGTTTTGGTCAATTTTCTGCATGTCTAAGGATCAGTCTATCTCAATATTCAGCTGAATGTTAGTACAAAATGGATTTTATGGATCCATAATTATGTGATAACTTGCTCGGTATAATGCATCAAGGAGATGCATAAAACTCCCTTCTGCCAGAGCATGGCTCATTTATGTTAGATAATGTAGATTGCCGACTGATTCTGAACTGGCTAGCTCAGTCTCTAGTGCAGGCTGGGTGTAAAATCTGGGTTCCATAGTTTGGATTCCCAGCTTGGCCGAATGCTTTCCTAGGATTGATGATAGTCATTGAGACAGGATTCAGTTTGTCTTCCCTGAATATTGTTTAGACAATTTATATGTGGGAAAGCAGCAAATGGCCTGGAAAGAATGTTATGCTATGTCATGGTAAAAGAAACTCCAGGACCCATAGTAATTCATAAGATTATTCATGGTCTTATTCTTATGAATTTTCTAAATTTGAAAGTAACACAACTTCTGATTGGCTTAACTAAATTGTGAAGTCGATCAGAAGTTGTGTTACTTTCTAAATCTAATTAGACTAAGAATGTTCGTAAGAATGGTTTTTGAATAGTGTCAGACCCTCAGACTGGACGCCCAGATGGCCACCAAGTGAAGTAACCAAAATGGTCAAGCACCTGATGCATGTTTCCATGGATGTCAAGCCAGAGGGAAAGCATTCCAGTTTGAGTGTATCACAGTTTTATGTATAACAGACACCTGCTCTTGTTATGTTGTTTGGAAGAGTCGTGTGAAGAGAGGACACAAAAATGAATGAAGATTGTTGGTGCTGAGATCAGCATTGTTGGTTGTAGCTATTGGCTTATAATTTGAATAAGGCCATTGGCAGAATTACTGCACTCACCTTTGACCATTTGGTTCATTGATTGTAGTTGAGTTCAATAAAAGCAATGAAATGGTAAAAAATCATTAATTTTGTAACAATTCAAAGAATTTTAGTGAAATCATGCCATAGGCTTATAAATAAAAGGACTTGAATTAGGACTTCATAAGAGAATATGTATGAAAAGGTTGCTTGCAATTTCTCTCTTTACCACAGTCTTTCAAATTTAATCTGGTTCAAGATGCAATAAGCTATCAGTTCCTGTTGGATGCAATGAGTTCACCCTGAATCTTCTGGCCAAGTGTATTTTTTGTATCAGAATAGCTATAAAAGTATCACTGAGGTACAGTATGCCATGGCTAGGTCAGAAAACAGTTATTTGTACCTGTATGTACAGATAGTGTAACTTATGTGTATGTAACCAATCTATCATTAATTAACTAATTACAGGTCGGGTAAACCATCAAACAACATGTTGGTAGAGGTTTGTGCTGACCTGCTTCAGACACTGATATGGAGGTGAATGAGAGTCTGTATAGCTTATTTCAAGAGCAGTTTTGAGGGACCGTAACTCTTTTATCTGAAAACAAAACTTTACACGCATGAAATTTGGAAGCATTTACAGATGACAAATGAAATGTATCACTGGCAACAGGATTTTGCCTTTAAAAAGATAGAAAACGTAGTGAGAAAAGGAAAAAAAGTGCTGGTTACCAGCATTTTCTCCTTTTCCCACAATGTTTTCTAAAGCCTTGTTCCAGGAAGTCATAAAAATTCTACATTATTTGTGTAAGGTTTTAATAGTTCCAAAAAAAAGGAAGGCTGAGCAAGATAGCTTTCTCAGTTATGTACAGGGGTCCCTGGTTTGATTCCCAGGCTAGTCAATTGTTTTCAATGATCAGTGGTCGTCATTAGGACAGCATTTTCTCATTTTACCGCAAGGTTTTCTAACCTACAAAAAATAAATTTCAATTTTTGAGTCATGTTTTTTTTTGTTGTTGTATGCAAATGCTTTCAGTCTGGACAAGTCTAAAATGTTGGTGTGTAAAGAGTTAAATTTTGAACAGTGCAACCTTTTGACCCCAGTTTGAGTACATACCATCTTGCACAAATGTATTTTCTGATCTGAAAACTGTTTTTATTGCAAAATTATTACAGGTTTATTGAAATTTTATTTGGCAAAAATAAACAAAGGATGATTATTTGGCATTTTTATGTGTCTTGTCTGCCAAAGTTTAAACTTCAACCATTGAACACTGGCAGATTAGACTTTTCTTTAACACTTAGGCAGCTATTAGCTTGACTTTATGGGCTTTTGCTGACAATGTAGATCAAGATCAGACTGCAAAAAATGTGCAGTCTGATCTTTGATCTGCAGTGTCTGATACAGTGAGATTTCTCCAACAAACTAAATTTTTGAAACAGGGACTTATTACATGAGTTAATTTTCACTATTGGCTGGAAATCTTTAGTTCGATTTAGTTTCAGTTTATCCCTTTACCAGATGACAAAATTTCACACTGGTCCAAATTGAAAGCATATGCAGACGACAAATTGAAGGTGACCTAAATGACAAAATATGTCCTTAACAGGGTAGAAAACATTGTTGGAAAGGGACAAAATGCTGGTTACCAGCATTTTCTCCTTCTCCAACAATGTTTTCAATAGCCTCCTTTGTCAGGGTTGTTAAAAGTCAGCATTGTGTGGTAATGTATATTAAGGGTTAACCTGTTCCATACAGGTTATGTGGCTCTTTTAATCTAAGCCAATATTGAAACAATCCTTACACCACCATTCACATCTTTAGTTGCATTTTTGGCTAGTGTAGACCAAGATCGGACATTAAATCCTTTGCAGTTTGATCTTTGATCTATAATGCCGGCTTTTCTGTAACTTTCTGGCCACAAGTAACCTTGAAGTTGCAATCATTTGAGTCTTATCTCTAAGTTAAAAATGTCTTGAGATTATTTGGCACTCTGTGGGTAAAAAAAAAGATTTGGTTTATTTGATAGGGAAGCTGAAATATACTAGGGGAGTTCTTTGCTATGTTTTTTCAGAACTTTTTTAGTAGCTGCAAGTTTTTGTCAGAAAAGCTAGATTTTGGAAATAGGTCAAGTTTGAATTGGTATTGATGCCAAAAGATAACAAGATAACACTAAACATGTGAACACAGGAGCAAACATTGTCTTGTGTTTCACTATTTTAGTTTTATTGCCATTGCACCTATGTGTTTCTGGTGTTACCTGCAGAAAACAGTACTCTTTCAAAGCCACCGACTGCTTTCCCGCTGTAACAAGGTTGAAACAATGTCCAGCAGTGACATTGTCATGAATTCTGTTGCAATGACTATCACCAATCCTCAAGTGCAGCTTGGCAGAGCTTTGATGACAACTCAGGAACAAACCTCAGTATCAGTTTGTGATAAATCTTTTTCTGTCATAATATTATGGGTTTATGGTACAAACTTTGGCACAAGCTTTTAGATTAAACTTTACAAGCAATCCCATGTTTAAGCAGTTGTAACCGTTTACCACACAATCCTGAGTTTTCAACAAAGCTAAGGAAGGGGGCTGTTGAAATTTTTGCGTGAAAAAGAGAAAACGCTGGTTTCCAGCATTTTCCTGTTTTCCCCTAATGTTTTCTACTAATTCAAAGACAAATCTCTCCATCTGAGCAAAAGTTCACTTGTCATCTGAAAATTGTTTGAATTTGGACATTTGCTGTGTGGCGAAGAGTTAAAGAAAAAGGTTTTTGAAATGATTGTGGTAATAGGAGAAAATTGTTATAAACAGCAATTTCGCTTTTTCTCTCTATCAAAGGCAAATTTCATCACTTGAGCCACTTTCAATTTGCTTTTTGCAGATGTTTCGTATCTTTACCAAACATGAAAAGCGTTTTCTATTCTATCGAGGACAGAAATAAAAATTTGAGCCACATTTGAGTTGTCATCTGCAAATGCTTTGGTTTAATTGTTTACCAAACAATCCTGAGTTTTAACGAGACGGAGAGAGACTGGCCTTTTGAAAACATTTTGGGAAAAGGAGAAAATGCTGGTAACCAGCATTTTCTCCTTTTCCTGCAATGTTTTCTACAACATCCAAACCAAATTTCATCATTTGAGTTGCACTTAGACTGTGGTCTGCAAATACTTTCAATTTGTCTAAAATTTTGTCATGTAGTAAAGCATTAAAGCACCTTCCACAACTAGTTTCTTTTGCGGCCAGTTTAAATCAAGATTGGGCTGCACAAAATGTGCAGGCTGATCTTTGATTTACACTATAGACAAAAACAAGCACAAAATTACAATTATTAGGGTGTAAATATCCTAGACTTAAAATATCCATTTGGTTTATTTGGCTGTATGGGATAAATATGGACAGAATCTACAACTTTGTAACCGACGAAAGAAGCCAGTGGTAGTTTGATCTTGTCTCCTCAAAGAATTACAATATGGAAAAAGACAAACTCATGTCGGATACAGCTCTTCAGAGCTCCAGGTTAGAGGGATGATGATATTCTAAATCCATTATTTCTCTTCCAAACCCTATGTTGTGGGTACTCATTAGAATCGTCTCGTTGAAACGATTCTGATGAGTACCCATAACATAGGGTTTAGTGGAGAATAATTAATATTTTTAATTTGGAAATCAAAATCACTCCCTCTATCTGGAACTCTGGCTCTTGAAGGAAAGCGGATCTAGAACTCCAAGCTTTATATCATAATTTACAGGTAGTCCTGTCAGATGTTTGCCCTGTATCATTAACACCATTCCTACTTTATTGCAGGATGTGCTTCTTGTTGGACAAGTGGTCACTTCTACTGTAAACAGTTTAACTCTTTATCATCACTCAGCAAAATTTTCGACAGGTCCAAATTGAAAGCATTTGCAGACAACAAAATAGATTATGGCTCATATGACAGAACTTGTGTTGAAAAGGGTAGAAAACGTTGTGGGAAAGGGAGAAAATGCTGGTTACCAGCATTTTCTCCTTTTCCCACTATGTTTTAAAAAGGCGTCTCTCAGGGTGGTTAAACTGGGGATTGTGTGTTAAAGGGTTAACTCTTTACTTTACAGCAGGTTTTGAAACCTTGTTTAGAAAGAAAACTGGGATAAACAGGATGAAAACTGAATGTGCTTTGAATGAGAATTGTTCTTTTTTATACGCCCGAAGGGTCGTATTATGTTATACCCTCGGTCATCCGTCCGTCTGTCTGTCCGTCCGTCCGTTAGCAAATTCTTGTGTGGGCAACTCCTCCTACAGTTTCCATCGGAATTATTTGAAACTTGCCACAATGAATCTCCATGATGTCTAGTTGTGCACCTGACTCCTAGAATTTGGATCGCTGTTTGCGTTCTAAAATTATCTGCCCTTGATTTCTGAAATAACCAACTTTTCACTTTGAATTTTTGTTCAGGCCATAGCTTCCATACCATAAAAGGTATCAACTTGAAACTACATACACTGATAGAACACATTATGGAGAAAATCCATCTTCTTGAAACTTCAAAGACTAATAGAACATATTATGAAGAAGTGCATTGCACAAGAACCATAACTCTGCCATCCTTTTTTTTGAGTTATTGCCTTTTGTTAGTTTTCACTTTGAATTTTCGTCTGGGCCATAATTTCTAAATTATAAAACCTATATCTTGAACCTTCAAAGACTGATAGAACACCTTGTGGAGAAGAGCAATTCACAAAAATTGTAACTGTGCCACCCTTATTTTTTATACGCCCGTCGAAGACGGGACGTATTATGGGATCACCCGTGGTGGGCAGGCGGGCGGGCGTCCAGTTCTTTGTCCGGAGCATATCTCCAAAACTATACTACCTACGGTTATGAAATTTCATGCGTGGATAGATCTCATCAAGGGGGAGTGCAGTGCACAGGAATCATAACTCTTGCTTCCTTAATTTTTGAGTTATTGCCCTTTCTTGTTTTTCATACTTGAATTTTGTCCGGTGAATATCTCCAATACTATACTACCTACGGTTATGAAATTTCATGAGTGGATAGATCTCATCAAGGGAGAGTGCAGTGCACAGGAATCATAACTCTTGCTTCCTTAATTTTTGAGTTATTGCCCTTTCTTGTTTTTCATACTTGAATTTTGTCCGGTGAATATCTCCAAAACTATACTACCTACGGTTATGAAATTTCATGAGTGGATAGATCTCATCAAGGGGGAGTGCAGTGCACAGGAATCATAACTCTTGCTTTCTTAATTTTTGACTTATTGCCCTTTGTTGTTTTTCATACTTGAATTTTGTCCGGAGCATATATCTCCAAAACTATACTACCTACGGTTATGAAATTTCATGCATGGATAGATCTCATCAAGGGGGAGTGCAGTGCACAGGAATCATAACTCTTGCTTCCTTAATTTTTGAGTTATTGCCCTTTCTTGTTTTTCATACTTGAATTTTGTCCGGTGAATATCTCCAATACTATACTACCTACGGTTATGAAATTTCATGTCTGCATACATCTCATTAAGGGGGAGTGCAGTGCACAGGAATCATAACTCTTGCTTCCTCAATTTTTCAGTTATTGCCCTTTCTTCTTTTTCATACTTGCATTTTCTCCGGTGAATATCTCCAAAACTATACTACCTAGGGTTATGAAATTTCATGCCTGCATACATCTCATTAAGGGGGAGTGCAGTGCACAGGAATCATAACTCTTCCTTCCTTAATTTTTTACTTATTTTCATACTTGAATTTTGTCTCGAGCATATCTCCAAAACTATACTACCTATGGCTATGAAATTTCATGTGTAGATTGATCTCATCAACTGGGAGTGCAGTGCACATGAACCATAACTCTTGCTAAATTTTTGACTTGTTGCTCTTTCTTTATTTTGAAACTTTAATTTTGTCCAGTGCATATCTTTAGAACTATACTAGCTAAGGATATGAAATTTCATGCGTGGATACATTCCATCAACGGGAAGTGCTGTGCATATAAATTTCAACTCTTGCTTGCTTAATTTTTCAGTTATTGCCCTTTCTTGTTTTTTTTTCGAACTTGAATTTTGTATGATGCATATCTCTCAAACTATACTACCTCGGGTTATGAAATTTTAGGGCTGGATACATCTCATCAAGGGGTAGTGCAGTGCACATGAAATATAAATTGCTTATTTTTTATGCACCCTTTCAAGACAGGATGTATTATGGGATCAGCCATGGCGTACAGGCATCCAGGTAGCATAACTTACACATCTTAAAACCTATTAACTTTAAATTTGACAGTTGTGTTTGTTGTAATCATATGGGGTGCAGTGTACACAAAGAATAAATCTTCCTTCCTTATGAGTAATTGCCCTTTCTTCTTTTTCATACTTAAATTTTGTCAGCAGCATATCTCTCTTACTACACTACCTATGTATATGAAATTTCAGTGATGCATACATCTCAGATTATTAGAAACATAACTATTGCTTCCTTAATTTTTTCTTATTGTCCTTAGTCATTTTTCAGGCTTAAATTCAACACTATCGTATCTATGGATATCAACATAAAGTGTATAAACAAGAGTTCCGTCAACACAAATACACTGCCATTATCTTCAATCAACAGTAAAAAAAATATTTTGCACTACTATTTTTCTATACCTCCCCTTTATCATTATTATGCCCCAACTTTACAACTTGGGGTAAGACGGGCGTATCTTGCGACAATTTGCCGCTCTTGTTTAGTTATTGCCCTTTAATATTTTTCACATTAGATTTTTGTTTGGGCCAGATCTTCCAAACTATAAAAGCTGTCAACTTAATATACACTGATAGAACAAATTGTGGAGAAGTGCAGTAAACAAGAACCATAACTCTGTCACCCTAAGTTTTTGAGTAATTGCCCTTTAATAACTTCATTTTGAATTTTTGTCCTGGCTACATCTTCCAAACTAGAAAAGCTATCAACTTGAAACTTCATACAATGACAGAACACATTATGGAGAAGTGTCATGCACAAGAACCATAACTCTGATACCCTTATTTTTTGAGTTATTGCCCTTTATTTATTTTTAAATTTTTTCTTTGAATTTTTGTCTGGGCCATAACTTCCAAACTATAAAAGCTCTCAACTTGAAACTTCAAACACTGATAGCACACATCGTGGAGAAGTGCAGTGTGCAAGAACCATAACTCTGCCACTCTTCTTTCCTGATTTATTGCCATTATTTTCTGAGTAATTTCCCTTTGATATTATTTACAGTTAGGGCCTTTCTTTCATATGTGGAGCAGTTCCCTTTTTATACGCTGGAAGGGTCGTATTATATTATACCCCCGGTCGTCCGTCCGTTAGCAATTTCATCTGTGCGCAACTCCTCCTACAGTTTCCATCGGAATTATTTGAAACTTGCCAGAATGAATCTGTATGATGTCTAGTTGTGCATGTGACTGTTAAAATTTGGATAGGTGTTTGCATTCTAAAATTACCTGCCCTTGATTTCTGAAATAGTCAACTTTTCACTTTGAAATTTTGTTCAGGCCATCACTTCCATACTATAGAAGCTATCAACTTGAACCTTCATACACTGATAGAACTCATTATGAAGAAGTGCAGTTTACAAGAACCATAACTGTGCCATTCTTATTTTTTGAGTTATTGCCTTTTGTTAATTTTAAGTTTGGTCCGGGCCATAAACTATTACAGACAATCAAGACTTACTTTCTTTATCATGGAGGATAACTACTCTTCATTCACGGCCCATCCTTCATTTCAACTCATTTCACTGACAAGCCCCTTCGGGTGTATATGCGCCGCTCCGCGAAGCTCTTGTTTGAATGGTTGTATATAATCAGCAAAAAGCATTGAAGACAGTCAGGGGCAGAGTTTGTCTTGAGCAGACTGATTTTGAAACCATTGTGGCAGTAGGAGAAATTGCTCAGTGTGCAATGTTTCCTTCTGCGACAGTGTTTTGATTGGTGTAAATATATGTAAACTAATATATGTAAACTTCATCCATGTTGAGTATCCTGTGTTTTCAGGGATAATGATGAAGTTGTCTGCTGCCAATTTGCATTCAGAATGTAATGTGTTTGTCATGCCAAACAGTAATACTCACAGAAGTCAAGGTGATCTATAGACCTCTGTTGGGGCCCAGCCTGAATCAGTGCTTAACCCGTTATAACACAATTCCAAGTTTTAACGACCTTGAGAAAAAAACTTTTGAAAACATTGTGGGAAAAGGAGAAAATGCTGGTCACCAGCATTTTCTTCTTTTCACACAATATTTTCTACTATTTCTAAGACAAGTTTGATTATTTTAGCAAAATTTGAATTGTTGTCTGCAACTACTTTCAACTTGGATGAGTTCAAAATGGTATCATTTGCTAATGTATTAACTCTTTACCAAATGACAAGACTTTAGACTTGCCCAAATACGGGTAGACAGCATCTGTAAATGATAAAATAAATGTGACTGATGAATTGAAATATGCTTTGAGAAGGGTATAAGCAATGTTTTCAACAACGTTATATTCCAGGGTCATTAAAACTCGGGATTGCATGGTAAAGGGTTAGGGTGCAGGATTAGCAATTCGGGAGTCTTGGGTTTTAATCCTCACAAGATGCACTGGGTTTTTATGTGGGACTCTCATTTGGCATGGCATTTCAGAGGCTAAGCCAAGTAGAATGGTGAAATTGAAACCTAGGACATTTAACCCTTAACTGGGTTTACCACGCAACAAAAAGCAGACATGTCCAAATTGAAAGCATTTGCAGATGACAATTCAAATGTGGCTCTAACGATGGGATTTGCTTTTTGATAGGATAGAAAACATCGTGGGAAAAGGAGAAAATGCTGGTTACCAGCATTTTCTCCTTTTCCCACAATGTTTTCAAAAGGCTTCTTCTTCAGGGTCGTTACAACTCAGGATTGTGTGGTAAAGGATAAAAGCCCTTTCATAACCATAGTTATCTTTGCGGCCAGTGTAGATCAAGATCAGACTGCACTGTCTGCTTTGCGGAGACATTCTGGAGAAAAGCAACCTTGAACTTGCAATTACATGTACAGTCGAACCGCATTTATCCGGGCTCCATAATTCCGGAAATCTCAGGATCCGGACAAAAACATCAGGGAACGGATATTTTCTGTACAAATTTTACTTTTAATTCCGGAAATCCGCGTTCCGGAACCGGAATGAAAAAATCAGGAACGAAGGGTTAAAAATTAGTACAAACCTTATCCAAGAAACAGGATGTGGCCTGACTGTGTATCACACAATTTAAACTGGTACCCGTTGTATCTCCCGTAACCGTCCGATAAATACAAAAATCGATAACAGGCTACTAGTTTACACACAATTTAGACTTGTTATTTTCCCCGGGACCATAGACTGGTTATCATAAATATCATAAATACAGTCTACTTCGAGCGATTACGGACTGGTTCGTCGTGAATAACACGGGTATCAGTCTAAATAGTGTCAGTTGTTGCAGACGATTTTCACACGTTTTGAAAACACGCGTGTTAATTAGTACTGTTTTCGAAAACCGTTAAATGACGTTCTCGTGCCATCGACAATTGTCAACTTAACAGATTATCCATACACATAGTACTGAAGTGACAATTCCACGCTTTTGTTGTTTAATTATTACTGGATCTACTTGATTACAGTAACGATCGCTAAAAAAATAACTGAAATGTCCGCAAAGATTTTGTGGGCATGTTTAAACTTATCTTTCAAAACTAAACGCAAAACTAAAATATGAACATACTGTCTGCTTGCATATTCAATAATCCTTCGTTTCAAAAACAAATATTTTCAATTTAAATGGTAAACCATAGGAAAAAAAAAACAGTTTGATTCATGTGTTAACTCGAGATGTTTATGTTCCCCAAAGTACACACAAAATGGCCACCAAACACGATAAATTTCGTTAGGTTTTTCGAAAATATTTTACTCCTAACAGACTGTAAAGATGATTGAAAATATGCCTGTCTTCGATATCGAATCAATTGGCAATCAATCTCAATTAGTCTTTGCCATTTTACCACTTTGAAAGTACGACTATCAGAAGCCAACAGAATGTCTACACCACCAGCAAAAGACGACTTGAAGTTTTGACTTCCGTGAAAAAAGACATTTGTCAGTACAAAGAAGACCATCCAAAAAAACACTTTTGCAGGAATCCGACAACACGTCATGTACATTTAAAATACTGGGCATATCGTGTTTTCCTTTTGTTTCGCCCTTTTCATGGTGTTTTCAAAAGTCATAAATGTGCCGAGCTTTACAAGCGCACCTGTTTGCATAATAGGTATGCATGTGCATGTAATTAGGTTCAAGTAAAAAGACATGTACAAAAACAGACAAATAACAAAAAGGCAAAATGCAAATTTATGACACCCTTTATTTTATAAACCTGAACAATCATAGGAGCAATAATGACATGTATTCAAGTGCTTGTGTAAAACATACGCTGTTGTAATTCTTACGATACACGGTGTCCCTTATCAACATGCCAGCAATCACAGTTCGTCGATCCGGAAATACGGCTGATCCGGAAACATTCATAGGAAACAGAAGTGGCCGGATAAATGAGGCTCGACTGTATTTGATTCTTATTTCTACACAGCAAGTGTCTGTTTGGTTTATTCCACAGTAATACAATGTTAGTGAGCTGTTACCATTATGACTGCAATAACCCTTTACCACACAATCCCGACTTTTAACAACCCTGAGGAAGAAGCCTTTTGAAAACATTGTGGGAAAAGGAGAAAATGCTGGTAACCAGCATTTTTTCCTTTTCCCACAATGTTTTTTACTTTACCAAAAATTTCAATTTTTGAGTCTTATTTATTTTGTCGTCTGCAAAAGCTTTCAATTTAGAGGAGTCTAAAATTTTGTTGTTTGGTAAAGAGTTGAGACTGCAATAAAGTGGTGCGAGACACTAATTCAGTCAGTGTCTGTGCTGACTCTGCTAGACCATGGTTATTCGAATATTCTTGTTTTGTTTTTCATTCTGGAATTCTTTCCACAGCGCCGAGTCCAGGTAGCACAGTCGGTAGCGTACAGGCTTTGAGAACAGAGGATTGCCAATTTCTTCCAAGTACTGGTTTAGTTTAGTTTAACCCTTTAACCCCACAATGCCACCTTTTAACAACCCTGGGAAAAAAGTCTTTCGAAAACATTGTGGGAAAAGGAGAAAATGCTGTCAACCAGCATTTTCTCCTTTTCCCACAAGGTTTTCTGCTCTGTTAAGAGAAATTTCACCATTTGAGCCAGATTGAAATTGTTTTCTGCAAATGCTTTCAATTTGGACAAGGCTAAAATTTTGTCGTATGGTAAAAGGTTAAACCTATTTATTTTACATTGATTGAGAAACAAGTTCTTGCAACTTATACTAATCTCTCCCGATTCTGCTTCCTGGAAACTACACCAGTACTCGTGCCAAATGTGTGGGCCAATGAATGTTCCCAGTGCTGACACCCGCTCCTGGGAATCAAAGTCGGGACCATAATTATGGTTACAAGGCTGTCGCTGTACCCCACAACCACTGAACCACACAATCTAAGGATTGGTGATAGTCATTGCGACAGGATTCATTCCTACCTCCCCTCTGATCATTGTTTGATGACAGTGGTGTGAGAAAAGCGTCCAGTGGCTTTGAAAGAATATTGTATGCAACACAGGTAACATACACTCTGGGAAAGCATGGATAAGTGCTCTGGTCAGCATGATACAACTGAAGTGATGTTGAAAACTGCCTATGCACCATACAGTCAATCTCTCCACAGTTGTGTTTCAGCTGTAACAGATATCTTACTAGTCCCATTGATAAAACATTCTGTTTCACCATTGTTTATATTTCTTTGTTCCTCAAGGTCAGTTTAACATGGGCAAAGGTTACAGGCTTTAACTTTTGATAAAGTAAAGCTGGTGCTTATTTGCAAGGTGGTTTTCTTTTACTAGGTGACCCCATGTTTTAACTCTTTACCACATGACAAAAATGTAGACCCGTCAAAATTGAAAGCATTAGCAGACAACAATTTAAATTTGACTCAAATGATGGATTTGGTCTTTGATAGGATAGAAGACATTGTGGAAAAAGGAGAAAATGCTAGTTACCAGCATTTTCTCCTTTTCCCACAATGTTTTCAAAAGGTTTTTCTTTGGGGTCGTTAAAATTCAGGGTTGTGTGGTAAAAGGGTTAAGAAAGCTGAGGAAGCAAGCTTTTGAAAACAGTGTAGCTGAGGAAGGAAAAACTGCATGGTAACCAGCATTTTCTGTCTTTCTTGCAATCTTTCCTACCTTTTCAAAGACAAAAGAAAATTAATGCCATCATTTGACTCATGTTTATTTTCGACATTTTCAAGTTCTTTTGATTTTGGCAGGTCTAAAATTTACTTGTTTGGTAGAGAGATAGAGCCAGGAGATCCTAGTTTGATGCCTGATGTCTGGCTGTGCTTGTCTCTTGCAAAATGTCTGGAGTGCGGTACAGCATACCCCCAGCCTAGAGCTACTGAAACATGGGGAAGATAATATGCAAAGTGACCTGTAGCTGTGAAAAACTGTTGAAAGCAGCTAAAGAAGCAGGCGAGTTTGCTGACTTTAACGCTTTCCCAAACAAGCCCTGGTTTTCACATGTCTGCAGTTCAAGTCTTTTGAAAACACTGTGGGAAAAGGAGAAATTGCTCGTAACGAGCAATTTCTCCTTTTCCCACAGTGTTTTTTACCCTTTTTGATAACTTTCTGCCATTTTCATCAAATTTGAAATTGTCGTCTGCAAACTCTTTCAATTTGGACAAGCCTAAAATTTGTCGTTTGGGAAAGGGTTAAAAAAGATCAGATATGATTTCACTGGACTGGGATTTCTGCTAAACAGCATTAAATAATTATGTAATGTAATGTTTAAAAAGGGGTTATCTTGCTAGTTTCCAGCATTTTCTTCTATTCCCACAATTTTTTCATCGGCCTTCATCCTCAGGGTTGTTTAAACTCGGGATTATGTGGCAGAGGGTTAAAACCAAGAATGTCTGTCTGATATGGCTGTCAAAGAGCTACAGTAAAGGTCAAAGATAGGAAATGAGTCTAACTGTTCACCAGATAATTCTGAGTCTTGATGACCTTGGAAAAGAGGGATTTTGAAAGCATTGTGGGAAAAGAGGGATTTTGAAAGCATTGTGGGAAAAGAACATTATGCTTGTAACCACTATTTTCTCCTTATTTCCAGAATGTTTTCTGCTTTTTAGAAGACAAATCTGATTACTTGTGCAACATTTACATGTTGGCTGCAAATGGTTTCAATTTAGACAAGGCTAAAGTTTGTGTGTGTGTGTGAAGAGTTAAGCATAAACTCAAGAAGTTAACAGTATTGTTGTTGATGTTATCTGGCCACTTACGCTATAAATTGCTGTAATGGGGGAAACAATAGAAGTTTCTTGTTTCTATCAGGCCTATTATCTGGTAATACAAGCTAATCAGCCTTGTTCAAGATAAGGGGTTATCAGTTCAAACATAAACAGTGGACATCTGTTTTCCTTGGTGTCCATTCTTTGCCCTCTTTTATATACCAGAGACAGGTCTTACCCGTAATGTATGGTGTTTTATGTGATCTCAGCCACAGTTTACTTGTCCATGTGTGTCCTTGGTTTCACCAGCACTAGGTTTGGGCTGAGGTGTCTTGCCCCAGGGTCTTCCCACGAAAAACCCAGTGTCTCCTGTTTACTGGGCCTTGCAGAACCCCTTATACAGATTGTGGAAGCTCTTTTAACCTTTAACCCTGTACCACACAATCCTGAGTTTAAATAAGCTTGGGGAAGAAGCCTTTTGAGAACATTGTGGGAAAAGGAGAAAATGCTGGTAAACAGCATTTTCTCTTTTTCCCACAATGTTTTCTACCCAATTGGAGAAAAATTGAACCACTTTGAAAATGTAGTCTGCATGTGCTTTTAATTTGGACAAGTCTACATTTTTGTTGTGTGGTAAAGAGTTAACAACAATCCTGAGTTTAAACGATCTTGAGAATGGAAAGAAAATGCTGATGAACTTTTGATTAACTTGAAAGTAACACTCACATGGTGCATATTGTATTGAATAAGAACATGTCGCAAACCCTCACCTAGATACATATTCACCAACCATTTTCAAGAAGGTTCTCAATCTTTTTCCTCAAGATTTTCTAAACTTAAAAATAACACAACTTCTGATTGGCTAAACCAAATGGTTTTACTTTCAAATTTAGAAAATTCTTGAGAGTAAGGTATAGAACTTTCTTAAGAATGGTTGGTAAATGGTTGGTGGCCCAGGATATAAAAAGGTCAAGGAATAAGATAAACTTGGATGATAATGTAAACACTATCATAACAGTTATGTTAGGAATAGTGTATTCTGTTAATAATGAAACATAATCAATTAGTCCCTATTAGTAGATGATTGATTGCCTGTGATAGACAGGTGTGTAATAGGAAACATCTTCACAAGAAACCATAGTGTACCATAATTTATCATTTATCAGCACCTATTATCATTGCCTTCCCCCTCCCTCCCCACTCACATGGGAGTCATTAACCCTTTACCAAACAGTTTTGTTTTTCAATGACCATGCAGAAGAGTGCTCTAGAAAATATTGTGGGCAAAGGATAATATGCTGGGAGAGTCTAAGATTTTGTTGTTTGGTAAAGGGTTAAGCTCATTTCCAGTTGGTCTTACATTATATTGTAATCAGTTAAAGCCACTTGTATTGTATGCTATATATTTGCCATGAAATTATGAACAAAATTTGAAAAATGTTTAAACCTTAAGCAGTACTTAAGCATTATTATGAGTTAATAAAAATTGGATTATAGTACTTCAGTAGTTAACTGCTATAATTCCCTCTACAACTTCTGCAGACAAATATGGAAATCATTTTGGCAAATGTAGAAGTTCGTTAGAATTTTCTGTCTCAGACAATGCTTTTTTGACATTGTGTATACCATTATGGTACTATGTATTCTTATGATATGTATTGTACAAATTTCATCTTCAAAAATCTTCAGTATATGGTTACTGAAAAAATAAGTGTGGTCGATGGTTTAATTCTACCACACAATTAACTCTTTACCACACAACAAAATTTTAGACTTGAAATTAAAAGCATTTGCAGACGACAAAATAGATGTGAATAAAAAATTGAAATTTTATTTGGGAAGGGTAGAAAACATTATGGGAAAAGGAGAAAATGCTAGTAACCAGCATTTTCTCCTTTTCCCATAATGTTTTCAAAAGGCCTCTTTCTCAGGGTCGTTAAAAGTCGGGATCATGTGTGGTAAAGGGTCAAGTTTTAGACTCAGCCAAATTTGAAGTATTTGAAGACAAGAAACCCTTTACCACACAATCCGAGTTTTAACGACCCTGAGAAAAAGGCCTATTGAAAACATTGTGGGAAAAGGAGAAAATGCTGGTAACCATTTTCTCCTTTTCCCACAATGTTTTCTATCCTTCCCAAAACAAAATTCAATTTTTGGGTCACATTTATTTTGTCATCTGCAAATGCTTTCAATTTGCACCAGTGTAAAATTTTTTCATTTGGTAAAGAGTGAAGGGTTTAATACAGTTACATGGATCATTACATACAGCTTAACTTGTGAACTTTAGAAAAAAAATGTCTGGTTTATAATCTGATAGATTAACGCCTTACCAAACAAGCCTGAGTTTTGATGGCCCTGAGAAGGAGGGTTTTGGAAAGCATTGTGGGAAAAGGAGAAAATGCTGGTAACCAGCATTTTCACCTATTTCCACTGTGTTTTTAAAAGTATTCCTTCTCAGTGGTTTTGAAACACAGGATCTTTTTGTAAAGGCTTATAAAAGCTTGATAAGAAATAGGTATTTTAACAACAGTGAGGAAAAAGGCTTGTGAAAACTTCACTGGAAAAGAAGAAAATGCTGTTGACTGGAATTTTCTTCTCTTTCCACAATGTTTTCTATCCTTTCAAAGACAAATTTCTGTCATTTGAGGTACATTAGATGGTATGTTATTATGTGAATTGCTTCCAATTCTTACAAAGCAATTTTTTGTGTGATAAAGGGTTAATCCTATAACTGGTCCTATCAAATACATCTGATAGATAAAATAGAGATGACATGTATGAAGAAAGGGATTTGTTTGACTCTTGAAATTTAAAAAAAAAAAAAGGGACTATTCTAAATTTAAAGTATTTGCAGACGATATATTACTAACTTTGTGGCTAATATGGTGAATATGGTCTTTGAAAGTAGAAAACATTGTGGGAAAAGGAGAAAATGCTGGTTACCAGCATTTATCATTTTCCCACAATGTTCTCGAAAGGCTTTTTTTTAAGGGTCTTTGAAATTCGGGATTGTGTGATAAAGGGTTAATCCTATAACTGGTCCTATCAAATACATCTAAGTCCCTGATAGATGACTTAAAGATGACATAAGGATGTATGAAAAAGGATTTGTTTAAATATTTAACAAGCTGATAAGCCCCAAGTTATCTAGACAATCTTGTTAACCTTAGTCTAGTGATCCTCTCCCTCTCCTTCTGTCAGGACCCCTTTACTTGGCCCTTTCTCTATCATGGGTGACCTTTTGGGCTCTGTTAACATCTTGCATTGCCCAGTTGTGAAGGCGTGGGATTTGCAATCTAGAGGCCCAGGATTTCGTTTTACTCCAGGTGCTGGGTTTTCTATAGGTGTTCTTGGGCAAGATACTCCAGAGATGTGGACGCATACTGGAGACATACAAATGATTAAGGAGTAAAAGTGTAATGACTGAAATAATGCTGGTAGTGGATGTAGCTGAGAGATGATGTCTGTCTGTGAAATGTTGAATAGGAGAAAATAGGTGTATTTTCTCCTTTTAACACGATTATTTTCTTAAGACTTCGTCCTTAAGTCGTTAAAACATGGGATTGTGTGGTAAAGGGTTAAATCCCTTATCATAACATGAAATCGTAGATTTGTCTGGCATATTGCAAGCATTTGGGCCCGAAGCATTTGCAGATGACAACGTAAATATGGCTCGAATGACCATACTTTTCTCTGAAAGTTAGGAATGTGTCACAGGGAAGATGCTGTTTACCATTATTTTCTTTTTCACAGTGTTTTCAAAAGCCTTCTCTCGAAAGCTGTAAACTGCTTGAGCATATATATTTGATGTTTGAAGTTTGAATTGTCTGCTGCAAATTTTTGTAGGAGTCAGTGTGTCAGCAAAACATACTTTGATTCTTGGAGATTCCCTGCAAACTGTGCTCTGCTTCAATTTGACCGATTACCATACAACTGTTTTTCAGTGGCCCGGAAAGCAGATTTTACCCATTAGCTGGCTTTACAAGAGCACAATAAATCATAATTTCTGTGGTAAGGGGATAAAGGTTCCTGGCCATGCTTTTTGATGGTAATCAGTTCAGAACTGAGCATCTCTAGGGGATGGGGTAATGAGAGATAAGATCTAGACATTCCATATTGGCAGGCTGCCCCCCTCCCCCTTTTTTTTCACCAAATGGATATGTGCTTTCTTGAATAGACAGTTCAAAAGATTTTGTTATTTTTTAAAAAAAATAATTTGTATGTTAATGGGTTAACACTTTACTGAACAATCCTGTTGTATAACGATCAGGAAGATTAAAACATAGCGGGAAAAGGAGCAAATGCTGGTAACTAAACTTATAAAGACAAATCTCATCTTTCGCGGTACAATTTTAACCCTTGAAGTGCGTTGCAGTGCCTTTCAGGACTTATAGTTGGCTTTGTGGCCATTTTCGACTGAAAATGTCTATTGGGTTTGTTCAGCACTCTAAGGGTTAATTTGTTGTCTGCAAATGCTTTCTATTTGGACAAGCCTAAACTTTTGTTGTGTGGTTAAGAGTTAAATCTTTACTACACAACCCTGAGTTTTGATGACTGTGAAAGAGAAGGCCTTTGAAAGCATTGTGGAAAAAGGAGAAAATGCCGGTAACCAGCATTCTCTCCTTTTCCCACAGTGTTTTCAACCCTATCAGAGACAAAAATCATTATTCAAGCTTCATTGCATTTGTCCTCTGCAAATGTTTTCAATTTGGTCCTGGCCAAAATTTTGAAGTGTGGTTGACCCTTTTCCGTACAATCCAGAGTGTTAATGACCCAGAGGAAATAGGCTTTTGAAAAACTTGTGAAAAAATGCTGGTAACCAGCATTTTCTCCTTTTCCCACAATGTTTTCTACCTTTTCCCAGATATTTTCTACCGAGCTACATTTATTATCTGCAAATGCTTAAGAATTGGACAAACCCAAAATTTCGTACTGTGGTAAAGAGTGAATGAGTTAGTGTCTGTTGGACATGTAACTTTTTGATAGTAATCAGTCTTACAGCTGAGCATCTATCCCCGGATTGAGTAATATCTGATAAGATCTACACATTCCTCCTCATTTCCTTGCAGCCCCTATGTGCTCCTTCATCTTGTGGAGATTGTAACTAGAAGGGAAACTCAGGCATTGTAAATCCCAGATCAGACATTTCATTGTGTGTGATCTGATTTTATGTTAATGCTTGCAATTATAGCCACCTACTTGCAAATAGTTACTAAGTACCACATTTGTTGGATGCTGATGATATCATGTGTGAAAATGGTAACCTCTGATTCCCGGAGGCATTAATTTTGTTGTCTCTGGGTGTTGGACTCAAAATATTTATCCTAAAGCTTATAATCAGTGTCAAAAGCAAATAAGATAATGTCTTGCTGTCAAAGCAAGAAAGGCAAGGGATGCAAAAAGCAAATGGGATTATTTTAACTCTTTACCAAACGACAACATGTAAGACTAGTCCACATTGAAAGAATTTGCAGACGACACGATAAATATAACTCAAAAATTGAAATTTGTTTTGGGAAGGGTAGAAAACATTGTGGGAAAAGGAGAAAATGCTGGTTACCAGCATTTTCTCCTTTTCCATTATGTTTTCAAAAGCCTTCTCCTTCAGGGTTGTTAAAAGTCGGATTGTGAGGTATAGGGTTAAGAGGCAAGCTCCAGACGACATGAGTCTTGTAGGCCTGTCCCAAGATTTTAAGATTGTGAAGAGCTTTTGCAGATGGGTGAAGATCAAGATCAAACTGCACAAAGTGTGCAACATTGTCGGAAAAGGAAAAAAATGTTAGATACCAGCTTTGTCTCCTTTACACGATGTTTTCAAAGGCCTTCCTCATGGTCTTGGAAACTCGGGATTAAGTGGTAAAAGCTTAAGGCAGAATGTTTGTGTGGATACAACATTATTTAGCAAAAGAAAACCATTGGGTGCTTTTGTCTTGCATATACTGAAAATAAATAGTAGCTATTACAGTGGTAGAACTTCATTAAAATGTTGGCAGTTACGTGCTCACTTTTCTACCCTATCAAACAAATTTCACATTATTTGAGCCGCATTGAAATTGACGTCTGCCAAGACTGATCTAAATTTTTGTCATGTGGTAAAGTCTCAGTTTAACCCTTTACCGCACATTGCAGCCTTTTGAAGTCCCTGAGAAAGAAGCCTTTTGAAAACATTGTGGGAAAAGAAGAAAATGCTGGTTACAACATTTTCTCCTTTTCCCACAATGTTTTCTAACCTAATGAAGACAAATATAATAATTTAAGTTACATTTAATTTGTAGCCTGCAAATGCTTTCATTTTGGTCTGGTCCAAAATTTGGTCATTTGGTAAAGGGTTAACTCTTTACCAAACAACAAAATTTTAGACTGGTCCAAATTGCAAGCATTTGCAGATGACAAAATAAATGTGACTCAAAAAATTGAAATTTTTATTTTGGGAAGGGTAGAAAACATTGTGGGAAAAGGAGAAAATGCTGGTTACCAGCATTTTCTCCTTTTCCCACAATATTTTCAAAAGGCTTTGTTTTTAGAGTCGATAAACGTTGGGATTGTGTGGTAAAGGGTTAAGGAGCTTTAGTGGTGAAATGTGTTATTGTTTTGATTTGTTTGTAACTGTCTTAACCCTTTCCCAATCAAGCCCTAGTTTTCACGTGTCTGCAGTACAAGTCTTTTGAAAACACTGTGGGAAAAGGAGAAATTGCTCGTAACGAGCAATTTCTCCTTTTCCCACAGTGTTTTCTACCCTTTTTGAAACCTTTCTGCCATTTTCATCAAATTTAAAATTGTCGTCTGCAAACTCTTTCAATATGGACCGGTAAAAAATTTGTCGTTTGGGAAAGGGTTAACTCTTCACCAGACGACAAAATTTTATCCATGTCCAAATTGTAAGCATTTGCAGACGACAAAATAATTACTGCTTAAAAACTGAAATTTCTGTTTGGAACGGTAGAAAATGTGGACAAAGGAGGAAATGGTGGTTGCTGCCATTTTCTCTCGTTTTCCCACAATGTTTCTTAAACCACCCTGTTCTGGTTCGTTAAAACTGGGGATCATGTGGTTAAAAGTACACATGTTTAGCAACCAAGAATCAATTTCTTAAAAAAGGATGGGAAAGCTTCCAGTTTCTTCCTTTGTAGAATTAATCAAGGGTAATTTACATGTTCCTGTTCCATTATTAATGCATGACATAATGTCAGAATTGTTGACGCAGCAAAATTCCTCACTGTTTACCAAACAATCTTTGCTTTTTATGCCATGAGGAAGAAGCCTTTTGAAAACATAGTGGGAAAAGGATGAAATACTGGAAACCAGCCAGCAAACTTGAAGCAGCAATATTTTGGCTCCTTTTTTTTTTTCAAATTTGAAATGGCCAAATTCATTATATCTGTAAATTAAGTAAGTGTTATTATACTGTTTAACGAAACACCAGGAATATTGTTTAACCCTTTACCACACAATCCCGACTTTCAACGACCCTGAGAAAGAAGTCTTTTGAAAACATTGTGGGGAAAAGGAGAAAATGCTGGTGACCAGCATTTTCTCCTTTTCCCACAATGTTTTCTAGCCTTCCCAAAACGAGTCTCAATTTTTGAGTTACATTTATTTTGTCGTCTGCAAATGCTTTCAATCTGGACTAGTCTGAAAATTTGTCGTTTGGTAAAGAGTTAAAGAAGCACCGTGAATGCATCGTATAATATTTGCATGCAAGCTGCAGGGAATGATTAAATGAGGTGATTAAAAGACCAGTCAAGATGCTCTTTACAATGTGGATCAAGATCAGACTGCAAAATTAATTAGATGTGGTCTTGTCCTGATATTCATCCTCGGGTATCTATTAGAACATTCTGGCTGAAACCATCAATTGAATGAAAGCCTTTACTTGAAGCTGGCAAGCTAGTCTGATTGTTGATGATTTTGACGATACTGACATTTGGGGGTCGGAGGTCAGTTTCACAGTTCGGTCATAATGGATCAAAGACTTATGCCACTTTTTAGCGAAATAATAGTAATAATCTGTTCCAATTGAACTTTGTCATTCGGCAATTGTCAAAGATCAATATGACACGCATCTTTTATAGAATCTCTTTATATAGGTGTTGTATTAGTGTATTAGCATTCAAACATTTTGACCCAGGGTTTTATGTAACTTAATCCATTGAGCATATAAAGTTTTGCCTTGTGTCTATATTAGAACTATTAATGTCAAAGGTCACAAAATATTTAAACAGATTTTCTTTTTGTAAACTGCGTTGTAACCTTTGCCTAATATGAAAATGTTCAGTTATCGTTTATCCGTTTTGTTAACTCTTCCAAACGACAAAATTCGAAACTTGAGTCTATATTGGAAGCATTTTGCAGACAACAACTTTAAACTCTTTACCAAACGACAAAATTTAAGACTAGTTCAAATTGAAAACAATTGCAGATGACAAAATAAATGTGACTGAAAAATTTGAAACTTGTTTTCGGAAGGGTAGAAAACATTGTAGGAAAAAGAGAAAATGCTGGTTACCAGCATTTTCTCCTTTTCCCACAATGTTTTCAAAAGGTCTCTTTCTAAGGGTCGTTAAAACTCGGGATTGTGTGGTAAAGGGTTAACTCTTTACCAAATGGCAAAATTTAAGACTACAAAGTCCAAAATGAAAACAATTGCAGACGACAAAATAAATGTGACTGAAAAAATTGAAACTTGTTTTCGGAAGGGTAGAAAACATTGTAGGAAAAGGAGAAAATCCTGGTTATCAGCATTTTCTCCTTTTCCCACAACGATTTCAAAAGTTCTCTTTCTTAGGGTCGTTAAAAGTCGGGATTGTGTGGTAAAGGGTTAATATGGCTAAGATAATATAATTTGGGCTTGCAAAGGTATTGTTTACTCTTTATCTGACTTGAAGATTGAAATTTATCTTTTGAAGGGTAGAAAACATTGTGGGAAAAGGAGAAAATGCTGGCAACCAGCATTTTCTCTTTTTCCCACAATGTTTTCAAAAGGCTTCTTCTAGGGTTGTCAAAATTCTGGATTGTTCAGTAGATTTATATAATTAACCCTTTACCACATAATCCTGACTTTTAATGACTTTAAAGGAAAAGGTGTTTGAAAACATTGTGGGAAAAGGAGAAAATGCTAGTAACCAGCATTTTCTCCCTTTCCCACAATGTTTTCTACCCTATATAAAAGAGAAATCATCATTTAGAAGTATTAAATTTGTTGTCTGCAAATACTTTCAATTTGGTCCATTCCGAAATCTTGTCGTTAGGTGAAGAGTTAAATCAGATTATTCTGATTAACCCTTTACTGCACAATGCCGCCTTTTGACGCCCCTGGTAAAAGAGCCTTTTGAAAACATTGTGAGAAAAGGAGAAAATGCTGGTAACCAGCATTTTCTCCTTTTCCCACAATGTTTTCTGCCCTATCAAAGAAAAATTGCACCATTTCAGCCACTTTGAAATTGTCGTCTGCAAATGCTTTCAATTTGGACAAGGCTAAAATTTTGTCGTCTGGTAAAGGGTTAATAGAAGACTCTGTAGGTCAAGATCACACCACAGCTAATCTGCAATCTGGTTGTGATCCACACTGTGAGACTAATCCATATTGAAAGCATTGGCAGACAACAAACTAAACTTGCCCATGAAAGGGCAGAATTAAAACATTGCATGAAAGAAGAAAATGCTGGTAAACCAAAAAACGTTTGATCCAGTACAGAAAAATATTGATGCAGAAGGACATATTGTCTTAGCACATAAATTTTGTACATAACTCACAATATCTTCAAATGTTCGACCAGTGTCTGTATTCACAAGCCATTCTTAAGAATGTTCTTAGACTTATTCTTCAAGATTTTCCATGTTGGAAAATAAACACAACTGTTGATTGGCTAAATTGTTTAGCCAATCAGAAGGTATTTTACTTTAAAAGTTCGAAAATTTTGGAGAACAAGACTAAGAAAGGTCTTAAAAATGGTTGGTGAATATGGACCCTTGTAAAGGAAAGGTTAGATAGTGCAGGTAAGCATATTGCTATGTTACATAGTTGTGTGGTCTATTGTCATTATCGCCAACCTTGACATGACCCTGTCAGATTGACAGCTATGATTGTTTTATATGGTATGGCACATCATGTAACTGTATATCTTTTGCATAGGATTAGTTCAGGCTTGAACCACAAGTCTTGCTTATATTTACACTTAAACAATTTGGTTTTGTGAAGATGTGTGTATCATAACTTCTCCCATGGCATTCTATGTACACCTCACAAAATTTAACACAGAGAGCATTGAATTAATGAAAAAGACCTTTTCAATCAAGAAAAGCATCGGAAATATTGTTTTTGCCAGAATATGTAATGAATTAGCTGACAGTGTAGATCCAGGATCACACTGCACATTCTGTGCATGTCCACAAAACAGCGTAAATTGGTTCCAGCACTTTATGGGTTAAGGGAAAAGAAATAATTTTTAAGGGTCATAAATGACACAGCCCATTACATTCATTCATTCATTCATTCATTTATTCATGGGCCTTGTGTTGGTCAATGGTTAAGATGTTACATTTGTAATTGGGGAATTCAGGTTTGATCCCCGGCTGGCAGAGCTAGTTGCTTTGGAATGTCCTTGGGCAAGGCGCTGCAGAAATCATGTGTACTTAAAGCCATGATATTTGACTGTTAAAATTTTATAAGTTAGTACAGTACATGTATTTCATTTTATAGATAATCGCTCAGAGATGAGAAGGCATGTCTGTACATTCTGATGTTGATCCACGCTGTCCTTAAAAAATACCTCAAGTGGCCCTGAAAGGGTTTGATATCTTTCAATGTTGATTTCAGAGCCCATAGACCTTAAAAAATACACTGAAGAAAAACAGAAAAGTTTTCTTTGGCAAGATAAGACATACCTTTCTTGAATGTTTGATAAAACTCTGATAAAATAGGTGTGAAAATGACCCTTTGGAATGGAACACCATGCATGTGTGTGGTAGTGAACTTTCATGTTTATGTGATGGGGGTCTCCAATGGTGCCCCTTATCTTTTGGGTGAATCTTCATTGAAGATCCCCTTTTGTGTGTTCTTAATTTGTAATGCAATGACACTTTTTTTTTCCCCAAAGAGATTGCAGGAGAAACAAATAAATCAATAGAAAATTGGATGATATTTACTGGTAATTCTTTACCAAACAATCCTATGTGTTTAACCCTTTCCCAAACGACAAATTTTGGACTGGTCCAAATTGAAAGAGTTTGCAGACGACAATTTTAAATTTGATGAAAATGGCAGAAAGTTCTCAAAAACGGTAGAAAATACTATGGGTAAAGGAGAAATTGCTCGTTACGAGCAATTTCTCCTTTTCCTACAGTGTTTTCAAAAGACTTGTACTGCAGACACGTGAAAACCAGGGCTTGTTTGGGAAAGGGTTAATTAACTCTTTACCAAACAACAAAAATGTAGACTTGTCCAAAGTGAAAGCAGTTGCAGACGACAATTTACATGTCACTGAAATAATGGAACTTGTCTTTAACATAATAGAAAACATTGTGGGAAAGGGAGAAAACGCTGGTTTCCAGCATTTTCTCCTTTTCCAACAATGTTTTCAAAAGGCTTCTTCCTCGAGGTCCTTAAAACTCAGGATAGTGTGATATAGGGTTAACCAAATGCCAAAAGTTCGGACTTCTCCAAATTGAAAGATTTGCAGACAACACATTAACTCTTTACCAGACGACAAAATTTTAGACTTGTCCAAATTGAAAACATTTGCAGATGACTTAATAAATGTGACTCAAAATTTGAAATTTGTTTTGGGAAGGTTAGAAGACATTGTTGGAAAAGGAGAAAATGCTGGTTACCAGCATTTTCTCCTTTTCCCACAATGTTTTCAAAAGGCTTTTTCTTCAGGGTCGTTAAAACCAGTGATTGTGTGGTAAAGAGTTAAATGCCACTAGAATCATTGAAATTGCTTTTGAAAATGGAGAAAACATATTGGGAATAGGAGAAAATGCTGGTTTTCTCCTTTTCCCACAATGTTTTCAAAATACCTTTTTTCTTAATGTTCGTTAAAACTCGGAATTGTCTGGCAAAGGAAAACGACATCTAGGAAGATGCCAAACTTGTAAGCCGGAGGTTCCGGTTTTCAATCCGTGCCAGTAGGGCGCCACCTTGTGCAAGGCATTTCTGTGCTCTTACCTTGTTGTGCTGAGGGGTCCTGCACGTGTTTGTAGTAAAGTGAAGGACTCATCATCTGAAGGCCCCAGGTTTGAACTTTGCTGGAAGCACTGGATCTTTATTGCGTAAAACATTTACTTTTTCACGGACTTTAAGTAGACAGGTTTTGAAAACATTCTGGGAAAAATAGAACATGCTGGTAACCAGCATTTTCTCCTTTTCCCACACAATGTTTTCTGCCCTTGGAAACATTTGCCGTAGCCGTATTTAACCCTTTACCACACAATCCCAAGTCTAAATGACCCAAAGGAAGAAGCCTTTTGAAAAGATTGTGGGAAAAGAAGAAAATGCGGGTCATCAGCATTTTCTCCTCTTCCCACAATCTTTTCTGCACTTTCACAGGCAAATCTATCACTTAAGTCCCTTTTGTCGTCTGCAAATGCTTTTAACCCTTTACCACACAATCCCGACTTTTAACGACCCTGAGGAAGAAGCCTTTTGAAAACATTGTGGGAAAAGGAGAAAATACTGGTAACCAGCATTTTCTCCTTTCCCCACAATGTTTTCTACTCTTCCCATAACAAATTTCAAATTTTGAGTCACATTTAAGTTGTCATCTGCATAAGCTTTCAATTTGGACCAGTCTAAATTAGTATCGTTTGGTAAACCAGTCCAATTTGAACCAGCCCAAGAATGTATGGTTTGGTAAAGAGGTAGTGTGCCATCCTGCAAATGCTTTCAGTTTGGACCAGTCTATAGTTTCGTCTGGTGGTAGAGAGACAGAGACTTAAAATATTTCATCAGATTTTATGTGAACATTAACATTTGTAATGGTACTTTGAAAGAATGTCTAAGTTATGAAATTAAATCATTTTTTAGGATCATGCAAGGGAAGAGGTATAAATAGGAATTTGTGTCTCCTAAAATCCTTTTAAATTAATACTTTTGTAACTTTCAATTACCCCACTGATGGATGATGTTTTGAGCCATGTCAGGCTGGTCCCAGTAGGGGTTTAATGTAAATAGGGGCTTTGCCCCTCCAACTATTTCCACTATGTGGAAAGTAACTATAAATTTTCTTCGGTGGTAATTGAAAATGTAATGGTTGTTGGAGTAGAAATGGTGTAACTGGTGTAATTTGGTGACTTGGTTGATGTTTTATTGCACTGGGCTACTGGTTTTATGTCACAAATTGGGCACTAGAAGTGACACTTGGAAGTCAGCTGGGAATAGTTTTTGGGAAACTAAGAAGTCATGTTGTCATGGCCCTTTCTTTTTGTAACCCTTTAACTCTCTTCCTAACAATGCTGAGTTTAATCGACCCTGAGGAAGAAGCCTTTTAAAAATGTAGGGAACAGGAGAAAATGCTGATAATCAGCATTTTCTCCTGTTGCCCACAATGTTTTCTACCATATCAAAGATAAATTTCATCATTTGAGCCACATGTAAATTGTCCTCTGCAGAATTGCCTACAATTTTGGAAAGTGTACGTTTTGCTGGTAGGGTAAAGAGAGAACTCTGTTCCAAACAAGGAAATGTTACACTCATCCAAATTCAAATCATTTGCAGATAGCAATTTGAATAATGCTCGAATCAAGGTATTTCTCTTTATTAGGGTAGAAAACATAGTTGGAAAAGGACAAAAAATGCTAGTTGGCAGCAATTTTTCCTTTTCTCACTGTTTTCAAAAGGCTTTTACCTCTGGGTTGGTAAAATTTGGGATTATGTGTTTACTCTGTTCCAACAAACAAAATTTTTTACTCATCCAAATAGAAATTGTCTGCAGATGAAATACTGAATGTGACTAAAATGATTGTATGTGTGTCTATGGATGAATAGAAAACAAGGAGAAAATGATGGTTACCAGCATTTTCTCTGTTTTACTCAATGTTTTCAAAAGCCTTTTTTCATCCAGGGTCTTTAAAATTAAGGATTGTTTGGTAAAGGCTTAACCCTTAAGCTGCTATATAAATTAAAACGAAACGTTCGAGTTGATTGTAAAAACCCAATTTTTGTTATTTCATTGGTATTTTTTTGGGGAAAATATATCTCCATTTCGGGCAGTGTAGATCCAAGATCAGACTGCATGTTCTGTGCAGTCTGATCTTGATCTACGCTGTTCGCAAAAGGTCAGTGAGTCATGCTTAGCAGCTAAGGGTTAATTGAGGGAATGGCTTGACACAGAATTCTGTACAAAGAGTACTAATTGATTTTCTAGATTGAATTTCATGTTGTGAAATTCTTTGTTACATTTCCTGACATCTCTTTTTTTTTAGCTCACTTGAGCAAGAATTGATTGGGTCCGATCTGGCATAACAGTGTTATGAACAATTGTCTTTACATCGATGAAAGAGCTATGAAAGCACAAATATGTTGCTTTTTGGCCTGGGTAAATTATGCAGTCTGATCTTTGGTCCACACTGTTGGCTTTGCTAAGACATTTCAGACAAAAGTGAGAGCAACCTTCAAATGGCAATTATTTTGTTCTATTTCCTTACTGAAAGTGTTTGTGAATGTAAACAGTACTGTAAGGGTCAATAGGTAAATTACAAGAGCAACAATCTAATTGGCTGTGATACCATGCCTGAGCCAATCAGATGGCTAGTTTTGAATTAAGACATCACATAAAGCCAAGCAGGATCTAAGAACACATGATCTCCATATAAATTGGGAAAGAAAAATGAGCCTTGCTCTTGCAAAAGGGGGCTTAATGCATCTCTGGGATGCATGATACCAGGCAAGTCATCACATAATTATGGATCCAATGTCCAATTTGTTTCACAACCAACTGGATCATGAGGTAGTATGGTCCTTGGACATGCAGAAAATTTACAAATGGCAAATGGTTTCAACCTAATGTCATCCTGAAATGGGTCGATACTTTCTGCAGATACATTAACCCTTTCCCAAACAAGCCCTGGTTTTCACGTGTCTGCAGTACAAGTCTTTTGAAAAGACTGTGGGAAAAGGAGAAATTGCCCGTAACGAGCAATTTCTCCTTTTCCCACAGTGTTTTCTACCCTTTTTGATAACTTTCTGCCATTTTCATCACATTTAAAATTGTCAGCTGCAAACTCTTTCAATTTGGACCAGTCCAAAATTTGTCGTTTGGGAAAGGGTTAAACCCCTTTTCACAGATCATCCCTCAAATGCAATTGATGAAATTGCTATGAAGAATTGTTTCTCTGGTACTGTTTTCTAAAAAAAGAGGGGTATATGAAGGATTAACTCTTTACCACACGACAACATTGTAGACTGGTCCAAATTGAAAGCATTTGCAGACAACAAATTAAATGCAATTGAAAAATTAATACTTATTTTGGGAAGGGTAGAAAACATTGTGGGAAAAGGAGAAAATACTGGTTACCAGCATTTTCTCCTTTTCCCACAATGTTTTCAAAAGACTTCTTTCTCAGGGTCATTAAAACTCTGGATTGTGTGGTAAAGAGTTAAATGGAGAAATGAAAATGTTTGCCTGAAAAGGATGCAAGCGCTTAATGGTATTTTGACAGGTTTTAAAGACGTATATGTCTCCCTGAAAAAAGCATTTCTGTAAATCTACATTTTTAATGGGGTCTACATTTTAACAATGAACACAGTTTCTTTTTTCTTCCAATAATTCATCTACCGGTACTTTGTTATAGTGCCATGCATCCTATTTTAGACTGTTAAGTCTTAACAAGAGGACAAAACTTTAGACTTGTCCAATTTGAAAGCATTTGCAGACGACATAATGAATGTGGCTCAAATGATGGGCGTCCTCAAACTCTTTAACACACAAAAAACTTTCAGCCTTTCCATATTGAAAGCATTTGCAGACAACAATTTCAATATGGCTCAAATGATGTGATTTTTCTTTGTTAGGGCAGAAAACATTGTGGGAAAAAGAGAAATCATGGTTACCAGCATTTTCTCCTCTAAAATTCCCACAATTTTTTCCAAAGAGTAAGTCTTCCTCAAGGTCATTAAAAGTCAGCATTGTGTGGTAAAGGATTAAGACAAGATGGGAAAATTTTTTGGACAAGGAGAAAATGTTGGTAACCGGCAATGTTTGCTACCCTATCTAAGACAGAAATCATAATTTTAGCCACATTTGATTCGTCGTCTGCAAATGCTTCAAATTTTGACAAGTCTAAAATCTTATTGTTTGGTAAAGATACACGAATACCATTGTCTATTCTAGGATGCGCGATTGCAGGATTCATGCATTTTTTTTCAGATCTTGCATAAATTCTGACCCAATGTGTGACAGTCCCATGTAAAAGATTAACAAAGAAAAAATCCCAAAACAAAGAAATTTACTCTTGCTTGCCGAAAATACCGCTGTTTTGAATAAAAATGCATCATTGCCGAAGCTGTTTTGCAATATATTACGTCCATTAGAGTAACCTCCCTTGACAGGAAGAAGGTCTAGACAGCCTACTTCTAAAACAACCCAGTCCAAAACGGCCAACTTTACCTAGTCTTAGACTACTTTTATTGCAATGAATTTTATCAGAATGAGTTTTATAAATGTCTTGCTATTATCTATTTTTTTAAAAATGAATTTAATTTCTAGAGAAGGATACTCCAGAAACTGTCTTTTGACATGTAAACAGGTCAGTAAGTCTACTATATTGTCTGGGACAGGAAAAAAATTCTGTTATATGAGCTGTATCTGTTTTCTACTTGTTTGAAAATTGTCCCGCCTAATTTTTGAAAATCCCCCCTATTTTTTAGATGGGAGGGGGAAATCCTCACTAATTTTCAGTTTCTAGAATGGACACTGCGAATACAGAAAATATTGCAAATTATGAGCAAACTTCCCTCTTTCAATGACTTTTTTGCTCTATAGACAATTATGGATATCAACTGTCAGACTTTGAAATGTGGTGTATGATTATTCTACATGATCTAAGAACACAAAACCACACATGAACGGTAATTTATGAGATTAATGAAGTAAAGAAAATGTTGGCAAGAAAATTACTACCTTCATTTCTTAAAATAATTTACCTGTTTAGAAGAATTTCAAAATCTGTGGGTGACTTTATTGAAACTGACAGGTCTGCTCTTTATGTGGAAAAAGTTCAAGAATTTGATACCTTCTGTTTGGCAATGCTTTGCCTTGTTATTCAACCCATTCCCACATAGGTAGCCACTCCAATAAAGTAGACAGTGTTTGAAACATTGTGGATAAGGAGCAGTAGATTGTTTAGCATTTACCACACAATTCTGACGTTTAAAGATCTTGAAAAAGAAGGCTTATGAAAACATTGTGGGAAATTAGAGAAAATGCTGATTATCTCATTGTTCCACAATGTTTTCTACTCTGTAAAAGATAAATTTTATGTTTTTAGCAACGTTAAGTTTTGGCATGTGCAAATGCTTTCAATTTGGACCATGCTAAAATTTTGTCATATGGTAAAGAGTTCAGAAATAATATATTTAATGCTTCTTTTCTTACAATATTTCTGCTGAATAAGTTATTTTCCTTTCCTTTAACTCTTTACCAAACTACATTTTAGATTAGTGCAAACTGAAAGCATTTGCAGACAACAAAATAAATATGACTTAACCCTTTACCGCACAATGACGCCTTTTTACGCCCCTGGGAAAGAAGCCTTTTGAAAACATTGTGGGAAAAGGAGAAAATGCTGGTAACCAGCATTTTCACCTTTTCCCACAATGTTTTCTACCTGATCAAAGAAAAATTGCACCATTTGAGCAACATTGAAATTTTCCTCTGCAAATGCTTTCAGTTTGGACAAGGCTAAAATTTCGTCGTCTGGTAAAGGGTTAAAAATCAAAACAATTCCAAATTGAAAACATTTGCAGAAGACAAATTTAATATGGCTGAAATTGGTGGGCTGATCGATGAAAGGGTATAAAAGATTGTTGGAAAAGGAAAAAGTGCTTTTATAAGCAATTTATTACAAGCAGTTGCCTAAGCATTTCTGTTGTACCACAGCATTCTTTTTAATGCCCTCAGAGACTTAACCCTTTCCCAAACAAGCCCTGGTTTTCATGTGTCTGCCGTACAAGTCTTTTGAAAACACTGTGGAAAAAGGATAAATTGCTTGTAACGAGCAATTCCTCCTTTTCCCACAGTGTTTTCTACCCTTTTTGAGAACTTTCTACCATTTTCATCAAATTTAAAATTGTCGTCTGCAAACTCTTTCAATTTGGACCAGTCCAAAATTTGTCGTCTGGGAAAGGGTTAAGTACCGTCATGAATGCCATTTTAACCCCCACACACAATCTCAAGTTTTAATGACTGAGGAAGAAGGCTTTGGAAAACAATGTGTAAAAAGGAGAAAATGCTGGTTCCCACCATGTTTTTAAAATCGTTTTTTCTCAGGGTTTAGTAGAACATTTAGGTTGGTTTTCCATGTGTCCATTATCTGACTTGTCCGTTTGCGATTTGAGTGTCCGTTTATTGCAATAGGAACCCCTTTTCCATAACTTTTAACGACCCTGAAAGAAAAGGCGTTTGAAAACATTGTAGGAAAAGGAGAAAATGCTGGTTACCAGTATTTTCTCCTTTTCCCACAATGTTTTCAAACATATTAAAGCAAAATCAGACCATTTGAGCTAAAGCTCAAACTAAAAGTAACCCTTTACCACACAATCCCGACTTTTAACGACCCCAAGAAAGAAGCCTTTTGAAAACATTGTGGGAAAAGGAGAAAATGCTGGTAACCAGTATTTTCTCCTTTTCCTACAATGTTTTCTACTCTATTAAAGCAAAATCAGACCATTTCAGCTACACCGAAATTGTCATCTGCAAATGCTTTCAATTTGGACGGATCTAAAATTTTGTTGTGTGGTAAAGATTTAAGTGATGAAGAATTTTACTTTAGACTGAACAGAGCCCAATTTCAGTTGTTCTGGGATGGTTTGAAACCAAAATTACATAAAGATCAACTACAAGAGTCAATAAGAGCAGAACAACTTCATTTTGCTTGAAATGCTGTCCGCCAGTCCATTGTGATGAAAAAGAATACTGTGTGTAGCAAATTTGGTTGTCACAATCAAACCATCACATTGATGGACAACGCAGTCGGATGGATGAATGGAAAGATTTATATTGAAAATACTGTGATCCGAAATTGCATCCAACTGATGCAAACGGGTAATGCAGTCAGAGGACTGACACATGGAAAACCAGCTTTAGGCTACTTCGACAAGACTATCTGGCAAAAGAGTCAAGGTCAGACTGCATGTTTGGTGGTCTGATGTACTTTGTCTCTAAAGGTAAGGTCAAGCCCTGGGAACTCAGTTGGTAGCACACAGGACTTGAGAACAGGAGGTCGCTGGGTCGATCCCAGGCTCTCCTAATTTCTTTCCGAGGACTGATGAGTTAAAGCAACAGGATTTCTTTCAACTGCATGTTTTTTGGTCTGATGAACATTGTCTCTAAAAGTAGAGAGGTGGTGCCAGCTTCAAAGAATTTCACGCAATACTTCAAAGAATAAACTCTTTACCAAACGTCAGATTTGAGACTTGTCCAAATTGAAAGCATTTGTAGACAACAAAATGAATGTGACTGAAAAATTGAAATTTGTGTTGGAAAGGGTAGAAAACATTGCAGGAAAAGGAGAAAATGCTGGTTACCAGCATTTTCTCCTTTTCCCGCAGTGTTTTCATAAGCTGTCTTTCTTAGGGTCGTAAAAAGCCGGATTTAAAGGCTTAACACTTTTGTAGATGACAAAATTACAAACTTGTTTAAATTTAAAGCATTCACAGATGAAAATGATGAAAATTGGCTATGAAAGGGTACAAAACATGGTTGGAGGAGAAAATGCTTGAGACCAGCATTTCTCCTCTTCCAACAGTGTTTTCACATCTATTTCCTCAGGGTTATAAAAACACAGGATTGTATGGTAAAGAGTTGGAGAAAGAAAAGAAAAGAAATATCTTGAGTGATTAAATTTGAATAAAGTAATGCTTAAAGATTAAGTTATGTGCAAATTGTGCATATGATATTTTCTAAAGTTTATCAGTATGTAAAATTCATGTCTCAAAATGTGTTTGTTAACATGCAAATTATCATTAAGCCAAAGGCATTAACTCTTTACCAAGCGACAAAGTTTTAGAATTGTACAAATTGAAAGCATCCGCAGATAAAATTAATTTGACTCAAAAATTGAAATTTGTTTGTGGAAGGGTAGAAAACATTGTGGGAAAAGGAGAAAATGCTGGCTACCAGCATTTTCTCCTTTTCCCACAGTGTTTTCAAAAGATGTCTTTTTCAGGATCATTAAAACACATGGCTTTTTGGTGAAGGGTTAAATCTGTTGTTATATTTATATATTATTTATATTGTGTTTGTTAACATGCAAATTATTAAGCCAAAGGCATTGACTCTTTACCTAGCGACAAAATTCTAGAATTGTACAAATTGAAACATCTGCAGATAAAATTAATTCGACTCAGAAATTGAAATTTGTTTGTGGAAGGGTAGAAAACATTGTGGGAAAAGGAGAAAATGCTGGCTACCAGCACTTTCTCCTTTTCCCACAGTGTTTTCAAAAGATCTCTTTTTCAGGATTGTTAAAACATGTGGCTGTTTGGTGAAGGGTTAAATATGTTGTTATATTTATTTGTAGGACCTTATAATATAACTGTGTTTCATTTTTGAGGAATTATTAATTACATTATAGTTTGCCCTTTATGGTGAGCACCAGACTAAGAATCTTACTTACACCTTTATTGAAAACTTCTGCAGAGAACAAATCACATGGTGCTCAGGTTTTGGGACATGTCTTTTAAAGTGAAAAAGAAAGTGTTGAAAATGGAGAGAATGCTGGTGACTAGCATTTTCTCCTTTTCCTCGAAGTTTTCAAAAGGTTTCTTTCTCAGTATTGTTAACCCTTTACCACATAATCCAGACTTATAAAGACCCTGATGAAAAGGGCATTTGAAAACATTGTGGGAAAAGGAGAAATGCTGGTAACCAGCATTTTCTCCATTTCCCACAATATTTTCTAACCTTTCAGACATAAATCAAACCCTTTGAACCACATTTAATTTGTCATCTGCAAATGCTTTAAATTTGGAACAGTCTAAAATGATGTTGTTTGGTAAGACAGGATTCTTCAGTAAAGGGTTAATTGGGAATTTGATTTTCATGAGCTTGCCGTTCCGAGATTATGAATAAATTAAAATAAATCACTAAGTTTGTCACCTTGCAGTATGCCATGGTATACAAAGCCTACTTATGTCCTATAAAGTGATTTAACACAAAAACATGTTAATGACATCTCAAAGGACACAAGAATAGAACAAAAGGTAAATTAGTGAAAATGTTGCCATATAGACTTACTTTATGTCCGGAAAACAACATAAACCTTCACAGCTATACATACATATAAGGTGAAAGCGCTAGCTGCCATATAGAAATACTTAAAATGTCCAGAAAACAACATAAACCTTCACTGCTGTACATACATAAAGCAATGCTAAGGAGACTGATAGCATTGCTTTTGTAGTTATTTTATCCATGCTCTGTGGAAACAGCACTTAACTCTTTACCAAACAACACAATTTCAGACTAGTACAAATTGAAGGCATTTGCAGACAACAAATTAAATGTGACTTAAAAATTGAAATTTGTTAAGGGAAGGATAGAAAACATTATGGGAAAAGGAGAAAATGCTGGTTACCGGCATTTTCTCCTTTTCCCACAATGTTTTCAAAAGGCTTCCTTTTTAGGGTCATTAAAAGTCGGGATTGTGTGGTAAAGGGTTATCGCTCTACCAAATGACAAACTTTTAGACTGGTCCAAAGTGAAAGCATTTGCAGATGACAAATCAAATGCAGCTCAAAAACTGAAATTTGACTTGGAAAGGGTAGAAAACATTACCAGTGTTTTCTCCTTTTCCCACAATGTTTTCAAAAGCCCTCTTTACAAGGGTTGTTAAAAGTCGGGATTGTGTGGTAAAGGGTTAAGAATTTTTCCCAGACTGACAGGCATCCATTTTCATTAAGCCCTCTCTGTTTTAATCCTGAAATTTACAGTCATGCCCTTAGATTGTTTTAGAATGATATATTATATGAATTTGTAATTTTATGTTAAAAGTATTATGTTAACTCTTTATCACAGCCTAAGTGGAAAGCTTTTGTAGGCAATAAAGTAGATGTGACTCAAAAATAGAAATTGACGTTTGGGAAGGGTTGAAAATATTGTGGGATAAGGAGAAAATGCTGCTTACTAGCATTTTCTCCTTTTCCCACAATGTTTTCAAAAACCCTTTCCTTTAGGGTTGATAAAACTGGGGATTGTGTGGTGAAGGGTTAAACAGTGTTACACAATGACAGATTGATGGATAATGCTTTTGATGAACAGAGAAACAGATACTTCTAAGATAGGATGCTATAATGTGTGGACAGTGGAAGAGTGATGGGAAAAATTAATTCTAGAGGGCCTACTGTATCTTTCTTTAACTGTTTACCAAAGGACAAAAATTTAAATTTGTCCAAACTGAGAGCTTTTGCAGACGAAAATTTAAATGTTGCTCGAATGATGAAATTTGTCTTTGATAGTATAGAAAACATTGTGGGAAAAGGAAAAAATGCTGGTTTCCAGCATTTTCTCCTTTTCCCACAATGCTTTCTAAAAGCTTCTTCCTCAGGGTCATTAAAACTCAGGAATGTGTGGCAAAGGGTTAACCTTTAGTCTGCAAGGCTAATATAACCCTTTACCAAACAATTCCTCATTTAAACCAACATCCTTCTTTTGTAAACATTAAGGGAAAAACAAGAAATGCTGGTAACCATCATTTTCTTGTTCTCCAATAATGTTTTCTATCTCTTGTAAAAACAATAATGTTTCCTGCCATTTTTCCATAGGACTATCAGCATGGTCACAAGAAAACGCTGACAAGAAAAGCTTAAAGGTACAGTGGCAGCCAAATGTAAACAATGTTGGTGTTAAAATGTATTAAGATTCAATTCATGCCATTTAAAGTATGGAAATTATTGTGACAATGACAATCTGTTATTGTGCTGTCTGTCCAAGTGATTAGTCACTTGCAGAGAAATGAATTTCAAAACTAGGTTAAAAGTTGCTCTATCTTGCTTACTTTTTACCTGATTTTGAAATTCATTTTTCTGCCAGTGACTAACACTTGGACCGATCACATAATAACAGATTGTCAACATCACAGTATTTTCTTTATTTTTAAAAGCATGTTTAAGATTTAAGTGCATTTTAACACTTGCATTGGTGTTTTGGCTAGTATTGGGCCTTTCACAAATAAAGAAAAAGTGCCTAGCTTCGGCACGTAATGCAATACAAACAGACTGGTTTGAACATTTCGTTAGCAATGTCTCAAACTTCCAGCTCATGAGTATGTAGTGATATATCTATGCTAGAATCACAACATTTTGCCTGAAGCCTATCCAATTTGCGTTAAAGGGAGGTAATAATGGCAGCCAGAATTGTCTCCAAGTGCTTTTTATCTAGACATATTTAAAATTTTGTAATGTGAAAAAGGATTAACAATTAAGTTTGAAAAAGAAAATTTGTCTTGCATCTTCAAAACAATTCGTAAAAATAGAAATCTTAGCCTATTAAAAAATATCAGGCAAATTTAAGATCACCACTTTTTCCACGGGCTGAGTGAAAAAATATTTGGAAAAGAAGAAAAGCAACATATTAGATTTATCAAGAGACCGACAGATCTTAAAGCCAGGATCTGTATTCACCAACCATTCTTAAGAACATTCTTTGTCTTATTCTCCAATATTTTCCTAGTTTAAAGTAACACACCTGATGATTGGCTAGACCATTTGGTTTAGCCAATCAGAAGGTGTGTTACTTTCAAATTTGGAAAAATCTGAAGAATAAGACTAAGAATGTTCTTAAGAATGTTTGGTGAATACAGACCCAGATGAAATTTTCATCATTTGGTTTTTAACCCTTTACCAGATGACAAGATTTGAGCAGTGTCCAAATTGAAAACATTTGCAGACAACAATTTCAATGTAGCTCAGATGGTGCAATGTTTCTTTGATAGGATAGAAAACATTGTGGAAAAATGAGAAAATGCTGGTTACCAGCATTTTCTCCTTTTCCCTCAATGTTTTCAAAAGTCTTCTTTCCCAGGGTTGTTAAAAGGTGGCATTGTGTGGTATAAAGTTAAACATCTATACTGTGTACATAGAGGGCATTGAAATGTTTTCATGTATTAAATTTAATGAGGATGAACAGAGATAGAGTTTCAACAGCTGATGAGGGGTTTATAGTAATTTGTACACATTGGAGAGAAATTTGAGCCCAAACAGTGAAACCTGGTGAAGGGCATACCCTGTAATGAAACCTATTTGCCCAAATTTAATCCCTTTTCAATTACTGTAGTGTTTGGGTTAGTTGAAAGTGAGGTATGCTGAATGCTTGATCACCATGAGTTTCTGTGTAAATATAGGGCTACCTTAGAAAACCCTTAACATCAGAATCCAATCTTTAATCCTTTAACTCTTTACCAAACAACTAAGTTTTTGACTCAACCAAATTGAAAGGATTTGCAGACAACAAATTAAATGTAGCTCAATTGACGATTTCTCTATGATAGGGTAGAAAACATTGTGGGAAAAGGAGAAAGTGCTTGTCACCAGCATTTTCTCCTTTTCGCACAAAGTTTTCAAAAGCTTTCTTCATAGGGTCATTCAAATTTGGGATTGTGTGGTTAAGGGTTAAAGATAGAACATTATAATATTATATGAGCCATGCTCTGGGAAATGGAGTTTAATGCATCTTCTTGATGCGTTATCCCTTTCCCAAACAGGCCCTGCCCAGTGGTTTTCACGTGTCTGCACTACAAGTCTTTTGAAGACACTGTGGGAAAAGGAGAAATTGCTCATAATGAGCAATTTCTCCTTTTCCCACAGTGTTTTCTACCCTTATTGAGAACTTTCTGCCATTTAAAATTGTTGTCTGCAAACTCCTTCAATTTGGACCAGTCCAAAATTTGTCATTTGGGAAAGGTTTATACCAAAAAAGCAAGTATTATAATTATGGATGCATAAAATCCATTTTGTCTTACAACAGGCTGAATCCTGAGGTAGAATGGTCCTTGGACTGTAGAAAATTGACCATAGCAAAAAGTAATGACTCTGGTGCTGAGCCCCGTAGCTCAGTTGGTTACAGCGTACAGGACTTGAAAACAGCAGGTCGCTGGTTCAATCCCCGGCTCGGCCAATTTCTTTCCGAGGATTGATGATGGTCATTGCGACAGGATTCATTCCTCTCTCACCGCTGACCATTGTTTTGACGATGGTTATGTTGGAAAGCAGCCAGTGGCTTGGAAAGAATATTGTATGGTGTACTGATAAAAAGAAACTCCAGGAAAGCATGGATAGGTGCACTGGCCGCCGCGATATAACTGAAATAATGTTGAAAACGGCATTAAACACCATACAATCAATCATACAATCAATCATTGACTCAGGTCAATTGAACCAGGGCATTGAACCCCATTTTCACAGAGTATGGTTTATATAAACAGTATCATATTTTGGAACTGATGTCAAGCATGTTATCATTTCAAAAGGTCAGTGTCCATGAAAACTGCTGATATAACATATTTTTTCCCACACCAAAGGTGAAATTACAGACACATGTGTCTCAACCCTAATGTACCCAAAACAGATCAATAAAATGATACTGGATACAGATGAAATTTGTCTTTCAAAGAAGAGAAAACATGGTGGAAAAAGGGAGAAAATGCTGGTTATGTACAAGCATTTTCATCCTTTTCCAACAAATTTTCAAAAACCTTCTTTAAAGTTGTTAAAACAACGGATTGTTTGGTGTACGGTAAATCCTCATGCATTTCCTCCTTTACCTACAAATTTTTCAAAAGGCGTCTTCAAAGTTGTTGAAATACTGGATTGTTTGGTATCTCTTTACCAAATGACAAAAATGTAGACTTGTCCAAATTGAAAGTATTGGCAGACGACAATTTAAATGTGGCTCAAATGAAGGAATTTGTCCTTGATAGGTTAGAAAACATTGTGGGAAAAGGAGAAAATGCTGGTTGCCAGCATTTTCTCCTTTTTCCCGCAATGTTTTCAGAAGGCATTTTCCTCAGGGTTGTTACAATTCAGGATTGTGTGATATAGTGGTATAGGATAAATCCTCATGCACACCAGTGGCTTCCAGTCTTTTTCCCCTTGGCAGCCCATTCACTGCAGAATTTAGGTGTTTTATGGGCTTTTCTATTTTTGAAATATCAAAATTTGGAATTCTTATTAATTTTGTGAATAATGTATTCATCCTTTAGAATCTGCTGTTATGAACTTGCTCAGCTTCTCTTTTCAATTATTTTACTTTCATTTGACATTTTATAATATCTCTGTTATTACAGAAGCTATTTTCTTCAAACTTGGATGAGTTGTTAACTGTCAAAAGTGGAACCCATATAACAGGGGTGTTAAAAGTCAGGGTTGTGTGGTATAGAGATATAGGCAAAATCCTCATGCAAACCAGAGTTGTTACCTGTCAAAAGGGGAACCCATGCAACAGGGGCAGGTAACCATCAAAATATTTTTCAATCTAGAATTTTCACTGAAAATGAGTGTATTTCTAAAAGCAACTGCAGCACTGCAGCAAATAAAATCTATCTCACTTAAACCAAAAAAAAAAAAGATAAGAAAAGTTAATGAAGAAATTCTTAAGTTCGATCTTTGTCCAAAAATTTTTCAAAGGTCATCTGCTACACAGTCTGGCATAAAATTTACACAAAAGCCCCTGAAACAAATTTACAGACAGAAGGAGGTAGTAAGTTATTGGTAGCCCTTTACCAAACAGTCCTATGTTTTGTTGACCATGGAAACAGCTACTTTCTAGGAATAATGTCAGAAATGGAGAAAATGCTGCCATTTCCCCTGTCCATGCATTAAAAGATGAATATTATTGTTCGAACCACATGCAATTTGTTGACTGTAAATGTTTTTGATTTACGGTAAATCTACTTTTTCCCAGTAATAAGTTAAGCAATATGCAGGTATTTTAAAGGCCCAGATTTATCATGGTGATCCTTTGAATCTGTAAAAAGGTTGGGGCAAGGTCAAGCCTCATACAGAGATGAAAATGCCCTTCTGTGAGAAAACCTGACAAATCCATCTGTTAAAGCCAATGGCCTCTCTATTTGATGTTTTCCCTCATATCGGCAGTTTTTAAGCCATGCCAACATTTGTCTTGAAGACGCTGTTGCATTAACAGAGAAATTACCCAGTAATTTCATTATTTGCCAGTATGCTTTTTCATGACAACAGGACTTAATCCCAATTTATGCATAGTAGTATGAACAGGTAATGTTTTTTTCCAAACCTGGTTTAGCTGGAATGTGTACCAAATACTGGCCCACTAGAAAATGCATTAATTTCCTGGAATGAGATTATTTCTCTTTTTCTAAGGCATGGTTCCTATTCAAAAAGATATTAATTTGTATCATAAATGTTCGTAGATGTGTTGATGGAACCAGCTTGAGAGGAAGAAGGTGCAATGCATGCTGGGACTGAAAAATGGCCTCAGTGAGAAGTCCAGAAAATACATTTGTCTTTGTTTGATCCTGTATGATTAATATTCATGGTTAGAATTCAGCACTTGTTGGAGCTCAAAGTTAACCCTTTACCACACAATTCAGAGTTTTGACTGGCCTGAGGAGGAAGCCATTTGATAGTGTTGTGGAAAAAGGAGGAAAAGCTGGTAATCAGTATTTTCTTTTTCCACAATGTTTTCTACCCCTCCCAAGACAGATTTCCGTTTTGGGTCACATGAAAACGATGAATAAAATATCTCTTTGCCGCAGTATTTTCTGTATCAAATCTGCATTGTGATTTTCAATCCATATCTTCTGCCTTAACCATTTACAGCACGGTGCCACCTTTTAACAACCTTGGGAAAGCCTTTTGAAAACATTGCGGGAAAAGGAGAATTTGGACTAGTTTAAAATTTTATCATTCGGTTAAGAGTTAACGCCTTTGGAAAATACATTAACTCTTTACCAAACAAATTTAAGACTTGCCTAAATTGAAAGCATTCAATTTTGCAATCAATCAAATGTGACTGAAATGATGGAATTTGTCTTTAAAGGGTAGAAACAATGTTGGAAAAGGAGAAAATACTGGTTACCAATATTTTCTCATTTGCCCATGTTTTCAAAAGCTTCTTCCTGGGGGTCATAAACCTCAAGATTATGTGGTACAGGGTTATACCAAGTAATTGTTTAAGATATTTCTTAATCAGACTAGATAAATTGTAAGATCCGTCCAACTTTTGCAGCTTAATTAAATCTGAATTCTGCAGTGCAGCTATAGGTGAGGTTAGTTCAGAACAATAACTTAACCCTCCTCTACGTACAGATGACATTCTTATACATCTTTTTCAAGAATTACATACGATACACTTATTGTGGAAAGGCAAGATATTTTACATAGTGAATTTTTTCCCACTTGTCATAGTATTATGCTCTATTCTTTCAGCCACACAGACAATACGCTAACATTGTTTATGAGTTGAATTTAGCATTTAACCTTTTACCTCTCAATCCTGACTTTTGACGACCCTGAGAAAGAAGCCTTTTGAAAACATTGTGAGAAGAGGAGAAAATGCTAGTAACCAGCATTTTCTCCTTTTCCCACAATGTTTTCTACCCTTCCCAAAACAAATATCAATTTTAAAGTCACTTTTATTTTGTCGTCTGCAAATGCTGTCAATTTCAACCAGTCTAAAATTTTGTCGTTTGGTAAAGAGTTAACATTTAACTCTTTACCAGACAATCCTGTGTTTCAATGACCCCAAGGAAAAAGGTATTTGAAAGCACTTCAGGGCCTTGGCGTAAAAGGGGTAAGCGGCACACCTCAGACCTGTTCTATGGCCAATACTAAGTTACTTGGTGAATAACATTATTCTAGTCTGTAGTGCTTGTTCTTGGATTTTGTGAGACATCAATGGTAGAAAGGTATCTGTTTGGAATAAGATTTATTTAGTCAGAGATGTAAAAGCGAGTGAAAATTGAGGCTTATGATGAGTTGGGTGATGCTTTTAGTGTAAATAAGAAGAGGTAAGAGCATTATCTACGGGGGGATGAAGCTGGATGTGGCATCACATTAGAGATAGAGGAGCCGAGAACCAGCTTCTAATGGAGCAAATGATATCCTGTACAATTCTGGTCTGTCCAGATTGGCACTGGGAGCCGCATTTTCTTTTATTTGATAGATACAGCTGTCAGATGAACAACCCTAATGGATGTTCTTTCTCAGATAGCATGAAAAACACCATTCTTCTCCAGCAGATCATTTAGAAAAGATAATCTTGGCTTCCACCAATCCTTCGGTGTGATATTTTTTGCCGTTATTATTTTACGTGCTTGATGTCAATAATGTGCTATCTGGTAAGACAGCTCCAAGTTCATAGAGGTTTTTGCTTATTTATTTGTGATTCTCTATCCAATGGCCATTTGTGATTTTGAAAGGGAGATCTTAGAAGAGATTTGATACATTGATGGGATTTAAACATGTGAAGAAATATTATTTCTACAAGGGGGTCTTGACATACTCATGCTTGCATTACATTACTACAGTAATGTTAGACATACACTTCTTGCATGTTTTTGTATTTGCACTACGATGTTTATTTTCCTGGATTTTCTTTTTTGTACCCCTGTGCTCATGCAAGCATCTCTTGATGTCAATTCTGGATTAGGATTTTAAAAATATTATGACCAATAGTGAGATGGCTCAGAACATTTTCTTTTCTGGAAGACATCGTAGCCACTTTCTTACACAATCCAGAGTTTTAACTATTCTGTGAAAGAAGACTTTTAAAAACATTGTGGAAAAAGGAGAAAATGCTGGTAACCAGCATTTTCTCCTTTTCCCACAATGTTTTTTATCCCATCAATGTTTTCTATCCCATCAGTGAGAAATTCCATGAGAGCCACATGTAAATTGTCATCAGCAAATGCTTTCAATTTCAAGTCTACATTTTTGTTATGTGGTAAACAGTTACCTGTTTTAACCCTTATGCTGTTAAATAAATCAATAAAATTCCAAATAAAGCTATTTCAACCTTAACTTTTGGGAAAAAAAAAAAAATGTCTCAGTGTAGATCCAAAATCAGAATGCATGTTCTGTGCAGTCTGATCTTGACCTACACTGTCTACAAAGGTCAGTTAGTCTTAGCAGCCTACGGGTTAATACATTCCATACAAAAGCTTTTTCATAACATACTCCATCTAAAAACACCATGATAAAAGGAGAAAATGGCTTGTATTAAGCACCTGCTTCTTCTCCTGCTATGTTTTCTCTATCAATCAGTAGAGTCCGTTTCCTGTCCTTATTGATGTGTATCCTTAAACACTTTACCAAACAGCAGAATCTTAGACTTGTCCAAATTGAAAGCATCTGCAGATGACAAATTCATTGTGACTGATTTGATGAAACATGCCTTTGAAAGTGTAGAAAACATTGTGGGAATTGGATAAAATGTTGGTTACCAGCATTTTCTCTTTTTACAGCAGGTTTCTTCCATAGAGTCGTAAAATACTAGATTGTGTGGTAAATGGGTAACTTTTTACAAAACAACCAAGATTTAGACTTATCCAAAATCTCAAGCATTTGTTACAGACTACAAAATTAATGTAGTTCATATGATAGAAATTGTCAGTAGAAAGTTAGAAAACATTGTAGGAAAAGGAGAAGATGCCAGTTTCCCACAGTGTTCTCAAAAGCATCTTTCCACAGGGTCTTTAAAACTTGGGCTTGTGTGGCAAGATTTAAAAGTTTTCACCAAGCCTTAAGATATCTGAATGGCAGAGGGATGGGGGAAGGGAGGGCGGTAAGCAAAGAACCATGATACTTGCATTATCTCCCAAGATAGATAAGATTTGGTGCTAGAATTTGCTTCCCCATCAAGTTGTGTGAGCAATTTCCAAATAAGACATGCAAGCTTTTGTATGCTGTGAAATTTCTTTTATGGAAATCTTACTTGAAATACCAGCTTTTGTGTGAGTTATCAGCATGGTATCAGATAGAGAAAATTAACTTTTTAAGTGGAGTAACACTCTTAGCAATTTTAAGAGTTGTAACTCTTTACCAAATGACAAAACTTTAGGCTCATCCAAATTGAAAGCACCTGTAGACAACAGATTTTGCTCTGAAAGGGTTGAAAAAATTGTGGGAAAGGCAGAAAATGCTGGGTACCAAATGCAGTACTTGATAAGACCTGCTTTATATATAATATTCATTAGCATCATAATGGTATGTGAAAAAGGTATGACTCTGCAGATTTCTGAGAGTTTAATGACGGTCAATGCTTTTTATTGTGTAATAATTTGCACATTTAACTTATTCGGAAGTGGAGCCATACAAGGCCATGATGGACCTCTTGTTTAGCAAAGTCAGGAATAAATTTGGGGAAAATGTAACTGCTTGTTACAAGCAATTGTACCTCCCCCCCCCCCCACACCACACACACACAATGTTTTCAAAACTGCCTAACTGCAGGGGTGCAACAAGAGCTCCCCTTAGCTGCCAGTGCTTGGCAGCAAGTGCTTGATCTCAAGTGAAAATATTAAGTCGAGAAAGGGGCAAAATTGTGTCAAAAATACTTTGATGGTTACCTGCCCTTGTTGTATGGGTTCCCCTTTTTCAATTGATATTCAATTGATAGTTAATAATGTACAAGTTTGAATTAAATATCTTAGATAATAACAGAGATAGTACAAAAGGTCAAAAGTTTTTGCATGATGACGTTGACAAAGTACACAGCAACAGGGTTACAACAAAACCTCTTCAAAAACAGCAGAGCTAAAAATTTATAGCTCTATAGTGTATTGGGTCAGGGGTTTAACCCTTTACCAGATGACAAAATTTTAGCCTTGTCCTAATTGAAAGCATTTACAGATGACGATTTGAATGTGGCTCAAATGGTGCTATTTTTCTTTGATAGGTCACAAAACATTGTTAAAAAATGCTGGTTACCAGCATTTTATCCTTTTCCCACAATGTTTTCAAAAGGCTTCCCAAGGCCGTTTAAAGGCGGCATTGTGCGGTAAAGAGTTAGACGTTTTGAACAATCATGGAATTATAATATATGTTTCGGAACAAGCAGTTGCTCCTATTTGTAGAACCTTTCTGACTACACTACACAAAATGTTCTTTACCACATAATTGCATGTTTTAACGACCTTGAGGAACAAGCATTTGGAAAACATTGTGGGAAAAGGAGAAAATGCTAGTATTCAGCTTTTTCTTCTATCCCACAATGTTCGAGTCAAAAATCATGTTGCTTGTAAGGTGTTAACACATTTAGAAGCTTCTTGACTGCAGAGGCATAATTAAAATGTTCTAGAGTATCACCAAACTTGCCCCATTTTGAACAATCAATGGAATCAATGACATAAGCACTGAAGCAAGGATCCGATAGGATGAATTCTATTTATGGTATCAAAATCGTTCCTCTGGCTAAAAAGAGAATGAAAAGTCACTGTAATCATCTTACTGTAACAATTAAAATCCTTTAAGTGCCTTTTACTAATTAAGTTGCCGTTGTGGCCAATGTAGGTCAAGATCAGGCTGCACAAACTGTGCAGCCTGATCTTTGATCCACACTGTCTGCTTTGTTGAGACACTACGGGCAAAAGGTATACAGCCATGAATTTGCAATGAACTTTGTCTTATTCCAGAATGAAAATATTCATTGGTTTTTTTTCGGCGCCTTAAGGGTTTTAATCTTTACCAAATGACAAAATTTTAGAGTGGACCAAATTGAAAGCACTTACAGATGACAAATTATTTGTAGCTTAAATGATGATTTCTGTATTTGATAGGGTAGAAAACTTTGCGGGAAAAAAAGAAGAAAAACACTTGTTAGCAATATCTCCTGTTCCCACGTTTTCGAAAGCCTTCTGGGATTGCATGGTAAAGGGTTAATTAATTATCATTATTTCTTAATCTTGACATTTCTGTTCAGACTTTTAGCCCTCAGAGCACAGAATAAACTCAGCAGGCACTTTTTTTCCAAAAATTAGACTCGAAAAATGGCAATTATATGGTTGCTCTTTTTCAGAATATTTCAGTTGAGTGGACAGTGTAGATGAAAGATCAAACTGCATGGTTTTAATTTATGTGAAAGGTGCTTTAGGGGTTAACTGTTAGCATCCTCCTTGCACGTTGCATGAAGTCTGATATAAAAATCACAGAAGAAATTAGCCTTTCTCTGTCAGGTTGGACACATTATACCAAGCAAGTCTTTACATTATGGATCCATGAAATTCATACAGTCTGTCAGTTTGACTGAGTATGGAGGTAGACTGGTTATTTGACATACAGAACATTTAGCAACAACAAAAAGTTTCGACCCTTTGCAGGCTGACATGGTTTGATGCTTTTTGCAGATGAATTAAGCCTCCAATTCACAGAACATGGCTCAAATAAATGGGGAATGCATCACTCTTACTGCTGAAGCAAAAATTCAACTTTCACATGTCTGGCCTTCTGAATATTATTTACCCTTTACCACACAACCCCATGTTTTATTGAACCCGAAGGAGAAGGCTTTTGAAAACTTTGTGGAAAATAGAGATAATAAACTAGCATTCATCCCCTTTTCCACAATGTTCTCTACCCTTTAAAAATTTTCAAAAACAAGTTTTCCTTGTTTGAGCACAACTGATGTTGTCTGCAAATGCTCTCGGTTTGAATGAGCCTATTTTGTTGTTTTTGTAAAAGGTTAACTTTCAGCTTGTTTGCTTTCATCACAATATTAAACCTTTACCTTATAATCCCGAGTTTTCTTTTCCCACAATGTTTTCTGCCCTTCCAGAAAGAAATGTTAAAATTTTGAGTCACATTTATTTTGTCCTCTTTGAATGCTTTCAAATTAACAAGTCTAAGTTTTTTTTGAATGTAGGACGTTTTGGCCACGGACGTTTTGGCCAGGATGTTTTGGCCAGGACGTTTTGGCCACGGACGTTTTGGCCACATATAGTGAAAAAATGGACGTTTTGGCCAAAATAATTTTATATGTACTTTTTATGTAAAATAAAGCTAAAAAAATTTTTTTTTTTATTTGATCAATTGTTTAGACTTTTGTTGAACTTTTGTTGAAATTTGGTAATAAATTTTAGAGTTTTACAGTTTTATTTATTCCTTTGAAGTAAAGGAAAACATCAACAATTTAATGTTTTTAAATTATCTTCAATTTTCAAGTTTTGTCTTTTGATTGACAAACAGTTTGATTGACTAATTGCTTATTAATGATACTTTCTTGCATTTAATGTTGTTATTATTAGAAGTGTAAAGAGTTTCATTGTTCTTGTCTTTTAACACTAATGAATCTGTAGATCACACCACACTTTAATCATCTATTTCAATTAAAGAAATATGTGATTAATTAATTTGTTTGAAAAACTGTTAAGAAAGATCAAAGTTGCTAGTATAGAATTAATATATTTGTTTGATATGTAAATTTTTCTGAAAAAGTTCTGGTACATATATAAAGACATTATGAGGACTGTAACCAGCCGATATAGCTCAGTAGGTAGAGCGTAGGACTCGTGAACACAATGTCCTACAGATTGTGGGTTCGTATCCCCGGCTGGCCAACTAAAAATTACTAATAGTCTTTCGGATGAGACATTAAACCGAGGTCCCGTGTGACGGTGCTATACGCCGAGCACGTTAAAGAACCAGGCGAAGCTCTCAGTAGTTTCGACCTGTATCCTTGCACTATCCCCCGTAACAACTAACCGTCTTCCGGGGGCGTCGCTCAGATGGGCAACCGGTAGCGACGATAAATAAACGGAAATAACCAACCAACTGTAGCTTTATTTCAAAATAATATTCAAGTGGCAACTTATATTAACAGTACAATGGAGATTATTACTACTAAGCGCGGTGGTCAGAAGTTATGTTTAGATGGATTTATGTATACGTGCAAACATGTTGCCAAACAGAAAAACGAGATAACTTGGCGTTGTGTAAAAAGAACTTCTTCTGGATGCAAGGCAATTTTACAAACTACAAAGGATTATGAAGATGCCACTTTACAGACAGTTCATAATCATATATCTGACAATGTTGGTGCCGAAATTGAAATCACTAGACACGGAATGAAATCAACAGCCAAAACTACAAATGACAAACCTAACCAGATTGTTACTTTCGCAACATCAACAGCATCAGACCAAGTGAAAGCCAGATTACCAGAAGCTGACACCCTAAAAAGAGTCCTCCGAAGAGTCAGGGCAGCTCATAGACCAAAAGAACCACAAACTCTACAAGAATTGAGTATTCAACATCCATGGACTCAAACTGTTGGTGATAATCAGACCTTTTTCCTCCAATGTTTTCCATCATATAAGAAAACATCAAATTCCTTGATCAATACTTTTGATTGTCCTCTTCAGAAGCTCCCAATATGGAAGGATTAACTGTATTATGAAATCATTGTAAGAAAAAAAGAAATTGCTCAGAATGAGGATTTCTCTTTTTCTTCCAATGTTTTCCATCATATAAGAAAACATCAATTTCCTTGATCAATACTTTTGATTATCCTCTTCAGAAGCTCCCAATATGGAAGGATTAACTGTATTATGAAATCATTGTAAGAAAAAAAGAAATTGCTCAGAATGAGGATTTCTCTTTTTCCTCCAATGTTTTCCATCATATAAGAAAACATCAAATTCCTTGATCAATACTTTTGATTGTCCTCTTCAGAAGCTCCCAATATGGAAGGATTAACTGTATTATGAAATCATTGTAAGAAAAAAAGAAATTGCTCAGAATGAGGATTTCTCTTTTTCCTCCAATGTTTTCTATCATATAAGAAAAAGAATTAAACACTTCATTTGAAATTAAACATCTTTATTTTAAAGCTTAAAATTGTGTCTGAGTTGTAAAATAAATTTAGGTTCGTGTTTTATTTCTTTTGTCTCATTTTATATTTTTATAATGTACTACCAAACCTTCTACACAATTGTCCATGGCCATCAGTATATAAGTACTTATTAAAGATTGAAAAGACACAGATACAAAGTCTTGAAACCATCTGTTATAATAAAAAATTGCAATAAAGGTCTAAAATGTTGATCAAATAAGTAAATTAAATATGTTTGTAGCTTTAATATCTATAATAAGTACATATATAATAGATTTGGCCAAAACGTCCGTTTTTCCAATATAGGTGGCCAAAACGTCCGTGGCCAAAACGTCCTGGCCAAAACGTCCTGGCCAAAACGTCCGTGGCCAAAACGTCCGTCCTCCGTTTTTTTTTAGTTTGGTAAAGGATTAACCCTTATCCTGCTAAATAAGTTGAATAAAACTTTCAAGACGATAGTAAAAACCTGAATAATGTTATTTCAAACTTATCTTTTTTTTAGACCATATCTCCATACTGGACAGTGTAGATCTAAGATCAGACTGCACATTCTGTGCAGTCTGATCTTGATCTACACTCTCTGCAAAACGTCAGTGAGTTGCGCTTAGCAGCTTAAGGGTTAATGGGTTGTGAGAATTTGAAACTTTAAACTTTCAGTTGCAAGCCCCTCAGCGTCTTTGTGAAATATCATGCAGCTTGTGTTTTTAGTCCATTGTTGAAATCTTGGCTTCAAACAATAGAAGGTAGCAATTTGAAAAAAATGAATAAAAAAAAAAGTAATCCTCGCTTCTCCAATTACGATTACTCAATGTGATTTGCATTGTTGCAAGTATGGCTTCACTTGATTACATCTGTTGTGAAACCGCCTTGCCATTCTTGTTTCCTCGGTTTGCATCATGTATGTTTAACGCTTTTACCAAATTACAAATTCCACACTCCTCAAAATTGAAAGCATTATGCAGACGACAAATTTGAAAGTGGTACAAATGAAGGTAAGTACTTTGACAGGGTAGAAAACGTAGGAAAAGGAGAAAATGATGGTTGCAGCGTTTTCTCCTTTTCCCACAATGTTCTCAAAAGCTCTCCTTTAGGGTCATGAAAACTCGGGATTGTGTGGTAAAAGGTTAACTTTTTACCACACAATCTCAAGTTTAACCCTTTCCCAAACGACAAATTTTGGACTGGTCCAAATTCAAAGAGTTTGCAGACGACAATTTTAAATTTGATGAAAATGGCAGAAAGTTGTCAAAAAGGGTAGAAAACACTGTGGGAAAAGGAGAAATTGCTCATTACGAGCAATTTCTCCTTTTCCCACAGTGTTTTCAAAAGACTTGTACTGCAGACACGTGAAAACCAGGGCTTGTTTGGGAAAGGGTTAACCCTTTACCAAACGACAAAATTTTAAACTAGTTCAAATTGAAAGCAGTTGCAGACAACCAAATGAATGTGACTGAAAATTTGAAATTTGTCATAGGAAGGGTAGAAAACATTTTCGGAAAAGGAGAAAATGCTGGTTACCAGCATTTTCTCCTTTTCCCACAATGTTTCCAAAAACCATTTCCTTTAGGGTTGTTAAAAGTGGGGATTGTTTGGTAAAGGGTTAAACAGCACCTTTTACAGCAATAGTTGTTTTTGCAGCCAGTGTAGATCAAGATCAGACTGCACACAACATACACTCTGATCTTTGATCTACAGTGTCTGCTTCGCTGAGACATTCTTGACACGAGTAACTGTGAAACTGCAATTTTTTAGGTTTTATTTCAAGACTGAAAGTATCCATCAGGTTTATTTGGCTCCATAAGGTTAACAACTTTGAGTAAGAAGGCTTTTGGAAGCAGTGTGGGGAAAAAGGACAAAAAGCTGGTCAAAGGTAGGCTTTTAAACTCTTTACCACACAGTCCCGACTTTAAACGACCCTAACTAAGAAGTCTTTTGAAAACATAGTAGGAATAGGTGAAAATGCTGGTAACCAGCATTTTCTCCATTTCCCACTATGTTTTCTACCCCATCAAAAACAAATTCCATCATATGAGCCACATTTAAATTGTCGTCTGCAAACACTTTGAATTTGGACCAGTCTAACATTTTGTTGTTTGGTAAAGAGTTAAGCTGTAAAAACAGATTAGACTTTTCATGATTATTTCCATGGCTGGAAGGTCCTGAATTAAGCTGGCAGCCTGTTATCGATCTTCGTACCAACAATAGGTAACACCCAATGCTTACAAGTCGAGTTTCTGCCTGGTTCGAGACTTCATGAGGTAACGCGAGACTTGGAAATTGATATCATGATCTTATTTATGCTCAGAAATAGACATTATTGATAAAGATTGAATTCTTTAGCAATTTTGATTAATTGATCGTGGTCAGGAAAACTGTAGCCAAATTATTGAATGATACTGGTTTAGTCCTGAATAAAGTATTACTTGGTTCTTATCCTTCATCCTTAATATCCAGTGCACTATTCTAGAATGTTAGGTTTAAATATCTCCTCTTAAATTTATCAAACCATAAATTTGATCGAGTCAACGCATTTCATTGTTGATAATGTGTGAAACTGGATTTCAATGATTCAAATCAGCATTAGGTCTACATTTAATTTGTCATGTACAAATGCTTTTGATTTGGACAAGTCCGAAATTTTATCAAAGGGTTGAGGGTTAGGTAGCTATTGGGTATCTACATTCTTTGAGTAATGTAGGAGAAATTTGCCAGCTGACGTTTGGACAATTTAGCCCGCCAAAAAAAAAAAAGGTAGGACAATTTGTCTAGATGAATACAATGGCTTGTTAAAAATGGAAAAATGAAAGGCCCACAAGCTGCCAAAAGTAAACAATTCCAAAGTCATAATGCAGGCATATTTTATACGACTTTTACATGTTACAGTAGTTACCAAAGTAAAGTTGCCAAAGTTACAGAAAAGAATATCTGTATGTTTTTTTTACCTTTTTAAAAGGTTGGTAGCTACTGCTATTCATAATGAGTGATATCTAAAGCTTGATAATGGGTATTGCTGATCAGAATTGTCACATATCTTTTACGTTCTGTTGCTGTCGGCTGGCAAATATAGCCTATATTTTAACTTCCTATAAACTAGTAATCTGTAAAAGGCAGTTATAGCAAGGGTGATCGTACGTGGCTCATTTGTAAGGTGTTTTTTTTTTTAATCCCATACATACTTCAAACAGTCTCGACCAATTACAGTGCTTGCAGCACTTTGATTATCTAACTGGGAGATAATTTGGATTTTACTTTTTTCTCTCGTTGAGTAATTAGCAAAACAGGGGAAGATTGAAAACTTGTCAGTTTATGTAAAAAATGACAGGATGTAAGATATCAAAAGTAGCTATGGGGAGTAAGTAAAAAAAAAAAAGGAAGGTTGTGCAATGAGGTCTTTAAAACTTCCTTTCCAATTAGCCTTTCCAAGAGTTAAATGCTTTTTGCATTTCATCTGTAATTAAGCAAGTTTATAAAGGTTATATTAATGTTTAACCCCAACTTTCAACGACCCTGAGCTTTTGAAAACATTGTGGAAAAAGGAGACAATGCTGGTAACCAGCGTTGTCTCCTTTTCCCAAAATGTTTTCTACTCTGTCAAGGACAAATTTTGTCATTTCGGCTACCTTTACTTTGTCACCTGCAAATGCTTTCAATTTGGACCAGTCTGAAATTTTGCTGTTTGGTAAAGACTTAGAGTGAATAATGTAAACAAGTAATTTTTCTAATGGAGAGAAAGATTATTTGACTTGCTAATGAAAATAGGGTAGATTTTAGAGATTATTTTACAATTAACTTGTTACCCTAAGACCTTTTAAAAATAAATGAATCAGTAATTCCAGTACAAACAGCCTGCAGCCAAGAATACCTTAAGAAATACTTATTTGCAGTCCCTCTGAGTAGTAAAGATTACTGCACAATCCAGAGTTTTTATGACCACAAGGAAAAATACTTTTGAAAACATTGTTTGAAAAGGAGAAAATGCTGGTAACCAGCTTTTTCTCCTTTTCCAACAATGTTTTCTACCCAATCAAAGACAGATTTCATGTTTTTAACAACATTTATTTTGTCATCTGCAAATGCTTTAAATTTAGAGGAGTCTAAATTTTTGTTGTCTGGTAAAGAGTTAATACTTGCAATGATTTCTTTTGCAGTAATTCACCAACCATTTTAAATTGCATTCTTAGTCTTATTCTCAATAACTTTCTAAATTTCAAAGTTGTGCTTTTTGTGATTGGCTCATCATAACAGTTTAGCCAGTCAGAAATTATCAGACTTCATAAATTTAGATTTAGACCAAGAACGCAATTTAAAATGGTCAGTGAATATCGACGAAGGTCTGTTTATTCCAATAAATCAGGCGATCAGATCTATTTAACACTTTACCACATGAGAAAAATTTTGTAGCCTTGTCCAAATTGAAAGCATTTGCAGACGACAATTTTAAATGCGACTCAAATAAGGAAATTTGTCTTTGATAGGTCAGAAAACATGGTGGGAAAAGGAGAAAATGCTGGTCACCAGCATTTTCTTCTTTTCCCACAATGTTTTCAAAGCCACCTCTTCATCAGGGTCGTCATAACTGGGCATTGTCTGGTAATGGGTTAAGCAGTGCAAGATGTTGCAATTTCTTTCACAGTTTAACCCATAATGCACATTTCACTTTTACTGTTGCATAAGTGTTTAATGCAGATCAAGAGCAGACGTCACAAAACATGCAGTCTGATCTTTGATCCACACTATGTTCTTCGCTTCGACAATCTGGTCAAGAGAAACCCTGAAATTCCAATTATTTGGGTCTTACTTGTAGACTGAAAATGTTAGTTGGGTTTATACGGCACTTTAACCCTTTACCACATGACAAAAATTTAGATCTTTCCAAATTCAATGCAGATGACAGTTTTAATGTGGCTCAAATGATGTTTTTCTTTGATAGGGTAGAAAACATTGTGGAAAAAGGAGAAAATGCTGGTTACCAGCATTTTCTCCTTTTCCCACAATGTTTTCAAAAGGCTTCTACCTCGGGGTCGTTGAAAGTTGGGATTGTGTGGTAAAGGGTTAGGGACTAAATATATTTCAGGCATTTATTTTAAAGAATACAACCAGCTGTGCATCTGTGAGCCATGTTTATTGCTGTGAAATCTTAATCATGTTACTATTGCATCCAAAATTGCAAATGTTATCCATACCAGTTTTACCCTGCTTGGTCTATAATCCACATTGAAGGACATTTCAGAAGAAGAAAGTGGAGAGTCTTTGTCATCTACAAATGCTTTGAAATTGGACAAGTCCAAAATTTTGGCATATGGTAAAGATTAAACCATTATACCACACAATCCAGACTTTTAGCGACCCTTAGGCAGAACCCCATCTGAAAACATTGTGAGAATAGGAGAAAATGCTGGGTTACAAGCATTTTCTTCTTTCCCACAATTTTTTATTCCCTATCAAAGACAGAAGTCATCATTTGAGCTACATTTTATTTTGTTGTCTGCAAATGGGTTTAATTTGGTACACTCCAAACATTCATTCTAAGCTTATTTCAAGTGATATGAATGATCACCACAATTATATATTTCATTGGCGGAAAAAAATGGCTTTTTCTTTAAAAATTTCTCAGCGTGTTTAACAAATGTCCAAATTTGGATCAGTCTAAAATTACACTGCAAATTCATGACTTAATAACACGAAACACAGACTGAATGCAAGTTGTCAGATTAAAATTTCTCAATTTCCATCTCCGAATTAAGTAACGAAAGCTTCTTTTCAACCGAAAGAAGATTAGGCAGAAACCAATCTTCTGATTGACAGAGATTTTGGAATAATTCGTGAAGCTGCATTTTGAAGCGTAGATAATATTGTATTGAAAATTCTCTCAAAGGAGTAATATTGTGTGGAGAAGAAACTTCAATTGCTCATTGGTGTTTGCTTAACCCTTTACCACACAATCCCGAGTTTTAATGACCGTGAAAGAGAAGGCTTTGAAAAACATTGCAGGAAAAAGGAGAAAATGCTGGTAACCAGCATTTTCTCCTTTTCCCACAATGTTTTCTACCCTATCCAATACATAAATTGCCATGTAAGATACATTTAATATGTCGTCTGCAAATGCTTTCAATTGGTCCAGTCGAAAATTTTGCTGTTTGGTAAAGAGTGAACCCTTTACCACATGATCCTGGGTTTTAACGGCCCTGAAGGAGGCGGCTTCTGAAAATATTGTAGGAAAAGGAGAAAATGCTGGTAACCAGCATTTTCTCCTTTCCCCACAATGTTTTCTATTCTATGGAAGACAGAAATCATTGTTTTTAGCTGCATTTGTTGTCTGCTCAAGCTTCCACTTGGATCAAGTGCAAAATTTTCTTGTTTGGTATAGAGCTAAATAACCCCTTACCATGTAGCAAATTTTTTTGAGATTTGTCCAAATCAAAAGCATGTTGCAGATGACAAATTAAGTGTAGCTGAACTGATGGATTTGTCTTTGATAGTGTAGAAAACATTGTTGGAAAATTAGAAAAATGCTGGTTACTAGCACTGTCTTCTTTTCCCACAATGCTTTCAAAAGATTTTTTTCCCCAGACTGGTTAAAAGACAGGACTGTTTGGTAGAGTTAACCCCTTACCAAACAATCCATTGGTTGTTTTCAAAACATCAAGGAAGAGGCCTTTTGGAAACATTATAGATTCCGTAACTTGTGCCACATATAACCCTTGACCACACAATCCTGAGTTTTAATGACCTTAAAGCAAGATGCCTCTTGAAAACATTGTGGGAAAAAGAGAAAATGCTGAAGAAAATCCTTCTTCATCAGGGTTGTTAAATCTGAGGATTGTGTGATAAAGGGTTAATGATTTTGAATTTTAACAACATGAGAGAAAAGGCTTTTGGAAATATCTTTGGAAAACAAGAAAATGCAGTGAACCAGCTTTTTCTCCTTTTCCCACCATATTTTTGACATTTTTAAAGACAGCATCATTTACGCCGCAACTAAATTATTGTGTGCAATAAATGCTTTTAACCCTTTACCACACAGTCACAAGATATAACGACCATGAGAAAGAGGCCTTTTGAAAACATTATGAGAAAGGGAGAAAATGCTGGTAACCAGTATTTTCTCCTTTTCCCACAATGTTTTCTGCCCTATCAAGGACAAATTTTGTTGTTCCAGCCACCTTTAATTTGCTGTCTGCAAATGCTTCAAATTTGGACCCGTCTAAAATTTTGTCCTGTAGTAAAGAGTAAATGTGGACAAGCCTAAAATTGTTAAAGAGTAAGGCTTGACAATCTCAGCATCTCAAACATCATACCGTGAAGTTTTAAAAAGGAAAATCCATGTTAGCCCACAGATTGCGACATGTGTGCATTGTAACTCTGTGTAAAATTCAAGCTGTGACGGATTGGGACGTGTTTAATCTGGATGGAAAGCCCTATTTGGGGTTATCGTAGCAGAAAAATACTTCATTGTTCGACAAGGGATGCATGCCCAATGCAAAGACATTGCCCCTTCATATGACCCTGCACACCAGGGTAGTGTTTTTTATTCATTAGAGTGGATAGTTTAGATCAACATTGAACTGGTTGGTCTATGTGGTCTTTTTTTGTTTGTCTGTACTGTCAAATAGTCTGCAACATGTTTTTGTCAAAATGGCCTTTGCACTATTGCAATAGTAGAACTTTTTCTTGCCTGCATATTGTTTGCCTTATATTTTTCCAGTACCCAAGAATCACAAAAATAATAGGATAAATATTTGTTGAGATTTAAAAAAAAAATCAACATTGTAAGCAGTGTAGATCAAAATCAGGCTGCACTAAATGTGCAACCAGATCTTTAATCTACACTGTCCTATTTGCTGAATCACTGTATACAAAAACAACCATGAAATTGTGATTATTTGGGTCATATTTCTAGGATAAAAATGCCTGGCAGGTTTTTTGGGCACTCTAAGGGTTAAATGAAAGGCTGAATCTCGAGAGATAAGTATAAGTTGCAAGAAATAATGTTTCTTAATCGGTGTAAAATAGATATGTTTAAACCAAACGAAAAGTGAACCCATACAACAAAGGCAGGTAATCATCAAAATATTTTTGACACAGTTATACCTCTTTTTTGACTTACAACTTTTAGTGAAAAGAAACCTTTTTCTAATATCTCCATCATTACTGAAGATATTTTCTTCAAACTTATACAAGATGATAATTATGCTTGTCATTTAGCAAAACAATAGTGATGAAAATTCTTTTAAGTCCTTTTTAGCACCCTGACATTTTTTGTCAAGGTATAGGCACCAGACTGGGGGAGTGTTCATTTTATGAGAGAGTAATATGCCCCAGGTCACAAGCCTTTGTAAACAAGCTCTCTACCAAACAACAAAACTATCGACACGTCCAAATTGAAAGCATTTACAGATCACATATCAAATGTAACTGAAATCATGAAATTTATCTTTCGTAGAGTAGAAAACATTGTAGAAAAAGGAGAAAATACTGGTTACCAGTATTTTTAGCTCCACTGGCCGAAGGCCAGCGGGCTTATGTCATGGCCTGGTGTCCGTCGTGCGTCCGTCCGTCCGTCCGTTCGTCCGTCCGTCCGTCCGTCCGTCCGTCCGTGCGTTAACTTTTATTTCAAACATCTTCTTCTCTGAAACTACCCATCCAATTTTCATGAAACTTCACAGAAATGATCCTGCCATGGTCCTCTTCAGAATTTCTTGAAAGAATTTGATTCCTTCAAAAACTCTGGTTGCCATGGCAACAAAACTGAAAAATATTGGAAATCTTTAAAAATCTTCTTGTCTGAAACCATAAGGCATAGGGCTACCAAATTTGGCATGTAGCTTTATGTAGTAGACCTCTATCAAGTTTCTTCAAATTATAGCCCTGGGGTCAAAATTGGCTCTGCCCCAGGGGTCACAAGTTTTACATAGGCTTATATAGAGAAAACTTCAAAAATCTTCTTGTCTGAAACCATAAGGCATAGGTCTACCAAATTTGGCATGTAGCTTTATGTAGTAAACCTCTATCATGTTTCGTGAAATTATAGCCCTGGGGTCAAAATTGGCTCTTCCCCAGGGATCACAAGTTTTACATAGGCTTATATAGAGAAAACTTTAAAAATCTTCCTGTACCTGTGCCATAAGGCCTAGAGCTACCAAATTTTGCATTTAACTTGATCTAGTTGGGGTCTACCAAAAGTGCCCAAATTATAGTCCTGGGGTCAATTTGGCCTCATGCTGGGGGGGGGGGGGTTTCACAAGATTTACATAGGCTTACATAGGGAAAACTTTTAAATCTTGGTGTACATAGCCATAAGGCTTAGGCTACCAAATTTTGCATAATTATAGCATTATCTAGTGGACAACTACAAAGAGGGCCCAAGTTACAGCCCTGGGATCAAGTTTGGCCCTACACCAGGGGTCACAAGTTTTACATGGGTTTATTGAGTGAAAAGTTCAGAAACCGTCTTGTTACTAGCCATAAGGCCAAGAACTCCCAAATTTGGCATGTTATTCTTCTAATACACATATTCCCCATTTAGTCCGACTGTAGCCCTGGGGTCAAAGTTTTATAAGGGCTTATATAGTAAAGACTTCTCTTCATGGTTTATTAGCTCCACTGGCCGAAGGCCAGCGGGCTTATGTCATGGCCCGGTGTCCGTCGTGCGTCCGTCCGGTCGTCCGTCCGGTCGTCCGTCCGTCCGTCCGTCCGTCCGTTAACTTTTATTTCAAACATCTTCTTCTCTGAAACTACCCATCCGATTTTCACGAAACTTCACAGAAATGATCCTGACATGGTCCTCTTCAGAATTTCTTGAAAGAATTTGATTCCTTCAAAAACTCTGGTTGCCATGGCAACAAAACTGAAAAATATTGGAAATCTTTAAAAATCTTCTTGTCTGAAACCATAAGGCATAGGGCTACCAAATTTGGCATGTAGCTTTATGTAGTAGACCTCTATCAAGTTTCTTCAAATTATAGCCCTGGGGTCAAAATTGGCTCTGCCCCAGGGGTCACAAGTTTTACATAGGCTTATATAGAGAAAACTTTAAAAATCTTCTTGTCTGAAACCATAAGGCATAGGGCTACCAAATTTGGCATGTAGCTTTATGTAGTAGACCTCTATCATGTTTCTTGAAATTATAGCCCTGGGGTCAAAATTGGCTCTTCCCCAGGGGTCACAAGTTTTACATAGGCTTATATAGAGAAAACTTTCAAAATCTTCTTGTCTGAAACCATAAGGCATAGGGCTACCAAATTTGGCATGTAGCTTTATGTAGTAGACCTCTATCATGTTTCTTGAAATTATAGCCCTGGGGTCAAAATTGGCTCTTCCCCAGGGGTCACAAGTTTTATACATAGGCTTATATAGAGAAAACTTTAAATATCTTCTTGTCTGAAACCATAAGGCCTAGAGCTACCAAATTTGGCATTTAGCTTGATCTAGTTGGAGTCTACCAAAAGTGCCCAAAGTATAGTCCTGGGGTCAATTTGGCCTCATACTTGGAGGGGGGGGTTCACAAGATTTACATAGGCTTACATAGGGAAAACTTTTAAATCTTGGTGTACATAGCCATAAGGCTTAGGCTACCAAATTTTGCATATAATTATAGCATTATTTAGTGGACAGTTACAAAGAGGGCCCAAGTTACAGCTCTAGGATCAAGTTTGGCCCTGCACCAGGGATCACAAGTTTTACATGGGTTTATGGAGTGAAAAGTTCAGAAACCATCTTGTTACCAGCCATAAGGCCAAGAACTCCCACATTTGGCATGTTATTCTTCTAATACAATATTCCCCATTTAGTCAGACTGTAGCCATGAGGTCAAAGTTTTATAAGGGCTTATATAGTGAAGACTTTTCTTCGTGGTTTATATTTATAAGCCAGTGGAGCGATACAGGGCCATCATGGCCCTCTTGTATTTATAAGCCAGTGGAGGGATACAGGGCCATCATGGCCCTGTTGTTTCCTTTTCCCACAGTGTTTTCAAAAGGCTTCTTTTTCAGGGTCATGATAACATGGGGTTGTGTGGTAAAGGTAACTTTCCTCTCTTTAATATTTTTCAGCATATAAGAAAGTAATGTTTAGCTTCTTTATGTGGTTTCTGCATTAGATCTCATAGAATTTCTCAGTGAATATTGATTTCTTTCAGTACTGACAGCATGCACTTGACAATGACAGGCATATTTAGCAGCACTCTTCTCAGAAATAACAAGACTTCCTACAGGGGCCTTTAATTACCCAAGATCCTCTGTAACAATGTCTCCATTCTGTTCAGGGGTTTTCATGCCAGCTGCAGGGATTTTGTTCTTGCCATGCTTATTTTGTGAGGGTTTTCTTGAAATCTTTGCATCTGCACAACTGTCAAAATGCGAAGTAATCCTTTACCTCAGGATGCTGCTTTTTAACAACCCTGGGAAAGAAGCCTTTTGAAAACATTGTGGCAAAAGGAGAAAATGCTGGTAACAAGCATTTTTTCTCCTTTTCCCACAATTTTTTTCATCCTATCACAGAAATATTGCACCATTTGAGCCACATTGAAATTGTCATCAGCAAATGCTTTGAATTTGGCAAGGCTAAAATTTTGTTGTCTGTTAAAGGGTTAAGAAATGACAAAATTCGATCCCCTTAGCTCTTTACCACAAAATCCTGATTTTTAATGTCAAGCCCTTTGAAAACATTGCGGGAAAAAGAGAAAACGCTGGTGACCAGGATTGTGTGGTAAAGGGCTAAATGCCAAAGATTTAGACTTGTCTCAGAAAAATTTGCAGACTACATGTTAAATGGAGGTCATATATATATATGAAGGTATTTGTCTTGTATGGGTTATAAAACACTGTTGGAACAGGGGAACCAGCATTTCCTCTTATTTCTACAGTGTTGTCAGAAGCCTTCTGCTGTAGGTTCATTAAACTTGGGAATGCTTGGTAAGGGGTTAAAATCAGAGACAAGAGGTTTTCTGTTTCATATCAATGTTAATAAACATTCAGATACTGGGCAAAAATGTCAGACTCACAGTTCAGAGGTCTAAGAAAGTTGACATCTAACCGAATTTGGCTTTATCCCTCTTAACCCTTTACCAAACGACAAAATTTTAGCCTTGTCCAAATTGAAAGCATTTGCAGACGACAATTTCGATGTGGCTCAAATAGTGCAACTTTTCTTAGAGTAGAAAACATTGTGAGAAAAGGAGAAAATGCTGGTCAGCATTTTCTCCTTTTCCCACAATGTTTTCAAAAGGCTTCTTTCCAAGGGGCATCAAAAGGCAGCACCGTATGGTAAAGGGTTAAAAAGCACTAATGATGAATGTGCAGAAACTGGATTATTTAAAACAAAGAGCCAAAAGGATAAATTAGGGAAGAACATCGGTATCATTGTGGTTTAACACTACCACACAATTCTGAGTTTAAATGACCCTGAGAAAGAAGCTTTTTGCAAACATAGTGGGAAAAGGAGAAAATGCTTGTTACCAACATTTTCTCCCTTTTCCACAATGGTTTCTATCCCTTTGAAGAAAGATACTATTTCTTCGCCCCCATTTAATTTGTTGCCTGCAAATGCTTTCAATTTGGACAAACTTAATTGTCGTAAAGAGTTAATCCTTAGAGTCTTAATTAAAATAGGGGATTCTACGATAAAGAATTAAATCAACAAGGCAAAGGAGGTACAAACTTTCTCTCCAAGTCTAATTGGATGGGTTGTAAATAAAAAATTGTTCAATCAGTTGAAACGCGAGCCGTTACTTGACGTTTTTGAAATTGCTGAAGTAATAATTGCAGCATTATATTGTATGTAAGTGAATACCATAGAGCGTATTTAACTTAGATGAGTGTATTTGACTGTAAATAATATCACGGAGAGTCAGTGAGGGTTTTGAAAAGATCATTAACAGAGCTTTTGCATGATAGTCAGTGAAAGCTCTGGGGCAAGGCATTTAAAAAGAGATTAACATTTTTTTATCTGAATAATCAACCCAAAGACAAGATGGAAAACTGATAATTTTGTCACTTCATCCATCAGTCTAGAAACATATGTCAATGGACTTCAGCCTTGTTTGTCCTTGACACTTTCCTTTACTATCTCATGATGAGAGAAACAATGAATTGTAAAGAAAACATTAAGCCCTGTAACAAACAGTCTTGGTTTCAACAATTCTGAGAAAGGAGGCTTTTTAAAAAACTTTGGAAAAAGGAGAAAATGCTTAGAGATTATGCAATTGTCAGAAATTCTGAATGAAAAGTGTTGCAAACTTATGTTTTTAGGATGTTTTAAATCTCTTGTATCAATGAGTACAATTAGAGTAACTGAAGGAAAAAAAAAGCTGTAAATCTCAAATACTGCAAAGCATATAAAAATTCACATAATTGTCATTGAAATACTTTAAATTTTATCCTCGACAACACTGAATGGTCATTGACCACATTTTTCTCTGTTTTCAATTATCTTTAAGGCACTATAAACTACAGGTTAAACAATCTGACCAGCCTCAACTCTCCTTGCCTCAACAGACCGCAGACAGAGAAAGTTTAAATCTACATAAAATTGATTCCCAGATAAAAGCAAACTATTGTGTTTATTTGTATCTGCCTCACTTTGATGTTGCAAAGGTTACAGGGAAAAGTTTAACTGTTGACCCCGAGGTGGCCTTAGGTAGTCTAATGATGTTATTTTTCACTGAAATGGGCAATAACAGCCACTTTGGGAAAACTGTTGCTATTGTTGAAAGTTCAAAAAGATACAGGGGGTTGTTTTTTTAAACATTAGTTGAGGAATGTCAAAGTTTAGAATTGTTGCAAGGATGAAAATGTATGCTAATGAAATTAGATTTACCATTTTAATGTGTCCTGCTTGACAAACATGGTACATGTACATTTAGATTTCAGACAATTTTGTATTACTGATGAACTTTCTTACCTACTAAGGATAATGACACAAAACATGTTAAATCTCATCCCATAATCATTTAACTACCATATTTACAGAACAACAGTTTTGGACTTGTCCAAATTCAAAGCATTTGTAAACGACAGATTAATTGTTGCTCAAATTGAGAGATTTGTCTTTGTAAGGGTAAAAAGAAGTTAGGGCAAAGGAGAAAATGCTGGTTATTTTCTGTGATAGGGTAGAAAACATGGTAAAAAAAAAGAGAAGAAAATGCTGATTACCTTCTTCCTCAGGGTCATTAAAATTGGGATTGTGTGGTAAAGGGTTAAATGACACATTTCAGGGAAATGTTTGAAGATCAGAGTGTCTTTTTTAACCCTTTACCACACAATCCTGACTTTTAGACCCTGAGATAGAGAGGCCTGTTAAAACATTGTGGTAACCAGCATTTTCTCCTTTTCCTACAATGTTTTCTACCCTGTCAAAAAAGTTACCTTCCATTGCACCTCTTTCAAATTTGTCGTCTGCATAATTATGCTCTCAAGTTAGAAGAGTCTGGAGTTTGTAATTTGGTTAAACCGTTAAACATATATGTTTCATTGACGGGGTAAACAATTTGTCTTTTTCCCACAAGCATTCTCTTTTTCCCACAATGTTTACTATCCTTTCCAAAATAAAATTCCAATTTTTGAGTCACATTTACTTAATTGTCTGCAAATGCTTTGAATTTGGGCAAGTTTAAAATTTTTTTGTTTGGTAAAGAGTTAAATGGAAAGAGGAGCAATAATATTAGTGGCAAATGCTCCTTTTCCCAAAATGATTTTGAAAGTGGTCTACTTCAGCAGGATGCAGAGTTGAATAGTGATGGAATACAAAAAATTTCGAGATATAATAAGAAAAAGTAATTAATAAATTATAAATAGAAGAATATACACTGAAATTATATGTAATTAAAAGAACCTAAGAATTCAAGTTAAGTTGAAGAACTAATATATCATCTGCAATAAGACTCAGTCTAAATCACATCCGGAAATAAAATGAATGTTTTGCAGCATTTTGCAGACATCAGAATATTGCATGATTAACTTTATTGAGACATCAACATGCAGTTTCAGGATACATTTTTTTTAATTGGCCCTAAAACAAGCAATGTTGTAATTTTTCTTGAAAACCTTTACCAAACAATCCTGTATTTATTTGACCCTAGGCGAACAAGGCTTTGGAAAGCGTTGTAGAGAAAAGGGGTTGCTAACATCAGACCTCCAGATAAGTTGGAGTGATGGTATTCTGGTCTTTTTTGTTTCTCACAATGTTTTCTCTCCTTTCTGAGACATGCCTATCTTTTTAGCCATATTCCAATTTGTCGTCGGCATGTACTTTCAATTTGGACAAGTCTAAAAATTTGTCATTTGGTAAAGGGTCAACCTCGGCTTCTTTGATGAGAAGAAAGAAACATGTCTTCGACTAACCCATTTGTGGGTTAGAGCTATGTATGAGATCATTAAAAAGAGAGAATTTAAATTTGTTTTGTTGTAACCTTTACCAAATGATAAAATTCTAGACCAGTCCCAATTGAAAGCATTTGCAGATGACAAAATTATTGTAAATCAAAAATTGAAGTGTGTCACCAACCAGTATTTTCTCCATTTTCCGCAATGTTTTCAAAAGGCCTCTACCTGAGGGTTGTTAAAACCCAGGATTGTTCGGTAAAGGTTACACAACAATAGTTGTCAAGATTTTTCTTGAAAATCAGCTTCTGTAACAGGGATTCTGAAGGAAAGATTGAACTTTTTACCTGACAACAAAAATTTAAACTTACCAGATTGAAAGCATTTTCAGCCAACAAATGTGACCCAACTGATGGCATTTGTTTTCATAATGGTGGGAAACATTGTAGGAAAAGAAGAAAATACTTGTTATAACAACATGTTTTCAATAGCCCTCTTTATCCTGGTCATTAACTCATGAAATAGTTTGGACAAGGGTTAATAAGGGTATTTGTTTCTTTTTTGCATCAGGTGCCATTTAAAAAAAAAAAACATCAACCTTCACAAATATCAATATGCACTTATATCAAAAGATTTAAAGAAGAGAAATGGAAATGAACCTGTTATTAAACCATTAAACGGTTAAATAAAAATACTTGATAACTCAGGGTTATCAAAAGCTGTATTCTTTCACTTAAATCATTAACAGAACATTTTCATGACCATGATTTTATTCCATGCTTTTCATTGGCCAATTTAGCTACAACAGGTTCATTTTTCAATCTTAATTACAATGTATAGGATGCCCTTTAGAAAGAAAGAGTTTTAGTTGTTCATTTCGTTGCTGATACATACACTGTATAGATAACACAGACAAAGTTTTTCAAGGATGAGAAATGTAGTAAATAGCTTTTGTGACTTGCCCTTTTAATTTGGACAAGTCTAACGTTTAGTTTTCTGGTTAATAACGTAAACCTTGTCTTAGGGGCCACGATTAATCCTTTACCACACAACAAAATTGTAGACTTGTCCAAATTGAAAGCGTTTGCTGTCAACAAATCATATGTTGCTCAGATGTTGGGAGATACAACTATGTTAAAATGAACCTTTATTAAGCAAGCACCTGTCTAAAGCAAGCACTTACTGAGTATCCCCTAGGTGGCTTGCTTAACCCTTTACCAAACAATCTGAGTTGTAATGACCCTGACAAAGAAGGCTCTTGGAAAACATTGTGAGTAAACGAGAAATACATGTTACCAGCATTATCTCCTTTTCCTGCGATGTTTTTACAATCTGTTTATGGCACATAACTTCTTAAACACCTGATTGGTTGCTTGCTATTGCTTTCAATTTGGACCAGTTTAAGATTTTGTTGTGTGGTTAAGAGTCAAATAAAATTGGGACTGTTGTTGAAATAAATTTTGCTGACTTCTGTGGACAATGTTTTTCATGCTTAAAAAAAAATGTTCCTTGTTTTCTTTTCATGAAATAAGACAGACTGAAGAAAAACAAATTTGACTCTTCAGATCCCACAGCTAGTCGCCTAGGATTGTCAGCTGCGATAAATAATTACATGTTTCATTATGGAAATGCTTGCCCTTAAAGCACCTGTCACTACTCAAGTTGCCTTTGCGGCCACTGTCTATCAAGATCAGACTGCACAAAATCTTTGATTTTACGCTGTCCTTTTTCCTGAAAGACTACAACTAAAAGGCAGCCACAAAATTGCAATTATCAGGGTCTTTTTCCTGGAATGAAAATGTCCATGGGGTTTATTTGGAGCTTTTAGGGTTAACCCTTAACCCTTTACCACACAATCCAAAGGTTTAATGTCCCTGAAGAAGAAGGTTTTTGAAAACATTGTTGGAAAAAGAAAATTCTGGTACCAGCATTTTCTCCTTTTCCCATGATGTTTGCTGTCCAATCACAGACAAATCTTACTATCAGATCAATATCAAATTTGTTGTCTACAAAATGCTTTCAGTTTGGACCAGTTTAAAATTTTGTTGTTTGGTAAATAAACCCAATAAACACGTGAAATATAAAATAATGTCCCTGATAAGCAGTGTTAATGTTGCTATTGTCAAGAATTTCTCAACAAGGCGGATAGTCTAGATCAAAGATCAGACTACATGTTTTGTGCAGTCAGATCTTGATCTTCACTGGCTGCAAAAGCAACTAAAGGTGTAAAAGGGGCTTGAAGGGTAAAAAAAAACCTCAATGTTGAATAATAATGAGGGCTGTCAAGTATTTTGGGCGACATGGGTTTGTTCTGGGTAGTCTTGTTTCGATTAACGCTTTATGCAACAATCCCTAGGTTGTATGACCCTTTGGCAGAGGACTTTGGAAGAAAATGTTTAATAGGACATTTTCTTCTTCTCTCACGATGTTTTCAACCCTTTTAGATACAAGATTTATAATTGTAGTAATATTTTATATTTTGTCTGCTAAGACTTTCAGTATGGACAGGTCTAGAATTTTGTTGTCTGGTTAAGACTTTACCAAACAATCTCGAGTTTTTACAACCTTAGGGAGGAAGGCTTTTGAAAACATTGTGGGAAAAGGAGAAAATGCTGGTAACCAGCATTTTCTCCTTTTCCCACAATATTTTTACACTTTCAAGGTGATATCCCACAATTTGAGCCACATTTAAATCGTTGACTGCAAATACTTTGAATTTGGACTAGTCTTAAATTTGTCATTTGGTAAAGAGTTTGTAGTCAACCAGTCTAGGTTTCTTGACATTGATGAGGTAGAGAGACCGTCGCCCAAGGCCAGCAGAACCACAGAAAAACCTTGTAGAAGTACACACCCCTAAGTTTTTCCTATTGCTGTTAACCCTTTCTCAAACAACAAATTTTAGACCCTTCCAAATTCAAAGCACCTGCAGACGACAAATCTGAAAGTGGTGCAAATAAAATGAAGTTCTGTGAAAGGGTAGAAAATATTGTGAGAAGAGTAGAAAATGCTGATTACTAATGATTTCAAAAGGCCTTTACCTAAGGGTCGTTAAAACACAGGACCAAGCAACATTTTTAGCTCCATTGGCCAAAGGCCAGCGGGCTTATGTCATGGCCTGGTGTCCGTCGTGCGTGCGTCCGTCTGTCCGTGCGTGCGTGCGTGCGTCCATCCGTCCGTCTGTGCGTTAACTTTTATTTCAAACATCTTCTCTGAAACTACCCATCCAATTTTCATGAAACTTCACAGAAATGATCCTGCCATGGTCCTCTTCAGAATTTCTTGAAAGAATTTGATTCCTTCAAAAACTCTGGTTGCCATGGCAACAAAACTGAAAAATATTGGAAATCTTTAAAAATCTTCTTGTCTGAAACCATAAGGCATAGGGCTACCAAATTTGGCATGTAGCTTTATGTAGTAGACCTCTATCATGTTTCTTGAAATTATAGCCCTGGGGTCAAAATTGGCTCTGCCCCAGGGGTCACAAGTTTTACATAGGCTTATATAGAGAAAACTTTAAAAATCTTCTTGTCTGAAACCATAAGGCATAGGGCTACCAAATTTGGCATGTAGCTTTATGTAGTAGACCTCTATCATTTTTCTTGAAATTATAGCCCTGGGGTCAAAATTAGCTCTGCCCCAGGGGTCACAAGTTTTACATAGTCTTATATAGAGAAAACTTTAAAAATCTTCTTGTCTGAAACCATAAGGCATAGGGCTACCAAATTTGGCATGTAGCTTTATGTAGTAGACCTCTATCATGTTTCTTGAAATTATAGCCCTGGGGTGAAAATTGGTTCTGCCCCAGGGATCACAAGTTTTACATAGGCTAATAGAGAAAACTTTAAAAATCTTCTTGTCTGAAACCATAAGGCATAGAGCTACCAAGTTTGGCATGTAGCTTTATGTAGTAGACCTCTATCATGTTTCTTGAAATTATAGCCCTGGGGTCAAAATTGGCTCTGCCCCAGGGGTCACAAGTTTTACATAGGCTTATATAGAGAAAACTTTAAAAATCTTCCTGTACCTAGCCATAAGGCCTAGAGCTACCAAATTTTGCATTTAGCTTGATCTAGTTGGGGTCTACCAAAAGTGCCCAAATTATAGTCCTGGGGTCAATTTGGCCTCATGCTGGGTTGGGGGGGGGGGGGGGGGTGTTTCACAAGATTTTCATAGGCTTACATAGGGAAAACTTTTAAATCTTGGTGTACATAGCCATAAGGCTTAGGCTACCAAATTTTGCATAATTATAGCATTATCTAGTGGACAACTACAAAGAGGGCCCAAGTTACAGCCCTAGGATCAAGTTTGGCCCTGCACCAGGGGTCACAAGTTTTACATGGGTTTATGGAGTGAAAAGTTCAGAAATGGTCTTGTTACGAGCCATAAGGCCAAGAACTCCCAAATTTGGCATGTTATTCTTCTAATACACATATTCCCCATTTAGTCTGACTGTAGCCCTGGGGTCAAAGTTTTATAAGGGCTTATATAATGAAGACTTCTCTTCATGGTTTATATTTATAAGCCAGTGGAGCGATACAGGGCCATCATGGCCCTCTTGTTTTACCAAATTGAAAGCATTAATTTTACAGTAGTTAAAATTAATGTATTTCAAATGATGATTTATGTCTTTCATAGAGTGAAAAACATTGTGGAAAAAGGATAAAATGCTGGTTACCTAAGTGTTTTCTCTTTTTTCCAACCATGTTTTCTACCCTTTGAAGGACAGTTTTCACCATTTGAACTGTTACTAACCAGTAATCTGTTGTCTGCAAATGCTTTTGATTTCGAGAAGTCCAAAAATTTTGTTGTTTGATAGAGAGTTAATGCCATACCTCCTGACACAAGAACCATTATGCAGCAGTTTTGTAAATCTTTTTTTTCTTGTAAAATATCATTAGAACAAAAATGAGCCCTTAACCCTTTACCAAACAACAGAATTTCAGACTGGTCTAAATTGAAAGCATTTGCAGACGACAAAATAAATGTGACTCAAAAATTGAAATTTGTTTTAGGAAAGGTAGAAAGCATTGTGGGAAAAGGAGAAAATGCTGGTTACCAACATTTTCTCCTTTTCCCACAATGTTTTCAAAAGCTGTCTTTCTCAGGGTCGTTAAAAGTCGGGATTGTGTGGTAAAGAGTTAACTCTTTACCAAATAACAAAATTTTAGGCTCAACAAGTTTGAAAGAATTTGCAGACAACAAATTCAGTGTAACACAAAAGATTTTTTTTTGAAATGATAGAATTCATTGTGGTATGAAGAGGAAATCCTTGTTGCCAGCATTTTCTCCTTTTTTCCCCACAGTGTTTTCAAAAGCCTTGTGGTTATGTAAACAGGATGTCCTTCTGATATCTACATCAGAGCCCTTGCCAGGTACAGATGGTCCTAGGCTTACATGAATAAGTAAGCACTGGCCATGTTACAGTTAACTCTAGACCACACAGTGCCGGGTTTTAGCTACCCTGAGGAAGAAAGCTTTGAAAACATTATGGGGTTTCCAGCATTTTCTCCTTTTTGCACAAGGCTTCTTTCTCTGGGTCATTAAAACTCAACATAGTGTGGCAAAGGGTTAAACCCTCAACATGAAAATAATGGTACCAAGATCTAACTGCTGAATTTTTCAATATAGACTACCATAGGTCATGAACACCAATGGTCTCCATCTGTTCTGATTAGTACTGGATGTATATTTTTATTTACGGACTCCCCTCCATCTAGGTCCTACAAATTTTTACCATACCACTTGTGTTTTTATAAGATGATTGGTCAGGTCTGATAATTTATCATAAAGTCTTGTCTTGGCTGAAAAAGTTTATTTTTGTTAGAGAAACTGAGAAGTCAAACTGTGAAATTTACCTTTTCCCAGTTATCATTGAAATTGCAGACTTCTGAAAATGGTTTACTCCACCTCTAAGCCTTTACCACTCGATCCCGACTTTTTAACAACCATGAGAAAGAAAACTTTAGAAACATTGTGGGAAAAGAAGAAAATGATGGTAACCAGCATTTTCTTCTTTGCCCACAATGTTCTCTAACATTTTTTTGAAAAATCCCATTATTTGAGCCATATATAATTTGTCATCTGCAGGTCCTTTGGATTTGGACAAGTCTGTTGAAACATCAAATCTTTTGTAACTGAACAAAAGATTTGATGTTTCAATAGTCCTATGAATGGTTAAGTGGATAAATAATTACAGAAAGACAATGTCAAATTAGAGCAAGAAGAAAGGTGTCCATGACACCCTGTTCTGACAAATGACATCTTGGCCTAATGTAGTAGGTGTTTTGATCAATAAATCATCATAACATGGCAAATATACATTAAACCTTTTACTCCAAAATTTATTAGGCTTAAATTCATTTGTTGGAAGACAGTTGAAAATACAGTGACAAAATGGGGACAGTGCCCAAGATGAACTCAACCAGGGTAGCATGCTTATTTGTTTGTAGCTGTACAGCCAGATACTAATTGTTTGTATTTTCTGTCTATGTTTAGAGGAAAGTTCTCTGTGGCACCCTTAAGTATTGGGTTAATGGGTTATTTAGTGTGAAGACTGGTCAGGAAAGCTGATAAATGATGATGACCACTGGACACCATGGCTCCAGACCACCATTGGTCATGTAACCTTTTCCTTCATGAGCAGATTACAGAGTAACTCTTTAGGTACACACTATCACAAGTTTTAAAGGCTGTTGAAGGGCCTTGTAAAACACTGTGGAAAAAGAGGAAAGTGCTGGTAACCAGCATTTTCTCCTTTTTCCACAATGTTTTTACCTTTTTATGTGGAAAAAAAACTTTCATGTAAGAAAAATTTAAGTTGTTGTCTGCATAATTATACTCACAATTTCAACCAGTCTAAAATTTTGCTGTGTGATAGAGAGGTAAAGAGATATTATTGGGGAATGGATTAGTACATTTTTAGTATGTTATTGATATCCATTATGAATAACATTATACGAATTCGTTGGTCAAATAGGTTATGATTTTTTAAAAAAGAAATTACAGGATCAAATATTCATGAAGTAAACATCAAAAGGAAACATGTGGTATGAAATGATCTTGATAAATTGATTGGAAGTAAAGTTCTTTCATAGGATTTTTTCCAGTATAAACCAGCTGATTAATGGAATCAAAGGACTTCTAGTTCATCAATAGTGTCAACCAAGTTAATCTGGTAGTGTCACCAGAAAAATGAGTAATAGTGATAAATTGAACTGTTGACTGATTGGTTGATTGAATCAGTTTTACCATATTGCCCAACATGCTTGAATCATAGACACACTAGAATGTTATACCCAAAGCCTAAGAAAGGAATTAATTCTTTACCACAGTCCTGAGTTTTAATGACCCTGAAAGAAGAAGGCTTTCGACAATGTTGTAGGAAAAGGAGAAAATGCTGGTAAGCAGCAATTTGCACCTTGGCCTTCTGCGCTTTTCTTCGAATCTGTAGGATTGCGGCCTTTAATTATGACAGGTTTTACCTTTTACCACACAACTCCTTGTTTTAACAACTCTTTGAAAGTCAGATTTTAAAAAAAAGAAATGCAGGAAAACAAAAAAAAATAAGTTATCAGCAGATTTTCTCTTTTCCAAAATGTTTTTTTTTTTTACACTTAAAAAAGCAATTCCAACATTTTAGACACTTTTATTTTATTATGTGTACAAGTATGTACTAATTAGACAGGTCTTCAATTAGACAGGTCTTCAGTTAGACAGGTCTTCAGTTTTATTGTCTGGTAGAGTTAAACCCTTGTATGATGAATGAAGACGAAATTAGGAAAATAAATTGCTATATACAAAGGTCCTTTTTCAGATGGTTTTGATTTGTCAGTACATAATGTTTTGAGCCATGCTCTGGTGAAAGGAGGGTTAATGCACATCCATGATGCATTTTATTTGTCAAGCCAATTCACTAAGTATGGATCAATAAAAGCCACTTTTTTTAACAACCAACTGAATCATGAGGTAGACTGGTCCTTCGACATACAGAAAATTGACCAATAGCAAAAAGTTGTGGCCCAGGTCTGCATGCACAGACTGCGCTGGCTGACCTGGGTAAATCCTTTTTGCAGATGCATTAAGCCCCCTTTTCACAGAACATCACTTACGTATTTTTTGATTTGTTAAGAATATCCATGCCTTACATCAAGTCAGATCAATCTATAAGTTTGTAAATATTCAATGAACTGAAAAATTGAATCAATATTACGAAAAATTCAATTAATCGCAAGATAGGCTTAAAGGATATAGGTTCAGAAATGACTGACATTCTCTCTTTGCCCTTGAATAAAGGCTGAACCCTTTACCACACAATCCTGAGGTTCAAAGACCCTGAAAGAGAAGGCATTTGAAAAGTATTTTGGGAAAAGAAGAAAATACAGGTAACTAGCATTTTCTCTTTTTTCCACAATGTTTTCTATCCTGTGAAAGACAGAAATCATTATCTGAGCTGCATTTTAGTTGTCATCTGCAAATGCTTTCAATTTGGTCGAGTCCAAAATTTTGTCGTCTTGTTAATCTTTTACCACACAATCCCAGCTTAATGACCCGGAGGAAGAAGCCTTTTGAAAACATTGTGGGAAAAGGAGAAAATGCTGGTAACCAGCATTTTCTCCTTTTCCCACAATATTTTCTGTTCCATAAAAAACAAATTCCATTTTTTGAGCCACATTTGAATTGTCGTCTGCAAACGCTTTCAATTTAGTCCAGTCCAAAATTTTGTCGCCTTGTTATGAGTTAACTCTACCAGACAACAAAATTTTACACTTACCCAACTTGAAAACTGCAGATGACACAGTCATACAAAATGTCTCTAATACATTACACTTGTTTTTGATAGGTTGAAAAACGTTGTGGGAAAAGGAGGAAATGCTGATTACCAGCCATTTTTAACCCTTTATCACACAATCCAGGGTTTTCGCAACCCTGATGCAAAGGGTTTTTGAAAACATGAGAAAAGGAGAAAATGCTGGTAACCAGTATTTGAGTCATATTTATTTTGTCATCTACAAATGCTTTCAGTTTGGGCAGGTCTAAAATTTTGTCGCTTGGTAAAGACATATTTAATTGACAGTGGTTATGGAAGTGAGAATTGATACACAAGTAAAAATTGTGACAGATGCAAATAAAAAATCAAATATTATTTCCTGTAGCCTGTGTTCCATGTGATTCAATAGCCATGATTTATGCTGATGTTACTGATAAGGTCAGCCAGTTGAAAAATGACCTTTAGATTGACGTGACCTTCTGCAGTTATGACCTTTAATACCTCATCTTTGTCAACAGCTGCTGTTTTAACCCTTTACCATGCAATCCCGACTTTTGATGACCCTGAGAAAGATACCTTTTGAAAACATTGTGGGAAAAGGAGAAAATGCTGGTAACCAGCATTTTCTCCTTTTCCCGCAGTGTTTTCTACCAGATCAACACAAATATTAATTTTTTGGTCACATTTAATTTTATCGTCTGCAAATGCTTTCAATTTGGACTGGTCTAAAATTTTGTCGTTTGGTAAAGAGTGAATATAAACATGTTGTTGGTGTGCTTATGTGACTGTGATTCAATGTACAAGAGAGCCCACATCTAGGTTTCTATTTCCCTTTCCTACATGGCCAATTGTTTTGCTTTGCGGATCTCTTGTTTGTCTGGCTCTAAAAGGGTTATAACTCTTTACCAGGCAATCCCGAGTTTTAACGACCCTGATCAAGAAAGCTTTTGAAAACATTGTGGGGGAAAAAGGAGAAAATGCTGGTAACCAGGTTTATAATGTTGTCTGCAAAAGTTTTGTTTGGTAAAGAGTTGCTAGGGGTGACCTTATAATTCCAACGGAACCAGTCTGTATTAACCCTTTCCCAAACGAGCCCTGGTTTTCACGTGTCTGCAGTACAAGTCTTTTGAAAACACTGTGGGAAAAGGAGAAATTGCTCATAACAAGCAATTTCTCCTTTTCCCACAGTGTTTTCTACCCTTTTTGAGACCTTTCTGCCATTTTCATCAAATTTAAAATTGTCGTCTGCAAACTCTTTCAATTTGGACCAGTCCAAAATTTGTCGTTTGGGAAAGGGTTAAATTGAGCTGTCTTTATCTGTGACAGACCGAGTCATTTTGTAGCAAATGCTGAGAATGTATTAAGATTGAGTCTGTCAGTTTTCAAAGTTGTTTAAACTGTTTTATGACATGTCTGCTAATGGAAAATGAAATATTTTTGTCATATATATGTCAGACCTAGTCTCTCTGTGGAGTTAACCGTTAGGGGGACAACTTGTGCTGCATCAGTGCTTGATGCTTGTTGGTCTGTGTAATCTTTTGCTAGAGGACAAAATTGTAGACTTGTCCATATTGAAAGCATTTGTAGAGGAAAAATTAAATTTGACTCAAAATGATATAGTTTGTGTTTAAAAGGGTAAAAAACATTGTGGGAAAAGGAAAGAATTCTGTTCACTAGCATTTTCTCCTTGTCCCACAAAGAAACTCAACTCACCTTTTGCAACAAAGCAGTGTTAGAAGTAATGATATATTTTACAAGGAGGGCCTTTGGCGTCAATTACCCGCCTAACTTCATTGACATTTTTCATCATCCATTTACACATTCTCACAATGCTGAATAGCCCAAAGTATAAAAGAATCCTCTCCGATATAGCCTGAAAAAACATTTGTTTGCCGGATAATTGAATTTTGAGTCTTGTTGAATTTTAAAGATAGCTTTCAGATTTTGCAGTTTATTTGTTTAAGGGAGAAAACAGAAGCCCCCCAACTGACAGATATCTGCAAGTCATGTGACCTTCATCATAGTAGTTGATTGACAGTTGAAAGGAAGGTTGTAATTCATGTTAATTTCAAGCTATAAGCACAAACTATGTAATTACATGCCCCATTTCTCTTTTCAGCTAGTTGGAAGGGTTGAACAGATATCATAGATTAATGATAAATGCATATTTTTCAACATGGACAATGTTGCTCTTTTTTTAACACATTGGGATAATGTGAACCCTTAGGCTGCTAAGGGCAACTCAGGGACCTTTTGCAGACAGTGTAGATGAAGATCAGACTGCACAGAGTGTGCAGTCTGATCTTGCATCTACACTGTCAGATAAGGAATTGTTTAAAAAAAAAAAAACTTTACTGTCAGCTCGAAAGTTTCATATCACTTAAACAGGTTAAGGGTTAAGTAATTACCACACATGTGTCCTGGCACTGCCTTGGAAGCCAACAGAATGAAGTAGATTTTTTCTGTTGAGTCTTTACCAGTCAACAAATTTGTAGGCTTTTCTAAATCGAAAGCATTTTGTAGACGACCAATAACATTTGTCTCTCATGAAGGGATATGTCTTTGAAAGGGTTGAAAATATTGTGGGAGAGTTGAAAAATATCTACCTCGTTGAATATGGCATACTGCTTGATTTAGCTTTGGAATAAAGTTGTCTGGTTATTGTTCCAGTTTGCTGGGAGACAGACAAAGCTATGCACTTTAGTACCAAGTTATGGCCCCTTTATGGTTTGATAATCAGTTTATTGACCATAAATAAGAAGGCTGACCTCCTGTTAAAAAGGGCTGACCATTGTGTGGACATAAATATGATTCCTTGAATGTCTTTGGAATTTCTGGGTATATCTAAGGAATTGATATATCAAAGAAGACCAGATGGCCCTCCCTATAGCTTGATATTTAATAAATAACCACCTGCAGACATTTTTTTTCCCCAGTAGACCACTTTCCAAAAAAATTTTTGCAGAAGAAGTAATTTCTCCCTTTGCAATAATGCTTTCACATGCATTCATGATTTACTTTTGATTGATAATTATTAAACCTTAACTCTTTACCAAATGACAAAATTTTAGACTGGTCTAAATTGAAAGCATTTGCAGACGACAAAATAAGTATGACTCAAATATTAAAATTTGTGAGGTGGGGTAGAAAACATTGTGGGAAAAGGTTACCAGCATTTTCTCGTTTTCCCACAATGTTTTCAAAAGGCTTTTTCCTCAGGGTCATTAAAAGTCGGGATTGTGTGGTAAAGGGTTAACTCTTTACCAAATGACAGAAATGTAGACTTGTCCATTTGAAAGCATTTGCAGATAACAATTTAAATGTGGCTTAACTCTTTACCACAGGGCAAAATGTAAGACTAGTCCAAATTCAAAGAATTTGCAAACAACAAACTAAAAGTGACTCAAAAATTGAATTTTGTTTTGGGAAGGATAGAAAACATTGCGGGAAAAGGAGAAAATGCTGCTTACCAGCATTTTCTCCTTTTCCAACAATGTTTTCAATAGGCTTCTGTCTTAGGGTTGTTAAACTCAGGATTGTGTGGTAAAGGGTTAAATGATGGATTTTGCCCTTGATAGGGTAGAAAACATTGTGGGAAAAGGAGAAAATGCTGGTTACTGGCATTTTCTCCTTTTTCTACAGTGTTTTCAAAAGGCTTTTTCCTTGGAGTCCTTAAAACCCAGGATTGTTTGGTAAAGGGTTAACCCTTTACCACACAATCCCGAGTTTTCACCACCCTGAGAAAGAAGCCTTTTCAAAAAATTGTAGGAAAAGGAGAAAATGCTTGTTACCACAATGTTTTCTATATACCCTTCCCAAAACAAATTTCAATTATTGAGTCACATTTATTTTGTCATCTGCAAATGCCCTCAATTTGGACGAGTCTAAAATTTTGTCGTTTGGTAAAGGGTTAAAGCAACTAAAAAATGCATACAATGAACATTGTCATTCTACAATAAGACCAAGAAAATTGCATTTTCGTGGCTGCCTTTTATCATTACTGATTCAGCAAAGCTGACAGTGTAGATCAAAGATCAGACTGCACATTTTGTGCAATCTGATCTTGATCTACACTGGCCACAAAGGCAAGTATAGTAGTGAAAGGTGCTTTAGGCCAAAAAGGGTTTAGTGTATCTTCCCGATGCATTATACCAAGTAAGTCATCGTGTAAATATGGATCTATAAAATCCATTTTGTCCAACAAATGACTGAATCTGGAGGTTGAATGGTCCTTGGACATGCAAAAATATTAAAAATAGCAAAAAGTATCAATCCAGGACAGCCTGCATGGACTATGTAGGCTAACCTGGGTCGATACTTTTTGCGGGTGCCTTTAACTCCCTTTTCACAGAGCATGGCACATATATTTTCTACAAAAATCTCTATGGCTTGGAGCCCTTATAAACGTACCAAAATTTGGATGAAGTGGATGTTTTTCTTGTTATTTTGGTGATCTAAAGTGGTTTGTTTGACACATTATTAAAGATACATTTAGTCTCGATTTCAACCAGCTTCTAACCTATTCCATTGTTATTTTAAGAAACTATAATCATTCTTGAATCTTCATGCCAAATGTTGCACCTGACGGTTGTAAGGTTGTGCAGATTATGATGGATAGAATATGCATTTCATTTTCTGGAGGTCTTCAAAGAAATCACTGTTGTCATTTCCAGTTTTAAATGAGGACAAATCTCTGAACCCTTTACCACACGATACCAACTTTTAGCGACCCTGTGAAAAAGGCCTATTAAAAACATTATGGGAAAAGGAGAAAATGCTGGTAACCAGCATTTTCTCCTTTTCCCACAATGTCTTCTACCCTTACCAAAACAAATTTTAATTTTTGAGTCACATTTATTTTGTAGTCTACAAATGCTTTCAATTTGAACCAGTCTAAAATTTTGTCGTTTGGTAAAGAGTTAAGTTTCCCTATCCCTTTCACCATATTGGTAAGTTATGTTTATGCAGCTGACTAAATTCTGAACCATTGTACACATGATCAAGTTTTAACAGTGTAAGGATGTATCTCTATGTTTTGGGGATTGGTCATCCAAACAGGGGGATAGATGATCATGAACACAACTTGTCAGGATTAATATTTTCTTTCTTTAAAGACTTCTACCAGCTGCTGTGATTGGCTAGTCAGAAATGTAGACTGGTTCCAGGCACGCTGTCCAGTGTGATTGAAATGATAAGAACTGGATATGAAATACCAGTGGGAACCCAGTCTATTCTGTTTTGCTTCTTGAAACTTGATTAAAAGATAAACTGCATGGAAGTCGGTCTTAGCCGGGAATTACTGCAGAGTTCATGGAAACATCAAAGTCCAAGTTGTAATGAAAAGAAGCATCAGTTTTCCGTGAAGGAGATCAAATTCATGATTTCATTAGGAACTTGTTAAAATTTTGGCATTGATGCATATTTTAGGTGAAGCATGTTTATCTTTAGAATTGTGTGATACTGATACAATTTATGTAGATTTTGCACTGAAAGCATACCAGGTTATCTAGTCTAAGATATCATTTTTAGCTTGGCTGTTTTTGAAGAAAACCTTGAGGTATTGTTGTAGCCCTGTCATCCTCGTTAGTTAGCATCATGGTGTTGAAATCTTTGACATTTTATAATATCTCCTGTTATTAGTCCCCTACCGGCGAAACCGAAGGGGACTTTAGGTTTGCACTCCGTCCGTCCGTCCGTCTGTCCATCTGTCCGTCTGTCCGTCAGTCCGGCAATTCAGTTTTCCGGACTTTTTTTCTAAACGGTGGTACATATTGAGCTGAGTTTTGGTGTGTAAGTCACCCACCATCACTTACAGATCAAGTTCGACTTTCGTTCCGGTCCACTGGTTTTTCACGGATTTACGGGCCTTGGACTTACAAAATTTCACTGATAAATCAGTTTTCCGGACTTTTTTCCTAAACGCTGGTAGGTATTGATCTCAGATTTGCTGTGTAACTCAACCACTATGACTTACAGATCAAGTTTAACTTTCGTTCCGGTCCACTGGTTTTTCACAGATTTACGGGCCTTGGACTTACAAAATTTCACTGATAAATCAGTTTTCCGGACTTTTTTTCTAAATGCTGGTAGATATTCACCTGACTTTTTCTGTGTAACTCAACCACCATTACTTACAGATCAAGTTCGAGTTTCGTCCCGCTCTACTGCTTTTTGACGCATTTACGGGCCTTGGACTTTAAAAATTTCACTGTCATGCCAGCGATACATACGGCCGGTAGGGGACTGTGTATTGCTATGCAATACTGTCAGAATGCTTGTTTATGAAGATATTTACTCCAGACAAGTTGTAACTGTCAAAAGGAGAACCAATACAACAGGGCAGGCAACCATCAAAATGTTTTTGACTCGCTGTTATGGTCCTTTTTTGACCTAGATATATTTTTTCTAAAATCTTCGACATTTTATAATATCTCCTGTTATTCATGAAGATATTTACTCCAGACTCCTAGCAGCTTGCTAACTATTGAAAGGGGAACCCATTTACAACAAGGGCAGATAACCATCAAAGATTTTTGATACAGTAATGCCCCTTTCTCAACCTAGAATTTTCACTGAAAATCAAGAACTGCAGCCATGCATAGGCACCCACATAGGGAGTTAGAAACTTAATATACCTTAAAGCTTTAACATTTTACAAGACAAGAACATTTTTTAACTTGTCAAAATTGAAAGCATTGCAGACAACATTTCAAAAGTTGCTGCTCAAATGATGGAATTCGTCTTCTTTATAAATGTCTTCTTCAGGATAGAAAACATAATGGAATATGGAGAAAATGTTGGTAACAGTGAATACAGGCATTTTCTCCATTCTGCCATTGTTTTTAATGCCTATCATCCTCAGGGTCATTAAAATCTGGGATTGTTTTAGCTGTGGGTTCGAATGAGACACAGGTTTCCTCTTGCAGTGTAGAATTTTGATGAAAACCTAGTCGCTGCATGGGATGTGTGAACTGAGATTCAAGCTGTGGTTCTCACGTTTTAACTCTGTACCACGCAATCCCGACTTTTAACGACCTGAGAAAAAAAGCTTTTGAAAACATTGTGGGAAAAGGAGAAAATGCTGGTAACCAGCATTTTCTCCTTTTCCCTAAATGTTTTCTACCTTTCCTAAAATAAATTTCAATTTTTTGAGTCACATTTATTTTGTCGTCTGCAAACGCTTTCAATTTCGACAAGTCTGAAATTTTGTTGTTTGGTAAAGGGTTAAGCAAAGCAAGTAAACCAGTGCATAGTGATCGAAGGGCAAGAAGACCCCAAGAAATGCATTGATAGCTGTATTAACCCTTTACCACACAATCCTGAGTTTTAACAACCCCAAGGAAATAGACTTTTGAAAACATTGTGGGAAAAAGAGAAAATGCTGGTAACTGGCATTTTCCCCTTTTCCCACAATGTTTTCTACCCTTCCAAAAACAATTTTCATACTTTTTGCACATTTTAATTTGTTGTCTGCAAATCGTTTCAATTTGGATGAGTCTAAAATTTTGTCGTTTGGTAAAGAGGTAATACTTTGGTAATAGTGGTATACAGTAACTCAGATACTGCTGAAATGGTGTAGTCATACAGAAGCAAGGAAAAAAGTTGGATAACTCCTTAACCCTTTACCAAACAATCCCATGTTTTAACAACCCAGAGTAAAAAGCCTTTTGAGGACATTGTGGAAAAATGAGAAAATGCTGGTAACCAGCATTTTCTCCTCCTTCCACAATGTCTTCTACCCTCCTACAAGGAAATTTCTACTTTTGAGTCACACTTATTTTGTGGTCTTCAAAAGCTTTCAATTTGGGCAAGTCTAAATTTTTGTTTGGTAAGGACTTTACCAAACAACAATGGTTAAGACTCTTTTATATTTAAAGCATTTTGCAGGCACTTGGTTAAATGTGGCCCAAATGATGAGATTTGGTTCTGAAAGGGTAAAAAACACTCTGCAGACCGGAGAAAATACTGGTTTTAAAAACATTTACTCCTTTTTGCATGTTCAAAAGGCTTCTTTATCAGGGTTGATAAAACATGGGATCGTTTGGTAAGGGGTTTATTTCACAGGTTAAAAAGTTTGGTTTTTTTTTTGCAGTGAAATTTTAAGATTATTTTAGAGTAACTGATAATGTGAGTTTTTATCCGTTTTCAATGTAAAAAGCAATTTAGTGTTTTTTGTACAAGCATTGCATTTTTACGCTTTTGTATAGATAAATTTAAATGTTTTTTAAAAGGGGGAAGAGCCGTTTGAAAGTGTCTAAATCCTTTACCAGACTGTCCTGTGTTTTAATAACCCTAAAAAAATAGGCTTTAGAAAACAGTATGGGAAAAGGAGAAAATGCTAGTGACCAGCATTTTCTCCTTTTCCCTATTTCACTCAGTTTTTTCAAACCAATCAAAGACGAATCCCATTATTTGTGCATCATTCAAGTTGTCGTCTGCAAATGCTTTGAATTTGGATGAGTCTAAAATTTTGTTAGTATGTAAAGAATTAGCTCTTACCAAATGACAAAATTGTAGACTTGTCCAAACTGAAAGCATTTGCAGATGACAAATCAAATGTGGTTCAGATAATGGGATGTGCCCTTGAAAGAGTAGAAAACATTGTGGGAAAAGGACAAAATGCTGTTACCAGCATTTTCACCTTTTCCCACAATGTTTTCAAAAAACTTTTTCTTCAGGGTCATTAAAACCTGGGATTGTTTAGTAAAGAGTTAGATTACCAACTTTTGGATGAAAGACAAGTGTTGCATTATGCATCTGGAAGGCATTACTGTAGATTGTATCTCACCTCTCATCTTTTCTTTTACCTATTACCAAACAATCTAGAGCTATAATGACCTTCAGGAAAACAGATTTTTGAAAACAATGTGGGGAACAGAGCGAACCAGCATTCTCTCCCGTTCCCACAATGTTTTCTATCCTTTCAAGGACAAATCCCCCCATTTGAGCCTCATTTTACCCTTTACCACACAATCCCAAGTTTAAATAACTCTAACAAGGAAGACTTTCGAAAACAATGTGAAAAAAGGAGAAAATGCTGGTGACTAGCATTTTCTCTTTTTCCCACAGTGTTCTCTACCCTTCCAAATCCAATGTTGCAATGATTTTAAAAATTGAGATATGTCGCTGGTTTTTGGTTGTTGTTGTATACTGTCATTATGCAAGAAAACAAAACTTGCTTTAACCCTTTACCACACAGTCCCGACTTTTAACGACCCTGAAAAAGAAGCCTTTCGAAAACATTGTGGGAAAAAAGGAGAAAATGCTGGTAACCAGCATTTTCTCCTTTTCCCACAATGTTTTATACCCTTCCCAGAACAAATCAATTTTTCAGTGACATTTCTTTTGTCGTCTGCAGATGTTTTCAATTTGGACTAGTCTAAAATTTTGTTGTTTGGTAAAGAGTTAATTAATATCTCATAATATATTCATCAGAAAAAGTCTTGCCTTATCACCTCTCTGTTGAATTGAGCTTGTCATCCATGGTAAAAGATACACTGGAATATGTGAACGGTGTTTTGTAAAAAGGGGCTAAATGCATCTGCGAAAATTATTGACTCGGATCAGCCTGCGCAGTACACGCAGGCTGACTTGAGCTGAAACTTTTTGCTTTTGGTCAATTTTCTGCATGTCCAAGGACTAGTTTTTCTCTTGATTCAGTTGGTTGTTAAAAAAAAGTGGCTATTATGGATCCATAATTACTGGTATGTGATGGCTTGATTGGTACAATGCACCACAGGGATGCATGCAGCTCCCTTTTGCAGAGCATGGCTCATGTTGAAGAATTGCACTACTTTCTGAAAAAAAAAAAATGTGACAAAGTCATATACCATATATTTGTTTTGGGCAAAGTCTATATTAACTTTTTATCAAATGAAAATTGAAAGCATTCAATGCAGACAACAAAACAAATTTTGTACAGGTTTATGAATTTTTCTTTGAAAGGTCAGCCTTCAAAGCATTGTGGGAAAAGGAGAAAATGTTGGTTACCAGCATTTTCTGCTTTCCCCACAATGTTTTCAAAAGTCTTTTTCCATTGGGGGTCATTAAAACTAGGGATTGTGTGGTAAAGGGTTAACCATGTCTATTTTTGTGACTTTATCGCTATATAATGATTTAACAATTTTTGTAGTGAGACTAAATTCCGGTTCGAAAAGACGAAAGGTTGCTCTTGAGTGTTATGGACCTACAACAAATATTTGATGTTTGCCCTGACTTTTTCTCAGTAAATTTGTGAGGGTTGTTTTGGTCAGAATTCATGTTAACCCTTCACCACACAATCACTGGTTTTAATGACCTTGAACAAAAAGCCTTTTGAAAACATTGTGGGAAAAGGAGAAAATGCTGGTAACCAGCATTTTCTCCTTTTCCCACAATGTTTTCTAACCTAACCCAAAACAAATTTCAATTTTTGAGTCACGTTTGTTTTGTCGTCTGTAAATGCTTTCAATTTGGACAAGTCTGAAATTTTGTTGTGTGGTAAAAAGTTAATGTTTTACTTTGTCCCTTTTAGCAACATCTGATGGACCTGGAGTTGTAAATTTGACAACTACACAGACATCGGTCTCTGTCTCAGGGACCACAACATGTATGTATAGTTAGGATGGCCTTAATTATTAACAATAATCCTCTCATGGCACAAACTTTTTTCAGATTTCTTTCATCCTTTCACCACATAATCCTATTTTTTAACGATCCTAAGAAAGAGGCATTTTGAAAACTTGGTAACCAGCATTTTATCCTTTTCCTTCAATGTTCTGTAGCCTGTGAAAATAAAACAATATTTTGAGTAACATTTGCTTTGTCTTCTGCCAGTGCTTTCAATTTAGTCAAGGCTAGAATTTTGTCATCTGGTAAAGAGTGCAAACCAAGAGCAGGTGATGAAGAGATTCGTAGAAAGGAAATTTATGGAAAATGGGGCTACAGCTCACAGTGATCCATGCTTATTTCCCAAAAAAAGTTTTTAACCCTTTCCCAAACGATAAATTTTAGACTGGTCCAAATTGAAAGAGTTTGCAGACGACAATTTTAAATTTGATGAAAATGGCAGAAAATTCTCAAAAAGGGTAGAAAACACTGTGGGAAAAGGAGAAATTGCTCGTTATGAGCAATTTCTCCTTTTCCCACAGTGTTTTCAGAAGACTTGTGCTGCAGACATGTGAAAACTAGGGCTTGTTTGGGAAAGGGTTAAAATATTGGTTTGTACATAAACAATGGCCATATTGTTCATACCTCTTTTTAACAAATTAACATCCTCATTTGATAAAACCTTTTCACGTACAATTTCTGCTTTCTCCCACATTGTTATCCATTCTTTATTTTGCAACTGAAGTGTTTGAAGACGCCATTCATTCTACAGAAAGTCACAATACTGCTGAAATACTGAAATGACCTTGTTGATTAACAGCGTTGGAACTGGGTGTCTCGTTAGACCTAACATATTCCTAAGTTCTCAAATATTCCAGATTCCTCTATTGCTTATTTGTTTACAGTCAAAGCGCGTTTATCCGGGCTCCATAATTCCGGAAATCTCAGGATCCGGACAAAAACATCAGGGAACAGATATTTTCTGTACAAATTTTACTTTTTATTCCGGAAATTCGTGTTCTGGAACCGGAATGAAAAAGTCGGGAACGAAGGGTTAAAAATTAGTATAAACCTTATCCAAGAAACCGGACGTGGCCTGACTGTGTATCACACAATTTAAACTGGTACCCATTACATCTCCCGTAACCGTCCGATAAATACAAAAATCGATAACAGGCTACTAGTTTACACACAATTTAGACTTGTTATTTTCCCAGGGACCATAGACTGGTTATCATAAATATCATAAATACAGTCTACTTCGAGCGATTTCGGACTGGTTCGTCGTGAATAACACGGGTATCAGTCTAAATAGTGTCAATTGTTGCAGACGATTTTCACATGTTTTGAAAACATGCATGTTAATTAGTACTGTTTTCAAAAACTGTTAAATGACGTTCTCATGCCATCGACAATTGTCAATTTAACAGATTATCCATACGCATAGTACTGAAGTGACAATTCCACGCTTTTGTTGTTTAATTATTACTGGATCTACTTTATTACAGTAACAATCGCTAAAAAAATAACTGAAACGTCCTCAAAGATTTTGTGGGCATGTTTAAACTTACCTTTCAAAACTAAACGCAAAACTAAAATATGAACATACCGTCTGCTTGCATATTCAATAATCCTTCGTTTCAAAAACAAATATTTTCAATTTAAATGGTAAACCATAGGAAAAAAAAAAATACAGTTTGATTCATGTGCTAACTCAAGATGTTTACGTTCCCCAAAGTACACACAAAATGGCCACCAAACACGATAAATTTCGTTAGGTTTTTCGAGAATATTTTACTCCTAACAGACTGTAAAGATGATTGAAAATATGCCCGTCTTCGATATCGAATCAATTGGCAATCAATCTCAATTAGTCTTTGCCATTTTACCACTTTGAAAGTACGACTATCAGAAGCCAACAGAATGTCTACACCACCAGCAAAAGACGAGTTGAAGTTTCGACTTCCGTGAAAAAAGACATTTGTCAGTACAAAGAAGACCATCCAAAAAAACACTTTTGCAGGAATTTGACAACACGTCATGTTCATTTAAAATACTGTGCATATCGTGTTTTCCTTTTGTTTCACCCTTTTCACGGTGTTTTCAAAGTCATAAATGTGCCGAGCTTTACAAGCACACCTGTTTGCACAATAGGTATGCATGTGCATGTAATTAGGTACAAGTAAAAAGACATGTACAAAAACAGACAAATAACAAAAAGGCAAAATGCAAATTTATGACACCCTTTATTTTATAAAACTGAACAATCGTAGGAGCAATAATGACATGTATACAAGTGCTTGTGTAAAACATACGCTGTTGTAATTCTTACGATACACGGTGTCCCTTATCAACATGGAGGTTATTGACCTAGCTTAACTTGGATGCCATGCCAGCAATCACAGTTCGTCGATCCGGAAATACGGCTGATCCGGAAACATTCATAGGAAACAGAAGTGGCCGGATAAACGAGGCTCGACTGTATATGCAAATTTTCTATCTTTCAAAGGATTTTTTTCTTTATTTATAAATATAGGTATGATTTAGTGGAATTTAGAAGTCTTTTAGGGAGAGAAAAGAAAGTTACCAATCTTGGGCTTCATAAGGCTTGCCTTTTACCCATAAGTATATGCATATTAACCCTTTGCCACACAATCCCGAGTTTTAACGACCCAAAGCAGGAAGGCTTTTGAAAACTTTGTAGAAGAAGGATAAAATGCTGGTAATCAAAATTTCCTCCTTATCGCACAAGGTTTTCATCTACCCTTTCAAATACAAATAAAATTTTCCCACAATGTTTTCTAAAGAAACTCTTCAGTCGGACTATTGTCAAAACATGGGACACTGCCATTATGTTGCCTAGAACTTTTTATGATGTTTTTAACTCTTTTATACCAAACGACAAAATTTTAGAGTTGGCCAAATTGAAAGCACTCACAGACGACAAATGAAATGTTTCTGAAATGATGAGATTTATCTCTGAAAGGATAGAAAATATTGTGGGAAAAGGAGAAAATGCTGGTTACCAGCATTTTTTCCTTTTCCCACAATGTTTTCAAATGTCTTCTCTGTCAGGGTCATTAAAAGTCAGGTTCATGTGGTAAAGGGTTAAAATAATGTATGGCACAAAACTGGTCTTTTCAATGGTTTGTTGAAATTTTCTACAAAATTTGATATAGTTACCGTTATTGGACTCTTTACCAGAAGAGAAAAAAGTTTAGACTTTTGCAAATACAGACATTGGGCATAAGCTACATAATGGTTCTGTTGTTAAATATCTAGATTGCCAAATAAGTGAACCAAAGCAAAACATCTTTAAGATGCAGAAGCAAGCAGGGCTTTTGTCAGAGTATCCACAAACAATTTTATTGTATAGTCATGATCTGCCTTGACCTGCACTGTTAGGAAAAGAAACTTGCATTGTCCCCTTCATTCTTTAATAGTCTCTTTAAGAGACACTGCAACAAGGTTCTTATCTATATGAAATTTGTTTGGACTACAGTTTATTGTAGAAAGCAGCCTGTGCCTTTAGAAAAACGTTTTAAACAGAGCAGGACTAGTGTCCTTTCGGATATAAACATCAAAGTAATTAATACCTAGAGTGCTGGAACTGACTTAACCCTTTCCCAAACAACAAGTTTTAGACTCTTCCAAACTGAAAGAGTTTGCAGACGATAATTTTAAATTTGATGAAAATGGCAGAAAGTTCTCCAAAAGGGTAGAAAACACTGTGGAAAAAGGAGAAAATGCTCGTTACGAGCAATTTCTCCTTTTCCCACAGTGTTTTCAAAAGACTTGTACTGCAAACACGTAAAAACCAGGGCTTGTTTGGGAAAGAGTTCAGTTGTGTTTGGGGACAGTTTAGATCAAGAATGTGCAGTCTGATCTTGGATCTACTCTGTCCGTTACTTCATTATATATTCTGTCCAAAATAGCCTTGAAATGGCAAATTTTGGATGTTTTTTCCAAACTGAGGTCTCTTTCACTAATTTAGCACTATAAGGGTTATTAATTCTTTATCAAACGTCAAAATGTTGTACTCGACCAAATTGAAAGCATTTGCAGACGGCAAATTAAAGGAAGCTCAAATGGTGATTTCTGCCTTTGATAGGATAGAAAACATTGTGGGAAAAGGAGAAAATGCTGGTTACCAGCATTTTCTCCTTTTCCCACAATGTTTTCAAAAGGCTTCTTTCTCAGTTGTTAAAAATCGGGATTGTGTGGTAAAGGGTTAAGCAAACTTGACTATTACTCTGAACTATGGGGATTATTATCACAATGCTTTACTTTACTATTTGCTCTATTTTTAGCACCAGGACAGAGGACCTTAAATGGAACAAGATTCAGTATGTACAAAGTTGATTGTTATAGAAACTAAATGCTATAGAAATTAAAAAGTATACATTGTAGTATTAACCAATCAAAATGCTAACACATTTTATATTTTTCAATTGTTGTATTTAATTTATTATAGTATAACCAATCGGTATGTATCTGATACTGTAGAAAGATTGATACTAACTCTTCAGTATGTTCTCAAAGAAATGCAAAAATAATTTTCTTTGACATGACTATGTGAGAAAGAAAATCTTTAAATGTCTTAATACATTCAAAACAGCCTCTTATTATGCAGTTAGCCTTTTATTATGCAGTTTGAGTGAAACCTATATTGTAAACCACCACAAAAATAAAAAAAAAAAGTGGAATATAAAAGGATATAACTTCGGCCATAGATCCTGTGAGACTTTGCTTTTTGTTTAGATTTCGTTAGACAACTTGAGATTTAGGTAACAAACCTTTGTTTTCAGTAGCTATGAAATACTGAAAACCTTTAAAATTCTTGTTAAAAAAAATGCTTGCATTTTATTGAGAGCAGACTTCTTTTTACAAAATAAAAAAAAAACATTTTGTGGAGGGAGATGGGTTTTAGTGATTTTTGCAACAAATATGTAGTTACTGTCCTGCTAGAAACTTTGGAAGTTCGCTTCCTATTATTAATTCTGCTCCCAGGTATTAATCTTAATCAGAATACTTTGAAAGAAAAGAAATATTACAAGTGAAAATTATAATGAAAGCATTTGTATCACAGGTGAAATAACGAAAACAATTTTGAAAACTTTGTGACAACTATTTTGCAGTTGTTTTCAGAAAGTTTTGACTGCCAGAGGCATCTGAAAACTTTTGCATTATATAAAGGTCCAAAACTATGAGTCAGCCAAGCAAGGCAATTTTATAGACTGTTAGTTAGATTACAATGAAGGAAAAGTATAAATCAGCTTTACTTTATGAAAGAAAGGAAATGCATGCTATTATCTTTACATAAGTGTCACATGTCACTGCCAGACTTTTGAATATGATAGGAACCAGCCATCCACCTTGAGGAAGTCCATTGATAACAAACAACAAGTCTTTTGTGTACTCTTTCGTGAGAACCCTTTGGGTGCAAACATGCTTAGTTGAGTTGACTGTATATCAAGATCAGACTGTGCAGTCTGATTGTGAATTGTTTTGTGAGATATTCTGGCAAAAATGTTCTTAGAAAAATAAGTTTTAGTTATCTTTTCCTCATCAGGTTTCATTGTCTCTTGACCAATTGTTAATTTAAATTCTTTAGCACTGGAACATGCAGTGTTATTATCTTATATCCCATGTGCAATTTTTTAATGAGGATATTACATATGTAATTATGATGTTTGTTCCAACTCTAAGACTGCCAGGAAGTTGCAAGTGGTTTTTCTGGTAAAACATAAAAAAGTCTCAACTTAAGCATTTTCATGGCAAACATTGACCCTGACCTGTATTCATATTTATAAAGGAAAACAACTTCTGATTGGCTAAACTATTCCAGTTTAGCCAGTCGGAAGGTGAGTTACTTTCAGATTTAGAAAATTCTTGAGAATAAGACAAAGAATGTTCTTAAGAATGGTTGTCGAATACAGATCCAGGTTTCACTGGAAGGGATTGTAACTTTGCCATTGGTACCATTATTCTGCCTGTTGATCTGCCCATGTCTCTCAGGCTCAATAAAAGATTCATGTCATTTTTAGCTCCACTGGCCGAAGGCCAGCGGGCTTATGTCATGGCCCGGTGTCCATCGTTTGTCCGTCCGTCCGTGCGTTAACTTTTATTTCAAACATCTTCTTCTCTGAAACTACCCATCCAATTTTCATGAAACTTTACAGAAATGATCCTGCCATGGTCCTCTTCAGAATTTGTTGAAAGAATTTGATTCCTTCAAGAACTCTGGCTGCCATGGCAACAAAACTGAAAAATATTAGAAATCTTTAAAAATCTTCTTGTCTGAAACCGCAAGGCATAGGGCTACCAAATTTGGCATGTAGCTTTATGTAGTAGACCTCTATCAAGTTTCTTCAAATTATAGCCCTGGGGTCAAAATTGGCTCTGCCCCAGGGGTCACAGTTTTGCATAGGCTTATATAGAGAAAACTGTAAAAATCTTCCTGTACCTAGCCATAAGTCTTAGAGCTACCAAATTTTGCATGTAGCTATATCTAGTGGGCCTCTACCAAGTGGGCCAAAATTTTAGCCCTGGGGTCAAAATTGGCCCCGCCGCAGGGGTCACAAGTTTTACATGGGCTTACATAGTGACAACTTAAGAAATCTTCCTGTTTTGATTTTTTTTTTTAAATTAGCCTTGCATCAGGGGTCTTATGTTTTACAGAGGCTTCATATCGACAAAACTTGAAAATCACCTTATTTATAACCATACAGCCTAGACTTGTATTATTTTGACATGTGGCTTTATCTTGTGGACCTCTACCAGGGTTCAAGTAATTATAGCTCTGGGATCAAAAATTCCTTTGCCCTGCGGGTCTTAACTTTCACATGGGCTTTTACAGAGAAAACTTTGTAAGTCTTCATTTTGAAGCCATTTGGCTCAGAATTGAAATGTTTAGTATTTATGGTTTATATTTATAAGCCAGTGGAGCGATACAGGGCCATCATGGCCCTCTTGTTAGAAAAATAAGAATATGGATTATGCTTCTTGAACAATTTATGGGCTTGATTACAGGTAAAATCCAAACTCTAAATTAGAAAAAATAGAATTCTACAAGGCATTATTTGTCCATATTGATTGCAGACTGTATTGTCCAAATGTGTTTCATGGTGATGTAAAGCAATGGTTTAACTCTTTACCAAATGACAAAATTTTAGACTGGTCCAAATTGAAAGCAGTTGCAGATGATAAAATAAATGTGACTGAAAAATTAATATTTGTTTTGGCAAGTGTAGAAAACATTGTGGGAAAGGAGAAAATGCTGGTTACCAGCATTTTCTCCTTTTCCCACAATGTTTTCAAAAAGGCCTCTTTCTCAGGGTTGTTAAAAGTCGGGATTGTGAGGTAAAGAGTTAACAATAAGTTTTGAAAATATTTGAACCTGCATGCTCTGTGAAAAGGTCAAGACTTAATGCATCTGTAAAAAGTGACAGTCCATGTCAGCCTGCACTGTTAACCCTTTCCCAAACGACAAATTTTGGACTGGTCCAAATTGAAAGAGTTTGCAGACGACAATTTTAAATTTGATGAAAATTTCTCCTTTTCCCACAGTGTTTTCAGAAGACTTGTACTGCAGACACGTGAAAACCAGGGCTTGTTTGGGAAAGAGTTAAATAAGCTCTATAACAGTCCAATCAAACACACTCAAGGATTTCTTCCTTAATCCTTTACCACACAATCCCGACTCTTAACGACCCTGTAAGAGGAGGCTGTTGAAAATATCGTGGGAAAAGGAGAAAATGCTGGTAACCAGTTTTTTCTCTTTTTCCCACATTGTTTCCTACCCTATCTGAGGCAGAAATCATCATTTTAACATGTTTCATTGTTGTCTGCAAAAGCTTTGAATTTGGTCCAGTCCAAAAATTTGTTCTTTAGTAAAGAGTTCAAACTAACATTTACATGTCCCATGATGCGGTTAGTTCTACAGTTAAAACCCATGCATCAAGAGATTCAAACCCGAAGCCTTTGAGGTGAGAGGCTGACCCTCTAACAGTACACCATTGTCTCCCATTTAGATGTGAGGCAATCGTCTGATTTAGTTTCTGAGTTTAGTTGGTACAAGTAATAGAAAACAGCTTTTGTAATTTGTTACATGTTCTGTGTCACATGTGACATTACAAATTATTGTGGAAACCAAAAGATCTTGGCTCCCATCCCAATCAGCTTTCCCGACAAAAGTTTGATTTCTTTTAAATAAGTTATCTGAATAGAATCTTAGATCAGACATGTACAATTTAAATACCAATGAAAAGATTGGTACAATGGTAGAAGATGTTAGTTTTCTCCCAAATAGCAATCATCCCTTGTCACATTGAATGCACCATCAGTAATCAGAATGATGGAAAGGGTTCATGCTTTTACTCTGGACAAAAGTGTAGACTTGCCTGTTTTGAACTCATTTGCATTTGATGAATTAACCCTCTACCAAACGACAAAATTTTGAACTGGACCAAATTCAAGGCATTTGCAGACAACAGTTTAAATGCAGCTCCAACGACGATTTCTGTCTTTGATTGAGTGGAAAACATAGTGGGAAATGGAGAAAATTTCCCACTATGTTTTCAAAAGTCTTCTTTGTTAGGGTTGTTAAAAGTCGATATTTTGTGGTAAAGGGATAAGGCTCAAATGATGTGAATTGTCTTTTAAGGAGTAGTGAACATTGTGGGAAAAGGAGAAAATGCTGGTTTCCATGAAGCGTTAGGCATCTTCTTAGGGAGTCTTGAAATCACAGGTTCCCGGGGTAGAGGGGTAAATCCTACTTAATTTCAGAGAGGATTTTCTTGGATTTGAATTTAAATTGGGAAATGAATGGAACAGCAGCTGTATTGCTATTAGAGTGAGTTCCAGAGCTTTTGTTGGATTTCTTCTCTAAGGTATTGCTATTTTGTTCTGAGTAGCAAAATCCTTCCCCTATTCAGAAATCAGTTTAACCCTTTACCAGACAACAAAATTTTGGAACTGACCAAATTGAAAGCATTTGCAGCGACAGACTAAATGAAGTTCAAATGATGATATCTGTCTTTGATAGGGTAGAAAGCATTGTTGGAAAAGGAAAAAATGCTGGTTACCAGCATTTTTCCCTTTTCCCACAGTGTTTTCAGAAGCCTTCTCTTCCAGGATCATTAAAACTCGAGATAGTGTGGTAAAGGGTTAGAATGTGTTTAATCTCATTCTTAGATTACTTTTAGCTCTTTACCACACAATCCCAAGTTTTAACGACCCTGATGGAGAAGGCTTTTTAAAATGTTGCAGGAAAAGGAGAAAGTGCTGGTAACCAGCATTTTCTCCTTTTTCCACAATGCTTTCAATGCAGATGAGTATAATTTCTTCATCTGGTAAAAGGTTAACTTTTTACAAAACAACAAAATTTTAGTCTGGTCCAAATTGAAAGCATATGCAGACAACAGTTCAAATGTGGTTCAAATGATGGAATTTGTTTTTGATGGGGTAGAAAACATTGTGGGAAAAGGAGAATATGCTGTTTACCAGCATTTTCTCCTTTTCCCACAAAGTTTTCAAAAGGGTTCTTCCTCAGGGTTGTTAAAACTTGGGATTGAATGGTAAAAGCTTAAAGCAAGTTTTTTTTTTTTTATGAGGTGATGAGCTAACACCAGTAACAGTTTCAGAAGCAATAAATGATGGGTAAGGTAACAACAGCCAAGTTTGAATTTAGACAATATGTTGAAAGATGTTTCTTCAGAAAATTGTTATTATTTATGCCTGAAATTTTTCAGACCCCCAATCTGTTTTCTATTAGTGCAGAATGATTCATACTGTATTGTTTTATCATATACTTTTTGCCATTCTTCTATCTGATGTGTTAACTCTACCAAAAAGCCGATGTTTTATCGACCAAGGTTAACTCTTTACCACACAATCCCGACTTTTAACGACCCTGAGAAAAAAGCCTTTTGAAAACATTGTGGGAAAAGGAGAAAATGCTGGTAACTAAGAAAATGCTGGTAACCAGCATTTTCTCCTTTTCCAGCAATGTTTTCTTTACTTCCCAAAACACATTTCAATTTTTCACTCTCATTTATTTTGTCGTCTGCAAATGCTTTGAATTTGGACCAGTCTAAAAATTTGTTGTTTGGTAAAGAGTTAACTCTTTAACAAACGACAAAATTCTGGACTGGACCAAATTGAAAGGGTGTGCAGACGATAAATGCTTTCAATTTGGACCAGTCTAAAATTTTGTTGTTTGGTAAAGAGTTAACTCTTTAACAAACGACAAAATTCTGGACTGGACCAAATTGAAAGGGTGTGCAGACGATAAATTAAATGTAGTTCAAAGGATAATTTCTGTACTTGATAGGGTAGAAAACATTGTGGGAAAAGGAGAAAATGCTGGTTACCAGCATTTTCTCCTTTTCCCACAATGTTTTCAAAGGTTTTCTCTTTCAGGGTTGTTAAAACTTGGGATTGTGTGGTAAAGGGTTAAATAGGGCTTTGAAAATGCTGCGGGAAAAGGAGGAAATGCTGAAATGCTGGATTTTAGCATTGTATTTCCTACCTTTTAACTCTTTACCAAACGACAGAATTTTAGACTTGCCCAAATTCAAAGCATTTGCAGAAGACAAAATAAATGTGACTCAAAAATTGAAGTTTGTTTTGCGAAGGTTAGAAAACATTGTGGGAAAAGGAGAAAATGCTGGTTAACAGCATTTTCTCCTTTTCCCACAATGTTTTCAAAAGGCTTCTTCCTCAGGGTGGTTAAAATTTGCGATTGTGTGGTAAAGGGTTAAACATCAAATTTCATGAATTGAGCTACATGTAGTTGGTTGTCTGATATAGCGTTCAATGTGAACAAATGCAAAATATTGTCAACTGGTAAAGTGTCAACCCTAGGAAAGCAGGAGCAGAACCCAAATTTTTTAGTCGATTTTTATGATAGTTTAGTCTGAAAGCAGATTCAACTGGCAGTCTGATCTGCGATCTTCATGTTTATTTACAGATACTTTGTAATATATTCAATAGAAAAATAAAACAATTGTAAGATTGCACATTATTATTGGGACAATTTGCAATCTTGAGAAATGACACAAATAAATGAGCCATGCTCTGTAAAAGGGGGTTTTATGCATCTGCAAAAAAGATTGATTGAAGTCGGACTGCTCAGTTAATGCAGGTTGACCTTGGTCAAAACTTTTTGCTTTTGGTAAATTTTCTGCATGTCCAAGGACCATTCTGCCAAGCCCCCGCAGCTCAGTAGCGTACAGGATTTGAGAACAGGAGGTCTCAGGTTTGATCCCCGGTTTGGCCAATTTCTTTCTGAGGATTGATGATGGTAATCGTGACAGGATTCATTCCTCTCTCACCGCTGACCGTTGTTTCGACGATGGTTATGTGGGAAAGCAGCCAGTGGCTTTGAAAGAATATTGTGCGGAGTACTGTTAAATGAAACTCCAGGAAAGCATGGATAGGAGCACTGGCCGCCGTGATATAACTGAAATAATGTTGAAAACGGCGTTAAACACCATACAATCAATCAATCAACCAAGGATCATTCTACATCTAGATTTTGTCGGTTGTTGACTAATTGGATTTTATGAATCCATACTTTTGTGATGACTTGCTCGGCATAATGTATCACAGAGATGCATAAACTCTTTACCAAACAATCCCAAGTTCTTTTAAACGACCTTGGAGAAGAAGGCTTTTGAAAACATTGTGGGAAAAGAAGAAAATGCTGGTGACCAGCATTTTCTTCTTTGCCCACAATGTTTTCAACAATCTCAAAGACAGATACTGCCATTTATGCACCATTTCATATGTCGTCTGCAAATGCTTCCAATTTGGACTGGTCTAAAACCTTGTTATGTGTTAAAGAGTTAAAAAAGGGCATGGCTTAAATTCAGTTGCTAGTAAATGCAGTTGCTGGTCTGCTTATCATGCCAGAGTGTCCAGTCATAGTGCACAGGGCTGATCCAAGACCACACTACACATTTTGTGCAATTTAATCTTGATCTTCTCTGGCTATAAAGAAGCAATACCGGTACCTCTGCTTGGAACTCCTAAGGGTTAAAAATTACATTGTAGAGAAAGATGGTGTTTTGTTTATGGGACTTTCTATAATGTTGTAATAACCTAGTATGTCAGCTCCTGGTTATTTATAAGCCCAGCATGATAGATCTATGATGATTGGAGGATGTTCTATATTCAAATTTTTTGTCTACTCTTAGTTTTTTTTAATTCTGTACTACACAATCCCAAATTTTGGCAACCCTTAGGGATAAACTTTCTGAAAACATTGTTGGAAAAGGAGAGAATGCTGGTAACCAGCATTTTCTTCTTTTCCACAGTATGTTCAATCCTTCCAAGTACAAGTTTAAATTTTTGAGTGACATGTATTTTGTTATCTGCAAATGCTTTGAATTAGGATTTGCCAGAAAAATAATATGGCGTTTTATAAAAGGAATTGTTTGTTGTATGGTTAACTGGGTGGTATTCATGAATGATCCTTGAAGTTGTCAAAGTTTGATTAAATTGTGAGATCCTCAAAGTTATACATGGTATAAGGGTTGGAACTGGCCTCATGTTCAACCTTGATGTCTTCATTCAAATTCTTTTTTGGCCCAAGCTTGTTGTCATGGAAACATTTCAATGGTATCTAATCAATTTACAAAAAGCTAATTCCATTACATGAATAAGCATCACCTTCAATCTGTCAGAATGGCCATGGTCATTCATTTGTGCTGACCAATATTTACACACAGGCTGGCCAAATGTCACTGGAGGTTTGACCAAAACATCAATGAATTGTGTTCGCTTCATTTGTCAACAATAGTTGTGGCTGGAGTCATGGTTCTGATGGATTTGAAATACAACAAAAAGTATGGGATGAAGGTCTAACACTGGACATTGATCAAGCTCTCCCTCATATATGGCACTGTTTAACCCTTTACCACACAATCTTGAGTTTTAACTCTTTACCACACAATCCTGACTTTTAACGACCCTGAGGAAGATTAGACTTTTGAAAACATTGTGGGAAAAGGAGAAAATGCTGGTAACCAGCATTTTCTCCTTTTCCCACAATGTTTTCTAATCTATCAAGGGCAGATTTCATCATTTGGGCTACATTTAATTTGTCGTCTGCCAATGCTTTCAATTTGGACCAGTCTAAACTTTTGTCGTTTGGTATGCACAGGGTTAAGTAAGGTACCTTGGAGAAGGAGACTTTGGAAAACATTGTAGGTTTTTCCCCACAGTGTTTTCTTTTATAAAGAAATTTCATTAGTTCAGCCATATTTAACTCTTTACTAAATGATAAGATTTTAGACTGGACTAAATTTAACACTTAACCAAACAACAAAATTTTTGAGTGGATCAAGTTGAAAGCATGTGCAGACGACAAGATAAATGTAGCTCAAATGATGATACCTGTCTTTGATAGGGTAGAAAACATTTTGGGAAAAGGAGAATATGCAGGTTACCGGCATTTTCCCCTTTTCCAACAATCATTATGTTTTGAAAATTTGTCTCTCTCAGGGTCGTTAAAACTAGGGATTGTGCGGTACAAGGTTAAAGCATTTGCAGGCAACAAATGTAGATTAAATGGTGATTTCTGTATTTCATAGGGTAGTAAAGATTGTGAAAAAGGAGAAAATAATAGGTACCAGCATTTTCTTCTTTTCCCACAGTGTTTGCAAAAGGCTTTTGTCGTTAAAACTCAGGCTTGTTTGGTAAAGGGTTAAGCTAAACAAATTGCTGTGAGGATCTTTTTGAAAAGAAAAAAGCTATGATTTTATTCCATTAAATATACCATTAATTGACTGAGAAAGCTGCCAGTTATTTAGTGTTGAGAGATAGGTTTTCTTCACATGTTTGGCATAAGTAGCAGTTATTGATGAGTGAAACTTTAAGAGCAAAGTAATGGATTTAAGGATTTTGTGTCATGAATTGGGCAACTTCAAACTAATAGGTTTTACATATTTCTTGGCAAACTTTTGGCAGCTAGATTCTCAAAGTCACAAAGAAAAGCCAGATTTTCCTGTTTGTTTTGTATGCAAGGTGCCAATTTTTGTTCTGTTTCATTTACAGCAAATATAGATGGAGCTTTCATGACTGGTTAGGCATTCTTTTGCTGTAGTACAACAATGATTTTATTGAAACCCATTACCTTTGAACTCTAGACTGCTTAACTCTTCACCGCACAATCCTGAGTTTTAACGACCCTGAGGAAGAACCCATTTGAAACACAGTGGGAAAAGGATAAAATGCTGGTAACTGAGCATTTCCTCTTTTTCCCACAATATTTTTTACCCTATCAAAGACAACTTTCATCATTTGAGCCACATTTCAATTGTTGCATGCAAATGCTTTCAGTTTGGACAGGTCTGCACTTTAGTTGTTAGATATTGAGTTGAACCTTTACCGCACAATGCCGCCTTTTAACGCCCCTGGGAAAGAAGCCTTTTGAAAACATTTTGGAAAAAGGAGAAAATGCTGGTAACCAGCATTTTCTCCTTTTCCTACAATGTTTTCTAGCGTATCAAAGAAAAATTGCAGCATTTGAGCCACATTGAAATTGTTGTTTGCAAATGCTTTCAATTTGGACAAGGCTAAAATTTTGTCGTCTGTAAAGGGTTAACTCTTTACCAGATGACAAAATTTTAGACCTGTCTTAATCCATAGCATTTGCAGACAGCAATTTAACTCTTTACCAAACGACAAAAATTTAGATTAATCCAAATTGAAAGCATTTGCAGATGGCAAAATAAATGCCATCGAAGAATTGAAATTTGTTTTGGGAAGGGTAGAAAACATTGTAGGAAAAGGAGAAAATGCTGGTTACCAGCATTTTCTCCTTTTCCCACAGTGTTTTCAAAAGGCCTCTTTCTCAGGGTCGTTAAAAGTCGGGATTGTGTGGTAAAGGGTTAAGTGTGGTTTGGGCTTTGGTTTTAACCCTTTTACCACACAATCCCGAGTTTTAACAACCCTGAGAAAGAGGCCTTCTGAAAACCTTGTGGGAAAAGAAGAAAATGCTGGCAACCAGCATTTTCTCCTGTTTTCTGCCATTTTCCAGACAAATCTCAACATATAAGCCCTAACTCATTTGTCATCTGCAAAACTTTCAATTTGGACAAGTGTAAAATTTCATTCTGTGGTAAAGGGTTAACTCTTTACCACACAATCTCAAGTTTTAATGACCCCTTGGAAGAAGTCTTTTGAAAACATTGTGGAAAAAGGAGAAAATGCTGGTAATCGGTAAAATGCTGCTTTTAATTTGGACAAATTTTGTGGTTTGGTAAAGAGTTAAAGGGGTAGAAAAAAGTGTCGGGAAAGGAACAAATGCTGATTGCCAGCATTGTCTTATTTATCCACAATGGTTTCAAAAGCCATCTTCCCTCTGGTCATAAAATGTTACAAGATCTTTGATCTACTCTGTCCTCTTTGCTGAGACATTCTGAACAAGAGCAACTTTGAAACTGCAATTATTTGGGTGTTATTTCCAGACTAAAAGTATCTTTTAGGTTTATTCAATCCTCTAAAGATTAACACTGTCTACAAAATCAGTTAGATTGATGCTTAGAGCTTTAGGGATCAACTCTTAACCGCACAATGATATTTCACATGTGTCCAAACTGAAAGAATTTGTTGACAACAAATTATTGCCACTCAAAAACTGAAAGTTTTCTTTGGAAGTTTAGAAAACATTGTGGGAAAAGCCTTCTTCCTTAGGGTCGCTAAAACTCTGGGATTGTGAGGTATTGGATTAAAATTGTCTTAACTCTGTCGTATCATCACAGCATATTTTCTCCTAAATATTGAATATCTTCTATTACATACAGAATGGTTCTAGCACATATTTCGGAGATCCAATAACACTACTTATAATGTAATAGGATGGTTCCCAAAAGATTTGCTGCAGAATAGCAGATGCCATTTGCAACCTTAATTAAGAGGTTTAATCCTTTATACCAGACTACAAGGTTTTAGATATAGTTACATCAATTCTGAATGTGTAAACAAAAGACAACTTAAATTTGGTTTTAATCAGAGTAGAAAATATTGTGGGCAAAGAAGAGAATATTAACATTACTCTCTTTGTTTCCCACTTTGGTTTCCGAAAGCCATCCTTCTCAAGGTCATAAAAATAGATGATCATTTGGTAAAGGGTTAATTAAGTTCCTGTCCACAACTCACTTCCTTGGCTTCTCAACCTGGGTGACCCCTTTGACCCCATGTTGATTAGATGGTGCATAATTCACCGAGAGATGAGAAGTCATTTCCCAGATGCATACAAATAAGAATGCAGAGAAACCGGACTATGCCCCTCACTCAAATGGATTCTTCTTCACCTTTTTACATAGTACCAAAGAAATAAACCTATTGATGTGGAGCACTGATTTAGTTGTAAAACATAGGATTACAAATCGGAATGTCCCAGGTTCAGTGAAGCCTGAGCATGGATTTTTGAGAAATACATAGTATTTAACTCTTTACGAAACCCTGCTTTCTTATTTCACATGCATCAAGGAAATGGAAACCTTACTATGCCTGTACTGGCCAGCCCTGTGGGATGCATTTTCAGATGGAGGGTGATGCTGAAGAAAAATATGTGGCCCAGTATCAGTGTTGTTTTATAACCCCCCCCCCACACTATTCTCCTGGGCTTGCTATTTACTTATCACTTTTTTAAAGTATTGTCAAAAAGGGCAAAAAAAAGGGGTAAGTTATCATCAGAACGGGGTGGGGGGGAACTATTAGTACCCTCTTCGGTGCCCCCTTCCTGTTCCTATAGTTCTGCTGGCTTCTAGAGGCACTGTCTAAACTAGGGAAATGGTAACGGAATTGTAATCGGTTTCTGTGGCCAAGATTACCATCTGTGGACCAAGTTTGCCTTGGCACAATCTACTCACTCTGGCCCATAAAACAGCAGGCTATCTGCTAAATTGACTTCTTACTGACTTTATTCTGACTTGGTTACATCATAATCAGACAGTTTGATTGTTTCTATCATCAGTAAATCACAGAAACTGCAATACATCTGTTCCTCTGGGCTGAGTTTACCTCTTTACCAAACGACAAAAATGTAGACTTGTCCAAATTAAAAGCATTTACAGATGACAATTTAATGTCACTCAAAGGATGGAACTTGTCTTTGATTGGTTAGAAAACACTGTTGGAAAAGGAAAAAATGCTGTTTACCAGCATTTTCTCCTTTTCCCACAATGTTTTTAAAAGGCCTCTTCTTCGGGGGTCGTTAAACTGTGTAATCTCCAGGGTTAACCAGACAACAAAAATTTAGTCAAAATTGAAAGCATTTTGACAAATCAAAATTGGCTTTCATGATAAACTTTAAATTGTCTATGAAAGGGTAGAAAACATTGTTTGAAACTGAGAAAAAGCTATTTATTAGTATTTTCTCCTTTTCCATTAATGTTTTTTAAAGTTATTTTTTTTTAGGATTGTTAACAGTTGGGCTGCTAAGAGCGACTCACTGACCTTTTGTGGACAGCATAGATCAAGATCAGACTGCACAGAACATGTGGTCTGATCTTGGATCTACACTGTCCTGTAAGGTCCTTGGATATCTTTCGTCCAAAAACGCCTTTGAAATAGAAAAATTTGGGTTTATACTATCAGTTTGAAAGTTTCATTTCTTTTATTTAGCAGGATAAGGGTTAAGAGATGAGATTAACCCTTTACCACACAATCCTGAGTTTTAATGACCCTTAAGAAGAAGCCTTTTGAAAACCTTGTGGAAAAAAAGGAAAAAATGCTGGTAACCAGCATTTTCTCCTTTTCCTACAGTGTTTTCTACCCATCCCAAAACAAGTTTCAGTTTTTCAATCACATTTATGTTGTCGTCTGCAAATGCTTTCAATTTAGACCAGTGTAAAATTTTGTCGTTTAGTAAAGAGTTAAGATTGTGTAGTAAAGGGTGAGCATGTTCCTGGAGGGGGGTGGGGTTCCATGGTTGTTTTTCCAAAACTTTTATCCCTTTTCAGCACAAATATCACTGTTAAATATTCCCAGCTTTGCTTTTGAAACAGCTGAAGTGCATGCAAATAAAAATGGATCTATTTGATGCAGACAAACTTTGTATTACAAAGAGAGGGTGTTTTCAGAATTCCATGAAAGCTTGTTCTTTTGTGTGCAACATTAGATGCTTTGTGCAAATTCTGTACAATTTTTTTGAAGTCTGGCATTTATAATGTATGAGGAAAGATTTTTTGGCCACAGAACATGTCTGTTGATGCTGATGGAGAATGAGAGGGAAAAAGAAATTTTGCATTTTGGCAGTCCAGGGATGCTGAAAATTTAGTCTTACACTTTCCTTCATGTTACCTACAAATTTTGGCTTTAGATTCAGATTTTGTTTGAAAATACTGTAGCAAAATAGAGCAAAATTTGTCCAGTTGGCACTATACTTTTAAGACTGGATTTTCTCTTCCAAATGATCTTTATAATCTCTTACTTTTGTAGCAAATCTGTAACCTCTTACCTCTGGCAGGCAATCTTTTTACATATTGTAACAACAGACTGATTAAAACATTTTGACAAAGTCAGGAACATCTCCTCTTGTCACCAGATTTTCACTCATATTCACGTATTAGCTCTTTACCAAAATGACAAAATTGTAGACTTCTCCAAACTGAAAGCATTTGCAGATGACAAAATAAAAGTGACTCAAGAACTGAAACTTGTTCTTGAAAGGGTAGAAAAAATTGTGGGAAAGAAGAAAATGCTGGTTAAAAGCATGTTCTTCTATTTCCCACAATGTTTTCAAAAGCCGTTTTTCTCAAAGGTTGTTAAAAGTCTGGGTTGTATGGTAAAGGATAGATTTAATAAATTTTACAAGAATTTTGTTAAAGTTGCCTTCGGCTACAACTTTCTTTAGGAGGTAATGAGTGTAATTTTGTGGATAGAGTTAATTACAGAATAAGAACATGGTATAATTGACTGCAGAAAACATAAATCTGTTATTTAGACAGTGTCTGCTTGTCTTAATTGTCTCAAGACTTAACAAATGTTTATATTATCTTCCACTGCTGCTCTATTGTTTTTATTTCCCAAAGAACCATGCTGAATTTAGTGATGAATTGAAGAATTTTTGTCATCTGGGAAGGCATTGAGTGCTAACACTAAGCATTCCATACTGTAGTCCATCGGTTTTATCAAGTTAACCCTTTACCACATAATCCTGACTTTTAACGACGCCGAGACAGAAGTTTGTTGAAAACATTGTAGGAAAAGGAGAAAATGGTGGTAACTAGCATTTTCTCCTTTTCCCACAATGTTTTCTATCCTATCAAAGACCAATTCCATCACTTTACCTACATTTAAATAGTCATCTTCAAGTGCTTTCAATTTGGACAAGTCAACATTTTTGCCGTGTGGTAAAGAGTTAATGCTTTACCAAGCAGTCCCCAGATTTAATGACCCACAGGGACAGAAACCTTTTTAAAACATTATGGGAAAAGGAGAAAATACTGGTTACCAGCATTTTCTCCTTTTCCCACAATGTTTCCTACTCTATCAAGGACAAATTCCACCTTTACTTTGTCATCTACTAATGCTTTGAATTTTGGAAAGTCTAAACTTTTTTGTGGGGGGTAAACAGTTAAGACAGCGTAGAACATACTCTTTGATGATGGATCTACACTTTCTGTATTCTCTGTCATTTTCCCGTGTGATATACTGCTCTATGGATTAACCCTTTACCACATAATCCTGACTTTTAATGACCCTGAGAAAGAAGCCTTTTGAAAACCTTGTGGGAAAAAGAGAAAATGCTGGTAACCAGCATTTTCTCCTTTTCCCACAATGTTTTCTACCCTTCCCAAAACAAATTTTGATTTTTCAGCCACATTTATTTTGTCATCTGCAAATGATTTCAATTTGGACCAGTCTAAAATTTTGTTGTTTGGTAAAGAGTTAATTAATTAAGTTTTGTTGTACACATTATACAGCTGCACAAACTAATACCGTATGTCTTATATGAAGTACATCCACTCATGCTTATGCCTTTTGTAATATAAAGCCACATAATCTTGTCCTTTTGTTTTATGCCACCTCACAATCCTTGCAGCCACAAAACTTTAAATGCCTCTTATAAAGTACTGCCATGTGAATTTGTCATTTTTGAGGTATAGCCTCATAAACTTGTTCTTTGTGAAGTACATATTAAAGAAAGAAATCTTCCAGGATGACCTTTTTGTCATACAATCACTCTTGCATTCTTTTTTTCCTTTTTGATTTATCAACTCTTTACCTTAAACAACAAGATTCTAGAATGGTGCAGGTTGAAAGCATTTGCAGATGTCAAAATAAATGTGACTCAGAAATTGAAAGGGAAGGGTAGAAAACATTGTGGGAAAAGGAGAAAATGCTGGTTACCAGCATTTTCTCCTATTACCCAAATGTTTTAAAAAACCATATTCCTTAGGGTTGTTAAGTCGGGATTGTGTGGTAAAGGGTTAACTCATTACCACACAATCCCGAGTTTTAACGACCCTGAGAAAGAAGCCTTTTGAAAACATTGTGGGAAAAGGAGAAAATGCTGGTAACCAGCATTTTCCCCTTTTCCCACAATGTTTTCTACCCTTCCCAAAACAAGTTTTAATTTTTCATTCGAATTTATTTTGTCGTCTGCAAACGCTTTCAATTTGGACCAGTCTAAAATTTTGTCGTGTGGTAAAAAGTTAAGGACAGACCAAGGTTAAAACAAACAGAAAATTTCACACAAAACTTTGAAGAATAAATATGAAGGTTTTGCAGAATAAGTTTTTAGCTCCACTGGCCGAAGGCCAGCGGGCTTATGTCATGGCCCGGTGTCCGTCGTGCGTCCGTCCGTCCGTCCGTCCGTGCGTCCATCCGTCCGTGCGTTAACTTTTATTTCAAACATCTTCTTCTCTGAAACTACCCATCCAATTTTCATGAAACTTCACAGAAATGATCCTGCCATGGTCCTCTTCAGAATTTCTTGAAAGAATTTGATTCCTTCAAAAACTCTGGTTGCCATGGCAACAAAACTGAAAAATACTGGAAATCTTTAAAAATCTTCTTGTCTGAAACCATAAGGCGTAGGGCTACCAAATTTGGCATGTAGCTTTATGTAGTAGACCTCTATCATGTTTCTTGAAATTATAGCCCTGGGGTCAAAATTGGCTCTGCCCCAGGGGTCACAAGTTTTACATAGGCTTATATAGAGAAAACTTTAAAAATCTTCCTTTACCTAGCCATAAGGCCTAGAGCTACCAAATTTTGCATGTAGCCATATCTAGTGGGCCTCTACGAAGCGGGCCAAAAGTTTAGCCGTGGGGTCAAAATTGGCCCCGCTGCAGGGGTCACAAGTTTTACATGGGCGTACATAGTGACAACTTAAGAAATCTTCCAGTACCTAGCCATAAGGCCTAGAGCTACCAAATTTTGCATTTAGCTTGATCTAGTGGGGGTCTACCAAAAGTGCCCAAATTACAGTCCTGGGGTCAATTTGGCCTCATGCTGGGGGGTGGTGGGGGGGGGTTCACAAGATTTACATGGGCTTATATAGGGAAAACTTTTAAATCTTGGTGTACATAGCCATAAGGCTTAGGGCTACCAAATTTTGCATAATTATAGCACTATCTAGTGGACAACTACAAAGAGGGCCCAAGTTGCAACCCTAGGATCAAGTTCGGCCCTGCACCAGGGGTCACAAGTTTTACATGGGTTTATGGAGTGAAAACTTCAGAAACCATCTTGTTACTAGCCATATGGCCAAAAACTCCCAAATTTGATCATAAACATGAGCTTATAGGGTGAACATTCAAAAAATCCTTTTGCTCCTAACCGCAAACCCAAGGGCTACCAAATCTGGATCACTTTTGATTTTTTTTTTGAAATTAGCCTTGCATCAGGGGTCTTATGTTTTACAGAGGCTTCATATGGATGAAACTTGAAAATCACCTTATTTATAACCATACAGCATAGACTTGTATTATTTTGGCATGTGACTTTATCTTGTGGACCTCTACCAGGGTTCAAGTAATTACCGTTCTGGAATCAAAAATGGCTTTGCCCTGCAGGTCTCAACTTTCACATGGGCTTTTACAGAGAAAACTTTGTAAGTCTTCATTTTGAAACCATTTGGCTTAGAATTGAAATGTTTAGTATTTATGGTTTATATTTATAAGCCAGTGGAGCGATACAGGGCCATCATGGCCCTCTTGTTCAATATTGCTATATGTGATTATTGTCCGCTTTTGCCACACTATCTCAGTTATCTGCAGCAACTATCGCTAGGGAAAGGGCCTGGTAGACTATATATACAGTAAAACCCCTCTATTAAGACCACCCGTGGTACTTTTGAAAATTGGTCTTATTAGCGGGGTGGTCTGATTTCTGGGTTTCACCCACCTAGATTTTGAATCAAACCCAGACTATGTATAGACTTATGTGGATTTAAATTATGTTCCAAGTAATGTATACATATTTTAGTCGGGGAAGCCTATGCCCACACATTTAAATGAAAACAAGAAAATGTTCATGTTTATTGTAAAGTTAATATGTGCTTGAATTTTTATGAATAAATTCACATGACAGTGGATGCCCATTCATAATTGCCTATTTAAACTCTTACAGCAAGATATGTACGTTAATCAAGAATTTGAACTTAAAGACTACATAATTAAATGTTACTGATAGAACTTGTCATATTCCCTGTTTTAATCTGCTTTTTTTTTTATCTTGTGTAGTCTCAAGAACTCCTACTCCACCTGCTCATTTTCATTTTTAAACAAAGAATTTCGAATATTGTTGAAGAGCCTGACGTTTTTTTTTTCCCCCATTTTGATTCGAGTTGAATGTTCGAACAGTCCTACTAATCGTCGATCGCAAAGTTGAAGTGTTCACTAGTTCAAAAATCGCATATTCTCTACGATATAAGTATGGCTTTAATGTGTAACAAAAACCAAATAATTATCCCATCCCGATCGCTAGATATTAACCTAAGCGTCTCAAATTACAAAAGTTAGATGTACAAAACAACTCGGAATTACCCGGATGTCGACATTTTTTCACCCGTGTCAGCAATGTGTGATAAACGCCTGATTACCGAATAAAAGCCGAATTAATCATCACCAATTCATTCGTCATTTGATTATGTAAGGTAACACCTTGATCACTTAACACGATTGTGTTACTTTAATCAACAGATAAACAAAAGATCGCTAATTGATTGTCTACTCCATCGGACCCAAGAATATTCGTACATGAAGCACGGCCTCCACTTCGCGATTATGGACGTGTGAAAATTAGCTGGTCGTAAAAAAAAATGTGAAAATTAGTGGTCGTTTCATGGGGTTAAAATCTATTTGTAATTACTCATTGGTACTGAAAATGGTGGTCGTAATTTCGGAATAGCGGGGTGCCCGTATTTCCGGGGTCGTGGTCATTGATTATGAAAGAAGGAAAAATTTCGTTCCGACAAAAATCGTTCGTAATAGCGGGTTGCTCGTATTACCGGGGTGGTCGTGAGGAGAGGTTTTACTGTATATAGAAAAATAATTGTCTTTTCTGCAGACAATATTTTCAATATTAATGACATTTAATACCTCTGATGTCTCAGTGCCTAAAATGGAAATGACAATCAGTGAAATAAAGCATTCATCTTCCTTGCATTCCCAGTGATGTTTTTTTTTTTGGACAAAGCATCTTTTCCTATTTGTCAAATGAAAATATAAGCATTTATATACTGAAATTGGACCTGATGCTGACATCACCAACCATTCTAAATTGCATTCAAATTGTATTTTATGTGTAAGAACTTTATAAATGTTTAAGGTGGCAATTTTTTGCTTGGCTCTACCAACTTGTTTCCAATTACAAATGGTTGCTTTGTAGATTTAGTAAGTATTAGAATGCAATCAGAAAGGTTGATGGCCCACAAGAGTGACTTCCTTGTTTTATATTATTAAAGATGGCAATATCTGCATACTTATACTAACTTGTAAAGCCAATAAGAAAGTGTTACTTTGCCAGCTTATTTAGTATCAGAATGCAATTAGAAAGGTTGGAGGCCCAGAAGAATGACTTCCTTGCTAATCTGGAACTTGAGGGAGAGGTTTTCCATGTACCACTGACTGCATTATTGGATTAGCACTCTGCTCACAGGGAAAAATGATCCTCGGAGAATGACTTGAGTGGTTTCATATTCTGGCCTTAGGCATTTTTTCTCACTCCAGACCTAAAATTTATTTGAAAATTCCTTAATTATTTATACAATAGTACACTTGGAGAGAAAACTCATTAAATATGTAATGTTCATTGGAAAGAACTCTCAGTAGTTATTTTTGTATGAGAATGTTTCTGAGATTACTTAGCCCACTAGGCAAGGGCTCTGCAGTCCTTTGCCTAAGGACTCTCTGATGCAACCAGAAGCTCTTGTGCTTATTGAACCCAGAACCTAGGAGCACAAATCTTAGGCCTTAGTCATTGGGCCACAGAAGATCCCATCTCGAGAAAGAGGGAGTTTTGCTGTGAGATTGACCTTTGTCATGAAAGTTTATGTTGACTGTTCATCACATGTACCGGAGTTTTAATGACTGTAAGGTAAGCATCATTGTCTTCTTTTCTGACAACATTCTTTTCTGTTCCTAAGACATTATCTTGTCAATACTCAAAACTTTTAACCCTTTAGCACACAATCCCGACTTGACCCCAAGAAAGAAGCCTTTTGAAAACATTGTGGGAAAAGAAGAAAATGCCGATAACCAGCATTTTCTTCTTTTCCCACAATGTTTTTTACCCATTAAGAGACAAATTTTATGTTTTGAACTACTTTTAAAATGTCGTCTGCAAATGCTTTCAGTCTGGACTAGTCTACACTTTTGTTGTGTGGTAAAGAGTTAAATTGGCATTGGCAAAAATTAATGCTTTCAAAATGGACTAATCTGGTAAAGGGTCAAAGTGGTTACAGTGACTGTATTCAACAAATTTTCAACAAGCCTGTATGTTATAGCTTTGAATCAATCCAGTCATTGGCAAGATGGAAGAACAAAAGTAATAGAGAAGTGGATTAACCCTTTCCCAAACGACAAATTTTAGACTGGTCCAAATTGAATGAGTTTGCAGACGAAAATTTTAAATTTTATGAAAATGGCAGAAAGTTCTCAAAAAGGGTAGAAAACACTGTGGGAAAAGGAGAAGTTGCTCGTAACGAGCAATTTCTCCTTTTCCCACAGTGTTTTCAAACGACTTGTACTGCAGACACGTGAAAACCAGGGCTTGTTTGGTAAAGGGTTAATCATTTCAACTCTTCACCAGATGACAAAATCTTGAATTCATCCATAATGAAAGCATGGGGAGATGACAAATTTCAATGTAGGTCATAAAAAGGTGTTTGTCTCTGAAAGAGTAGAAAACATTGTTTGAAAGGGAGAAAATACTATATCAGGAATCCTTTCATTTCCCTCAATCTTACAAAAGGTTTTAAAACAACATGGTATGGTTTGTTAAAGGGTTAACTGTTTACCAAACAATCCTGAGTTTTAACGACCCTCAAAGAGATGGCTTCTGAAAACACTGTGGGGAAAGGAGATAATGCTGGTAACCAGCATTTTCTCCTTTTCCCCACAATGTTTTCTACCCTAGTCAATACATAAATCACCATTTAAGCTTCATTTTAGTTGTTTCCTGCAAATACTTTCAGTTTGTTCCACTATAGAATTTTGTCGTTTTGTAAAGAGTTAACCCTTTACCACACAATCCCCGAGTTTTAACAACCCTGAAAAAGAAGCCTTTTGAAAACATTGTGGGAAAAGGAGAAAATGCTGGTAACCAGCATTTTCTCCATTTCCCACAATGTTTTCTACCCTTTCCAAGACAAATTTCAATTTTTCAGTCACGTTTATTTTGTCGTCTGCAAATGCTTTAGGTTTGGACCAGTCTGAAATTTTGTCGTTTGGTAAAGAGTTCAGAGGATTTCTGGTTACAGTCAGCCTGCCATTGATAACCATAATTGTCAGGGATAAGAACCAATTATGTCACCGATAAACATCCTTTATCATTGATAAACTGGAATTGTATCGATAAACTTAATTGTTTATGCTAGCTGAAGCCCAATGGCTTATTGTTTAACAGACTTGCCTCTTTCTCAGATTTTGAATTTATCAAGGAATATGCTTGGATTGTTTAGAAGAGGGTTCAAGTAGACATACTCTTTAATTAACATATCCTGAAAAAAAAAATCAGATTTGATTTTTAAACATCCTTTCAGGATAGGATATAATTGATATGACTTAACTCTTTACCACACAATCCCGAGTTTTAACGCCCCTGAAGAAGAAGGCTTATGAAAACATTGTGGGAAAAGAAGAAAATGCTGGTAACCAGCATTTTCTTCTTTTCCCACAATATTTTCAACAATCTCAAAGACAGATACTGTCATTTGTACCCCATTTTATTTGTCGTCTGCAAACACTTTCAATTTGGACCGGTCTAAAATTTTGTTGTGTGATAGAGAGTTCAGGTTTCATTAATAATTGAAGTATCTCCCCATTGACATGGTCGAATTTCAAGAAAATTCTTTGTTTCTCATCTGGTTTTGCATGGCTTACAGCTGAATTATGTGGCTCACCAGGTATAAACTTTTGACCATCTACAAGAGATACAGGAAATGGGCAACCTGTGAAGTGGTGCAGTGCCCCTAATGATTGGATTCAGGCCATTAACATTGAATCAGAATGTAGTCTTTCCAGTTCAAGGCTGTTTTATGTTTGAACAGCTGACGCAATATTGAACACTATAAACTCAAATTTCTAAGGTGGTAAATGCCATTTTCAAGATTATGTCAGTTATATTGTAGTAGCCATTGCACATAGTCGTACTTTATTGGAGTATCTTGTACAGGTATTCACACTTACTTCCAAGCCACTGGCTGCTTTCACATAATTATAAACATTATTGAAACATGATGTTTCATGATGAGAGAAGAATGAATCCTGTCACAATGACAATCATAAGTACTTCGAAAGAAATTGGCAGAGCTGGGGATCAAACCCTGTATGGAACCAACTCAAAGCTTAGTAACTGGGCTCTGCCTACATTACCAGCTTTTTCTCCTTTCCCCATGATGTTTGCAAAACCCTCTTTTGTGAGAGTCATTAAGACACAAGATTGTATTGTAAATGGTAAACTCCATGCAGTATCCACGAATGAACAAAGAGGGAAACGATCCCAACACCAGTAAAATTTGGTGATGTTAAATTTATGGGGCAATAAAACTCCTGACCCCTTACAAAACCCTAACTGTCCTCTAATTGAGGTATTCAGTTGAACAGGACACACTGTCTTCAGCAGCCATATTTCTGATTTATGATCAAACTGCCTGGCCTGACCCAGCATGCTGCCATTATGAATTGCTTGATGGATTGTTTTACCTTATATGGATAAAATACCAATAACTCTTTAGACTTCAACCCTTTACCAGATGACAAAATTATCAACTGGTCCAAATAGACAGCCTTTTCAGACAACAAAGTGAATGTGACTCAAATGATGTAATTTGTTTTTGAAAGGTTAGAAAACATTGTGGGAAAAGGAGAAAATGCTGGGTACCAGCATTTTCTCCTTTTATACAATGTTTTCAAAAAGCTTTTTCCTCAGGGTCGTTAAAACTGAGGACTGTGTTGTAAAGGGTTAAGGTAAATGAAACATAATAGTTTTTTCGATCAAGTCATCAAAAACCAACTGCAGGGATGCCAAGATTGCTTTTACCAGATTATCTCCATACGAGCATATTGGACAGTGTAGATGAATGATAAGCCTGAATATTCTATGTGGTCTGATCTTGATCTACACTGTCTGCACCTTCTGTTGGGCTTATGTTGCTAAGAGTTAATACTTTATAGCCTGATATCCAGTGTAGTGTTTCAGTGTTACGCAAACCTACCCGTTTAATAAGCAAAACACTTTGAAAGTGATCGGTCCTCGGTTTTGTTGAAAATGGAAGAAGCTGTTTGATTTGTGAGACTCTTTGTTGGTGCTGACTCCCATCTTTGTTAAGTTAACCCTTTCCCAAACAAGCCCTGGTTTTCACGTGTCTGCAGTACAAGTCTTTTGAAAACACTGTGGGAAAAGGAGAAATTGCTCGTAACGAGCAATTTCTCCTTTTCCCACAGTGTTTTCTACCCTTTTTGAGACCTTTCTGCCATTTTCATCAAATTTAAAATTGTCGTCTGCAAACTCTTTCAATTTGGACCAGTCCAAAATTTGTCGTTTGGGAAAGGGTTAAACCTTGAATGTGTAATTCAGCTTGTAAGGGTAGCATTGGAGTGTCGTATCAACTTCAAATTTTTGAATAAATAAAATGGTCAAGGACAATACTACCAACCATATTTAATGGCTGTTTCTGTTTCTGACAATGTCTTCCAATGTAGGAATAAGATGTATGTCTAGCAATTTAGATCAAAGAACAGATGAAGTTTTGTGCAGTTTGGTTGTATACTTTGAGCAAGAAAGCCTAGAATATGCCTCAGAATCCTTGGAATCAGATACTTCAGACTGCTAAATCAATGAAAGGACATTTTCTGTCTGAAAGCAATAATGCTGTGTTACACATTACCGAACAACCTTGACCTTAAATGACCTTGAAAAAAAAAGCCTTTGAAAATATTGTAACAAAAGGAGGAAATGCTGGTAACCAGCATTTTCTCCTTTTCCAACCATGTTTTCTACCATTCCAGAGAGAAATTAGTTATCAAGATGATTTAACCTTTTACCACACAATGCCGCCTTTTGATGCCCCTGGTAAAGGAGCCTTTTAAAAACATTGTGGGAAAAGAAGAAAATGCTGGTAACCAGCATTTTCTCCTTTTCTCACAATGTTTTCTACCCTATCAAAGAAAAATTGCACCACTTCAGCCACATTGAAATCGTTGTCTGCAAATGCTTTCAGTTTGGACAAGGCTAAAATTTTGTTGTCTGGTAAAGGGTTAAAAGTGATCAGAAGATAATTTTGATGAATGTGTAGTTGTTTGTCTAACCCTTTAACCAAACAATCACATGTTTCAATGATCCTTAGGAAAAAGGGTTTTGAAAATATTTTGGGAATAGGAGAAAATGCTGATATGTTGATAACCAACATTTTCTCCTGTTCCCACAATGATCTCTTCCCTATCAAAGACAAATTCTACCATTTGAGCAATTTTTGTGTTGTCTGCAAATGCTTTAAATTTGGACATTTTCTAAAACTCCTTAGATCTGCCAACCAACAAAGTTTTAGACTTTCCTAAATTGAAAGCTTTGTAGATGACAAAATACATATGACTGAAAAATTGAAATTTATATTTTGAAGACTTAAAAACATTGTGGGAAAAGGAGAAAATGCTGCTTGTCAGCATTTTCTCCTTTTCCCACAATGTTTTCAAAAGGCTTCTCTCTCAGGGTTGTCAAAAGTCGGGATTGTATGGTAAAGGGTTAAATTTGGCTTCCAGGTAATTGTGATTAATGTGTGGTTTGTTTTGTTGGATGACTTTTGTACCTGTTACTTTGGACAACAAAGTTTTATGTGGTCTCAAATAACACCATCAAAGTCAAGTTGTCAAGTGAAAAAAAGAAATATAGGATCATGCTGAAAATTTGAGACTAAAGCATTTCTTCTTACAGTCATGGGCCATTATCAGATTGTTTTTAGCTCCACTGGCCGAAGGCCAGCGAGCTATTGTCATGGCGTTGTGTCCGTCGTGCGTCCTTCCGTTCGTCCGTGCGTGCGTCCGTAAACTTTTTCTTTAAAAAACTTCACCTCAGAAACTATTTACTGGATTTTTACCAAATTTCACAGGAATGTTCCTTTGGTGGTCCTCTTTCAAATTCCTTCAAATAATTGTGTTCCATGAAGAATTCTGGTTGCCATGGCAACCAAAGTAAAAAACCGTTAAAAATCTTCTCCTCCCAAACCGCTATTTGGATAGCATTATTATTTTGCAGGAATGTTCCTTAGATACAGGTTTACAGAATTCCTTTAAAAAAAAATGATCTGTCAAAAAACATGGCTTTTATGGGAGACTCATTTTCCTTTTATGGTATAAAGTAAAATCTTTGAAAAATTTCTTCTCTAAAACTATTCATTGGATTTCATTGTTGTTTTGCAGGTAAGTTCCTATGGTGGTTGTCTGCCAAATTGTTTCTATGGTGGTTGTATACCAAATTCCTTTTAAAAAAATGATACACCTAAAAACACATTTTTTTATAGACAAGGCTTATATTTCAAAAAAATGTTCTCCAAAACTATTTATTGTGTTAGTTTTATCGACTAACAAAGAAAAAGGAAGAAAATTGGATTGACTTGACCTAGTCAGGGCTGTCCTATTTAAGCCCACACATTTTCCTTGGTATTAAGATCACAATTTACTCCAATGATATGCTATTAGTTAGTACTAGTAATAAAATATCACTGGCCATAAATAAGATAAAAGCTTGAGCACCTTTCACAACTTGAGCTTTTCAATTTTGCCTTATTACTAAGCCTGAGTAACCATGCCAAGATAAAAAAGAAAAAGTATTTTAATAACAAAACCCCCATGTTGTAGGTACTTTATAGTCCTTTTGATATAGAACAAGAGAACCTCTGCACTTTTAATGTTTATTAGTTCTGGTAAAGGTTTGTTGACCTACTAATGAGTAAATGCAGAGTGGACAGAAGGGGTGTAAATCCTGGTGACCTGGTACAGAGTGGGACCTCACAAGTTTTTTCCATACCTTTTTTCTTCAGTGAGCTAAAATGCAGGATTGAATGGTAATTGTTAAAAACTTCTTTTCGCCATTATAGAAATATCAGGCCTGTGGAGCGATACAGGCGCTCAAGCGCCTCTAGTTACTACATTTGTGCCAGCTGGGTAACTCAGTGGTTTAAGTGCATCTGACTGGTGACATGGTGGTTGCAAGTTCGATGACATGTTTAGGCAAACTTTCTTTACGGCCATTTTTCACCTCTCAACTCTGATGTATGGGGGAAAAGTAGTCAATGATCTGGAAAGAAAGTCATGTCAATAATGGTGTGAGAAACAAATTCCATCATTTGATCTCTCTTTAATTTGTTATCTGCAGATGCTTACAGTTTCGACAAGTCTACAGTTCTGTTGATTGTAAAGGTTAACATCTATCAGTGGATCTCCACAGTTATTGTTAGTCAGTACTGGTTACCAGCATTTTCTCCTTTTCCAACAGTGTTTTTTCACTCTTTCTAAAACAAATAACATCATTTGATCTACATTTAGTGTGTTGTCTGCAAATGCCTTCAATTATGACACACCTACAGTTCTCAGAGCTCCAGATAGAGGGAGTGATTTTAATTTCAAAACTGATAATATTAATTACTTTCCACTAAACCCTATGTTGTGGGTACTTATTAGAATCGTTTCATCAAGACGATTCTAATGAATACCCACAACATAGGGTCTGGAGGAGAAATAATGGATTTAGAATACTATCACTCCCTTTTATCTGGAGGTCTGAGTTCTGTCACCTTTTGAAGGGTTTACATCTATCAGTCAATCGCCACAGTTATTGTTGGTCAATGCTGGTATGTCTTCTGCAGTAATCATAAGTTCATTTCTACATGTATATTGTTTGTCCAAGTTATCTGTTCTTCTTTGCAAATGCTCTTGTATAGGAGCAGCTCTGATAGTTGCATTCAGGGCTTGTAAAACATAAGTTCTGAAATAGAATCCCTACCTTAGCTGAAAGTGAATTTCCAAAACTGAAGAAAGTCATTGACACAGTGACAATTTTCTCTCCCTCAATGTAACTCATAGTGGTCTAATCAATACACCAAGAAAGCATGATAGGTGAACCATCCACCATGCTTAGAATGACATAAATTTAACATCAAATTACATTTAATTTCATTTTTCTTGAGAGATCTTAACAATGGCTTATTTGGGCCTTTGACCTATCTTTTGTATTTGATAATATAACCCAAGTTTATGTGGCAATATTCTAAAACATCTTCCATAGATTCAGCTCTTCTAATATGGTCCATCTGGTCTCAATTTATCATATTTACTTGTCTGTCAAGATTTATTTGGGTTCAAGAGAGGGGGGATGAGATTTCAGCCCCACAAGGTGCCACAGAGTCTGTTTGGAAATTGACTTACCCCTGGTCAGTCTGTCAAAAACTGCTCTCTGCTATCTGTCCACAAATCACACTTGTGAGTAAACCAGTCTGAAAGTTTAATGGGCTGTGTCCCTGCAGTCTTGTTTATGGACCCAACATATCCAATCCACAGTAAAGCTGGGCATCTTTTTAAACCAAATAAAAGTTTTGACTTCTTTCAGGGAGCAATCAATTTGATGCTAGCAATTATTATATTTCTGGTTTCATAATTTACAGAGATTAAAAATGTCTGAAATTTTTTGTTTGTGATACTAAAAGCTTTACACTAAGCAGTGACTTTTAATGTTGATTGTCAAGTATCATGAATGCAAAGAGAGTCATTACTATTGTAACAAGATTAGTTTTGGAGACAGTTTACCATAGAATCAAGATCAAACCACCATGAATACCTTTTTGTCATATAATTTTCAAAAATTGACAATTGCAGATTAATTTGAATCAAGCCTTCATGATTGAAACAGCTGAACTTATATTTAATATCCACCGAACAGCCCTTGGCTGTTATGAACCTGCGGTTGGAGGCTTTTGAAGACATGGGAAAATGAGAAAAGTTCTGGCAAGCAGCATTTCCTAATTTTCTCATAAAGTTATCTACTCTTTCAATGACAAATCCAATCATCTGTTGTGTGCAAATGGTCCAGTTTTGGAGTCTGGAAGTTTGTCTCTGGTAAAAAGATCTTAAGTGGTATTTTTCTCTGTATACCCACATCAAATGACACCATAGGGTAAGCCAGGACTTGAATTTGTCTTTTGCTTAAGGTCAAGTGATGCTTGCGTGAAGCAATTGGGAACTGGTCAATGAATATAACTCCAACTTCTTGAATCTTTAAAAACAAAAACCAAAATTGATGTGGACTAAAAATTATGCATTACAAGGTAAACATTTTTTGACAACCAGTTGGGGGTGATTTATAGTGACCAGTGAGGGTGGTCAAGTTGTGGCCTGATTTACTGGTCAAGTGCCCTGAAGATATAACTTTAGTACTTCACGCCTAGAGTGACAGTGTGATTTAGTGAAGTTGAAAATTTATGGATGCTCTTGATTAATGACTTTCTCGCCTGCATTCTCTGAACAATCTCATTATCTGGATCTTAAACTTGGGCTATGTCCATTAAAAGTTGCTAGATTGAAGTTTTGAATTTTACCAAATAACAGTTATTTACAACAGTTTTACAACCTACAGGATTGTTATTTCAGATATCAATTTCCCCTGATGTAATTGTTATGTAGGAGTCACTTGGTCTCAACATTTGTCATTTGTAAGTGTAACTCTTTACCAAACGACAAAATTTTGGACTGGACAAGATTGAAAGCATTTGCAGACGTCAAAATAAATGAGACTCAAAAATTGAAATTTGTTTTGGGGATGGTTAGAAAACGTTGCAGGAAAAGGAGAAAATGCTCTTTCTCAGGGTCTTTGAAACTCTGGAATGTATGGTAGATCTATAGAGTAAGAGACTTCATCGTACAAGGTGCTTGTTTCAGTTATATTGTGGCAACCAGTGCACCTGTCCATATTTTCCTGGAGATTCTTAGTACTTAGCATAATGTTCTTTGCAAGCCACTGGCTGCTTTCTCACACTGACTGCACTACCAGCTTGCTTTCATGATATAACCTAGAAACTTTTGACAGTGTAATAAAGTTAAAACTTTTTACCTTAGTTCTTAACATCATAAGTTTTTCCCATCAAAGGGTCATTATGTGGTCAGAACTGGTCAAACTGGTGAGGTCTGTGGCTATGGGGTTGTTTTTATGGTCACTTTAGATTATCTGTCTTGATATCAAGGTGGGAAACAGATTTGGATGACAACATTTTGGGGTTGGACAGGGATCCCACAGATCACTTTAGATTTATTCAAGTGATTAAAGTATGAAACTTTACATTGGGACACCTCCCCTAACAAACGCCACTTCTTAACCCCTAGAGAGTCAAATTAATGCAACTGAAATTTTCATTCAAGAACTAAAATCCTAACAAGACTGATTTCAAGGTTTGCTGTTGTCAAAGATGTCTCGGCAAAGTGGTCCCTGTGTAGATCAAAGATCAGAGAGCATGCTTTGTGTAGTTTGATCTAGCTCTACACTGGCCGCAAAGACAAGTAAATTAGCGAAAGGCACTTTAACCCTTTACCACACAATTCTGACTTTTAGCGACCCTGAAGAAAAAACCTTTTGAAAACAATTTGGGAACAGGAGAAAATGCTGGTAACCAGCATTTTTTTCCCACAATGTTTACTACCCTCTCAGAGAATGAAATCATCATTTTTGTGACTTAATTTGTCGTCTGCAAATGCTTTCAATTTGGACAAGTCTAAAAATTGTGTCATTTGGTAAAGAGTTAAGGGTTAACTGTTTTTTGAGCTATATTTATTATGTTATCAAGAAATGCATTCAATTTGGACAAGTCTAAGATTTGTTGTTTGGTGGACTTAAATTTGTAGACAAACCCTTTTGGTTTAAAAATTTTTGAAATTTTATTTACGAATGATTATGAATTAATCAATGATATTGATGAATATTAAATTGATTCATTCCTTTGACTGGTGGTGAATTCTCTTATGTAAAATAGTAATGATAGTAATGTATTTATTTTGTTTGTATTGGAGTTAGACACCATTTTAACAGCTCAGGTCATATCATGGCGGTCAGTGACGGAAAGAAAGTTTGCCTCAATTGGGTATCGAACTCGCAACCACCAAGGTCACGAGTCAGATACGCTAACCACTGAGCTTCCCAGGCAGGCCTAATGTATTTATGAAGTGACAATGTTTTTATAACTTGTAAGAATGTACAAATAAAAGAAATGCAGTCAGTCTGTGTCTACACCCTTGGGGTATCAAGTGATTACCATCAAATCTCATTAATAATCCTTTACCACACAATCCACAGGTGTAACGAGCGAGATGAAAAACTTGGGAAAACATTTTGAGAAAATGCTGGTAATCAGCATTTTCTCCTTTTCCCACATTTTCTCCTCAATCAAAGACAGAAATCATCATTTGAGCTAAATTTGTGTTATTGTCAGCAGATGTCTTCAGTTTTGTTGATACCAAAATTTAGTAATTTGGTAAAGAGAAATGGAAGCCATATAATCTGCTATTCAACTACCCAATACAGATGACATTTCTAAATGGACTTTTATTGATTGATTGAATGGTGTTTTACGCCGTTTTCAACATTATTTTAGTCATATCACGGTGACAGCTCATATATCCATGTATTTCCTGGGTTTTACCAGTACTAGGCTAGGGCTCTGAGTTGTCTTGCCCAAGGACACACCCACGAGAAACCCAGCGGATCAGGTGGGGCTCGAACCCAAGGTCTCCAGGTTACGAGGCCCACACTTTACCACTGAGCCATGCAGGACCCCTCTTTTATCGAGTATTACCTACAAGATACAAGCACTTGTGACAGCCTTTAAAACAAGACTACTAACAAAGGTTTGAATTTGTATTATGAGCTCATAACAAGAAGTTTCTTCATTTTTTGCAAGTTGTCAAGCACTCTTATTTCAATACGAAATTTAAAAAAAAAAAATCTTGAAAAAACCTGCAAAATCAGAGGAATCAAAAAAAAAGTTCTTGCCTTGTTTGTAATGTGAAGCCAGAAACATGTTGATCAGCTTTTGACTTGGCTTCTCTCCTTTCAAACCCATTTGTTTCCCATGAGATAAACCCATTACAGACTTTTTATGCCCCTGAAGTGGGATAGCTTTGGAAAACATTCTTGCAAATAGAGCAATTGCTCCTTAGAGGCCCAGTAGTGGCCAAAACAAATTTTAAATCTAGGTAAAAGAATTGCCAAGTTGCTCTATACTTTATTTACTTTTTATTTGGTTTTGAATTTCATTTGATGGCCTGTTACTAACTCTTGCACTGACCATACAATGACAGATTAGCATCTTCACAATAATATCCATACTTTTAATGCTATGATTTGAATCTAAATGCATTTCAACCCTCTGTATTGTTTACTTTTGCCACTACTAGGCCTTGAAAATCATTTTCGTGTCTTTCAGTTATATCCCTTTTGTGATACCTTCAATAGTGTTTTCTGTCAACAAATAGTCCATGTCCATTCATATGTTCTTGTTGTATGTTGGATTGACCTAAATGAACGAAAAAATGGCAAGTTACATGTTATGCAGTAACTCTTGAAGAAAGTTTGTCCATTAACTCTTTACCACACAATCACAAGTTTTAATGACCCTGAAGAAAAAGTCTTTTGAAAACATTGTGGGAAAAGGAGGAAATGCCAGTAAGCAGTAATTCCTCCATTTCCCACAATGTTTTGTACCCTTCCCAAAACAAATTTCAATTCTTCTGTGGCATTTATGTTGTTGTCTGCAAATGCTTTCAATCTGGACAAGTCTAAAGCTTTCTTGTTTGGTATAGAGTTAATCTTGTGTTTTTTGATATTTTTTCTGATGGTAGAAAATTAGTATTCATCCATGACATGAATTATTCCAATATTGTAGACACATTGATGCTCATTGTTGGCAGATAATCATACTGTAAAATATGAAATGTAATTGTTAATATCTACAGTGATATTGATACTGCCAGTTCAGGTCCTTTCTGCTTTTCTTTTATTGAGCAGTGAATTTTGTATATATGTACAAAGTATAATGACAATGAAGAAAGGGGCTTAATGTGGAACTTAATTCATAAATAACCCTCCCTTTAACTTTGACCTTACAATTAAGGTCCATAAAAACCCTTTGAGGGATTACCAGAAATCCTTGTAGACTTGTTGCTCTTTGGCAAGGGGAGTATTTTAGCAGCATTGATGAAATGGTTAGAATTGTGTACCTAATTCACTGTAATCAGAAATAAGTAAGCCTGCTTTCATGTTTCTGTGGTTTTGCCCTTTGAACACTAAGTACAGATGAGCTGCTGTTGTGGATGGTACAGATCAAGATGAGACCATACAAAATGTACAGTTGCATCTTTCATGCCACAATTGCCTTAACCCTTTACCACATAATCCCTACTTTTAATGACACTGGGTAAGAGGCCCTTTGAAAACATTGTGGGAAAAGGAGAAAATGCTGGTACCCAGCATTTTCTCCTTTTCCCACAATGTCTTCTAACCTATCATAGACATATCCCGCTACCTGAGTTACATTTGATTTGTTGTCTGCAAATATTTTCAATTTGGACAAGTCTAAAATTTTGTCATTTGGTAAAGATACTCATTTCTTATGTGCTCTATGGTTTGGAAAAAGAGAAGAATGAAATTATGTTATTATATCCTTAACCCTTTCCCAAACAAGCCCTGGTTTTCTCGTGTCTGCAGTACAAGTCTTTTGAAAACACTGTGGGAAAAGGAGAAATTGCTCGTAACGAGCAATTTCTCCTTTTCCCACAGTGTTTTCTACCCTTTTTGAGAACTTTCTGCCATTTTCATCTAATTCAAAATTGTCGTCTGCAAACTCTTTCAATTTGGACCAGTCTAAAATTTGTCGTTTGGGAAAGGGTTAACCAACAAAATATGAGTGAAAGTGGACTTATTTCAGCAGTTAACTCTTCACCACACAATGAGGTTTGACGACCTTGAAGAAAAAGCCTTTTGAAAACATCGTGGGAAAAGGAGGAAGTGCTAGTAACCAGCATTTTCTCCTTTTCCCAAAATATTTCTCAAAACAAATTTCAATTTTTGAGTCGCATTTATTTTTGTTGTCTGCAAATGCTTTGAATTTGGACTAGTCTAAAATTTTGTAGTTTTGTAAAAGGTTAACCCCTATACCAAAGAACATTTTAATTCTTTGGGTTTGAGGAAGTTGAAGGCATTTGCAAGGGACAAGATGTTTGCAACTCAAAAGATGGAATAATCATATAACGAGTAGAAAACATGGTTACCAGCATTTTCTCCTTTTCCCACAATGTTTTCTGACCTATCAGAAAGCTTAAATTCATTTGTACCGATTCTGAATTTATCGTCTAAAGATGTTTTTGAAAGAGTCTATAATTTGTTGTTTGGGAGAGAGTTAACGCTTTGCCACACAATCCCCACTTTTAACGACCCTGAGGGAGATTAGCCTTTTGAAAACATTGTGAGAAAAGGAAAAAATGCTGGTAACCAGCATTTTCTCCTTTTCCCACAATGTTTTCTACCCTTCCCAAAACAAATTTCAATTTTCAATCACATTTATTTTGTCATCTGCAAATGCTTCAATTTGGACCAGTCTAAAATTTTGTTGGTTGGTAAAGAGTTAAACGGAAAACTACAGACTGGCTTCATACAATTACAATGTCTTTGCACTATTCTAATGGAATGTTTGGCATTTGTTGTTGAAAGGGCTAAAAGCACATAGGGAAAAGGAATAAATGCTGGTTAGTTACAATGATTTCAAAAGCCATGTCCTCCGGGTTTTTAACTCCTTACCACATAATGACGAGTTTGGATGACCTGAGAAAGAAACCTTTTGAAAACATTGTGGGAAAAGGAGAAAATGCTGGAAACCAGCATTTTCTCCTTTTCCCACAATGTTTTCTACCCTATGAAAGACAAATTCCGTTATTTGACCTACATTTAAATTGTCATCTGCTAATGCCTTCAATTTGGACAAGTCTATATTTTGCTTGTGTGGTACGGAGTTAAGCCCAGAGCACCAAATAAACTCAACAGATGTATTCAGTCTAGGAATAAGACACTAATAATAGCAAGTTCAAGGTTGCCATTGTCTGGAATGTCTCAGAAAAGTGGACGGTATAAATCAAGATCATACTGCAAGTTTTCTGCAGTCTTATCATGATTTACACCAGCCGCAAAGGCAACAATAGGTGTGAAAGGAGCTTTATTGGTTCAAATAGGGGATTGTTTGGTAAAGGAATAAAGAACATCAGGTATTCATTCCCATTCTGTAGGTAGGAATTTATTTAGCAGACTTTCATAAACTCTACTGCTTTCTTGAAATAAATGTCAGTGAGGGTATCATTATTTTGTAAAATATGGGAGATCACAATGGGTTCACTGGAACAATGGCACCATAAAATTTTGGAAAATTAACGAATTATCTTTCCCAAAATTTGAAGAACTTTCTGTTACTTTTATTCTTTTGAAACTTGAACTTTCACAATCCTTGAAACAGTTGACCTCATTATCTTCTGTAACATATTTGCAGGAAAGAACAATGAAGAAAAAGAAAAAAATCCATGTAAGCCATGCTCTGGCTATAGGTCTAAATGCATCTGATGCATGATATCAAACAAATCATCACAATAAGCTGGATCCTTAACCCTTTCCCAAACAAGCCCTGGTTTTCACGTGTCTGCAGTATAAGTCTTTTGAAAACACTGTGGGAAAAGGAGAAATTGCTCGTAACGAGCAATTTCTCCTTTTCCCACAGTGTTTTCTTAACCTTTTTGAGAACTTTCTGCCATTTTCATCTAATTTAAAATTGTCGTCTGCAAACTCTTTCAATTTGGACCAACCCAAAATTTGTTGTTAGGGAAAGGGTTAACTCTTTACCAAACGACAAAATTTTGGACTGGACCAAACTGAAAGCATTTGCAGATGACACAATAAATGTTACTGAATAATGGAAGTTTGTTTTGAGACGGGCAGAAATGTTTTCAAAAGGCTTCTTTCTCAGGGTCGTTAAAAGTTGGGATTGTGTGGTAAAGGGTTAAAATCAATTCTGTCTAACAACTAACTGAATCATGAGGTAGACAGTGCTCCTTTGATATGCAGAAAATTGACCAATAGCAAAAGTTATCAACGTATGTCTGCAAAGGATAAGATGGGTCGATACTCTGAGCAGATGCATTAAACCTCCTTTTTCACAGAGTATGAGTCATGTAAAATAATATAAAAAATCAGGTCTACACAAGGAGGCAATCAGAGAAATCCCAAATAAACTTTGAACCAAAATCAGTGGTTTTACTAGTAATGGAAATTCCCTAAAAAGGTGGTAAATATTGTGGAAAAAGGAAAAAAAAATATCTGTTTACCATCATTTTCTTCTTACCGTACAATGTTTTCAGAAGCTTTCTCTGGGGTCGTTAAAACATGTGGTTGTTTTGTAAAGGGTTACTTTAAAGGATTAAAGCATGAGCATTGTTTCTGAAAAATTACACTTGTAACAGAGGGTATTTGGGCCATGAAATCAACCTTGGCTCTAAAGGACTGAGATACAAAGCAGAGAGGATCACAAATTAAAACCAGTTGGCTACCCGAGAGTAATTTAGTTGTCTATCCGTATAAATCTCTGATAGGTTTTTTACAATCAAACTCTACCCATAAAAATGGCTGAATTTAGCTGTTATACCATAATAAACCAAGATATTATTTTATATGTGGCTTAGTTTTTATTTGCCATTATTTTTGAAGATCTCTTGAAACCTGATGTCAGATATCATATACGTATATGATATTCATCAATATGTATAACTCTAATGGTCTCGGAATAATTGAAAGTGTAGATAGATCCATAAAATATAATTTCAGTCAAAAAAACTCAGAAATAATTTCTGGTTGCTTTTGTTTGTTCGAAAAAAAAAATGATGTTACCAGGACGAAGAGTTCATTTTAGCTTTGATACACATATGAAGCATGCTCTCTGAAAAGGGGGGTTTTAATGCATCTCCTTGATGCATTGTACCTAGCAAGTCATCATATAATTATGGATCCATAAAATCCATTCACTTTTGTCTTGCAACCAACTGGTTCATGAGGTTTACTAAGAGAGTACACTGGTCCTTTGACATGCAGGAAATTAACCAGTAGCAAAATGTTTCGACCCAGGTCAGCCTGCATGATTGATACTTTTTGCAGATGCATTAAACCTTCTTTTCACAGATCATGGCTCATGACTCTGTGTTCCTTCTGGAGAGACTTGAAAACTTTGCAACAAAGAGCATTTGCTTGTGACACACATTGCTCATTGTTCTGAAATGTTTTCTACACTGCACTGCATTATCACACAACATGCACATAACCTGTTACCTAAAAATCCTGAGTTTTAACAGCCCTCAGAAAAAGGCTTTTGAAAACATTGTGGGGAAAGGAGATATGGTAATCATTTGAGCTACATTAAATTTGTTGTCTCAAAATGCTTTTAATTTGGTTGAGTGTAAAATTACGTCGTTTGGTAAAAAGAAAATGTTCATGAGTATGTTCTGGGTATTTTTACCTAATCACTTTAAAATTTGAGGAAACAGTAGATCACAATCAAACTTACCTTGGACCTACAGTGTGTGATGTTTCGTTGAAAACAGAATTCACCTAGCAGTAATTGGTTCCTCTCCTGGTACCTAAAATTGTTGAACACAATTTCTAGCAGCTTAAATATAATGCTCCATCAAACTTAATGAAATATGTTAATATTAGATGAATGGTTTAGATAACCAGTGCTATCATAGACTTTTAACTCCTTACGAAATGACAGACGCTTAGGACTTGACCATAGTGAAATCAGACGACAAAAATAAATGTAGCTCAGATGATTATTTCTGTCTTCTATAGCATAGAAAACATTGTGTGACCAGCACTTTTCTCCTTTTCCCACAATGTTTTCAGAAGCCTTCTCTTGCAGAGGCGTCAATACTGGAGATTGTGTGGTAAAGGGTTAAAGATTTTCTTTCAAAGGCTGTCTTCCTCAGGGTTGTTAAAACTTGGGATTATGTGGTAAAGGGTTATTAGGCTCTTCAAATATTAAGAAAAAGTCATATTATCTTACAAAAAGTTGTTTTGGAAAGTTTGGAAAATATTGTGATTAAAGGAAAAAAAAAAATGCTCAGTACTAGAAAGTTTTCCTTTTGTCACAATGTTTTCAAAAGTTTCTATAAACACCACGAGTGGCAGAACACAGCTAGATAATGAAAGGGATTGAAAATTGATGTTAACACAGAAAAAAGGGGTTTGAATTTGACAATGGCGCCATGCCTACTTGAAAAAGTAACAAATAATTCTCCAGTTATTATGAGGTTGTAATATTTTTTGTATAAAACAAAAGTAAATATAATCTTTTGTCTACATTCTTTTATCTTCGAGGAGGAATCTAAATTCCTTTACGAGTCTTGATGTATTGTTTATTTGAAGTAAGTTTTAATCAAACATGCTGCACAAAATTCTTCTAGATTTGGGGGATAAAAAATGGCTTTCCAAACAAGTAGAGCGCTGGGACATTTAACCCTTTACAACACAATGCAGACTTTTAACGACCCTGAGGAAGAAGCCTTTTTAAAAACATTGTGGGAAAAGAAGAAAATGATGTTAACCAGCATTTTCTCCTTTTCCCACAATGCTTTCTATCCTATCAAAGAAAAAATGCATCAATTGAGCCACACTAAGATTGTCATCTGCAAATGCTTTCAATTTGGACGGGTCTAAAACTTTGTGGTGTGTTAAAGGGTAACTTTGATTGCCAAATAGCTGTTATTGATGTAGTTGTGTGAATGAACACTTACAACACAATCCGAGTTTAAATGGCCTTGAGAAAGAAGGCTTTTGGAAACAATGTGGGAAAGCTGAACAGTTTTTTGAAAATTCATTTCAGAAAGCAGCCAGACTAAATTTCAAAGAGTATTGCATGAAGTTTTGATTATAGAAAATCAAGAAATGCATGGATGGTTCCTTTGCCCACACTGATAACACTGAAATAAAATTGAAACCAGTGTTATCCCTTTACCACACAATCCTGAGTTTTAACCATGCTGAGAAAGAAAGCTTTTGAAAACATTGTGGGAAAAGGAGAAAATACTGGTTACCAGTTTAACTTGTTGCGTGTGTAAAGAGGTGCGCATCGGATTTGACCTTCGGTCTCATCCGATATGCACCTCTTTACAAAGTCAACTCGACATGATCCGACCACACATAAATGCAGACTGTTGTGATATTCCATAATTCTATTGGAAATCAGAAAACTTCACAACAGTGATTTCTTTGAAGGCTTCAAGAAATGAAATGCATTTTCTATCTGTCGTAATCTTTGCAACTGTCAGGGGCAACATTTGGCATGAAGATACAAGAATGATTATAGTTTCATAAAATTAAAGATGAAATGGGTTAAAAACTGACTGAAAACTAGTATAGATGTATCTTTAAAGTTGTCTGCTGCAAGTTTGTTCCAAGACTGTATATATTGAGTTCTTGTATCACCTGGGTTTTGGGTGTAATATCTGATAAGCACCCAACTGACACAGACTTTTTGATCTTGATTCAATTTAGCTCAATCTTGCTCTTTGTAATATAGCATTCTTGGCAGTTTGATTGCAAAACATATGTTTCAGGGGGAGTAAAATACCAAAGAAGAAAATACCCCATGGAACCCAGGAAAGTGATATTTCCACAGCTGTGAGAATTACCCTCATTCTGGGCATTCTGGGATATTGTTAACAAACTTTACATGTTTAACTCTTTACCAAATAATCCTGTGTTTTGACAACCCTTAAGTAGGAAGCATTTGAAAACACTGTGGGTAAAGGAGAAAATGCTGGTAACCAGCATCAGGCTGACTTGGATCAAAACTTTTTGCTATGGTCCATTTTCTGCATGTCCATTTAAGGACCAGTCCACCTCATGATTCAGTGGGTTGTTAGACAAATGGGTTTTATGGATCAGTAACTGTGTGGTGACTTGCTTGGTATAATGCATAATTGAAATGCATTAACTGAGATGCATTGAACCCCCTTTTGCCTGAGGAATGCTCAATCATTTTCAGCAGATTTTTACTCATAGTGAGGTTTATACAAATACACCAGATTGTTGGATTATCAAAGAACTTTCTCGGTTATGGATACAGAACACAGTTATTGGGTTTCCCTTCTGAAATTGCTAATTTATAGTATTGCCCTGTGGAATTTGTCTGAGAGAAAGGAATTATCTGATGAGCCACAGTAATATGTATCCTGTGTCTATCTTCTATCAGATTTATGAAATTTTTACATCAGCCTCTTGAATGCTGTTAAAATGTTTTAACCCTTTACAAAACAAACTGGTATTTTTACAACCTTGACTGCATGAGGCTTTTGATAACATGATAGGAAAAGGAGAAAATACATTTTCTCTTTCTTTTTTAAACAGCAAATGGAATGAAGAATATCATGCCTCGAGTCATCTGCTATTGAACTGTCTGTCCATCTGTTTTGTGTCTGCTTGACAATCTGTTAGAACCCCAGTCTTGTTTTTAAAATGTTTCATATATGTGACAGGATAATGTGAAGAGATTGTGCTGATAATGTGAAGAGATTGTGCTTGTGCAGAATGTAAGTTTCAGGTAATAGACTCCAAGGTTAAGGCCAAAGTTGACACGTTTTTTTTTTGGTCATATACTGTCCTACTTTGTGGAGCTTTTGTGCCGCAGTGTTTTCAAGAACCTTCTTCGTCAGGGTTATGGAAATAGGTCTGTTTAGTAAAGGGTAAACTCCTCACATCTTGCAACAGATTTACTGTGCACATAGGATGTTTCTCTCTGTACCAGACAAAAAAATTTGGACTAGTCGAAATCAATAGCAATTGCTGATGACATGTGGCTGAAAAAATAATTGGTTTTCTCTTTAACTCTTTACCACACAATCCTGACTTTTAACGACCCTGAAAAAGAAGCCTTTTGAAAACATTGTGGGAAAAGGAGAAAATGCTGGTAACCAGCATTTTCTCCTTTTCCCACAATGTTTTCTAACCTTCCCAAGACAAATTTCAGTTTTTGAGTTACATTTAGTTTGTAGTCTGCAAATGCTTTCAATTTGGACTAGTCTAAAAATTTGTTGTTTGGTAAAGAGTTAAAGGGGTAGAAAACATTGTTGGAGAAAATGCTAGCATTTTTTTCCTTTCCAACAATGTTTATTTTCTTCCTTTCCTACAATGTTTTCAAGAGCCCTCTACATCAGGGTTGTTAAAACTTTCGATTGGTTAGTAATAGGTTGAAACGGCCATGTGAAATAAGGATTATCCCTTTACCGCACAATCCCCGACTTTTCACGACCCTGAAAGAGAAGACTTTTGAAAACATAGTGGGAAAAGGAGAAAATGCTGGTAACCAGCATTTTCTCCTTTTCCCAGAATGTTTTCTACCCTACTAAAGACAGAAACTACCGTTTGAGCAACATTTGATTTGTCATCTGCAAATGCTTTCAATTTAGTCAAGTCCAAAATTTTGTCGTTTGGTAAAGGGTTATAGAAAAGAATCAAGATTTGATGCAGAAAAAACAGGTGAATAATTAATGTGGTTGAAGGTAGGAATTGCTTGTTACCAGCAATTACCTCTTTTGCCAGAATGTTTTTCAAAAGTTTTCTGCCTTGACCCTTTACCACATAATTCCTACTTTTAACAACCCTGAGAAAGAAGCCTATTGAAAACATTGTGGGAAAGGGAGAAAATGCTGGGAGCCAGCATTTTCTCCATTTCCCACAATGTTTTCTACCCTGTGAAAGACATTTTATGTTTTGAATTTGTCATCTGCAAATGCTATCAATTTGGACATGGCTAAAATTTTAATGTATGGTAAAGAGTTAAGATAGAAAGAATTTAAAAATTGTGCTGCAGAATCAAATGTATTTAACACTTTACTTCACAGCAAAATTTTGGACGCTTCCAAATGAAAAGCATTTGCAGACAACAAATCAAATTAGGCTGAAATGATGAAATTTGTCTCTGAAAGGATAGAAAACATTGTGGGAAAAGGAGAAAATGTTGGTTACCAGCATTTTCTCCTGCTCTCACAATTTTTTCTAAATCTCTCTTCCACAGGGTTGTTAAAACTCTGGATTGTATGGCAAAGGGTTAAGTATCTAGCTCACTAATAAACCTGATTTATGACCATATTACTTCTGCAGTCTTTGCCAAGGCTTTCATGTAAATTAATGAAAAAAGAAAAAAAGATGCAATTTAATAGTCCTTTTTCAAGGTCATTAAAGTCACATTAAAGTGTTGCGTAATATTTATTTGCCATAAAATCAAAATTTAGTACTCGAAGAAGAAACTGAATATTCATAAAAATGTGCAGTAGTTTCTCAACTTACTGATCTGGAGAGAATTTTATTCCTATTCTACTGATTTTTTTTGTATATTTTACACAGTGATAGCTGTCGGAAAGGATCAAATAGAACCTTTGTTCTGCTGCTATATCAATCTTTTACTTTGAGGTTTGTTGCACCGAGTATTTTACACTTTACCAAACAATCCCATGTTTTAGAGACCCTTGAAGGAAAGGCTTTTGAAAACATTGCGGGAAAAGGAGAAAAGTGCATGTAACCAGCATTTTCTCAGAGTGTTTTCTACCCTATCCAGTGGCTCTGCTAGTTCATGAATGGGGGGTGGTTGTCATCTGCTTGGAATTTTTGGGGTCATACAGAAATTTTAAGGGTCATGATCTTTTAACCTTTAATTTCCCCCCTCCCTCCATGTTGTTCCCCTTTGTAGATGTTGCATTTTACTAAAAGTTGTGGTATTAAAAGTGAAAGTTAAAAAACAGTTTGAACTTTAGAGTATGGATTCCCTACAGTAATATAGGCGAGACAACAGATGTCACACAGAATAATGTTGCATTTTAGACCAATAACAGTGTAAACCAGAAACAAATAATTCAGTTGTAGAAAGTGAATCTGATATGATTATGCAAAATAAACATGAAGATTTTGTAAGATATATTGATTAAATCAATCTTTAATGGTAATTTTTAGTTCTGTTTTATGTTGCATCAAAGAAAGCATGATGTATTAATTTTGTTGCGACAGTGACCTTTAAGTTTCTGCGTCAAAAACGTAGACTTTCTGAAACGCTGCCTATGAAAGACAGTTCTCATAATTTGAAATTGTGCCACCTATGATGTCTTGTCAGCAGTTGCTTTCAATTTAGACAGGACTCTAAATTTTTTCATCTGGTAGAGAGCTAGCCTTTTAGTCCACACAGTTCGGAGACTTAATAACCATGAATTAGAAACCTTTCAAAAACATTGTCAGAGAAGGAGAAAATGCTGGTTTTGAGTCACTTTTAACTTCTTGTCTGCAAATGCTTTCACTGTTACGAGCACGACTTGTTCTAAAACTTTTTCAGTTGGTAGAGAGTTAAAGTACTGGATTTGTTACAGAAAAATGTAGACTCAGTCTGGCATGTGAGGTGTGCTGAGGCAAGGCAGAGCCCACAGCTTATAGACTATTAGTGCTTGTGATACACATGGTACAAGAATAACTTTTTACCAACCAACAAAATTTTGGACTTGTCCAAAGTGAAAGCATTTGCAGAAGACTAAATAAATGTGACTCAAAAATTGAAATGTGTCTGCATGGCACTGAGTTTTCACCAAAATTTTATCATGTGTTATTTTAATCTTCCTCAAAGGTGCAAAATTTTGCCTCTTCTTTGATGTTACATCAACAACAGAGGGAGAATATCAGTCACTTAGCGGGTTTCTGATAATGCTTTTTCAATAAACTTGCACCTTCTAAAACAGATTTACTGCAGACAAATCTGAAAAAGCCTTGTACAATGTATTAACCCTGTACCACACAATCCCGACTTTTAACAACCCCGAGGAAGAAGCCTTTTGAAAATATTGTGGGAAAAGGAGAAAATGCTGGTAACCAGCATTTTCTCCTTTTCCCACAATGTTTTCTACTCTTCCCAAGACAAATTTCAATTTTCAAGTCACATTTATTTTGTCATCTGCAAAAGCTTTCAATTCGGACTGGTCTAAAATTTTGTCATTTGGTAAAGAGTTGTTACATCAACACCATTAGAGTAACTCTTTACCACACGACAAAATTTAAGACTCGTCCAAATTTAAAGCTATTGCAGACGACAAAATAAATGTTACTCAAAGTCTGAAATTTAGATTTGAAAGGTTAGAAAACATTGTGGGAAAAGGAGAAAATGCCGGTTACTAGCATTTTCTCTTTTTCCCCACAATGTTTTCAAAAGGCTTCTTCCTCGGGGTCGTTCAAAGTTGAGATTGTTGGTAAAGGGTTTAAGGTTTAGTTACCCAACATTCCTGTGTTTAGATAACTCATAGAAAATAAAGCTTTAGAAAACATTGCAGAAAAGTAAAAACAGCTGAAAAGCAGAGATTTTTCCTTTATTTTCCACCCTTTCAAAGACAATTTCCAACAACTGAACAACACCTGATTATACTTGATTGATAGATTTTATGGTATTCGATATCATTTTCAACATTATTCCAGTTATATCATGTTGGGATGAGTGCATTATTCTATCCATGCTTTCCTGGAGTTCCTGTTACCAGTGCTTCGCATTTTATTCTTCCAAAGCCGCTTGCTTCCTTCCTACATAACTACATAACTGTAGTTGAAACAATAATCAGCGATGAGAGAGGAATGAGTAATCTGTTGCAATGATTATCATGAATCATTGCAAAGAAATTGGCCCTGCTAGGGACTCAGACGCGCATCCCACTGGTCTCAAGTCCTGTACGCTACCAACTGCACTACCACTGTTCAGCCCTGATTATGATAGACTGCAAATTTTTTAAATATGGACAAGAATTTACGTCTCCGAGAGAGTTAATGCATGAAGCGATACATATGAAAACATGACAAGAAGAAGAAATTGCATGTTTAAGGCAAATTCTCCTTTTGCCACACTGTTTTGCCACGAAGTAGTTTTCCACAATTTGGAAACATGTACTGCTAGAAGTAATGTACTACTGATGATTGAGATTGTTTAAAGGATCTGTTTCTAAAAAATAAATTCTGGAATGAGTCATTGCTTGAGAAGTAAATGGCAAACTGTGACTGAAAATTACCTTGACAGTATTGTAAAATTTTCGCCTTGTTCAAATTCAAAGCATTTGCAGAGGACAAAAACATATATGACTCCAAAGTCGAAAATTGTTGTTGGAAGGACAGAAAACATTGTGGGAAAAGAAGAAAGTGCTGGTTACCAGCATTTTCTCCTTTTCCGACAGTGTTTTCATAAGCCTTCTCTTACAGGGTTGTTAAAAGTCTGGATTGTGTGGTAAAGGGTTAAGTTTTTTGCCTGTAGAGTTGAAAGTTGTAAAGGAACAGTATAAAATGTTTTAAATCTTAATCAGATAACAAAATTGACTGGTCATGATTAGAAGCGTTAAATGCAGACAACAAAATGAAGGGCTCAAATGATCGGATTTGTTTTTGAAAGTGTAGAAAATATTGTGAGAAAAGGAGAAAGTGTTGGTTTGCAGTTTGTAAATTGTAAAGCAAGTATATTTTTTGTCGGAGTGCCAAAGATATGAATGGCTGTTTTTTGAATGAATATTTTCAACCCTATACATACCACACAATTGGGAGTTTTAACGACCATGAGGAAAAAAACTTTCGAAAATATTGTGGGAAAAGGAGAAAATGCAGGTAACCAGCATTTTCTCCTTTTCCCACAATGTTTTCTGGCCATTTATAGTTATTTTTGACTTGTTGTCTTCAAATGCTTTCAATTTTGGATGAATCTAAAATTTTGTCATTTGGTAAAGCAGAATGATAGAATTTTATACTTGCTAGTTTGAACATATTTGCAGACGACAATTTAGATGTGGCTCAGTTGATAAGATTTGCCTTTAGGAGAACAGAAGATGTTACTGGTATAGGAGAAAATGCATGAGCGTTATGTCTCCTTTTCTCACAATGTTTTCAAAAGCCTTGCTCGTCAGTGTTGATAGAACTCAGGGTTGCTTGGTAAAGGGTTGAAGCATCTGACAGTGACGATCTTAAAATAAATCTGTGCTTTCTGTGCAGTCTGATTTTTAGAGTTTTCCCTTTTTTTTTTTCCCTGTAGAAAAATATATTTCAGAGTGAGTAATTTATTTTCAAATGTTTTAATTTAAGAATAATTTCCTTGTGAACTTTCACCTACAAACATTTTTTTTTCTTTTGAAATGGCAGGAAAATCGCCACAAGATCAGTTTTTGATAGCTAAGATGAGCCATAAATCAATATAAGGTTGGTGTAATTCCCTAGTCATGTTGAATCAAGATGTTATAAAGTATAAAAAACGTTATATATCCCAACAGGTGATGCTGTAAATCTATAGCATTTCCTATGATCTTGTTCTCCTATAAAGGAGTCCATGTTTTTAACCCTTTCCCAAACAAGCCCTGGTTTTCACGTGTCTGCAGTACAAGTCTTTTGAAAACACTGTGGGAAAAGGAGAAATTGCTCATAACGAGCAATTTCTCCTTTTCCCACAGTGTTTTCTACCCTTTTTGATAACTTTCTGCCATTTTCATCAAATTTAAAATTGTCGTCTGCAAACTCTTTCAATTTGGACCAGTCCAAAATTTGTCGTCTGGGAAAGGGTTAAGGAGGCACTGATCCATTTGACTTTCTCAAAAGAACTTCATATTTCCCATTGAAATAGCTAACTCTGTACCACACAAGAAATGTAGACTTGTCCAAATTGAAAGCATTTGCAGACGACAATTTGAATGTGACTCCTATGCCAAAATTTGCCTTTGATGTGGTAGAAAACATTGTGGGAAAAGGAGAAAATGCTGGTTACCAGCAAATTCTCCTTTTCCCACTGTTTCCAAAAGGTATTTTCTCCAGGGTCGTTAAAAATTGGGATTATGCGGTAAAGGCTTAACTAATTAGCCTTTTACCAAACACCAGATTTAAGACTTGTCCAAACTGAAAGCATTTGCAGTCTACAAAATAACTGTGACTGGAAAATTGAAATTCGATTTGGAAAAGGTAGAAAACAATGTGGGAAAAGTAGAAAATGCTTGTTACCAGCATTTTCTCCTTTTCCCATAATGTTTTCAAAAGGCCTCTTTCTCAGGGTCGTTAAAAATCAGGATGTTCGTTGTCAATGGTCAGGGCGGTGCTGATCCATTTGACTTTCTCTAAAAAACTTATATTTCCCATTGAAATAGCTTAACCTTTTACCACACAACAAAATTTAAGACTCGTCCAGATTCAAAGCATTTGGAGAGGACATTTTAACTCTTTACCACACAATCCCGACTTTTAACGACCCTGAGACAGAAGCCTTTGGAAAACATTGTGGGAAAAGGAGAAAATGCTGATAAACAGCATTTTCTCCTTTTCCCACAATGTTTTCTATCCTTCCCAAAACAAAATTCGATTTTTGAGTCACATTTATTTTGTTGTCTGCAAATGCATTCAATTTGGACTAGTCTAAAATTTTGTCGTTTGGTAAAGGGTTAAATGTAACTAAAACAATTAGATTTGTCTTTGAAAGGGTAGAAAACATTGTGGGAAAAGGAGAAAATGCTGGTTAGGAGTGTGTTCTCCATATCCCACAGTTTCCAAAAGTTTCTTAATCAGGGTCATTGAAACTTGGGAGGAGAAAGTGGAGAGTAACTCAAAAAAAAAAAGAGCTTTGAAGTTTGGTTAACTCTGTACTGAACAACTAAATATTGGACTCATATAAACTGAAAGAATTTACAGATGACAAATAAAGTGTGGCTTATCTGATGGACTTTGTCTGTGAAAGGGTAGAAAGCAATAGGAAAAGAGGAAAATGTTGGTTGCCAGTATTTTTTCCTTTTCCCACATTGTTTCCAAATGCTGGTTTTCTAGGAGTTGTTAAAACTCTGGATTGTATGGTAAAGGGTTAACTTTATAGTAGAAGACAAAAAATTTCACCTTACCTACAGAATGAAAAAAAGAACAACATAGAATGGGTTATAACATTTTCACATGTCAGAGCCCATTTTACTTGCTTGCAGTTGATTTTTTTTGTCATGGAAAACAAATCAATCATGGATGTAACTATATACCATTCTTGTAGCAAGTTATTTGTTGTAAGTGTTACAACATGGAGTTAATGAGATTTTAAATAACAACTTATTTAGCTCCCGGTAGGATTTCAGGATTACCAGTGGACCACCATAGATTCTTTTTTTTAGAATTTTCAGAAAAATTCTTTACACTCTGCATGGAAGCTGTGAGAAGAAAATTGTTAATCCTTTGAAACAAGTACATGTATTTGATTAATGCTCTGTGAAAGATGGTTTGTTGCATCTGTTAAAAGTATCGATTCATATCAGCCTGCCCAATCTGACCTCCAAGGAAGAGGACTTTTGGAAACACTGTGGGAGAAGAACAAAATGCTGGTAACCAGCATTTTGTCCTTTTCCCACAATGTTTTCTACCCTTTCAAGAAAAATTTCCTAATCTGTGCAACATTTACTGTAGTCGGTCGTCTGCAAATGCTTAAATTTGGACCAGTCTAAAATAATGTTGTTTGGTAAAGATTTAATTTTGTATCTATTTCAAAAGGGACCATGGCCTTGGGATCCCTCCAATTTTGAAGTTTCTGAACTTAATATTGGAAAGGTTTAGGTTCTTAAACCAATGAATGAGTAAAAATAAATATTCTTAAAATTATTTCTACAAGACCTTGACATTTTTATGCAAGCTTGCATCTCCTGGACCCACTCCAACACTCTGCAGTCTCTTCTGTATTGTAAACCCTTTAACTCTTTACCAGATGACAAAATTTTAGCCTTGTCCAAATTGGAAGCATTTGCAGACAACAATTTCAATGTAGCTAAAATGGTGCAATCTCTCTTTGATCGAGCAGAAAACATTGTGGGAAAAGGAGAAAATGCTGGTTACCATTTTCTCCTTTTCCCAGAAAAGTTTTCACAAGGCCTCTTTCTCAGGGTTGTTAAAACTGGGGATTGTGTGGTAAAGAGTTACATACATACATAAGAGTTAAGTACTTTTCATAACTATAGTTGTTTTGGCAGCCACTTTAGATCCATGATCATACACAGAACTAACATGGTAGGTAGATCAAAACTTACTTTCTTTTATGTAGAGATACTCTAGATAAAAGTAGCCATGACAATGCAATGGTCGCAATATTTTTCTTGACAAAAAATGTGTGTTATGTTCATCTAACTCTTTGCCAAACAAATATTTAGCATGGTCCAAATTGCAAGCATTTGCAGAAGACAAATCAAATGTGGCGTAAATGTTAGAGTATGTCTGAGAAAGGGTAAAAAACATTTATGAAAAAAAGAGAAAATGCTGATTACAAGTATTTTCTCCTTTTCCCACAATATTTTACAAAATTAGTTTTCTTTAGAGCTGTTATCAGAAAGGATTGTTTGGTAAAGGGTTATTTAACTCTTTACTAAAACGACAAAATTTAGGACTCAACCAAATTGAAAGCATTTGCAGACGACAAATTAAATGTAGTGCAAATGATGATTTCTGTCTTTGTCAGGTTAGAAAACATTGTGGGAAAAGGAGAAAATGCTGGTTACCAGCATTTTCTCCTTTTCCTACAATGTTTTCAAAAGCCTTTTTCATCAGGGTCATTAAAACTCGAGATTGTGTGGTAAAGGGTTAAATGGGCATCGAAGAACCGCCCCTGCAAACTGAGGAGTTACAGTTCATGAATTATTCATGAATTATTCATGAATTGTTCATTACCCAAGTTCATGAAATGCTCTTAAAATTCCTTAAAGTGCAAATGAGACAAATTCTTGAAGAGTCCTTGATTACTTCATAAAAACAAAGTTCATGAACAGTCTTTAAAATTACCCTAAGGTTTTTGAAGAACCTTTCAAGGACACATGTCCATGAATCATTCAAGAACTTATTATGGACAGCAAAACAGTGAAATGTTCTTGAATAGTTCATTACCTGGTCATTCCAGTTCTAGGATTTTAGTTCTTGAATAGGTCCTGAAATGTACACTGCCAGTTCATGAACAGATGATGGTTTGAATATTCATGAACTGTTCATGAACTTTCCCCATCAGAATTTCAATGTCTCATTTGCACTTCAAGGACTTTTAAGAGTATTTCATGGTCATAAATTCATGAACAGATGAAGAACTAAGTTATTAGAGTATTTCATGGCCATAAATTCATGAACAGATGAAGAACTAAATTGTGACCTTGAACTGACCTTGGGCTTTTGCAACAAAAACGTCCTTTATTCACCCTTTACTAGATTATAAATTCTGGATTTTTCCTTTTTGAAAGCATTTGCAGCCCACACTAAATGTGACTTGAAAGATGAAATCTATTTTAGGTAGTGAATAAAACATCATGGGAAAAGGACAAAATGCTGGTTACCAGCATTTTCTTATTTTCCCTCAATGCTTTAAAGCTGCCTTCTTTCCTAGGGTTGTTAAGTCTGGATTCTGCAATAAAGCATTAAAATTATGCATTACTACCGATTGCAATCAATGTTTGTTACTGGTACTATCAATTACAAATGCGGGTAACAGCACTAAAATACAGAAATGCAACTGGCAATTCATAATAATGGAAAGATGTTAAAAGGCTGACCTACAGAGTAGTGTCATTCAGTGGCAAAAATTCCTGGTAAAAAAAGAAAGCCAGTTATTTAAACAGTAGAAAACATTGTTGGACACATTCAGTAGCATCTGGGTCCGTATTCACCAATCATTCGTAAGAACATTCTTGGTCTTGTTCTCCAAAATTTTCCAAATTTGAAAGTAACACACCCTTTGATTGGCTAAACCATATGGTTTAGCCAATCAGAAGTTGTGTTACTTTCAGACTTGGAAAATCTTGAAGAATAAGTCTAAAAACGTTCTTAAGAATGGTTGGTGAATACGGACCCAGATTTAAATCTGCAGTGTGCAATAGCATTCAAGATGTCCCATGGATTAAATAGTGTAGAATAACTAGAAATGTTTGAGCTTTCAAATGTCTCAGTACTTTAAAATTTACCAATTTCATAACAAAAACTCTTTGGGAAAAAGAAAAAAATGGTATCAGATAAGAGGGAGCAACATAATTTCAAAATGCAGAACATCAGAAATTGTGATAATCAAATCCTATTTTATGAGTACTCATTAGAATTGTCTCGAGACAGTTCTAATGAATACCCACAAAAAAGGGGTTTGGAGGAGATTTAATGGATTTAGAATGACATAACTCCCTCTTTATCTGGAGCTCTTTGTTAAACATTTTCAGATGCTCTCATCTAAAAACAGTTTAAATTTTAGAACTTCCAGCCTCTAACATTTTTCTTTTGCAGGTTCTCAAACTTCTTAATGAATAAATCTTTCTTCATTCCGGTTTTCTGTAATGCAAGCCTCTGTAGACGTTCCAACTTGCGCTGGTCCAATGGTGGCCTTGGAGATGCGTTACACTTAACTGTCTTCTTTCCTGTTCTGGAATAATTAAGAAGTTCGTCTTCAGTGAAAATATGTTTAGCCAAGGAAGAAACATCTTGCTCATTATCTAAATGTTTGACTAAATCCAGTGAATATTCAACCTCTGACTTGGGGTTTCCATTTTTATGTACAGCCTCTAATGCTGTGATTCTACTGTCTAATCTTTTAATTTTCTTTCTGAGGATGCTACTTTCCTCCTCCCACCTGAAAGAAGAACACCTAGAATTATAACTACTTCCATGGAAAAGATTGAAACACCATTTTTAACCCTTACAGTGCTGGAAGAGTGAATTTGCTTTTGCAGACAGTGTAGATTTAGATTAGACTGCATAGAATGTGCAGTCATGAACTTTGATCTACACTGTTTGCTACCTAGTTACATTTTATGGCTGAAACAACCATGACATAACGATGTTTAGGGTGCTTTTCCTACTTGAAAAAGTTTAACTCATTTATTCAGTACTTCAACTCTTTCCCGAACAATCCCTGGTTTTTACAACCCTAGGGAAGAGGCCTTTTGAAAACATTGTGGGAAAAGAAGAAAGTGCTGGTAGCCAGCATTTTCTCCTTTTCCCACAATTTTTTTCTATTCTATCACAGACAAAAACCATCATTTGAACAACATTTGTCGTCTGCAAATGCTTTTAATTTGGACCGATCAAAATTTTGTCGTTTGGTAAAGAGTTAAGTGTTACCAGTTACATCATGGCTTAAAGCAGTTGTCTGTCTGTGTGTTCCCGTTTCCACACCAGTGACCTTGAGAAATATGGCATTTTGGCATTTTGAAACAATATTAACCCTTAACATATTAATAACTGAAATAAAAATTCTGAATAGAAAGTAAACTCCAAGATAGGTATTTTTAGGGGGGAGATTTCCACTTCTAGGACAGTGTACATCCAAGATCAGACTGCATGTTCTGTTAAAGGTCCTCGAGTCACCCTTAGCAGACTCAGGATTAAAAAAAAAAAGGAGAGAATGCTGGTAGCCAACACTGGTTCCGTTCTCAAAATGTTTTCTTCCCTTTGGAAGACTATTTCCATCATTAGTGCTACATGTAGTTTTTTACCTGTACTTGAAAACGAAAAAGTAACATTTTGACTATAAATGTGACTAACACCAGCATTGGAAATTAGAGCTGATAATTTTAAATGCTCTTATTCATGTCTATGAAAATTGGCTGTGGTGTTTAGGGGGGTGATCCTCCTCTTTTTCAATGGGCCTGCTCAAGACAAATAAGTTTTGAAGGACATCTATGGATGTAGAAAGATTTATTTGCTTACCAGTATCAGACTGCAGTTTCTTTGCCTTGACATATTCAAACTTTGGTGGAAGTTTTGCTTGTTGAAGTAAATGTCTTTTGTTTGCTGAAAAAAAGGGTCAGAATACGATTTAATCCTTTTCCACACAGTGCTGATGTTAAATGACCATGGAAAGAAGCCCTTTATAAAACTTTGTCAGAAAAGGAGAAAATGCTCGTGACTAGTATTTTCTCCTTTTTTTCCCCCAATGTTTTCTACCCTTGAAAAATTGCATCATTTGATCCACAATGGAATTGTCATATGCAAATGCTAATACACTGGACAAGGTTCAGATTTTGTTGTGTGGTAAGGGGCTAAATGCCTGCTGTGACACTTTCACAACCTTGAAAATATTAAGTGTGTAAGTACTCTCTGCCAGAGCTTGAGATTCCAAGAAAAAATACAAAAAACCTGTTGTGTCCACTGCCCAGGATGCCATCACTCAAAAAACAAAATTTCAACTCATGACACAATATATTCTACTGATATTCAGTTAACCAAAGAATAACTACGTGACAAAATTTTAGATTTGTCTAAATTGAAAGCATTTACAGACAAGATAAATGAGACTTAGAAATTAAAATTGCTTTTAAAAGGGTTACATTAAAGGAAAAGGAGAATATCCTTGTAACCAGCATTTTCTACTTTTCCTACATTGTTTTCTGAAGCATTGTCTTCAGGGTCTTCAAAACTTGGGATTACATAGTAAAAGGTTAGGGTGTCATCTGTTCTTCAATTTTACCATGTATGTGTTGCAACAGTTCCTGGCCTTGGCAAGTTCAAAAGATACAACACTTCGGATATTGTGAAACCACTAAATGGGGAAACCATTCTACACCAGAAAACACAGAAATCATTTTTTTTTTTCTGAATTCCTAGGTAATTCTTTGTGTCAAAATGTAACATTCTAAAATTGAGAAACATTTCTCATTGCGAGCAATTTTATCTTTTTTCTTGTGTTTTCGAAAGTTGCATTTTCTAGATACATGGCCGTAACTAGATCTCAATCTCGAGCTTGAAGCTGTTTGCCCCTGTCTCACATTCCATGCAAAACCATTTTAAATTTGACAAAATTTTTACACGCCCTCCCTTTTAGAAACATTTGTGTTGGGTTAGATCAATTCTATTTTTATAATTATAATTCAGTCTATAATATTTTGGAACATATAACAGTTGGTGTACAATGTTTTACAATGCTAGTCCGTATCGTGTGCAAAATAAGCTCCTCCACCCGACACCTTAGTTTTCCGAACATGATTAATTGGAATGACTAAAAAACTGGGCCATACAAATATCTTAAAACCTGTGTAATAATTCCTGATTAAAAATAAGCATAATTTAGAATTCAAACGTACTGTAAAATCTATCTTGAGTAGGAATCTTGGCATACCATATGGATATCTTTGAATTTGCAGAAGTCATGGGTGTTAAGAAATTTACTTACGATGCATTTCACATATAACTGCTTCATTAACTTTCTTTGCGAATACAGCTCTGATAAGATCTCCTTCCCTGTAACCATCTTTCACTGGACTGACTATCTGTTTCCTCTTAACAGACATAAAGCGATATTCCCATTGAACGAGAAAGTTTTCCTCCGCCATGATTTCAAGTTTCACGCGGTACTATGCGGGGATTCCGCTTCCGATGCAGTCCTCGTTCCCGCCGCAAACGCGCCACCTATCGCGGTAAAATTTTGGGCCGTTTAAGCACCATTCAGATATTAGATAAATACGAATTTCTTCTCTATTTTTTGTTTCAATGCAGGATTAATGCATCGTTTATTATATATAATTATATCGTTTATTAGATGATATAATTTTATCGAAATGAACCGGCCCCAGTAGAACTTTTAATATACAACAATGACGTAAGCAACCGATGTTTACAAATCCTGGATCGCAGACAACTCAGCTATTGACGGATGATTATTTCGTATTTTTGCATCAACCTGGTATGTATGTTTACTCTAGTACCATCATTACGTAACTATTTTGTTTATTTACTTAAAAAATCTTTTTTTCTGGAGTTACCGAGTGGAAATTTCTCGCATATCTACAAAAACACGCGGTACTTTCGCACCATAACAGTTTCGGGGACCACAGTTTCGCACCAAGAAGATAATTCTTAGCTCCACTGGCCAAAGGCCAGCGGGTTTATGTCATGGTCCGGTTTCCGTCGTGCGTGTGTTAACTTTTATTTCAAACATCATCTCTGAAACTGCCTATCAGAATTTGACGAAACTTCACAGAAATATTCCTGCCAGGGCCCTCTTCAAAATTCTTTCAAGGAATTTGATTCCTTCAAAAACACTTGTTGCCATGGCCACAAAACTGAAAAATATTGGAAATCTTTGAAATTTTTCTTCTCCAAAACCATAAGGCTTAGAGCTACCAAATTTGGCATGTAGTCATGGAACTCTACCATGTTACACATTATAGCCCTGGGGTCAAAATTGGCCACACCCTGGGGGCCACACTTTCCAAATGGGCTTCTACAGTGAAAACTTAAAAAAAATCTTATCCAAAAACTGTAAAGCCTTGGGTTACCAAATTTGGCATGTAGCTTTATCTAGTAGACCTCTACCATGTTCTTCAACTTGTAGCCCTGGGATCAAAATTTGCCCTACCCCAGGGGGTCACAAGTTTTAAATTGGCTCCTGTAGTGAAAATTTCAAAAAAAAAATTTGATCTCCAAAATCACAAAGCCTATAGTTACCAAGTTCAGCATGTAGCTTCATCTAATGGAGCTCTACCAAATTCTCTCAAAGTGAGCCCTGCGATTAAAGTTGGCCTCTCTCCAGGGGTCACAAGTTTGACATGGGCTTCTATAGTGAAAACTTCAAAAATCTTTTGAGCCTAAACCTTAAGGCCTAGAGCTACCAAATTTGGCATGTAGCTTCATCTGATGGACATGTACTAAGATATCTCATATTATAGGTGGGGGGGGAGTATCAAAATTGGCCCTTCCCCAGGGGTCACAAGTTTGACATAGGTTTCTAGAGTGAAAACTTAAAAACTTTTCTGATCCTAAACCGTAAGGCCTAGAGTTACTAAATTTGGCATGTAGCTTCATCTAATAAACCTCTACAAGGGTACTACAAATTGTAGCGCTAGAGTCAAAATTGGCCCTGCTCTGGGGGTTGCAAGTTTTACATGGGCCTATATTGTGTTAACTTCAAAAATCTCTTTATTCCTAACCGTAAGACCTTTGGCTACCAAAATTTGCATGTTTACTTTTGTAATGAACCTATATTAAGATTGTTCAAATTATAGCTGCCCTTAGGTAAAAATCATAACCGTAGGGCCTCAACCTGTATTATTTGGCATGTGGCTTTATCCTGTCGTTCCTCTACCAGGATTCAAGTAATTATAGCTCTTTGGTCACATAGCTTTGCCTTGTGGTCACAACTTTCACTTGGGCTTTTGACGAGAAAAAATTTTGAAGTCTTCTTGTTTAACACCATTTACCCTGGAATTATTCCCGGGCTTGGCCAATTTCTTTCCAAGGATTGATGATAGTCATTGTGACAGGATTCATTCCTCTCTCACAGCTGACCATTGTTTCGATGATGGTTATGTGGGAAAGCAGTCAGTGGCTTGGAAAGAACATTGTGCGGAGTACTGGTGACAGAGACTCCAGGAAAGCATGGATAGGTGCACTGGCCACAGCGATTATAACTGAAATAATGTTGAAAATGGTGTTAAACACCATACGACCATACCCTGGAATTATAATTTTTGGTATGTATGGTTTGTACTTATTAGTGGAGCAATACAAGGCCATCATGGCCCTCTAGTTCATTTGATACTGTAATATTGGTAACTGACAAGTTTGGTAAATTGGTAAAAGCATTGGATATTTCAGTAAATTAATATTTTGGCATAATTCCTGCAAACCCCCGCCACTATACAGATTTATGCATATACATGGTATTGTTTTATGTGTGAAAAGATAAATTGAAATTTTCAGCTTCATCTGTTGACCAATGTTGTAAATGATGTGTACGAAATGCATCTGTCAAAAACTACATAATTTAAAAAATTCATGGTTTTTTTTGCGATAAAGTGGTGGGGCGTTTGCAGGTATTATGCTGTTATTTTTATTTAGATATTTTACAAACGCTGTACAATTTTCATTCTTTTCTCCTTGACAGATGCTTTGTTTTCTTATTTCAGGTAATTATTATGTCTGATGCCTCAAGCAGTAAAGAAAACTACTACCTGGCATATCATCTTAATGGTGTAAAGAAATTTCACTGTCAGCTGTGCAATCGCACAGTGCATTTGAAACGTTCGATCTTGAACCATTTGTTCAATTTATATGGATTTTGTAAGTACAAATCATATAGACTAGACTAAATATATGAACTTTCTGTATTGAGTTAATCTATTTTCATGTTTTAAAATTTGGGACTAATCCCAACTGAAAACCTCAAGAAAAATTCTTCAAATAGGGCAAAGTTTTCTGATCATGAAGGAATATTGTACGGAAAAGGAGAAATCCTTTTACTAGCAGGCATGTACAAATACCTAATCTTCAGAAAGCAACTTCAGACCCTGTGAGTCACTTACAGTTAGGCAAGCAAACTGCAAGGTAAATGACCATAAACAGGTAACAGGATAATAACAAATGATTTCTCCTATTCCAAAAATGTTTACTACACTCTTGGAAAATACTTTTAATCCTTTGTTATAATTAAATATCTTTTTCTACAAAGTCCTTTCCATTTGAAAGAGTCCAAATGTGTCATATTAGGGGAATTCTGTCCCAAATTAGCCTTCTCAAGACTTTTATGTTCAGAGCATATCTGCAGATTACCACTTCAAACAGAACTTCACTACATCTGATAGATATGACCAATTCTTGGATCCACCCGCCTTTGTCCAGCAAGAATATGTTATGGTTCTGTGTTAGTCATACATGCATCAGGGTGTTATTATTTAGATATTGTCCTCTGTGACAGAATGTGTCAGATTTTTAAATAGAGTGCTCTGTGTTTGTTCTCTAAAAATCCCTTCCCTATTTTTAAATGCTTGTGCATTCGAATCTCGTCATGTCAAAATCGCTTATCTCATAACTCCAGTTATATCAAAGTCAAAGTAATGTCAGAACTTTGTGTCTCTATATTTCATGTTGATTTTTGTATTATCTCCAACCCATCATGTCCAAAAACCATTATGTTGAAATAATTTAGAGAACGATTTTATGCCTCGGATCATTTTTTTGTCCATATATTTGCCATCATTGGTAGATAGAAGGGTCATAACTCACACAATACGTTAATATATGAATTGATACTTAAGGTGTGAATAATTTTGTAGCATTGTAAATTGGGATTTGTCTAATTACACACCCTACATGCATACACCATTCAGCGCTTATCAATCAAGCATACAATACTACCTACTGCGAACCGGTCGGGAAATGTAGAATTTAGTTGCCGCCCATATTTTCGAAAGCCACACGTCTATTCTGCATTTAATGGAGTCATGTCAACTTAAGTAAATTGTGAAAATTACACTGAATATCAAGGGTTGTTGGTTTTGTCTCTCTTGCTAATTGCTCAATTTTTCGAGTTAACACAATGTCAGCGTGGTCATGTATAAAGAGTGTGTAGGAAGGCAGATCATGCATTTCTTAAAAGCTCAAAATGACACCAGAAATACAACTTAATTGTTTGCAAGGATGACAGATAACCTTGTCCAAATTCATGTTTACTTCTGGTTTTCGGTGTCCTCATCCAATTCTTATATTGAACTCCTTCTATGTCAAAGAGTTTTTGTTGTCTAAAGGATTTCGAGATAACCAGAGTAGACTGTACATGAGGGTAGGAATTAAAAGCAGAGGTTTCTATGCTTTCAGCTCCATTAAAGCCTAGCAAAAAGTTATACAGACTAGATGAAAAGTGGAATGTGCCTAAAAGTACACTGGTTACAGATGGAATATGAAAAAATGCAACAAGGTTTTGGCTTTACAGGAGCACCAAGTAGAAGGTAAATCACTGTTAGTTTGTTTATTCCTAACATCTTGAGCCTTATTCTACTAAATAAATGAACTGAAACTTTCAAGCAGGTAGTTCAAACCCAAGTTTGCTATTTCAAAGGTATTTTGTTGGGCAGTATATCTCCTTAGTGGACAGTGTAGATCAAACATCAAACTGATCTTGATCTACACTGTCTGCAAATAATCCTTGTGTTGCCCTTAGCAGCCAAAGGGTTAAGTTCTATTTTAACAATTTTCTTTAAACTTGCTCACAATTTTTATAGTCATAATCTTTTGTGGAAGATCAGATTATGGCTGATATTGCCACTTTCGAACAGAAGTTTTGATCCTCTATTTGTGAAAAAAATGTTGCCTTCAGAATTGCTGAAATTGTTTTTAGCCACAAATTCTTAGTTGAATTTAATTGTGGTTGAAATCAATTGATTATGTCAGGAGTTTTTGTGCTTTGAATTGTCTTGAAATGCCAAATATGACTTTTTACACTCTTATTATCTTTATTTTTTTTCAATAGTTTTCTTCAGACTTGCTCACAATGTTATAATCTCTTGGATGAGTTCGATTATGGCTGATATTGACACATTAGTGCAGTAGTTATGGCCATTTAATAGTCAAAAAATGCCATATTTGACTTTGGTAACACTTAACATCTACATTCTCTAAGTCAGTAAGTGATCTTCTTCAAACATACTGACTATGATTAAAGCCATTATGTATCGAATGTGCCTCATTATGGTTGAAATCAGGCAATTGTGTCAGAAGGAATGGCCCCTTGAATTATCAAAGATACTAAATCTGACTTTTTTTATTCTAGCATTTTATATGTTAGCTCACCTGAGCACATACTGCTCATGAGGTAATGTGATCAGTCTGTCTGATGTGCATTGTCACAGTTGTTTAAATGCATCACCTATACCTATATAGTGGTGAATTTTGCTACGCATTTACTTTCATAAAGCTCTACCAAAGTTGTTCAAAGAATGTAAAATCATGTATAACTATGGTGCCACGGCATCAAAAAATGTAAAATTTGGGAAATGTTACAAGAATTTTCTTGTCCAAATCCACAAGGCCAATAGCTACCACATTTGGGATGTAGCATCATCAAGTGGACCTTTACAAAGTTTTTCAAATTGTGTCCCCTGGGGTCAAATATTCATGATGAAATTTGTCTGACATTTCAAGGGTTCCATGTGGTTCAGAGTATGATACGAAACCTGGAAGCTCTGGATTTGATTCTCTAAGCACTAGGGGTTCTTAAATCAAGGCATTTCAGTACCTCGTCTTATACAGGGTTAATTCACGTTTTTGAGGTTGATAACATTGGCAGAGGTCCTCAAAGTGGTTAAATGCTCGAGTTCAAAGCACTTGGGTGTTAAGCCATTTTGAGGGCCTCCGCGTATGTTAACAACCTCAAAAACGTGAATGAATGCTATTATTACATAAAATAAAAGTTTTCTTTATCAATAAGTTGTAACAAAAACAAAACATACTGCCACAGAATTGAAAAAAAAAAAAACAGACTTGAAATGTACCGAGACTGATTAAAACTGGAATTCGGTAAACATATTTTTTGTGACGTCATGTATGAATGGAACGTTCAGCGCCCACTTTTTATCGGAATTCACTGCACATGTTTTTCTTATGCGCAGTGACAATGAACATGAATGAAACGTTCAGTGTCCATTGTTTACAACGTTGGCCCGGGTCAAGGATACTGAAAGTAAAAATCATGGCATTAACGGCATGTGAAACGCACATCTTATGCAATAATACTGGTGAAATCCAGGATATGCATGAGTAATAAACCTGGCGCCGTGATATAACTTGAACAATGTTAAAAGCAACATTAACCCTTTACCAAGCAAAAACGACCCTAAGGAAAAAGTCTGTTGAAAGACATAGTGGGGAAAGGAGAAAATGCTTGTAATCAGCATTTTTTTTTCCTTTCCCCTGTATATTTTCTATCTTTTCAAATTAATATTTTATCATTTGAGCCACATTTGTCTTCTGCAAATGCTTTCAATTGGAACCAATCTATAATTTGGCTGTCTGGTAAAGGATTAAACACTGTTCAATCAGATTGAGATTTCAATGACTTGACACTTATTTAGCTGTATTTCTTTCAGATTGCATAGTTCTTTCATCAAACAATGCGACATACAGCAGTGATAGTGACTTTAACAACACAAATGACAAAGAGAACGAACTATCAGCATTTGAAACAGATTCATCTGTAAGTAGTGATGATCGTTGCATTTCATCCACAGACTCGTTCAGTGTAATTTCTTCTGAGAGTGTCAGAAGAAGAGAATTCTGAATTACAAAGTGAAGAGACAAAGAATAGTGCTTTGTTGTTACACATTTGTTTCAGGAAACACAATTTAACTACAAGTGCTTGCCATGATCTTTTAAAAACAAGGAGGCATGTGCTGCCTGAGGTGAAAGATAACCCATGACTGCATTATGGAAAACTGCTGGCTCATACACCTACATTAACTAAAAAGAATTCCAGTACTGCAACAGCTGGGAATACATACTCTCTGGAGATAAGCAAAGCCTTCAGTGTGGAAATGAGAACATTTTCTCAATACTCCTATACTATTTAAGTTACAGTGCTCATATTTGGTATGTAGGTAGCTTTCATCGACATGTATCTAACGAGGGTCATATGTACAAGGTCAAGGTCAATTTTTTAGTAGCAGGGGCATTAGTGTTTCACAAACACATCTTGTTCATGTTGAAAATTAACATGTGGTTTCATTTTGGGTGATTCCTAAAGTACTTGTACAATCCATGTGTGTATGGATGAAAACAAACATGAAATGAACTTTTTGCCACAAAGATTCAAGCTTTTTTCCTTCTCATTTCATTGTAGAAAAGGAAACTCCAGTTCTGCAATTTACATGTAAGGATTCCATGGCAAGAAGTGTAGGTCATGATCTGTATCCTCTTACATAGTCTGAGCTTGATCCTGGTTAAGTACCCTTTCTAGCGTAATACCAAAATGAAGGATAGTGATTGAGAAACACTTAGTCTTGTACAAAGAAACTGCTGATTTTTCAATGGTTTATGAAGTATAACTTAACTTTTTACCAAATTACCAAATTGTAATTTTGTATTAATTTACCAAATTTGTAATTTACCAAATTACAAAGTTATAGTCCCTATGTTGAAAGCATTTGCAAACAATGATTTAAATGCGGTTCAAATGGCAGAACTTGTCTTTGAAGAGTAGAAAACATTTGTGGGAAAAGGAGAAAATGCTAATTCCAGCATTTTCTCTCTTTTCCCACAAATGTTTTCCACAGGCTTCTTTCTCAGGGTCGTTAAAAGTCAGGATTGTGTTGTAAAGGGTAAAATAGTATTTGTTTACTTATCCCAAGTTTTCATACTTTTGTGTCCCACTTTTGTATTCACCCTTTCCAATTGAAAACACTTTGAATAAAGGCATCTCAGGGCTTGACCACTGATGGCAAAATTTACTGAAATGTATTGTAGGAAAAAAGAGAAATTGCTCTGAGCGTTTTCTCCAATATTTTGTTAAGTCCCTTGTTGAGACATTAAGACAATTTTCTTTATGAAGGAAAGGGTTAACTAGATATGTGTATACTTTTGAAATAAATGTGTTTAACCCTAAAAGCAATGAAATATTCCAAAGGACAAACATGTAAATTATTGCAATTTCAGGGTTGTTTTGGCAAGAATATGGACTAAGTAGCAGAAACTGTAGATCTGAGATCATATTGCACATTTTTTGCAGTCTGATCTTGGTTTACACTTTCTTCTAAAGCAACTCAAGTTGGTTCAAGGGCATTAGAGGTTAAGCAACACTAGATTGGAGGTTTTCGAATAATGACGGATGTATTGTAGTAGCTCCTGTGTCATCATCGTTCACGTCATTATGCCACAACTTTTAGCATTTTATAATATCTCTGTTATTACTGAAGATACTTACTTCAAACTTGGGCAAGTTGTTCATTATCATATGAAAATCTATACAAGAAGGGCAGGTAACAAAGTATTTTTGACACAGTCATGTCCCTTTTTTGACTTGGAATTTTCACTGAAAATAAAGCACCTGCAGCCAAGTGTTGGCACCCCCATATGGTGGCCTCACTTTTAACTTGGTTCTGTTGCAAGCAGCTTTGTGGCTTGTTGGGAATGTTTTATTAAAGTTCAGCATTTCATGTGATAGTTGATATAAACACAAAGTCAAAGTTAGGCCAGACAAAATTTTAACCCTTTACCAGACAACAAAATTTTAGCCTTGTCCAAATTGTAAGCATTTGCAGACCAATTTCACTGTGGCTCAAATGGTGCAACTTTGCTTTGATGGGGTAGAAAACATTGTGGAAAAAGGAGAAAATGCTGGTTACCAGCATTTTCTCCTTTTCCCACAATGTTTTCAAAAGGCTTCATTCCCGGGGGCGTCAAAAGGTGTCATTGTGCAGTAAAGGGTTAATGAAACAATAAGGTTACAATTTATGTGATATGATTACAATATTATAGAAGAAACTGAGTTGAGGATAGCTGAAGGCATGAGTAAAATTTAATGTAAATCATAGAATTTTCTGATCAGCAAAACCGTACAGAATCATGAATGTTTCAAGAACCCCATAGTTCTCAAGAAATTCATGAAACTTTCTTGATTTAATTGAATACTACATCATGGATACTTCAAGAACCTATTGGTTCATGATTAATTCATAAAATGTCATCAATGAATTCATGGTCAGATCATGTGGTTTTCAAGAATTTTTTGTAAACCTTCATTGGTTCATGAACCGTTCATGAACACCTTTAGAGGGTCATTTCATGTCCAGCAGTTCATGAACCAAGTTTAAGGATTGTTGATGGTCATTTCATGAATTATTCTTGAAAAGTTTGAAGTGTTCATGATTTTAAGAACAGCATTTCGCTGGGGCATCTACTGTTTTTGTGCAGTCCACATTGTTGTCAAAGGATTTAAAGTTACAACTCCCTAGCGGTAAAGAGTCGAATTCTGAAAGTTGTCTGAAAGTCTGACCAGTGACTTTCCCACAGTAAATTGTTCCAATGGTATAAGCAAATGTTTAAGTTTGCTGGTTAACCTATTACCACATAATCCTGAGTTTTAACGACCCTACTAGAGAGGGCTTTTGAAAAAATTGTGGGAAAAGGAGAAAATGCTGGTAACCAGCATTTTCTCCTTTTCCGGCAGTGTTTTCTACCCTTTCCAAAACAGAAATCATCATTTGAGCTACATTTGATATGTCGTCTGCAAATCCTTTCAATTTGGACCAGTCTAAAATTTTTCGTTTGGTAAAGAGTTAAGCATGTCAAAACTTTTATGCTGAGCATGCTGAAAGTTCAGGTTTAGCAATGAATAAAGCTTGATCAAAGGTATTCTAGGCCCTGACTGGAAATTCCTCTTGAATTTTACAAGGTTTTAACATGTATGTTTATCACCAGAGATAAACAAAAGCAGGAGCAAGACATGGTAAATCTTAAGGATCTACATAAATCAGGTCTATTTGTATATTTTTGCTCCATCAGATCACTTAGCTGGACCCTTCATCTTATATCTTTACCAGACAACAAAATTTTTACACTTGTCCAAATTGACTTGGAAGAGACATGAATATGGCTCAAATTATGGAATTGGTATCTGAAGGGTAGATACATTCTGGGAAAAGGAAAAAATGCTGGTAACAAGCATTTTCTTCTTTTTCCACACATTTTCAAAAGTCTTCTTCCTGAGGGTCATGAAAATATGGGGTTGTGTAGTTAAGGGTAAGATCAGAAATTTTTGGATTTAACCCTTTACCAAACATCAAAAATTTAGACTCATTCAAATCGAAAGCATTTGCAGATGACAAAACTAATGTGACTCAGAAGTTGAAATTTGTTTTGCGAAGGGTAGAAAACATTGTGGGAAAAGTAGGAAATGCTGGTTACCAGCATTTTCTCCTTTTCCCGCAATGTTGTCATAATTTTCTAGCTTCTTTCCCCAGGTTGTGAAAACCTGGGATTGTTTGGTAAAGAGTTAACCCTTTACCGCACAATGCTGCCTTTTGACGCCCCTCGAAAAGAAGTGTTTGAAAACATTGTGAGAAAAGGAGAAAATGCTGGTAACCAGCATTTTCTCCTTTTCCCACAATGTTTTCTACCCTATCAAAGAAAAATTGCCACACTGAAATTGTCATCTGCAAATTCTTTCAATTTGGACAAAGCTAAAATTTTGTCGTCTGGTAAAGGGTTAAAAGAGAAAAAATGAAATACAGATAGAAATTATTTAACAAGGGAACAGTTAGGCAATTCTAATAATACATGTAATACTCTTGATGAGGAACTTTTCCATTGGCAGCAATGATTTAAAAAAATCGTTTGCATTAGATGTTGGATCAGAATGTAGGTTAAGGATTTAGAGGTCACTTTACTCTGACAGTTACATATTGTTCCTGAAATTTCTTACTCTTTTGCCAAGCCTTATAGTGAAATGGTTGAGATATATGCCTTTATGCTAGGGGGTTGCTGGTTTGAGTCCCAAGCATGGCCTATTTCTCTCAGAGGATTTATGATGGTCATTGCGAAAGGATTCATTGTTTTGTTGATGGGAAGGTAGTGTGTGGCTTGGGAAGAATATTGTGCAAAGCACTGAGAAAATAAAGCTCTAGGAAAGCATAGGTAGGTGCACTTGCAGCTGCATTAAAACTGAAATGATGTCGGAAACGGGGTTAAACACTATACAAACAAACAAACAATATTTATTCTTTACCTGGGATGATAAAAATTGTCCATACAGAAAGCATATATGGATTACGAATCATATAGGCTTCGAATGATTGAAATTTTCTTTGTAAGGAAAATTTAAAGTAGGAAAAGGAGAATTTCAGTAGTCTTCTTACGTGGGATGGTAAAAATACAGGACTGATTTGTTTAACCCAAACAATCCTGAGTTTTATGGACCCTAAGGAAAAAATGCCTTTGAAAACATCACAGGAAAAGAAAATGCTGGTAGCCAGTAATTTTTTCTTTCCCACAATATTTTCTATCCTTTCTCAAAGCTGACAATTTTTATTTATCATATCAAAAATTTTAGCCTTTAGCCAACTTTGAATTATTGTTTGCAAAGGCTTCCAATGTGGAGACATCTAAGATTTATTTTTGCTAGTAAAGAGTTGTATAAAAACTTCAGGAAACATGTTTATAAGATACTCATGTTCCAGGTTTTAAGAAATATTCTTTTAACCCTTATCCTGCTAAATAAGTTAACTCTTTACCAGACGACAAAAATTCAAACTAGTCCATATTGGAGGCAGTTGCATACAACAAAATAAATGTGACTCAAAACTGAAATTGTTTTGGGAAGGGTAGAAGACAGAGTAGGAAAAGGAGAAAATGCTGGTTACCAGCATTTTCTCCTTTTCCCACCATGTTTCCAAAAGCTGTATTCTCCTGAGTTAAAACACAGATTGTGTGGTAAAGAGTTAAACAAAACTTTCAAGCCGAAATTAAAAACACAAACCCAGTTATTTCAAACTTATGTTTTGGAGGAAGATATGTCCTTATATTACAGTTTAGATCAAAGATCAGACTGCACATTCTCAGTGAGTCATGCAAGCCTAAGGGGTAAGAAGTATTCTTTTTTAAAATATTTATTTCTGTTTGTTAGTGGAATACCATAGTTCTTTGATCATGATGAATAAATGATTTCATTAGATCATACATAACGAAACTGGTTTCCATAGATAAAGCACATTTTCTAAATGTTTATGTCAACCAGGTTCCAGTGAAAAGCCCTTTGCCAAACAGGTCTGTATTTTTTTGGTCCATGAAGAAAGTTTTTTTAAACAATGTTTTCTTCTTTATGAAAGACATGTCATATAATTTGAGCAAAATTTATTTTGTCAACTGAGTATGCTATCAGTTCAGACCAGTCTACAATTTTTTCTCTTGGTCAAAAGTTACACACAGTCCTGAGTTTTAACAATCCTGAGCTGGTAAGCTTTTGAAGACATTGTTGGAAAAGAAGAAAATGCTGGTAACCAGGATTTTCTCCTTTTCCCCACAATGTTTTCTGCCCTTCCAACATCATATCACATCATTTGAATAAGATATGTCATCTGCAAATACTTTCAGTTTGGAGAAGTCTGAAATTTATTGTTTGCTTAAAGTTAACCCTTTACCAAATAATCCCGGGTTTTCACGACCCTGGGAAAGACGGCTTTTGAAAACATTGTGGGAAAAGGAGAAAATGCTGGCAACCAGCATTTTCTCCTTTTCCCACAATGTTTTCTATCCTTCCCAAAACAAGTTTCAATTTTTGGGTCACATTTATTTTGTCGTCTGCAAATGCTTTCAATTTGGACCAGTCTAAAATTTTGTTGTTTGGTAAAGAGTTAAAAGGGTAAAATGAACAGAAAATATTTCCAGAGATAATTAGTTTACCCTTTACCAAACAATCCAGTGTTTTAATTATCCTGTAGAAAATGCTTTTAAAATCATTGTGGGTAAAGGAGAAAGTGCTGGTAATCAGCATTTTCACCTCTTACCACAATGTTTTCTGCCATTTCACAGAAACATCCAATCTAGTGATCCACTTTGAATTTGTCATCTGCCATTGCTTTCAAATTGGCAAATGTATTTTGGAAAGGATTTTTTTGTATGTTAAAAATTTAATAGGGTTAAAAGTGTTAGGAAAGTAGAGCTGAGGACATGTTAAGCTTCCTAAGTTTTAACAACCTTGAGTAAGAAAGCATTTGAAAACATTGTGGGAAAAAGAGAAAATTCTGGTTTCTGGCATTTTCTCCTTTTCCCAGAATATTTTCAACTTTATCACAGACAAACTGTTTCATTTGAGCCACCTTTTTTTGTTGTCTGCAAATCCTTTCAATTTGGACAAGTCTAAAGAGTTGATAAACTTGATTTAATTATGAATCTGATAACACAAAAATAGGTTGTTTAGCCTGCATATTTTATGATCCTCTCTCGCTTTGATGACAGAAAATGGTGACTGATAAGGATATTGTTGCATGACTTCTTTATTAACCCTTTACCGCACAATGCCGCCTTTTGACGACCCTGGGAAAGAAGCCTTTTGAAAACATTGTGGGAAAAGGAGAAAATGCTGGTAACCAGTATTTTCTCCTTTTCCCACAATGTTTTCTACCCTACCAAAGAAAAGCTGCACCATTTGAGCCACACTGAAATTGTCGTCTGCAAATGCTTTCAATTTGGACAAGGCTAAAATTTTGTCGTCTGGTAAAGGGTTAACTGAGTTACTTTGTATGCAAACTGTCATTCCTTTGCCAGCATTGCAAAAAGTAAACAAAAAAAAAACAGAGCAATCTGGCAACTTTTAACCTTATTTTGGTGTTAATTTCTCTGCCTGGATTGACTGTACAAAAACAGATTGTCATCTTTACAATAACTTCCAAACTTTTAATTAGTATGATTTAAATCTAAATGCATTTTAGGACCAGGAATTATTTTCATTTTGCCACGACTGTGCCTTTAACTCTTTACCAAACGACAAAATTTTAGACTGGTCCAAACTCAGAGCATTTGCAGATGACAAAATAAATGTGGCTCAAAAATTGAAATTTGTTTTGGGAAGGGTAGAAAACATTGCGGGAAAAGGAGAAAATGCTGGTTACCAGCATTTTCTCCTTTTCCCACAATGTTTTCAAAAGGCTTCTTTCTCAGGGTCGTTAAAACTCGGGATTGTGTGGTAAAGGGTTAAGAAGTTAGAATAATGCTTTCAATTTTGACAAGTCTACATTTTGTTCTATGGGAACAAGTTAAACCCTTTACCACACAATCCCAAGTTTCAACTACCATGTAGAAGAAGGCTTTTGATAACATCGTGGGTAAAGGAGAAAGTGCTAGTAACCAGCATTTTCTCCTTTTCCCAGAATGTTTCCTGCCCTTTCATTTACAAATTTCATCATTTGCACTTCATTTTTAAGTTGTCATTTGCAGTTCCCTTGGAATTGCACAAATCCAAAATATTGTAGTTTGGTTTGAAAACAGGATGCAAACAGGAGAAAATGCTGGTAGATTGGACTAGCGTAACTTTTTTTGTCTGTCTTAAAGTGTTATCTTGCAGTATTCTGTAATACTCTGTCATGCTAGATAGATGCTGCAATGCACCACACAACAAAATTTTAGACTGGCCGAAATTCAAAGCATTTGCAGACGAGAAATAAGATGTTACACAAATAGTGAAATTTGTCTTTGAAAGAGTAGAAGACATCCTGGGAAAAGGAGGAAATGCTGGTTACCAACATTTTCTTCTTTATCCAAGATGTTTTCAAAAGTTCTTTTCTTAGGCAGTTGTTAAAACTTGGGATTGTGTGGCTTAACCCTTTACCACACAATACCAACTTATAACAACCCTGAGGAAAAAGCCTTTTGAAAACATTGTGGGAAAAAGAGAAATTGCTGTTAACCAGCATTTTCTCCTTTTCCCACAATGTTTGCTATACTCTTCTTAAAACAAATTTCAGTTTTTGACTAACATTTATTTTGTCATCTGCTAAAGCTTTCAATTTGGACTGGTCTAAAAGTTTGTTGTTTAAGAGTTAAATACGGTCCAAATATAGAAGAGGAAAGTTTTTGGGGAGAATAATGGCTTCTGTCAGGAACAGCAAATGCAAGTATGATGGTCATTTCTCATAATTAGATCTATTAATCTCACCAGGACATCTCTAATCTCTATCCCGCTAAACTGGAAATCTAATTTCTGATCCCAAGATTGCTGGAGATGGGGAGATCGTGACTGCAAAACTGATTAGTGGCAAAGTAGCACAACCATACAAAACAACAGGAATGGTCCACATGGAACCGCCCCCCCCCCCCCCCCCCATGAGCTGTGCTCTGGCAATACGGAATTCAATACATCTCTGTAATGCATTATACCAAGCAAGTCATCACATAATTATGGAACCATAAAATTAATTTTTTCAAACAACCAACTAAATCATGAGATAAACTGGTCATTTGACATGCAGAAAATTAACCAGTAACAAAATGTTTTGAACCAGGTCAGCCTGCGTGGACTGCGCAGGCTGACCTTGGTAGATACTTTTTGCAGATACATTAAACCCCATTTTCACAGCGCATGGCTTATGTCTTGTGTACCTATTGTAACACAAGTGTTCTATAAAAGATTGATGAAAACTTTGTGAGACAATTTAGCTGTTGCTAAGGCATGTACCTGCCAAATTGCAAATGCGCAATTAATCCACGGAAAAGTGTTCATATTAGCTAGACAGTTTTCGAAGAAAAGGTCAAAGTATTGTCTTAGCCCTTGCGTTGTCGTCTATGTCATGCAAAAACGTCAACATTTTATAATATCTCTGTAACTACTGAAGCTATTTACTTCTTGGACTAGTTGTTAAGTTGTCGTGTGGTAAAGGGTTAAGCCTTTCCTGACTATGGACATGTACAGACAGAGCTGCAGAACACATAAACCCTAGAACTGTTCAATAATTAACTGAACTGAGGTACATCTGCCTTGTCCTCACCAATTAGATCCTAACTAGACAAGTTTATTGCCTCTTTTGATGACATTAAAAGGACGCATTGTCATTCAGGAGCAAGTAATTACAGAGCAGACTGGGACAGGGATTTACCAATCATTCTAACAGTTACTGATGTTCTTGGATTTCAAGACTAGCAATCTGATTGGCTGAGATGTTCTGTCTCATCCACTCAGATGACAAGCCATCAGATTTCTTTAGAGAACTGGCAATAATATGGTTGGTGAATACATCCCCTGGGAAAACCACACCTATCATCGATCCTCAGAGAGAAATTGCAGAGCTGCAGATTGGAACAAGCAACCCCTGTTCCCAAATCAGTTATGTTATTATGTTACTTACCGTGCTACCAGGGTTTGGCTCAATCATGTATAAGTTTGAATGTAGGGAAAGTGCTTTTTTCCAGACAATGATTCATGGCAACTTTTATACTTTCATCGTACAGAAATGAGATAACTTTATTTTGTCCTCAGAAAAAGTATGCTGCAGGCCATTTTGAACGGAATTTTTCCTTCTTCATAATCAATGACCATGACCCTGGAAATACGGGCACCTCACTATTCCGAAATTACGACCACCATTTCCAGTACCAATGAGAAATTACATATAGATTTTAAACCCCGGAAATGACCACTAATTTTCACAACTTCATTACGACCGGTTAATTTTCATGCGTCCGTAATTGCGCACTGTAGGCCGTTCTTCGTGTACGACCATTCTTGGGTCCCATGGAACCGACAATCAATTATTGGTCTTTAGTTTATCTATCGACTATTGTAACATGATCGTGTTAAGTGATCAAGGTGTTACCTTACATAATCAAATAACCGAAGAACTGATAAGAATTAATTCGGCTTTTATACAGTAATCAAGTGTTTATCACACATTGCTGACCTGGGTGAAAAACATGTCGACATCTGGGTAATTACGATTTGTTTTTTGCATCCAGCTGTTGTAATCTGAGACGCTTGGGTTAGTATTTAGTGATTGACATGGGCTAATTATTTTGTTTTTGTTACACATTAAAGCCATACTTTTATCGCACAGAATATGCAATTTGTAAACAGGTGAACACTTCAACTGTGTGATCGACGATTAGTAGAACTGTTTGAACATTCAACTCGAATCAAAATGGGAAGAAAAAGCGAAAAGGAAAAAAAACAATAAACTGTAAAATTTTCTTGTTGTCATTTTAATGTGTTTGCACAGGCTTCCATGACTAAAATATATGAATATTACTTTGCAGATGACTTAAATCTACATAAGTCTAAATAGAGTCCGGGTAAGATTCAAAATCTAGGTGGGTGAAACCCGGAAATCAGACCACCCCGCTAATAAGACCAATTTTCAAAACTACCACGGGTGGTCTTAATAGAGGGGTTTTACTGTACTGCGTTGGACATTCTACTGCATGCATTATGAGATTTGTTAGCTCCACTGGCCGAAGGCCAGCGGGCTTATGTCATGGCCCGGTGTCCGTCGTGCGTCCGTGCGTGCGTCCGTCCGTGCGTTAACTTTTATTTCAAACATCTTCTTCTCTGAAACTACCCATCCAATTTTCATGAAACTTCACAGAAATGATCCTGCCATGGTCCTCTTCAGAATTTCTTGAAAGAATTTGATTCCTTCAAAAACTCTGGTTGCCATGGCAACAAAACTGAAAAATATTGGAAATCTTTAAAAATCTTCTTGTCTGAAACCATAAGGCATAGGGCTATCAAATTTGGCATGTAGCTTTATGTAGTAGACCTCTATCATGTTTCTTGAGATTATAGCCCTGGGGTCAAAATTGGCTCTGTCCCAGGGTTCACAAGTTTTACATAGGCTTATATAGAGAAAACTTTAAAAATCTTCTTGTCTGAAACCATAAGGCGTAGGGCTACCAAATTTGGCATGTAGCTTTATGTAGTAAACCTCTATCATGTTTCGTGAAATTATAGCCCTGGGGTCAAAATTGGCTCTGCCCCAGGGGTCACAAGTTTTACATAGGCTTATATAGAGAAAACTTTAAAAATCTTCCTGTACCTAGCCATAAGGCCTAGAGCTACCAAATTTTGCATTTAGCTTGATCTAGTTGGGGTCTACCAAAAGTGCCCAAATTATAGTCCTGGGGTCAATTTGGCCTCATGCTGGGGGGGGGGGGGTTCACAAGATTTACATAGGCTTACATAGGGAAAACTTTTAAATCTTGGTGTACATAGCCATAAGGCTTAGGCTACCAAATTTTGCATAATTATAGCATTATCTAGTGGACAACTACAAAGAGGGCCCAAGTTACAGCCCTAGGATCAAGTTTGGCCCTGCACCAGGGGTCACAAGTTTTACATGGGTTTATGGAATGAAAAGTTCAGAAACCGACTTGTTACTAGCCATAAGGCCAAGAACTCCCAAATTTGGCATGTTATTCTTCTAATACACATATTCCCCATTTAGTCCGACTGTAGCCCTGGGGTCAAAGTTTTATAAGGGCTTACATAGTGAAGACTTCTCTTCATGGTTTATATTTATAAGCCAGTGGAGCGATACAGGGCCATCATAGCCCTCTTGTTTTAATCAGCTGTAGCAAACATTAATTGTTTCAGAGATAATATATGCAAATCATCTACTTGGGGCAATTAATGTTTTCTTTTTACTCTTTTCTGCCATAATTGTGTAGCATGATTATATTTTAGTTATCAGTGAGTAGTTTTGTTAAATTTAACTTTGTAAAAACATGTTTTCATGAAGTCATTGGAAAACTCCATCAAAAGTGTGCAGGTATGCACCATGTGGGTTTAGTGCAGTCCCATAAGAAATGCATAAATATGGCTGAAATTGATACTTACATGGAGTTTTTTGTTTGATTTAGAATGATAAACCAGTTTATAGCTGAAGTGTAATGATAAGCCTTTTGGCAAAAACAGTTTGAAGGATGATCCTGTCAAATACCAATTCTTCACAGATACACCTTAAAACATAACTATGTAGATAGACTGCAACTTTTGGTCCACTCTTTTCTCAAAGTCAGATTATCTGAGGTTTTTTCCATCTCCCCAGTTGAAGAGCTTAATGGTAACTCCATACGGAACAATTTGAAGTCTCAGAGAAAGTTGGCTTTTGGAAACATTGTTGGGAAAGGAGAAAATACTGGTAACCGACATTTTGTCCTTTTCCCATAATATTTTTATATCCTTTGTAACACATTTCCATCATTTGAGCCACTTTGATCTGTTGTCTGCAAATGCTTTCATCAGGAACGAAAGTAAAATTTTGTCTTTGGTGTGAAGAGTTACTGCAGCTTCCATTACTGCTGGGCATTGTATATTTTAAGAACAGCAGCTGCATATCAGAGCTTTATTCCGACTTAGAACTTTCCAGGTTTCAAAATTCGATAGAATCTCTGAATATAACCCTTTACCATGCAATCCAGAATTTTTGACTACCTTGAAACAGAAGGCCTTTTAAAATACTGTGGGAAAAGGAGAAAATGCTGTTAACCAGCATTTTCTCCCTTTCCCATTGTCTTTTCTGCCATATCAAGATAGAAATCATCATTTGCACTGCATTTAATTTGTCATCTGCAAGTTTTTTCTGCATGGTCAAGTCAAAAATTTAGTCACTTGGTAAAGAGTTAAACCTCTACCACAGAATCCTAGTTTTGATGAAGAAGGCTTTTAAACAAACATTGTGGGTGAAGGAGAAAATGCTGGTAACAAGCATTTTCTCCTTTTCCCACAGTGTTTTTTAATCTTTTGAATACAATCCCACCAGTTGAGCCTTGTTTAACCCTTTCCCAAACAAGCCCTGGTTTTCACGTGTCTGCAGTACAAGTCTTTTGAAAACACTGTGGGAAAAGGAGAAATTGCTCGAGCAATTTCTTCTTTTCCCACAGTGTTTTCTACCCTTTTTGAGACCTTTCTGCCATTTTCATCAAATTTAAAATTGTCGTCTGCAAACTCTTTCAATTTGGACCAGTCCAAAATTTGTCAATTGGTAAAGGGTTAATTTGTTATCTGCAATAATTATGCTTTGGATTTGGATAAGTCCTAAATTCTTTTGTTTTGTAAAGGGTTAAGTCGAAAAACCAACTTGATGATCCTTTTTGCCTAAAACAAACAATATATTTTGGCTAAAAATTATGGTGCAATAGAAATAATTGCACACACACGTGCACAAAAAATATTTTTATTTCATTTACTTGTGAAGATACTTGAGGCACTAAGTTATTGTGAGGAAAAAGTGGTAAAATATTCTTTGATTAACACTTTTCTCTCTTCAAAATGTGAGAATAAAAAACATTGTAAGGTGAAAGAGAGTAGAATTAATGTTACTATGGTGTATAAACTTCTGCATTTGCATACCTTTGGGGCAAAACCTTAAAAACACAGGATGCTTTTATTTACATAGTAGGGCTTTCAGTGGCTGGCCATCCCTTTACATTGTTTCACCTTACAATAGTCTCCCTTGCTTTCATTTAGCCGAGCCCTTGTAGCTCGGTTGGTAGTGGACTTGAGAACAGGAGGTCGCTGGTTCGATCCCTGACTCAGCCAATTTCTCTCCAAGGATTGATGATAGTCATTGCAATGGGATTCATTCCTCTCTCATAGCTAACCATTGTTTCGACGATGGTTATTCGGGAAAGCAGCCAGTGGCTTGGAAAGAACATTGTACTGGTAAAAGAAACTCCAAGAAAGCATGCATAGGTGCACTGGCTGCTGCGATATAACTGAAATAATGTTGAAAATGGTGTTAACCCTTTACTAAACGACAAAATTTAAGACTTGTCTAAATTGAAAGCATTTGCAGACGACAAAAGAAACATGACTTAAGAATTGAAATATGCTTTTGGAAGGGTAGAAAACATTGTGGAAAAAGGAGAAAATGCTGGTTACCAGCATTTTCTCCGTTTCCCACAATGTTTTCAAAAGGCTTCTTTCTCAGAGTCGTTAAAAGTCGGGATTGTGTGGTAAAGGGTCAAACACCATGCAATCAATTGCTTTCTGTTACCAAAGTAAAGTTCTGTGATTTGGGTAGACAGGTTTCTCCAAAAGTACTTGAACCCTTAACTCTTTACCAAACAAGCCCAGGTTGTTAAAACTGGAAGGAAGAATTTTGAAGCTTTTGAAAACATAGTGGTAAAAGGAGAAAATGCTGGTCACCAGCATTTTCTCCTTTTCCTACGTTGTTGTCTACTTTTTTGAAAGCATATTTCATGACTTAGACATAATTAATTCATTGTCTACAAACGCTCAAGAACAGCAAGTACTATTTTTACTTCTGCAGACTCTGTGCATCAAAATTACGGAGTAGATCTATAGAAAAAGAAGCAATTTTCATGCAGATGCTCTGAAATGACAAATGTTATTCAATATTCAAAGAAGACTTCTGTTTTGTGTGGCTTAATTGAACTCACTTTGTAAAAAAAATATCCTAAACTGAAATGGGATAACCCTTTACCACACAATCCCGAGTTTCAATGACCCTTAAGAAAGAAGCCTTTTAAAAAAACATTTTGGGAAAAGGAGAAAATGCTGGTAACTAGCATTTTCTACTTTTCCCACAATGTTTTCTTTCCTATCAAAGACAAATTCCATCATTTGAGTCATATTTAAATTGTCGTCAGGACAAGTCTAAATTTTTCTCGTGTGGTAAAAAGTTAAAATAAACTTAATGATGATAAAATACAAATGATGCACCTTGGTAATGCAGTCATGTAGACCTTGTTTTTCTCATCTAATTATTCCCTTCCTCTCAGCTCTTAGCTAATGGACTGACTACCTAGACACTTGTTTAACCCTTTACCACAAAATGCCGACTTTTAACGACCCTGGAGAAGAAGCCTTTTGAAAACATTGTGGGAAAAGGAGAAAATGCTGGTAACCAGCATTTTCTCCTTTTCCCACAATGTTTTCTAGCCTATCAAAGAAAAACCGCATCATTTGAGCCACATTGAAATTGTCGTCTGCAACTACTTTCACTTTGGACATGTGTAAAATTTTGTCGTGTGGTAAAGGGTTAAATTACACTAATCTGTACCAGTTTACATCTTTGCTTGACAACAAAATTTTAGACGTTTCTAGTTGCAAGTTTTTGCAGGGAAAAACTTTAACTTTTTACCAGACGACACAATCTTAGATTTGTCCAATTCCAAAGCATTTGCAGACGACAAATTAATTGTGGTTCGGATTTTGGAAGTTGTCTTTGATAGAGTACAAAACATTGTGGGAAAAGGAGAAAATGCTGGTTACCAGTACTTTCTCTTTTTTCCAGAATGTTTTCAAAAGCCTTCTTCCTCGAGGTCTTTAAAACTTGGGGTTGTTTGGTAAAGGGTAAGGTGATAGAAAACATTGTGGTGAAAGGAGAACTTGCAGGTTTCCAGTAGTTACTCCTTTCTCCACAGTGTTTTCAAGTATGTGCCCTACACAATAATCCATTCAGCTATTTGCCAAACAATCCAGCATGATTTTTTAGGACCCACAAAAAGCCTTTTGAAAACATTACATGAAAAGAAAAAATGTAGATTACCAGCATTTTCTCCATTCCACACAATATTTTCTACACTATGAGGACAATTTCTATCATTTGAACCACAATATTTTCAACACCCTCATAGAAAAATCTGAACATTTTAACTCTTTTTCATTCACCAAAATTTTCAACTTGTCCAAATTGAAAGCATTTGCAGACGACATAATTAGTGTGTCTCAAAAATTGAAATTTGTTTTGGAAGGGGTAGAAAACAGTGTGGGAAAAGGAGAAAATGCTGGTTACCAGTATTTTGTCCTTTTCCCACAATGTTTTCAAAGGACTTCAGTCTCAGGGTCATGAAAACCCAGGAATGTTTGGTGAAGAGTTAACCTTTTATCAAACAATCCTGGGTTTAAACAAACCGGGGAAAGAAGCCTTTTGAAAACATTGTTAGAGAAGGAGAATGCTGGTTACCAGGACTTTCTCCTTTTCCAACAATGTTTTCTACTGTATCAGGGTTTTCATTTTGAAATGAAGCAACCGATTGATTAACAAAAACAACAGGCCGAAGGTAAAGGGGGCCGCCTAGGCTTTGGCGTCCATGATTACCAAATGGAGATCGGAGAAACGTATCGTCGCCTACGATTGGATAATTGGATGCAAGTATCCAATGAATGACCGTGTAACATTCATAAACCAATTGTTTCTGGTTTCGCAGTAAAATTGAACCGGTGTTGCAGTACAGTTACCAACGCGTGAAATATTTTCGATATAAACAACGCAATCGATTTTTCAAAGATCCAGCAAAAACAACCGATTAAAGGCCGATTTCAACCGATGTTTTTGATCGGCAATCGGCTTTAAATGAAAACCCTGTGTATCAAGGACAAATTCCGTAATTTGAACCACCTTGAAATTCAATGTCGTCTTCAAATGCTTTCAATTTGGACAAGTCTAAAATTTTGTTGTTTGTTAAAGACTTAAGCATATCTAAAATATTGTCTGCAAATCTTTTCCATACAGATTAATTTTGTTGGCTGGGGCAGAGTTAGAGGGATAGATAAATAAATCTCGAGTATGCTTTTGACTTTGGCGACAAATAGCTTCTGGGTAAGGAGATTGTTGTCTGATTTTTAAACTGCATAATTGTACACTTTTTCAATGGTTATGGTTCATCCTTAAAGGTTAGGCAGTGTGAAGTTTGTTTGTAATGAATTTCTTTAACTCTTAAACAGAAATCCCGACTTTTAACGACCTTGGTAAAAGACTTTTGAAAACATTGTGGGGAAAGGAAAAAATGCTGGTAACAAGCATTTAATCCTTTTCCTACAATGTTTTCTACCATTCCCAAAGCAAATTCTAAGTTTCAGTTCACCTGTATTTTGTAATCTGCAAATGCTTTCAATTTGGACCAGTCTAAAATTTTGTCATTTGGTAAAGGGTTAAACCTCTTTAAGAAGACATCTAATGGCTTTTGAATCTTATTGAAGACTTCATTCTATATTGTATGTCATGTTTCAAGTCTTTGAAATACCGGTAGTCATCATTTTGATTGAATTGTTTAACCTTTTACCAAACGACAAAATTTTAGACTGGTCCAAATTGAAAGCATTTGCAGACGACAATATAAATGTAATTGAAAAATTTAAATTTGTTTTTGGGAAGGGTAAAAAACGTGGGAAAAGGAGAAAATGCTGGTTAACCAGCATTTTCTCCTTTTCCCACAATGTTTTCAAAGGCTTCTTCCTCAGGGTCGTTGAAAGTCGGGATTGTGTGGTTAAAGGGTTAACCGTAACCAGCATTTTTTCCTATTTCCATGATATTTTCTATCAAAGACAAATTCTATAATTTCAGATTGTTAATTTAGTCCACTGGCCACCTCGATATAACTGAAATAATGTTGAAAACAATGTTAAACACCATACAAAACAAATCTGTTCATCATATTGTTGTTTTTCTGTCGGCCAACAAAATATCAGTCTGAATGATTTTGTAAACATGAGCTGGGCCTTCCTATCAGATATTCTTAATCTTTAGGATTCCAAAAATTATGTATGAAGTAACAGATTAAAGTTTTAGAGTTGACTGTCACCAGAAGATAGAGCCCCAACTGCGTTTGGGCTTCATAATTGATATGGGCTTCCTTGTTCAGACATGACCTTTCTCACATTGGGCAATCTGTTATGTCTACTAATCCCAGATCGTCAGTCAATGGGGATATTTCTCTAAGCCTTAACTCTTTACCAAACGACAATATTTTAGACCGGCTTAAATTGAAAGCATTTGCAGACGACAAAATAAATGCAAGTTTAAAATTGAAATTTGTTTTGGGAAAGGTGGAAAACATTCTCGGAAAAGGAGAAAATGCTGGTTACCAGCATTTTCTCCTTTTCCCACAGTGTTTTCAAAAGGCTCCTTTCTTAGGTTCGTTAAATATCGTGCTTGTGTGGTAAAGGGTTAAATACCTCAAAAACTATCATTATGGGACTTTCTTATTCCATTTATCATTTTAATCCTTTGCTAAAACAATCCTGTGTTTCAACAACGCTGAGGAAGAGGGCTTTTGAAAACTTAGTGGGAAAAGCAGAAAATGCTGGTAACCAGCATTTTCTCTTCTTCCCTCTATGTTTTCTACTCTTTCAAAGACAAACCTCATCATTTAAGTCACATTTAATTTTTGGCTCAGCTATTTTTGAAGAAAATGTCGTCGGGTATTGTCGTAGCCCAGGCATCACTGATGGTCTGCGTTGTCATGTGAAAACTTTGATGTTTTACAGTATCTCTGTAATAGGTGAAGATATTTCCTTCAAACTTGGACAAGTTATTAATTATCAAAAGGGGAACCTATACAACAAGGGCAGGTAACCATCAAAGTATTTTTGAGAGTTATGACCCTTTTTTGGCTTAGAATTTTCACTGAAAATCAAGCATCCACAGCCAATTAAGCATTGGATTTTTCATTCTTCAGCTGAGAATGAAACCCACATAACTGCAAATTGTCATGTCTGACTTTTGGCTATATTCTTTAAGCAAAGTGGACAGTGTAGATCACTTTTTATGGAGTCTGATCTTGATCTACACTAGAGGCAAAGGCAATTATAGTAGTGAAATGCGCTTTAAGGAGCTTTAATGTGTTGTCTGTAAACACTTTCAATATTGCTGGGTCTGAAATTTTGCAGTCTGAAGAAGAGTTGCAACATTGATTTTAAGATAAGCCATCTTCGAGAAAGTGGATTTTCAGTGCAAAAAATACATCCTTGACTATTTGCTTAGGGCTGTAAAGTGTAAACATGACAGCTATTAATTCTCTCAAGGATTATTCCCATCTTCCTACTCCCACAAAGCTGATGAATACTTCCCTTTACCCCACAATCCTGACTAATGACCCTGAGAAAGGAGCCTTTTGAAAACATTGAGCGGAAAAGGAGCAAATGCTGGTAACCAGCATTTTCTGCATTTTCGACAATGTTTTTTGCCTTTCCGAAAACAAATTTCAATTTTAAGGTCGCATTTTATTTGTCGTCTGCAAATACTTTCAATTTCAACCACTGCAAAATTTAATTGTTTGGAAAAGGGTTAATCAATTGCAGATTAGCAAGGAACATAGGCTTGAAGAAGCAGCAACTTACACCACCCCATTTCGGTTGACTTGTCATGAAACAATTGCATGTTTAAACTCTTTACCAAACGATAAATTTTGGATTTGACTAAATCGAAAGCATTTGCAGACGACAATTTATATGTAACTCAAATGATGATTTCTGTCTTTGATTGGGTAGAAAACATTGTGGGGAAAGGAGAAAATGCTGGTTACCAGCATTTTCTCCTTTTCCCATAATGTTTTTAAAAGGCTTCTTCCCCAGGGTCGTTAAAACCCGGGATTGTATGGTAAAGGGTTAATAATCTGTAGGAAAAGGGCTGCTGAAAACATTGTGGAAAAGCGAGAAAATGCTGGTAAGCAGTATTTTCTCCTTTTCGTACAATGTTTTCTATCTTTTAAAGACAAAGAATTACTCCCCCCTTGAGCCACTTTTTTGTCATCAACAGGTGTCTGCAAATACAGTTCCTGAGAGTGCAAGTTGGAGAGACAGTTTAGTCATAATGGAGAATGGGGTGGTGGACAGTATAGATCAAAGATCAGATTGCTTAACCAGTGCAGTCTGATCTTGATCTACACTGAACACGATAACTTTCTTTGCAGTTTATCTTGAAGAAAGAGTTAAAACAGGGCAGACATGTAGAGGGTTTTGGCAAAATAATTGATGAACAACAGTGACAGTTTTGGAAGACCTAAATAATGGCACTATAAATTTTCATTTTGGCACTTAATTTTGTTTAAGAAAGGAACAGAATTGATTGATAGATATTTAATTAGCACACACATGAAAGAAGAAAAGGCGAATGTCATTTGAATGTGATTTGCATGTTTTAAGCATAATTATTTGGCAGCTTTTTTTGGAAAAATGAAATACATTCATGGTGTGAGACATTCTTGTTTTGAATAGAAAGCTCTAAAATTCATCTGTAAATGAGAAGTTTTAACCCTTTACAAAACAATCCAGAGTTTTAACGGCCCTGATGGAAAGAATTTTGAAAACAATGTGGGAATAGGAGAAAATGCTGGTTACCAGCATTTTCTCCTTTTCCTACAACATTTTCAGAATTTCTGTCTTAAAAATTGCAGACAAATTCCATCATGTGAGCTAATTTTTCAACTACAAAAGCTTTCAATTATGGACAAGTCTAAAATTTTGTCTTGTGGTAAAGGGTTAAGTTGTGGTCTGCAAATAGTTTCAATTTAGATGAGTCTGAATTTTGGTTGTCTGACAAAGAGTTAACTCTTGGGACACCAAGTATACCTCACAAGATTGTGTTTTGGTCTAGAAATGGTAATTCCCAAATGATAGCAATTTCATTGTTTGCTTGAGACCTGTCCAGCATATCTCAGCACCGCTGAGACATTGTAGATCAAAGAGCAGACTGCAAATTTTTCCAGTCTGATCTTGATTTACATTGACTGCAAAGCAACTGAAATTGTGAAATGAGGTCTAAGTCTTTACCAGCTCACAAAATTTTGGACTCATCCTTTATATTAATTAAAGTATTTGCAGAAGACAAAAAAAAATTAAGTTATTATGATGGGGTTTGTCTTTGAAAAAGTAAGAAAACTTTGAGGTAAAATCAGAAAATTGTGACTACCAGCATTTTCTACTAAACTATTTTTTTTTTTTAATGGCTGTCAAAAACTTGGGATTATCTGATAAAGAATTTTCAGACTGGAAGAGAAATGAAAGTTTTCTCTGTCTGTCTGGTATCTTAACACTGTTTTTCAACAATTTTTAGCTCCACTGGCCAAAGGCCAGTGGGCTTATGTCATGGCCCGGTGTCCGTCGTGCGTCCGTCCGTGCATGCGTGCGTCCGTCCGTCCGTGCGTTAACTTTTATTTCAAACATCTTCTTCTCTGAAACCACCCATCCAATTTTCATGAAACTTCACAGAAATGATCCTGCCATGGTCCTCTTCAGAATTTCTTGAAAGAATTTGATTCCTTCAAAAACTCTGGTTGCCAAAACAAAACTGAAAAATATTGGAAATCTTTAAAAATCTTCTTGTCTGAAACCATAAGGCATAGGGCTACCAAATTTGGCATGTAGCTTTATGTAGTAGACCTCTATCAAGTTTCTTCAAATTATAGCCCTGGGGTCAAAATTGGCTCTGCCCCAGGGGTCACAAGTTTTACTTAGACTTATATAGAGAAAACTTTAAAAATCTTCCTGTACCTAGCCATAAGGCCTAGATCTACCAAATTTTGCATGTAGCTATATCTAGTGGGCCTCTACCAAGCGGGCCAAAATTTTAGCCCTGGGGTCAAAATTGGCCCCACCGCAGGGGTCACAAGTTTTACATGGGCTTACATAGTGACAACTTAAGAAATCTTTCTGTTTTGATTTTTTTTTTGAAATTAGCCTTGCATCAGGGGTCTTATGTTTTACAGAGGCTTCATATGCAAAATCACCTTATTTATAACCATACAGACTTGTATTATCTTGGCATGTGGCTTTATCTTGTGGACCTCTACCAGGGTTCAAGTAATTATAGCTCTGGGACCAAAAATGGCTTTGCCCTGTGGGTCTCAACATTCACATGGGCATTTACAAAGAAAACTTTGTAAGTCTTCAATTTGAAACCATTTGGCTCAGAATTGAAATGTTTAGTATTTATGGTTTATATTTATAAGCCAGTGGAGCGATACAGGGCCATCATGGCCCTCTTGTTCACTCGTATCACAGCAGCCAGTGAACCTGTCCAATCTTGTTTCAATAACCATCAGTCCTCGTAAGGAGCATGGCCATGCTTGGATGCTAGCTCTTTAGCCCCTGGATAGTATGCATTATCTTCCGCTAGATGTCATTTTTCAATACATAACCAGTGCTCCAGATAATTTTCAATGACATCAGTACAGTACTGATGAAAATCAAGATTAATCAGTACCAGCATATGGGGATCAGTACCAACATTTGGTTAACGAGACTGATTAAAGTCAAAATCGGTTTTCTTGCATTTGCTTTTATATAAGCATTACTGTAAAACTACATAACATTTTACCTAGTAACAGTATGATGTTTACTGTACAAAGTGTAAAACAGGTTTGTAGAAACAAATATGCAACTCATAATCTTTTTTTGAAGCGATCTTTTTTTCATGCTATTTAATTTTTGGAAAAATAGTTGTGCAGGATTTGACATAAATTTGTCAAATAGGGTCGCAAATAACTTCAAAACCTGTAATTTTACGCGAGAAAAGCAGATATCAAAAATACTTTTGAATTCACCAGGGCTTCGGTTTTGGAGACATTTTTTCTAACTTGACCCAAATTGGTGCCACTGGCGATCAACAGAGAGCCCATCTGGGTGCATGCGCTTTTTTCTTCATATTTTTTGTGCGTGATTATTCAGTTTAGAGCATGAATTATTGCACATTTATACATAAATGGGAACAGTGCTTAAGTCTTGGCCAGTCTGATTTTATTTTTCAATGATTCTCAGTTTTGTTAGGATTATTTGGTTCTGGAGATGGATGAAATAACCTAGCCAGACGTTTCTGTGTATTCCCCGACTTTTTCGAAGTGCAAACTATTCATTCGGAACATACATGTACATAGTATGATTATCCGCTGGTCCCACGCCGTAATAGATAAAAACTTGACTAAAGCCGAGATACAGGGTCTAATTCCGGTCCGAGACGATTTTCCCTTTTTATTTAACGGGAAAAAAATTGGAAAATCGCTCGGCAATCCCGAAGATATCTGAATGTTTGTCTGAGAAAGAGTAAGCTCCCTTTCATTGTGTACGGATTCGTACCCTATATTTTACGTACCTGGAAAAACGTTCCATATAGAGTACGGAATTTTGTAAAAAAAGATGCGTAACAATCAGATCGTCATCCGTAAATTACATGAATACGGACCTTATCTGGAGCACTGCATAACTCTTTACCAAACGACAATAATTTAGACTGGTCCAAATTGAAAGCATTTGCAGACGACAAATTAAAGGTGGCTCAAATGACGAAATTTGTCCTTGATAGAGTAGAAAACATTGTGAGAAAAGGAGAAAATGCTGGTTACCGGCATTTTCTCCTTTTCCCACGTTTTCAGAAGGCTTCTTCCTCAGGGTCATTAAAAGTGGGGATTGTGTGGTAAAGGGTTAATCTATCTGTTACGGGCATTCTGGGTACAGAACCGGACTACTATTCAAGGTGGGAATCAATGCAGCCAATTTCAAAGTAAAATATGTTTTACTCACTAACCTACCTGGTATGATTCATCCAGCCATGGTTAGCCAGCATATAACCTCTTCACCAGTCATTTATAAACACAGCTCCTATAAGAAGGCAGAAAACTGACCAATAGCAAAAAGTTTTGACACAGGTCAGCCTGGGCGGACTGGGTTGGTACTTTTTTTCAGATGCATTATAACCCCTTTTCACAGAGCATGGCTCATTTGTTGTTTTGTAAAAAGTTGAGGGAAATTGACTCCACAATATAATACTGGTATGTGGGTCTATACGCAACATCGCTCCAGGGAATGAACAGCATTGAATAAACTACTGTTTTATTCATTAACTTGATGAGCTGACAAACTGACACAAGCAAAGCACATTTACTCATTTGTATGGAGATTAGATTTCAATTCTTTTAGGAATTAACTCTTTACCAAAAAATAAAATTTTAGATCAGTCCAAATTGAAAGCTTTTGCAGACGACAAAATAAATGTGACCCAAAAATTGAATTTTGTCTTGGGAAGAGTAGAAAACATTGTGGGAAAAGGAGAAAATGCTGGTTACTAGCATTTTCTCCTTTTCCCACAATGTTTTCAAAAGGCCTCTTCCCCAGGGTCGTTAAAAGTCGGGATTGTGTGGTAAGGGGTTAATACATATCATTATATTTATTAAGTATCAATATTATATGATTTCCTTCAATAATCATGGACAGAATAGTAATGAAATGAAGACAAATAGATTCTGGATATAGATATTAATGTACATTAACTCTTTAACTGCCAGTGTCGCCTTTTATAGCTTTTGCAGATGCCATAGATCAAGATCAGACTGCACAAAATATGCAGTCTGATCTTGGATCTACACCATCTGATACCTGATGCTAAGCTTTACCTTATGTTGTGTTCAGTTTCAGAGAAGACTTGACTTTATTTAGCTCCAGGCAGCGAAAGACTTAAATTACACTGTGGCCCATCAAGTATAAGCCTATTTTTGGCAACACCTTGATTTGCCACTCTGTATTTAACTCTTTATCAAAATACAAAATTTCAGACTCATCCAAATTCAAACTTGTTACAGACAACAAATAAAGTATGGCTAAAATGATGAAATTGTATCTAAAACGGTAGAAAACATGGTGGGAAAAGGAGAAAATGCTGGTTACCAGCATTTCCTCCTTTTCCCACAATGCTTTCTAAGCCTTCTTACTCAGGGTGGTTAAAACATTATTGTGACAGACCTGAAAGACATTGACTTTTGAGAGAAGGATGGTAAAGTTACAACAAAAAAAGAAACAAAAAACATAGAGAAGTCTCAGTGCTCATCCATCAACCAGCTTCCATTTAAATCCTCAGTATGTGTCCTCAGAGTGGCCAGTATGGGGACACCGATTTATCATTATGAGGACAATGTGGTACAAAAGGGGCTGTCAACAGCCCTGTGTGTGTTGATTTACCTGGCCTTCTTCATGTTGTTTTTCTACTCTGTTCTCTAACCCATTACCCCATTTTTTCATTACTACCATGTTTATCCCTTTCCCAAACGACAAATTTTAGACTCCAGACAAATCTGAAAGTGGTACAAATGAACTGGAGTTCTTTGACAAGGCAGAAAACCTTGTGGTAAAAGTGAAAAATGCTTGGTACCAGCATCTTATACCTTCCCCCAGTTTTCAAAAATCCTCGTCCTAGAGGTTGCTAAAACTTGGGATTTTTGGTAAAGGGTTAAGCAGGGTTTCCTTTTACGACATAAAAGCATCTATATATGCACGAAAATGAGGTCGGACACATAATATCAAAGCTGATTGCTTCCCTTGGACGCAGTCAAAAATGAGTCAAAACCATGATTTAACCCTTTACCAAACGACAGAATGCTAGACTGGTCCAAATGGAAAGCATTTGCAGACGCCAATTTCATTGTGGCTCAAATGGAGAAAATTGGCTAGAAATGGGTAGAAAACATTGTGAGAAAAGGAGAAAATGCTGGTTACTAGCATTTTCTCCTTTTCCCAAAATGTTTTTCAAAAGACTTTCTTCTTCAGGGTTGTTAAAACTCCGGATTGTGTGGTAAAGAGTTACCTAGATGTACATCAATAACGAAACTAATGCAAGATACCGGTACAAAGTTTTAATATTACAAACTGACAATCGAATTCCAAAGTGTCTATAAATAGATTTTGGTATGCCAAGATATAACCAAGAAATATAAAAATAGATCTCTTTGTCATCCACTTCGACTGGTTACCCAAGATGTGCTCATATTGTCTTTCCAGGCAAACTGATCGTAGTAAAACAGCTGTTGTTTAGCATTTCTTTCCTGAAGATGGCTTCCCAGGCCAAAAAGAAAATGCATTCGCAATCTTTCCAAGACCAATGGCTGAAAGATCCTACCTCCCAAAGTTAGATGCTAAGAAAAATTTATCTATATTCCTCTATTTGTGTAAATGTGCCTGATTTGTTATGAAACTAAGCAGAAATACGGTTCTTACTAAAGGGTGCATGGACTTTCAAAGAAGTTCCATCATGACATAAGATTTGTACTATTTCGAGTGACAGTCACTGGTGTGCACAGCACGTCAAGTCTACAACAAGGTTCCATAAAAAAGTCATTTGAAATAACATCTTCTTTTTATCCACTAACCAAATGTGGACTTAACTATTTACCACACAGTCACATGTTTTAACGACCCTGAACAAAAAGTCTTTTAAAAAGAATGTAGGAAAAGGAGAAAATGCTGGTAACCAGCATTTTCTCCTTTTCCCACAATGTTTTCTACCCTTCCCAACACAAATTTCAGTTTTTGAGTCACATTTATTTTGTTGTCTGCAAATGCTTTCAATTTGGACAAATCTGAAATTTCGTTGTGTGGTAAAGGATTAATAAAGACGATTTATGCAAGCAAAAAAGGGACTCGGATGGAACACAACTGGGCTCAACTTTTGCAGTTTCACTGGGTCCCATGGACTCAGTAAAATTTTATTCAAATGGAAACACTGGGGTTAAGGTATTCGAAAAAATATTTGAGGATGATTATTAGGTTATGTTTTAACCCTTTCCCAAACAAGCCCTGGTTTTCACGTGTCTGCAGTACAAGTCTTTTGAAAACACTGTGGGAAAAGGAGAAATTGCTCGTCACGAGCAATTTCTCCTTTTCCCACAGTGTTTTCTACCCTTTTTTCAGACCTTTCTGCCATTTTCATCAAATTTAAAATTGTCATCTGCAAACTCTTTCAATTTGGGCCAGTCCAAAGTTTGTTGTTTGGGAAAGGGTTAACTTTTACTCCTTTGCCCACAATCTTTTCTACACTTACGATACGAATCCCATCATGTGAATCCCACAGTAAGTTTCTTGTTGAAGTGCAGTGCGAAGCATCCCAACCCAGAGTTACCATGTTGAAACGGAACACAAAAAATTTGATTCTGGGTACCTCACATTTTGAAATCAATACCGTTAAAGTAGTACTAATAAGAGAAAACTTCAATCAGTTGAGTATCCCTGCAATACTTAACCCCTTACCACACAATCCTGACTTAACGACCCTGAGAAAGACAGCTTTTGAAAACATTGTGGGAAAAGGAGAAAATGCTGGTAACCAGCATTTTCTCCTTTTCCCACAATGTTTTCTACCCCTCCCATATAAAATTTCAATTTTTGAGTCAAATTTTATTTTTTTGTCTGCAAATGCTTTCAATTTGGACCAGACTAAAATTTTGTCATTTGGTAAAGAGTTAAACAACTTTTACAAATGGGAAAACTTACATGAATTGCAAGATAGATAATTATGTGTTCAAGTACACAATTATCAGAACAGAATTAAAACGGAGGTTGAGAACAGCCTGCTATAGAGAGAAGCAGCAACCATCAGTAAATATTCTCAGTATGGATGAATATAAAATATTGTTTTCTAGTGAAGGGTTAACCCTTTCCCAAACAAGCCCTGGTTTTCATGTGTCTGCAGTACAAGTCTTTTGAAAACACTGTGGGAAAAGGAGAAATTGCTTGTAACGAGCAATTTCTCCTTTTCCCACAGTGTTTTCTACCCATTTTGAGAACTTTCTGCCATTTTCATCAAATTTAAAATTGTCGTCTGCAAACTCTTTCAATTTGGACCAGTCCAAAATTTGTCATTTGGGAAAGGGTTAAGTTAGCATGACTGATGAGGAACTAGGTGATTTTGTGTGTTCCCACCATGCTATTGATAAATTGTTACTGTGTAGCACCATTTCCAATGTGATGCATTACTTGGAAGCACATTAGTTTTAGTTAATAAGCTGCAAAAATTTCTCCTACCTTTGGGACATGAACCCTTTGCTTTACAGGGACAGTTTTATTAATCCTCAGTCTAGGATTACCCCTTTACTAAACAATCCTTAGTTTTAACATTTTTGAAAAAGAAGGCTATTGAAGATGGAAATCATCATTTGAGCCACATTTAATTCATTACCAAACAACAAAATTTTAGGCTTGTCCAAATTGAAAGCATTTGCAGACAACAAGTTGAGTTTGATTCTAACAATTGTATTCATCTTTGAGGTTAGAAAATATTGTGAGAAAAGAAGAAAATGCTGGTTACCAGCAGTTTCTTCTTTTCCCACAATGTTTTCAAAAGGTTTTTTCCTCAGTGGTTAAAACTTGGGATTGTTTAGTAAAGGGTCAATTTGTCATCTGGAAATGCTGTCAATTTGGTCTAGTCCAATATTTTGTCATTTGGGTTTAAAATAGCATTATTGGAAATGGTAAACTCCTTTTATGTTGTATTTTCTGTATTCATTTAATTTCATGTGGATCATTTATAGACAAGCATTGTACATTCATTTTGTTTTGTTTGTTTTATCCAGGGAATGAACAAAAGGGAAAATAAGGATAGCACTACATGGGAAGGCAATTTCTGTTTCTTCTGTCAATGTCTAACCTTTATCAAAAGAGGTCATCCCCCAAAGGTCATCCATGTCTAAATGACAGATCGTGCACCACAAAAACATCTGTGCCAAGCTCCTGGAAGACCCAATTCTACTCCCCTTGCTCCATTTCACCAGCTGCTTTTCTGGCAGACAGTCTTTGACCACTAGACTGTGCCTGATTGTGTGTCATTTATCAAAATGTAACTTGGTAATTGATTGGGGAGCCAGTCTTGTCAATTTAGAATATCAACTTACATAGACCTTGTTTACAGGGGAATACTTGGCTCCTGGATCCATCACTACATACATGAATCTTTTCAAGGGTGTTTCTGACACATAGAAAACAAAGAAATTGGCTTGATATTTCTGGGTTATCCTTTACTTTTGATTTATTGAAATACAAATTTGGGTTTTTTTCTACTCTGTGTGCATTCCTGGAAAAGGGATAATTCCTTTCTACAAACAGTTTGGTCTTTTCTGCAATGCTTTCCACTAACAGAAGAGCAATGTTTTCATTCCATGATAATGATGTACATGTATTCTTTCATTGTTTTGGTTTGTCTGAAAACAGAAATGTATCAAGGAATGTAAAAATAGAATTCACCTCTATTGTAACATTAAAACAGGAAACCAAGAGATCTGCACCCTGAAATATTATTTATGTAAATATGAATATCACAGAGCCACTGAAAGAGTTTTGTTATTTATCACACTTTCTTGCTTTTATCATAGGAAAAGAATTTCCTGACTTCAAAAGATCAGAAAAGGTTCAGAAATTAATTGTCTGTAGTAATATTGTGTAAATGTGGAATGGGGAGTTTTGATTTTGGTTTTATTTCAGAAAATATGAACTTTGTGTGAACAATAAAGGTTATTTTTATATGATATCATCTCTAGAACTGTATATTAAAATGGGCAATTTAGTAACTAATGTAACTCATCCCTGATTTAATATGAAACACTTGAGTCATAATTATCATTACTCCATTCTATCCATTTCCCTACTACAGCTTCTGATAAGAACTGTTCTTTAACCCTTTACTGCACAGTGCCGCCTTTCAACGACCCTGAGAAAGATTGAACCTTTTGAAAACATTGGGGGAAAGGAGAAAATGCTGGTAACCAGCATTTTCTCCTTTTTCCACAGTGCTTTCTACCTTATCAAAGGAAAAATTGCACCATTTGATCCACATTGAAATTTTCATCTGCAAATGCTTTCAATTTGGACAAGGCTAAAATTGTGTCTTCCGGTAAAGGGGGCTATCAGATATGGCTTTATAACATGGCACTTCATAAAGGAGTACAAAGCCTCAGTTTGGAACTGAAACAAATATTAAACCTTTACAACAAAATTTTGTACCAGACCAAATTGAGTACATTATTTTGCAGACAAGAAATTAAATATAACATTAGTGATTATTTCCATCTTCATGAAAGTAGAAAACGTTGTGGGAAATGGAGAAAATGCTAGTTACCAGCATTTTATCCTTTTCCCACAATGTTTTCAAAAGGCTTTTTCCACAGGGTTGTTAGCAGGCAGCATTGTGTGGTAAAGGGTTTAGGTAAAATGGTGCTCTTGAAGCAGCAGTGAACATTTGGGAAACTAAAAATAATTTTTTCTTGCCTTTTATCATGAACCCTTTTTTTTAAGGGTTATGAATGAAAAAAATGGTGATATATATCTTCTGATTAAGCTTGGAATGAAAATGACGAAAAGTAAATTTTATCTATTGATAATTCAAATTCATTTGCATCGAACTATTACACAACCAGACAAACCAAATAAATGAACTGTCAGATTTTTAGCTTCTCCTTGGAAATTATTTTCTATATCTGACATTAGATTATAGAGAGCGCCAGTGCCGTGGCATTGCCAGAATTAGTGAGACCAAGCCCCATAATCAATCACATCCAATTTTCTCCTAATCTTCATCCTGTCAAAGGCTTGATGCTGATCAAGGTCATTTAGATGTTTGAACTGTGGTTTCTAGTATTGATCTATGTGGGAAAGATGCTTGGTCAGAAAACAATGGCTGATCAACACCTGAGTTTGATATGAGATTATGATAATAACACAATGTGCTGACAGGGGAGATAGCTGCATTCCATAATTTACATTGAATGCTTGAGATAGATGTTATGTTGAATGCAAAAGACATTTATTCTTGTAAGAAAGCAAATGGTAAATTATGATAGGTTATGAGTAAATCTCTACATTCATCCTCGTAAACAGCAACTTTTTATGATGGAAAGTATTGTAATTTTCAAGAAAATAAGAAGAAAATAAAATAATGTTTACAAGAAACAGATCTTTGTGATGATTAAAAGAATTCCATAGTGCTTGAAAAATGATATGCATGTCTGTTTGCTTTGATGTGAAATAGGTATATTTTCAGTGTCTAACTAATTGTCTCTCAAAATATCAAATTCCAGCTTCATTTCTAAAGTGCAGGGCTGCTATTTAAGGGGTTGCAAGTTTGAATTCCGGCTCATGAAAAAGAAGAATATCTTTAAAAAAGATAGGCAGCATAAGATATGCTTGAATATGAGTATTGAAACTCTTTATATGTTCAATATGAAGTAAAATAATGAAAAGTAACCTCATGAGCAATTGCCTCTTTTTTCCTCTCTGTTTTTCATTTTGTTGAAAAGTAGTAGTGGGGTACCGGGGAACGCTTATGGAGATATTCAATTTCCAAATAGCACAAGAAAATCAAAGCGTTGAAGACACTGTTGTGGCATTTGTCAAGGGAGCCATTGTGTGGAATTAATAATTTAAAAAATAAACAACAGAAATACTTTAAAAATATTTGCTTGAAAGTTAACCTACTATGTAGTCATGCAAAATCCGATAGAGAAGGGTGCAATCTTGTGGGACGAACAAGTCCGGGCGAACATGCCCTGGCATGAATGAGCCCAGGAACGAAATGGTTTTGGGACGAACAAGCACGGTACGTGTGTATCATTACGCCACTGTAGAAGGCCATCGCTGCTCAAGCTATTGTCGATAAAAAGGAAGTATTTCAACGATCGATGGCATAATCTAATTTATTGTGATACGCAATTTTCAATTTCATATCTGAGTGCAACCGAAACACTTATTTGTCTTAGAAAAAATGATTTTAATTGGGTTTACTTCCTTCAGTTTTGCACAAGCTACGATACATGATTTTCAAAATGCCGTATTGAACTCATAGTGGCATTGTCTTCGACAAATGCCACAAAAATCATTTTCTACTACATGAGTCTCCTATGGTATGAATCAAGGCCCCAGGGTTGGCTGTAGCAATGCTTAATAGTGGTTTTATAAATGTGCGAGCAAATATATCAGCAGGGGCCCACCAAATAAACATGTGCACATTTTCTACCAATCGCAAATTACAATCTGTTCATTCTTTATCAGTACCAAGAAGTACTAGTAGCTCAAAAGTCAGCACCCCTTTGATAAATAATAACAATTTTTTCTTTTTGATGATTGAATTATTGAGAGTGCTCGGAAATTTTGTTCAGAAACACTTTCTGCTTGCTCAGCTGTTGACCCTCAAGCTGCTAAGCGCGACTCACTGACCTTTTGCAGACAGTGTAGATCAAGATCAAACTGCACAGAACATGCAGTCTGATCTTTGATCTGCACTATCATTGAGTTTCTCTAGAATAAATTGGTTACCTCTTTACCACAAGACAAAATTTTAGACTTTTCCAAATTCAAAGCATTTGCAGACGACTTGTAATGAAGGTTGCTCAGGTCATGGAATTTTTTGGGGAAACTGTAGAAAACATGGTGCGAAAAGGAGAAAATGCTGGTTACCAGCTTTAGTAAGTGAAATATGATGGTCGCTTTTCTCCAGAATGTCTTAGCAAAGTGAACTGTATATACCAAAGATCAGACTGCGTGTTTTGTGCAGTATTGTCTTGATCTACTTTGGTGGCAAAGGAAACAAAAATTAGGGAAAGGTGCAGAAGGGCTGAAAAAAAAAAACATCACATGAAAATTTGTCCCATTGGTGGTTTATCACCTATGACAGGTACACTTCAATCGTCTTTGTATCCCCCCAAAATGTGATGATTCTAACACATGGCTGAGATGTTTTCCCATTTCTCTGTTGAATAATTTCAATACTGAGGAGCAGTCTTCAAGTCTGGAATTTAAATCTGAAACTCATCTTTTCTGTCCTTTGATGTTTAGTCAGTTCCTTACTGCAAAGGCAGGTGTGTTTTGATATAGTGACAAAAGTGGATGACCTTCACCTTTGACTTGTAACCTTGACCTTTTAGCTGGATTTCAAATACAGTTACTTTTTTTTAGACCTGTAGTATGCAACCCATTGGGTTTCTGATATTTGCTAACCCTTTACCCCACAATCATCAGTTTTAACAACCATGTGAATGGAGGCTTTTGAAAAAAGTGTGGGAAAAGGAGAAAAATGCTGGCGACTCAGCATTTTCTTCTTTTCCCACTATGTTTTCTGCCCGTTTGAGACAATTCTCATCATGCTAGTCATTATGCTGTCTGCAGTTTCTTTGACAACCTCAAGATTTTGTTGTCTGGTAAAGAGTTAACGGGCAGTGCACAGGTCAAAACTGAACTTTATCATTAGAGTTGGTAGAAAACATGGTAGAAAGAGGAGAAAATTATGGCTGCAAGCATTTCTGTTTTTTACCTCAGTGTCATTTTGAGTGCATGGTAAAGGATTAATTCTTTACTAAACAGAAAATTCCTGAACCTGTCCACATTCAAAGGATTTGCAGATGACAAATCAAATCTAGCTCATGTAACTTGTTTTGTTCTTGAAAGGGTAGAAAACACTGTGGGAAAAGAAGAAAATGCTGCTTACGAGCATTTTCTTCTATTCTCACAATGCTTTCAAAGGCCCTCTTTGTCATGGTTGTTTAACTCTTTACCAAACAACAAAATTTTGGACTAGTCCAAATAGAAAGCATTTGCAGAAGACAAATTAAATGCGACTTAAAAATTGAAATTTGCCATGGGACGGGTAGAAAGCATTGTGGTTACCAGCATTTTCTCCTTTTCACACAATGTTTTCAAAAGGCTTCCTTTTCAGGGTTGTTAAAAGTCTGGATTGTGTGGTAAAGACTTTGGATCCTGTCTATGAAGTATAACATGACTGAAAACTGTTGTGGAACTGTATGAATAATAAATCAACTTATTATGAGTGCAAAATTCTCTTTTCTTATTATCTTTTATTATTGTATACCTGTAGACTCGGATATTCTGTACTAATTATAACAGATATTTTATTGTACCATTGCAGTGTCGTACATAAAATGAATCAAAATAATTAACTCTTTACCAAACTACAAAATGTTACCATTTTCTAATTTGAAAGCATTTGCAGATGACAATTTGAATGTTGTGCAAATGATGAGATTCATCTTTGGTTTGAAAACACTGTTAGAAAAAGAAGAAAATGCTGGGTACCAGCATTTTCTTCTTATCCCACAATGTTTTCAATAGTGATTCGTTTCTTCAGGGTCATTAACCCTTTACCACACAATCACGACTTTTACGGACCCTGAGGAAGAAGCCTTTTGAAAACATTGTGAGAAAAGGAGAAAATGCTGGTAACCAGCATTTTCTCCTTTTCCCACAATGTTTTCTATGCTAACAAGGACAAATTTTGTCATTTGGGCCACCTTTAATGTGTTGTCTGCAACTGCTATCAATTTGGACAAGTCTTAAATTATTGTCGTTTGGTAAAGGGTTTAAACACAAGACTGTTTGGTAAAGGGTTACAGAGTAAGAATACATGATTTTTCTTGTCAAGTGTGTAATTTTTTTTTGTCACAACTTGATTGGATCATTAGGAGCTAATTCATAGGCTTGTCAGTGGTGCAATTTCGGAGTGTTCTGCTATAATCATTACAGAGACAAAAAATGTAACAAAAAAGAAAGCTCCTGTGATGTTATGAATATTGCATGTTAGCTAGAAATCATGCATTCAGATGCACGCAGTAAATCATTTAACATGAACGTGATTGTCTTCAGCGAGAATGTGATTGATAACTGTTGGCACATAGCTTGCTACAATAGCTTTAGCCTTTTCCCAAACGACAGATTTTTGGCTCTTCCAAATTGAGAGCATCTGCAGGGGATAAATATCAAAGTGGTAAACAAATGAACTCAAGTTCTTCAACAGGATAGAAAACATTGTGGAAAAAGGAGAAAAAAATTTAAGACTTGTCCAAATTCAAAGCAGTTGCAGATGACAAATTGAAGGGGGATCAAAGGATGAAACATGCCTTAAATTAAGTAGAAAACATTGTAGGAGAACAAGAAAATGCTGGTTACTTCTTTTACAGAGAGATAATTCTTTCTCAGGGTTGTTAAAACTTGGGATTGGGTGGTAAAGGGCAAACAGCATTTTCTCCTCTTTCCACAATGTTTTCAAAAGGACTCTTCTCCAGGGTCATGAAAAGTAGGGATTGTTTGATAAAAAGTATTTTTATGGATATTGTAGACCAAGATCAGACTGCCCTGGCGCCCACTTTGATCTGGGATCAATAATATGTGGTGTTTTTGCAAGATACATGTAAACAGCATTTCTGTCTCTCAGTTGTTTACATTTCAACATTTTTACTAATCAGCTACCAAAAAAAAGCTAAATAAACATTTTTCTGCTTTTCCAACTATGTTCTCTTTTCTATTCTTTGAAAATCGTATCCCATCATTTTAGCTATACATTTTGATATTCTGTCTGCAAACTTTAGCTCTTTACAAAAAAAAAAACCATTTTAGACTGGTCCACATTCAAAGCACTTGCAGATGACATATTTGATGCCCGACACAAATTAAGATATTAATGTCTTTAAATGGTAGAAAACACGGCTTTTCCCACAATGTTTTCAAAAGCAGGGTTGTTAAAACTCTGGATTGTGTGGTAAAGGGTTAAAGGGTAAAGGGTAAAGTTTTTCAGTTTTGGACATGTGTAAATTTTTGTGTGTGGTAAGGAGTTAACCCTTTACCACACAATCCAGACTTTTAACAACCCTGAGAAAGAAGCCTTTTGAAAACAATGTGGGAAAAGGACAAAATGCTGGTAACCAGCATTTTCTCCTTTTCCCACAATGTTTTCTAACCTTTCAGGAACAAATGCAATAATTTTAGCCACATTTAATTTGTCGTCTGCAAATGCTTTCAATTTGGACCAGTCTGAAATATTGTCGTTTGGTAAAGAGTTAATTCTGTTACTAAGAGAGATGAAAAGGTGATTATGATCAGTTATTAATGAACCTTACTGCTTCTGGAAATCACATTCAGATAACAAAATTGATCATGATGGCTGATCCGGGTCACTTCCAAGATTTTCTGGTCTGATGAAAGAGAGTTTAGGGTCAAACCATGTTAGCTCTGTGGGTAGCATGCAAATAGAAGTCAGGAGAAAGTATAAGTCACTGTTGATAAATAGGTTGCAGGCTTGAACCATGTCCCGCTGAACCTTTGTTTTAACTCTTTGCCACGCAATCTGGAGTTTTAGCGACCCAGAGGAAGTAGTCTTTTGAAAATCTTGTGGGAAATGGAGAAAATGCTGGTAAAGAGCATTTTCTCCTCTCCCCCCAGTGTTTTCTACCTTATCAAAGACAAAGTCCATCATTTGAGCCATATTTAAGTGGCCCAATGCTCAAATTTTTCCTTCAATTATATTGGTCTCAATATTATTGACAGTTTGACGTTTGCCCTACACACAATATAATGTATCATGCAATGTTTATTTTGTGCCCAACTAGCTGTCACAATGGACAGAATAAGTGCATTGGCAATGGCTTTTAAGCTTGTCGTCTGCAAATGCTTTCAATTCGGACAAATCAAGGATTTTGTCATGTGGTTGAGAGGTAATGTTTATAACTATAAATGCTTTTAATATGGAAAAGTCTGAAATTTTGTCATCTGAACAAGGGTTAACTCTTTACCACACAATCTCGAGTTAAACTGACCCTAAGGAAAGGGACTTTTGAAAACATTGTGGGAAAAGGACAAAATGCTGGTAACCAGCATTTTCTCCTTTTTCCACAATGCTTTCACACCTTATAGAGAAATCTTTTCTAATTAATACAACATTTATTTTGTCATCTGCAAATGCCTTCAATTTGGGCCAATCTAAAATTCTGTCTTTTGGTAAAGGATTAAATCCTTTGAGCACAGGAGAAAAGAAAAACAGAAATTGTCAGTCGAGAAATCAGACTGAAATCATTGTAATTTCAAGGATGCTTTTGTCCAGAATGTCTCGGAGTGTCTCAGTGAATCAGACATTGTAGATCAAAGATCAGACTGCATATGCTGTCCAGTCTAATCTGAATCTACACTGAAAGCAAAGGCACCTAAAGTTGTGAAAAACTTATGAAGGGTTAAAGTGGCTGTAAAAGAATTATTTCTTCCTTTTCCTTGTCATTAAGACAGTGTACAAGTTGGGAACATTTCTCTCCCTGTCCTTGCAATTACTGTCTATTTTTTCCTAGAAATTGTCACAGAAAATTGAGAGTTATGATGTCTCCTTGTTTCTGTTACCATGGCAACCTGTCTCCAGGTTAATCTGCAGTTACCTTTATGGTTGTTCCTGTAATCATTGATTTGCACGATGGAATAAAATCTTACAAGTAATCTTCTAATGGAAAAGCTAAATCCATTACTTCCCCCAGACAATTTAACCTTCAGACACCTTTTATCAGCCAGTATAGATCAAGATCAGATTGCACATTATGTAAAACTGCACAGTATGTGCAGTATTGGAATTTTCAGCCTTTCCTGCAGCGCCGAACTTCCACCCTGTTCCCTATCAAAAATAGAACATTTTTTGCCAATTCCAAGATTTTTTTTCCCAAATAGACAAAACAAATTATTGCCTTGGACATAATACGTGTCAGTTATTTATTACTCGATCTGTAAAGGTGTAGTAAACATGGTAAAACAGTACTGGTTAAAGTCCCATTTACATTGTGAAACAATATTGGTTCGATACTCTACAGGTGAACTGTTAACTAGAAGCCAAGGTGATGGGTGTGCATCATAATTGAAATTCTAACATAAATACACATGTTCATTCCATATAGCTGTCCAGTTTATGATGAATTTTTCCTTTATGCTAGACTATAAACATTGTTTGCTGTTTTTAGCATAAAATCCTGAAAGTGGGAGGCAGGATGAAGTGACTAACCTCTTTACCATACAACAAAAAAGTAGAATTGTCCAGATTGAAAGTATTTGCAGATAACAATTTCATTTTGACTCAAAAGAGGCAATTTGTCTTTGATAGGGTAGAAAACATTGTGGGAAAGGGAGAAAATGCTGGTTTTCAGCATTTTGTCCTGTTCCTACAATGTTTTCAAAGGCTTCTACCTCAGGGTTGTTAAAAGTCGGGATCCTGTGGTAGAGGGCTAACTGTATGTATGTAAAGATATGAGAGGCCCTTCATAAAATGATTATACTAGTTATGAAATTTACTGCCTTCTCATCTACCAGAACAACAGCTATTTGTCTTGCAGGACATTAAATCTCAAGACCAAGAAAAACTAATCCATAATGATAGAATTCGGTACTGAAAGAAGTCTTTTGAAAACAATGTGAAAAAAGGAGAAAATGCTGGTAACCAGCATTTTCTGTTCTTCCTATAATGTTTTCTACCATTTTAACCCTTTCCTAAACAAGCCCTGGTTTTCACGTGTCTGCAGTACAAGTCTTTTGAAAACACTGTGGGAAAAGGAGAAATTGCTCATAACGAGCAATTTCTCCTTTTCCCACAGTGTTTTCTACCCTTTTTAATAACTTTCTGCCATTTTCATCAAATTTAAAATTGTTGTCTGCAAACTCTTTCAGTTTGGACCAGTCCAAAATTTGTAATTTGGGAAAGGGTTAACTCTTTACCAAACGACAAAATTTTAGACTGGTCCATATTGAATGCATTTGCAGACGACAGAATAAATGGGACTGAAAATTTGAAATTTGTTATTGTAATATGGTAGAAAACATGGTGGGAAAAGGAGAAAATACTGGTTACCAGCATTTTCTCCTTTTCACACCATGTTTTCAAAAGGATTCTTTTACTTGGTCGTTAAAAGTCGGGATTGTGTGGTAAAGGGTTAAGGACAGAATCCATGAATTAACCCTTTACTGCACAATGCTGCCTTTTGACGCCCCTGGGAAAGAAGCCTTTTGAAAACACTGTGGGAAAAGGAGAAAATGCTGGTTACTGCTGGTAACCAGCATTTTCTCCTTTTCCCACAATGTTTACTACCCTATCGAAAAAAATTTTCACCATTTGAGCCACATTGAAATTGTCGTCTGCAAATGCTTTCAATTTGGACAAGGCTGAAATTTTGTCGTCTGGTAAAGGGTTAAGCTGAACTGAAATTTTCATCTGCAAAAGCTTTCAGTTAAGACCAGTCTAAGATTTTGTTGTTTGGTGAAGAGTTAATTTGTCTAGGATAAAGATCAAATTACCTTTGAAGTGTTATGATATTTCTTATAAAACTCTTTATAAGCCATTTATTATGTAATAACTGTCAAAAAGAGCACAATAATGCCTGTAAATCACCTTGCCGAAATTCAATCTAATGAACTGTTTTGCCAACAGGGATCACACAGTTTGAAGCTGATATTCCTTGGATAAGTAAGTGGAAAAATCTGCACAAAATGTTAACCCTTAAGCTGCTGATCGCTACCCACTGATGTTTTGCGGACAGTGTAGGTCAAGATCAGACTGCACAGAACGTGCAGTCTGATCTTTGATCTACACAGTCCGTTACGGTATTTTCCTTCCGGTGAAATCAACTTTGAAACTGCACTGCATGTTTGGGATTTTAGTATTGAGTAGAAATTTGCGTTTCATTTATTCAGCAGCTTAACCCTTTCCCAAACAAGCCCTGGTTTTCACGTGTCTGCAGTACAAGTCTTTTGAAAACACTGTAGGAAAAGGAGAAATTGCTCGTAATGAGCAATTTCTCCTTTTCCCACAGTGTTTTCTACCTTTTTTGAGACCTTTCTGCCATTTTCATCAAATTTAAAATTGGTGTCTGCAAACTCTTTCAATTTGGACTAGTCCAAAATTTGTTGTTTGGGAAAGGGTTAAGTATTAAACCTTTGTAGTGCTGAAGCTAGATTTATGAATTTTTGGTTCCTTTACAGAATGAGAAAAAATTAGACTTGTCCAATTTGAAGGCATTTGCAGAAAGTATGAAATTTGTCTTGTAACTCTTTACCATTTACAACAAAGTTTAAGACTTGTCCAGATTGAAAGTATTTGCAGACGACAAAATAAACGTGACTGAGAAATTGAAATTTGTGTTGGAAAGGGTAGAAAACGTTGTGGGAAGAGGAGAAAATGCTGGTTACCAGCATTTTATCTTTTGCCCTCAATGTTTTTCAGAAGGCCTCTTACTCAGGGTCGTTGTAAGTCGGGATTGTGTGGTAAAAGGGTTAAAGGGTAGAAAACATTGTGGGAAAAGGAGCATATTCCCACAATATTTTCAAAACCTTCTCCCTCAGGTTTGTTAAAAGTCAGGATTGTGTGGTAAATGGTTATGTGGACAGTTTAGATCAAGACTTAACCCTTTACCACACAATCCCAACTTTTGACAATGGTTAGGAAGAGGGCTTTTGAAAAAATTGTGGGAAGAGGAGAAAATGCCGGTAACCAGCATTTTCTCCTTTTCCCACAATGTTTTCTACCCCATCCAAGAGAGAAATCATCATAATAGCAACTTTAATTTGTGTTCTGCAAATGCTTTCAGTTTAGTCCAGTCCAAAATTTTGTTGTTTGGTCAAGAGTTACTTTATCAACATGGTGTCACAAAACAATGGGTTCATAATTTTGTTTGACGTATTATGATTTTAGAGTTTATGAAAAATAAATGCATCAATTTTAGTTCATGATAAAGTGATTTCATGAAAATGTTGATGAACAGTAACTGTTGTCCTTCATTAATAATTCATGAAACATCAGTTCAGGAATAATAGATTATCAACATGGAATTTATGGCTCAAATGCTTGGGTTTGTCTTTGATTAGAAAACATTTTAGGAAAAGGAGAAAATGCAATTTCTGCTTTTCCCATTTTGTTTTCAAAAGCCCTCGCTCTCAGACTCATAAAAACGGGAGGTCGTGTGGTAAAGAGTTAACCCTTTACCACACAATTCCGGGTTTTCATGACTCTGGAAAGGAAGGCTTTTGAAAACATTGTGGGAAAAGGAGAAAATGCTGGTAACCAGCATTTTCTCCATTTCCCACAATTTTTTCTACCCTATTGAAGACAGAGATGATTATTTGAGCTACATTTAATTTGTTGTCTGCAATGTTTTCAATTTGGTAGAGTACAAAATTTTGTCATTTGGTAAAGAGTTAAGCAAACTCATTTAAACTTCAAAGAATAAAAGATACAACCACAGATAAGTGCTCCGAACTTATGATCAAGATGAACCTATTGTCAACAGAATGGTTGAACTATGATTTCTGCTGATTATTTGAGGGTGAACACCTATCTATCAGCACCATTATGTATTGCCTTAGTACTGATAAGCCTCCCCCATATGTAAAATAAATTATCCTAGAAAGGTTCTCACTTCATTTCCTAGAACTGTTCTCAGGACTTGAGCACATCACCACCATTACACAAATGGATCTGCAATATTTGGTCAAAAACCACGATGGCCGAAAATGGTTTCTAGCCCTAATACCTTTACCCTAACCTAGATGAATTTTGACTGAAATCATCCTACAGGACAGAGCTTTTCATGAAATAAATCTAAGAATTTAGCAATTGGTATTTTAAAACATAAATGAATTTCAACGAAACGCCCTTTCAAAGAAATGTCATGCAATGTACCTAAATTTGGTTGTTTTGCTGCAGACCGCTTTTGAAAAGATTGTAACTAAAGGAGAAATTGGCCAAAATGAGTGCTACAGGGTATAACCCAAACAGTTCCAACTATTGGAGCTCTGCACTAAGCTCATTGGCAAAGGTTTAGCATTCTGAGTCCAGTGGTTCCAGGTTTGATCCTTATCTAATGCACTTGGTTTTTTTGTGGGAGTAGCCTTTGGAAAGACACTTCAGAGACGATAAGTCTAGTTCAAGAGCACACATAAAAATGGGTGAGCACTTGCTGTGATATGACTAGAATAGTGTTTCAAGTAGCCTAAATACCATTCAATCATTGGAACATGTTACCACACAATCCAAAGTTCTAATGACCCAGAAGAAGAAGGCTTCAGAAAATATTGTCGGTAAAGGAGAAAGTGCTGATAACCAGCATTTTCCTTTTTTCCTACACTGTTTTCTTCCTTGTCTGTGACAAATCCCATCACTTAACCCTTTCCCAAACAAGCCCTGGTTTTCACGTGTCTGCATTACAAGTCTTTTGAAAACACTGTGGGAAAAGGAGAAATTGCTTGTTACGAGCAATTTCTCCTTTTCCCACATTGTTTTCTACCCTTTTGGAGAACTTTCTGTCATTTTCATTAAATTTAAAATTGTCGTCTGCAAACTCTTTCAGTTTGGACCAGTCTAAATTTTATCGTTTGGCCGTTTGGGAAAGGGTTAAGCCAGATTTAATTTGTAGTCTGCAAAGGCTTTTAAGATTAGGACAAGTCATTTGGTAGAGAGTTAAACCAAATGAATGAAAAAGTATAATATTTTACAGTTTAATAGCCATATTTGTCAAACTATGATGAAGAATGTTTAGCAGCTGTGAGAAAGAATGTTTAGTTAGCAGCGATGTACAAAAACCTTCTTCTTCAAGGTTGTTACAAACTCAAAATTGTGTGGTAAAAGGTTGAATCACCTTTCATCTTTTATGCTCAGCTTAGAATAAGATCAGACTGGACAAAACATGCAGTCTGATCTTTGATCTACACTGTCTGTGATGCTGAAAAACGTTAGACATAATGAAACCTCGAAATTGGAATTATTTGGGTCTAAAAGTTAAACTTACATTGTCTGTTAGATTTATTCGGCACTGTAAGGGTTAATTATTTTAACACTTGTGAGGCAGGTTCAAGTATTTTTTAAGTATTTCATTTTTCCAGATTTTAACCCTTGAAATGCTGAATAAACTCTGTGAACATTTTCATTCAAGAATAAGACTGATATAATTGCAAATTTATGGCTTTCTATTGTCTATAGTGTTTTAGCAAAGCAGACAGGATAGGTCAAAGATCAGACTGCATGTTTTGTGCACATTTTGTGCAGTCTGATCTTGATCCATATTGGCGACATAGGCAACTATATCAATTGAAGGCACTTTAAGGGTTAATTCTAGCATTTTTTATATGATTACCAGAAGTGGAATTTCTGCATTGATGTGGTTGATCAGATATACAATGTTGATAAATCTAATGCACATGTGATGGTATGCATTAGTTACAAAATCTCCTGGGGGATCTTGTTAAGATACAAAACATTTGCTTACATCAAAGAGGAAGAAGACATAATGATTAATGCTGCAAATCATCATTTACAGAGTAATCTCCCCTGTTAAAAAAGTAGAATAACCTCCCTTTACTAAATTTCCATAAAGGCTATTCTAGCCCTTGATTTAACAATACCAACTTTTAATGACCCTACATAAGAAAGCTTTTGAAAACAGTGTGTAAAAAGGAGAAAATTCTGTTAACCATCATTTTCTCCTTTTTGCACAATGTTTTATATCCTATCCAAGTGAATTTTGAGTTACATTTACTTTGTCGTTTGCAAATGCTTTCAGTTTTGGAAAAGGCTAAAATTATGCTCCTAAACGATAAACTCTTTACCAAACGACAAAATTTTAGACTGGTCCAAATTGAAAGCATTTGCAGACATCAATTTCAGTGTGGCTCATATGATGGAATTTGTTTCAGATGAATTAGAAAACAAAGTGGGGAAAGGGGAAAATACTGGTTACCAGCATTTTCTCCTTTTCCCACTATGTTTTCAAAAGCCTTCTATGTTAGGGTTGTTAAAACTCGGGATTGTGTGGTAAAGGGTTAAGTAAGTTGTAAGTGAATATTTGCCACTGTCACAAAGATCTGCACTAGTCTAAAATTGAATATTTGCTACTACCACCAAGATCTGATTATAGTCTAAAATTTAATATTTGCTACTACCACCAAGATCTGACTAGTCTAAAATTGAATATTTGCTACTTCCACCAAGATCTGATTATAGTCTAAAATTGAATATTTGCTACTTCCACAAAGATCTGACTAGTCTAAAATTGAATATTTGTTAATTAGTAACCACCAAGATCTGCACTTGTCTAAAATTGAATATTTGCTACTACCACCAAGATCTGCATTAGTCTAAAATTGAATATTTGCCACTACCACCTAGATCTGACTAGTCTAAAATCTGTTGTTTAGTAAAGAGTTAAAACCAGGTAAGTCTGAAAGTTTGTTGTCTGCTAAAGACTTAATTATGTCAAAATCGTTGGGTAGTGTTTGTTTTTTAAGATCATAAATACTGCTGCTGATGGAAAGAGGATGTTGCCAATGACATTGATAAGATTGCCTAACATTTATCAGCCATAAAAACATTAGCAAATTCCTAGACTATGTATCTGAAGTCATTGTTCTTGATAGTTTTTAGACCTGTCTAGTGATAATGGTGGATAACAAGAATTAGCGAAAAAGAAAAACATCCATCTTAATATTTCTTTTCTGGGAAGATTTTACCAAACCACCTTGTGTTTTAAAAACCGGAAAGAAAAGGCTTTAGAAAACACTGACGGAAAAAGGAGAAAATGTTGGTAAATAAAATTTTTCTTATTTTCTTTTTCACAATTGTTTCCAGCCTTTTAAGGATAATCCATCATTTGATCATTATTTAATATTGATTTAGTTTTCATTTGATAGAAAAAAAAGACATTGTGAGAAAATGCGAGAATTCTCAGAAATCTGTCCTTTCTGCAACTGCAAAGGGGTAGCCAGAGTTTTAAAATAATTACATGTAATGATGACAGTGATTTATCTTTTAAAGTGACAGTAAGCATATTTGATGGTTTTCCATTTATTGTCATTATGTACATGCTTCCCATTATGCATATTAATATGCTTATTGTACAGTGATGGTGTTACATCTTTGCCCAGTGTTTGAGATCCTGCTTCCTCGCTGACATCAAAACAATGATTGTCTGCTAAAGGCTTAGTTCTTCACCAAACAACAAAATTTTAGACCAGTCCAAGTTGAAAGCATTTGCAGACGACAAAACAAATGGTTACCTGAGCATTATCTGCATTTCCCATGATGTTTTCAAAAGGCTTCTTTCTCAGGGTTGTTAGAAGTCGGGATTGTGTGATAAAGGGTAAAACAGACAAACATAATTAGTGAAAGAAAAAAGATTAGCTCTGTGTATTAACTCTTTACCCAATGACAAAATTTTGGAATTGACCAAATTGAAAGCAGTTGCAGATGACGAATTAAATGTAGCTCAAAAGATGATTTCTGTCTTCGATTGGGTAGAAAACATAGTGAGAAAAGCAGATAATGCTGGTTTCTACTTACCAGCATTTTCTCCTTTTCCAAGAATGTTTTCAAACGCTTTCTTCTTCAGGGTTGTTAAAACTCATGATTGTGTGGTAAAGGGTTAGTATTACTCCAAGAATCCAAGTCTACAGACAAAATTATAAAATATTGTAAAACGATGGGCAGATTAGTTGTGGCTATAGGGCAGACATACCCAGACAAATTAATATTTACTGCAAGACAAGTTTTCATTAGTTGTAGTTCTCAGCCTGTCTAAAGAACAAGAATAAAACTGCAGACTATGGTTATTAATTGGTTGCCTATTGCCTCACACTTTTTTTAGCCCATAACTGCTGAGATAAATGTTTCAATGCCAGTCCGTGAGAGAGCAGAGGCGGATCCAGGATTTTTTCTGAAAGGGGTGGGGCGTTGGGGGTCCAGAAAATTGAATAGATCATGACATATTCAAATTTGGTATTGTGTAAGACATTTGTATTTCCTGTCAGTGTATATACCGGTATTATAGTATACCTACAGAGAATATTACTAGAAAACCTATGCAAAGATCTAGAATCAACTGCTACCTTTTTAACCCTTTACCACACAATCCTGAATTTTAATGACTCTGAAAGAGACATCTTTTGAAAACATCGTAGGAAAAGGGGAAAATGTTGGTTACCAGCATTTTCTCCTTTTCTTACAATGTTTCCTACCCATGCAAACACAGAAAAACATCAAAAGACAGAAAAACTTCATTTGAGCAACATTTTTGTCGTTTGCAAATGCTTTCACATTGGATCAGCATAAGTTTTTTGTCATTTGGTAAAGGACGGGAAATGTTTTTATAAAAAGATAAAAATGCTTGTTACCAAAGTTGTAAAAAGCATTGTGAGAAGATGCCTTCTCTTTTAGGATTGTTAAAACTTGTGACTGTGTGGTAAAGGGCTTATAAAAAAGCTTACCTACCATATTTGGATGTTATATGATAACACAAGGTACTGCTTGTATGTCATATTTCTCTGTTAATGGTGAGTTATCGTTCAAATTATGGAAACCCCTAATGTCAGTTTGTCTGGCTCGGAACCTCTCGGGAAATGTTGTATGTCACTTTGCAAAATACTTTATCAACAGTCAGGAATTGCCTCGTACAAGGTTATGTTGTTTACATGCTTTACTAAACTAAACCTTGTCCATGAGAATAATGGCCGTAGAAAATATAGTGGGAACTAGGAAAAATGCTGCTTAGCACTCAAAATCAAGACAGGAAAGAAAAGTGAGCTGTCTCTGTGATATGACTTAGATATTGTTGAAACTAGCAGAACTAATTACCATGCGAGAAACTGACTTGTCCAAATTCAAAGCATTTACAGATGACAAATAGTGCCTAAAATGTTATGTTTTGTGTTTGAAAGGGTCGAAAACATTGTGGGAAAACGAAAAAATGCTGGTTATCATTAACAACCTGAGGAAGGAAGCTCTTGAGAACATTGTGAGAAAAAAATGACTAGTATTTCTCCTTCTCAAACACAAACCTCATCATTTGAGTAATATTTAATTTGTTGCCTACAAATATTCTCAATTCAAAGGAGTCCGAGCTTTTCTTTTTTGGTGAAGAATTGAAGAATTTACAAACATCCTTTTATTCTGCACTTGAGATATTTTGCTCAAGGAAGTGCATGTTCAATTTCCATTTGTTTTTGCTATGAAATATGCGGAGAAAACAAAAAAACATGAAAAGAAAAAGTCCTCGGAGTTGCAGCTTTGTGGCGGCAGAAAAATTAAGCCATAGCAAACAGATGTGTTTGTTGCATGTATAAGGAACATTTTTGTCTTCTTTTGGACTCAGGCAAGAATTTTTGTGTGTGTTTGGGATTCTCGTGTAAACTGATTTTTAAAAAGGTAGAGAGCCAAAAAAAAGTTAGAGTAAGTTAACTCTTTGCCATACAATCCCAACTTTAAACAACCCTGAGGAAGAAGGCTTTTGAAAACATTGTAGGAAAAGGAGAAAATGCTGGTAACCAGCATTTTCTCCTTTTCCCACAATGTTTTCTACCCTTCCTAAAAAAAATTCAATTTTTCAGTCACATTTATTTTGTCGTCTGCAAATGCTTTCAATTTGGACCAGTCAAAAATTTAGTCGCTTGGTAAGTGTTTTAACACTTTACCACACAACAAAATTTTATACTCATCCAAATTGAAAGCATTTGCAGAGGACAAAGTAAATGCTGATAATATGATGGAATTCTATACTTTAAAATAGAGAAATCAATGTGGGGGAAAAAGGAGAAAATGCTGGTTACCAGCATTTTTTCTTCTTTACCCACAATGTTTTTCAAAGGCTTCTTTCTCCGGGTAGTTAAAACTTGGTAAAGGGTTAATTACCCGGGGGACAACCCTTTTGAAAACATTGTGGGAAAAGAAAAAGCTTGTAAACAGCATTTTCTCCTTTTCCCATGTTTTCAAACCCTTTCAAATACAGATCTGATCATTTCACCCTTTACAACACAATCCTAAGTTTAAAGACCCTGAGGAAATTTAAAGCCTTTCGAAAACATTGTAGGAAAATTACAAAATACTGGTTTCCAGCACTTTCTCCTTTTCTCATGACGTTTTCTACCCTTTCAAAGACAGAAATCATCATTTCAACTTCATAATTTTGTCATCTGCAAATGCTTTCAATTTGGTTGAGTCCAAATTTTTTTTTTATTTAGTAAACAGTTAAGACACACTGAATTTGTTGTCTGCAAGTGCTTTTAATATGAACTAGTCTAAAACTTTGTCGTTTGGTCCAAGGGTTAAAATACTGTCAGCCTTGAAATCTTCATGAAGGAACCTTTGTTTTAAGTTTATGGGAGCCTATAACTGTTAGAATTTTGATGAAAAAATAGCTGAAATTGTTGTCTGTGTCAGAGAAGCATATAAAGATGGTTCAAACTTTTATGTGATGTTAACAAACCTCAGGAAAAAATTAAGGGCTGGAATAAGGTCTGAGAAATGGAGTCAATGCTCTGGTTACCATTGCTCCAAAGTTTAACCCTGTACCAAATAATCGTGAGTTTTAACAATCCTTAAGAAGAAAGCCTGCAAAAACATTGTGGAAAAAGGAGAAAATGCTGGTTACCAGCATTTTCTCCTTTTCCCACTATGTTTTCAGAGAAAACCCCATTCTTTGATCCAGATTTAATTTGCCGTTTGCAAAGGCTTTCAATTTGCGCAAGTCTAAAATATTGTCATTTGGTTAACCTTTACCACACAATCACGACTTTTAACGATCCTGAGAAAGAAGCCTTTTGAAAACATTGTGAGAAAAGGAGAAAATGCTGGTAACCAGCATTTTCTCCTTTTCCCACAATGTTTTCTACCCTTCTCAAAACACATTTTAATTTTTCAGTCACATTTATTTTGTTGTCTGCAAATGCTTTCAATTTGAATCAGTCTAAAATTTTGTCGTTTGGTAAAGGGTTAAGAGTGAAATATTTTATTATCTGATAGAAAAGGTAAAATTGCAGCATTTGGGTTTTTGTTCCATATTCATTTTACATGAATTGTGCTTTGTGAAAAGGGGGTTTAATG